>CP139509.1:411588593-412285629 GCA_021014915.2 Artemisia tridentata subsp. tridentata
CCACTCAGATGACAAGCTTCTAAGAAACTTGTGATTGATGTCTTCTTGAGCCACAGGAACCTTCATGAGAGCCAACTGACTAACCAACTTTTGAATTCTATCATAAGTGGCATCAATGTTTTCAGAACTTGAGGCCACAAAGGTCTCAAATTGATGCTTCAACAAGTTCTTCCTAGACTTCTTTGTAGCAGCATTACCACCAAATCTGAGTTCAATGGCTTCCATCAAGGACTTAGCATCCTGTATGTTACTAAAACTCACTTGATATTCATTCGGTATCCCCATCAAAAGAATATTGTGAGTCTTTATCTCCAATCTCCTCTGAGCTTTGTCCTCATTAGTTCTAATGGGCAAAATTGTCCCATCAGCACCCTTAGCAGGTAGAGTATCTCCATTCTGAATGACTTCCCACATGGAGTAGTCAAGTATCTTTATGTACTGTTGAATCCTCATCTTCCATAGTTCATACTCACCGGGTTTGAGCATTGGTACCTTTGAAGCAGTCACCATATGAGTAGTTTTAGATTCCATTACTTTAGTTATTGATGAACAGATCTTAATCAACAAAAATTCTTCTTGATTACGGTCTCTAGATGCTAAGCTCTGATACCACTTGTTGATCCCAGATGAGCTATTGATCTTGTTAATTATCTTAGATGTTAATCTAAAACAATAGGTATAGAAACTGTTCTTGAACAAACTATTAAATACTATGCGGAATCTAGTATTTAATCTTAAGAAGAATTATTAATCGAACACAATTGAATTCTCTTCACAAACACTTCAATATATTAATACGGTTACTCAAAAGTAACAGGGTTACAAAAACCTTGAAGTGATTCGACTTAGCAATAATACGTATGCTAAACTTTAACCCTAGATCCTCCTTTTATAGACTAAGAAGTCCTAGTTGGTTACAGTAACTTTCTATACAAGAATAATCTTTTCGTATCTATTCTATAATTATCCAAACATACTATACATAGTTATCTAATAAGCAGCAGAATCCTAACTCTAGCAGTAGAATCTTCGATGCCTAGCAGTAGTATCCACTTAGATTATTTACTCGATTACTCCAGCTAGGGGTGTAAGTAGGGTCGGGTTGACCCAACCCGAACCCGATAAGGCTAATCGGGTCGGGTCTAATCGGGTCAAAAAATCTAGTCGGGTTGTTTTGACCCGAACCCGATAACCCGATAGTGTTATCGGGTCGGGTTAGGGTTAAATAAATAATGTTATCGGGTCAACCCGATAAGACCCGACAATCACTTATTGCTTTTTTAATTATTACTTTTTATGCGCCCAATGTTTGATATCTATAGTATGTTTAGTATCAATTTCCTATGCATCAACCTTTGGTTACCCATTTTTCATCATTACCCTTCCCTCCTGACAAATCCCTTCCCTCCTGAGTCCTGACAAATCCATTATTCTACTCAACCCTCAAAAATCAGTCATTATCATCTCTTAGTTGCCCATACTTTTCCCTCACAACTCACGAGATCATCATCATTCAAAGAAAAGGTAATTGTTCAATAATAGGGTTTATTGTTTGATTTTTAGTTGAAGTTTTGACATATATTTAAGTTATTAGTTTTCTTATTAGTTTTTGTCTTGTTAATGTTTCGTGTTTTTTTTTTTTTTTTTTTTTTTTTTTTTTTTTTTTTTTTTTTTTTAGATGACGTTGGAATCAAACTCAGTTAATCTAGTACCTGTTGAGGTTGAGAGCAGTGACATGGAGGAGGAGGTAGAACAACCAAAGGACCGCAAAAAAACATCACTTGTATGGAACGATTTTGAAGAACTAAAGCTTAAAAAAGGTGAGAAAATTATCGACAAAAAAGCTAAATGTAAACATTGCGGCATAATTTACTTATGCCACTCTAGAAAGCATGGTAATACAAATATGAAAAATCATCTAACGACATGCAAACCCTACTTAGAAAAAATAAGTACTTCTCAAACTAATATAACTTTTGAGGGTGGTGATGCAAAAAAGATGATGGCATGGAAGTTTGATCAAAAAAAAGTAAGGAAGCTTTAGCACACATGATAGTTGTCGATGAGCTCCCATTTAGCTTTGTTGAGAATTCAGGTTTTAGGTATTATCAAAGAATCAACCAACCTTTATTTGATGTTCCGTGTTGAGGTGCAATAACACAAGTGTGTTTAGGGCTGTATTTACAGGAGAAAAACAAGCTTCGTGAAACAATTAGGAAAAATATTGGTAGGGATTGTTTGACTACCGACACTTGGACATCCATTAAAAAGAAGAGTTATATGGCTCTTACGGGCCACTTTATAGATAATAACTGGAATTTGGTCAAGAAAGTGTTGAACTTTTGTCTTCTTGATGGCCATCGGGGGATTGATATAGTAAAGGGGGTTGAGAATTGTTTGAATGAATGGGGTTCAATAATGTTTTGTCTATTTCAGTTGATAATGCAAGCTCAAATGATAATGCTATTGGTTTTATGAAGCTTATATTTGAAAAAAACCATTATTGTTTGTTATCAGGAGAATGGCTTCATATTAGATGTGCGGCTCATATTGTCAACCTTATAGTGCAAGATGGCATAAAACATGTTGGTAATTCGATTGAAAGCATTAGGTGTGCCGTTAAGTGGATTAAAAAGTCAGGAATTAGGATTGAAAGGTTTAATAAATGTGCTCTAAGTGCTAGATGTGATAGCACTAAGAGTTTGGGACATGATTGTCCAACTAGGTGGAACTCCACTTATAATATGTTAGAAGTAGCTCATGAATATAAAGATGCTTTTGCTAGGTACGATTTAGAAGATGTGGATTTTGGGCTTCATATTGTAAACCATGGTCATTCAGTTCCAACATCGGAAGATTGGGTTAAAGCTAAAAAGTTGTGTCATTTTTTAAAAACTTTTTATGATATTACTTTGAGAATTTCCAGGACTAAGTATGTGACATCACATACACTAGTCAATGAATTAGCCTCAATTCATGCTCTTTTAAGAGCACAACTTGATTGTGATATTCATGATGAACCACCTACGGATAAACATCTCTATGACATTGCTAAGGCGATGAAACCAAAATATGAAAAATATTATGGTGAGGTTGAAAACATGAATTTTTTGGTGTACTTTGCTTTCATTCTTGATCCAAGGAACAAGTATGAATTTTTGGATGTAATTATGGATGACCATTACGGAAGGGAAGGCATATCAGTTGTGGTAAAGAAAAAAGAGTACATTAAAGGTAAAATGAAACTTCTTTATGACGATTACGTGCGTATTCATGCTCCATCTTCTAATTCATCTTCAACCTTAGGGAAAAGGCCAAGGACCACTAATACTAGCAACGAACTTGATCATGGAGATATGTTGAGAAGTAAGATGAAAACGGGCCAATCATTTAGTTCATCAACTAGTGAATTAGATAAGTACACAGGTGAATTTTGTGAACCTTTTGATAAAAACGTCCATTTTGATATTTTGCTATGGTGGAAAGTAAATAGCCCTAGGTTTCCAATTCTTTCTTTAATGGCTAGAGATTTGTTGGCCATTCCAATCTCAACAGTGGCTTCAGAGTCGGTATTTAGCACTAGCGGTTGAGTGTTGGATTCATATCGGAGCTCTTTGGGTGACAAAACAATCGAATGCTTAGTTTGTGCTCAAGATTGGCTTCGTATAAGTTTAAATCCTGAAAAAGAAGAAGATATGGATACCATTGAAAAAATAGAAAAAGGTACTTCTTTTATCTTATATATTTGACAATATAATACATATTATATATCGCTAAATGTATTAATGTCCCTTTATGTAGAGTTGATGGAGCAAGAAGGTGCGCGTTTGAATGGTTTGCTGATGTCTGCTACAATACCTTTTTTTGTTTCACGCCTACTACTGGATGTTTGGTTTTACTTTGTCTTTATTTTTTATTTTATTGAACCTGCTACTGGATTTGGTCTTTAGTTTATGTTGAACCTGCTACTGGATTTGGTCTTTACTATGATGAAGATGATTAACTGTATGGTTCAATTGTTGGTCTGCAATTCCCTACTTTGATGGTCTGCATATTCTATATAGTTTACAATATTCAATTGTTGGTCTGCAATTCCACCTACACAAAGATCAAAGTAGCAAGCTTACTTGCACAACTAATACGTTAATAACTGGATTTCACACATATTTACTTTTTAATGAAATTCACACCTCTGAGCACACCGTTATACTTGCACAACTAATACGTTAATAACTGGATTTCACACATATTTACTTTTTAAGCCAACACAGGTAAACAGGTGTTACCAAAAAAAAAAAAAAAAAACTGCATTATAAAGGCGGACTCAAAGTGTGAAGAAGTCAAAATCGCAAGTGCTAAAAAGTAAGCACAAATCAAAACCATCCATACGAAGAAAGTGAGGGCGCTTACTTACCTACAAATGAGCATTTCTTATCACAAATGGCAACATAACCTTTAGCTTCATCTTATGACATGTGGCCACAAAATGCTTTTGAGATTTAAGAGAATAATCAAATGTGATGCGTCTCGTTGTGCAATTCCCTACTACTGGATGTTTGGTTTTACTTTGTCTTTATTTTTTGTGAGCAGACCCTATAACTATAAGTATATGTTTATGATATTTGTAACACTAGTTAGTATTTTATGTGATAATTAAAAGCTATGTTTATGACATTTACTACTATTACTTAATCGGGTTACCCGATAAACCGAATCACCCGACCCGAATCCAACCCGAACCCGATAACCCGATTACTTATCGGGTCGGGTTGCGGGTGACTTTTTATAAACTCAAAACCCGACTCAACCCGAACCGACAAACCCGATAACCCGACCCGATAACACCCCTAACTCCAGCAGTAAAATAAATACACCAGCAGTAGAATGATTTAGCCTAGCAGCAGAATCATACTTGGTGTATTTTCCATTTAGATCCAAGAGCAGTATTATCCAACCTTTAGCAGCAGCATCTCAAAACGCAACAGCTATATTATTATTATTATTATTATTATTATTATTATTATTATTATTATTATTATTATTATTATTTTAATTTTCTATTTCAATTTCTGTAGAAATAGGAAAGGGTTTTTATTCTTAGAAATGTACTATAAATTTAGAGAATGCGTGTAGATGATATTTTTTAGAAAATTGGAAAATGCAAAGAGATGTAAAAGAATGAAAGAAAAAAATATAAGAAAGAGTAAAGAGCACTTTCATAAATTCTAGTTAAATTTGAAAATGAGATTTTCATTCTTTAAAGATGTGTGAACGAACGGATTTTTAGTTTTTTGAACTTATAATGAAAAATTTCCTGTTTTCACCCACTAAACACACCTATAGTATGTTAACTATTAGTCATATTACAAAAACAATGACGTATGAATAAAATTTCTCAGTAGAATACTAGGTTGTATGCATTAAATGTAAAGTGAGTTACTTTTAACCCATATGACCATTTCGACCCATTTGATCCGTTCTCCCTTTTAGCTAATTTTTTAATACAGTTTATTAGAGAAAAAACTAAAACACAGATTAAGTAGATTAACCATGGTTTTGAAAACCGGACCGGCCAGTTCAACCGGGAACCGGAGTAGCCAGCGATTCGACCAGCCACCAAAAACCGCCCAATATTTGGTGTAATTTAAGCTTTGTTATTCATTGCACTAAGATAATGTACAAGTTTAGTGCTTACATCTGAGAGGTTTTGTGGTACTTTTTGCATTCTTTTGGTGCAAAAAGTACAATTAGTGCAAACATTGGAGATCTTAATGATACAAACAATAGGGATAATTAACATTTGAAAATTAAAATTTGAGTGCATACGATAGTAAAAAGTGACAAGTTTTATGCATTTTTTTCAGATCATTATCCCAAATATAAAATGTCATCCGGTTTTGTAAAGCGGTTGAATCGGCCAAACCGGTTGAATCGAAAAGTGTATGGTCAAAGTGGAATTGTTGTATCATGCTTGAATACAAGATGATTTGACAACATTGAGATTAACTCATCTATATACTACATATAAAAAGTGTATGGTCAAAGTGGAATTATAGAATTTTTGAATGTTGAAAATTAGTCAAATGTGAGAGAAATGTATAGTGTAATTAATACTCTTATTAAAATACCCCATTACTTAAAAGTACAGTGATTTATTCATATTGTACAACCAACTAAAAGCATATCTACCAAATTAAATACAAACAATTAAAACACCCCTTACTAAAAAGTACAATAAAATTTTCACAATATACAATTTAAACAAGCTACAACATAATCCAGAATATAAAATAATTAAACACATTAATTAATGTTATTTTTAAAACATCATAAAATGAAAAGTACATGTTATTATACACATTATACAAATTAATAAAACACACAAAGTTTCATACAAGCTAACAAGTTGATGGTACATATAGTTTTGAAAACCGGACCGGGCCAACGGGTTCAACCGGGAACCAGTGTCGCCACCGGTTCGGCTAACCAATAAAAACCATCCGAAAATGAACCAGAGAGGACCCGTTGAAACCGATACAAACTGGTAAATCAGACTTCATCGAGATCTATTTCTCTGGTTAATCGTCACAGGTACCCGCATATACTATATATAAAGGAAAAAACAAAAAAGTAAAAAGTAAAAAGTTGAAACTAAAAATAGAAATGTTGAAAACATATATTTCAAAAGGAAACTATTAATACACATCGAAAACCGAGTTGACCTGGGACGCTTTAAACCCGACGGGTTGACCCGGTTTAATTTGACACGTGTTCGACCCAACCCGTCGGGTTGACCCAGTTTAAATCGACCAGTTTTTCGACCGGAACGGTTCTACCAGTTGAACCACCCGGGTCGAACCGGGTTTCAAATCATTATGTTTAATCCCTAAATCTTCAAACTTTTATTATTTTTCGTTTATAACCCATAAACTTTTTTTTATCACTAAACGATCTGTCGCTATAAAATCCCGTTGCTAGGCACGAGTACTCGTTTAGTACTTCGTAAATGAGTAAATCGGTCCAAACTGAAATCTTATAAACACCCAAAACAATACGCTCAAGAAACAAATTTCATATATTTTTTTTTTCTTTTTGAGAAACTAAAAGTCAACTGTACCTCATCTTTGAACCCATTGCTGTTCAAAAGATCCTGAAACTTTTGTGGAATTGCTTTGTTGACTTTGGCAGGCAGATCCTCGGCCCGCCAAAGTCAACAAAGCAATTCTTCAAAAAGTTTAAACTAAGTTTTATTGACTTTGGTAGGCCGATTTTTTTTTCATCGGATCAACATCGGTTTCTCCAAAACAATCATCAGGGCACCACTCTTTATCATCACATGATCCTTTTCAATGCAATTATAAAAACCTCGCTTGATAGTAAGGTTATATAAGGTTCATTCTGTTTTTTTGCTTCAAGGTTCATTCTGTTTTGTTAATGAAGTTTGCTAATTATATAGAAACTTAGAAAATAAAAGATACTTAATGTAAAATAAGACCAAGACATTTCATCATTTCATTTCATGGAAATTGAGGAAGGTGAGGGTTGCAGTCTGAACACTAAAACTTATTCCTAGTTACATACTTATTTCAATTTCAATTTTATTATTCTTATCTTTAACTAAACAATCTACAAAACGTAATTATTAGATGTTCACCTGTGATAACTCCGGGCTATCCAAAAAGGGTAGTCGCCCTAGGATTAGTCGGCTCGCAATGTCGAGTCGGAACCCAGGTAAAAAAAAATATATTGGATTCGGTCCTATATCAGTCTAAGTTTTCAGGTTGGGTTGTCGATGAAGAAAAAACTTATCTCAATTTTCTTCACATTAATTTGCTTGTAAATTTGCACAAAGTTTCCATTATTCCATAGTCACTGTCGGATGACAGAAGATTTAAAGTGAAGTTATATTTGTCTTGTTTAGGAAATTGCATGGCAAAAGATGAGAAATGTTCATCGTCAGAGTGGCCTAATATAGTTTATTTGTAAGGTGTAGAATCTTGGTTTTTATAATTTTAGTAGACTTTATCATATAGTGGCCAACTTGTAATGAGATCATGTATTGGTTGAAAACTTGGAACTCTTCAAACTTCTCTTACACTCGGTTCTCGAGTTTGAGTTTTGAGTGAATGAAAATGGAAAAGAATAGGAGAAAGAAAAGAAAATGAAAAGGAAAAGAAGTGTTGTTGATATGTTTTTAAGATAGAGAAAAGGAACATGAAAGTCATGTTATTAAGTCGGGGGAAAAGGAAAATTACTTATTCAAATTACATGTATGCCATTTAGTTGTTAATGTGAAATGTTTTGAAAAAGTTATATCTATTTTAATCTATTAAAAGAGGGTTTTATGTGAGATCATCTTTTAATAGATGTCCATCTTTTATTGGTCAAATTATTAAAAAATATTAAATGATGTCATAATTTATACAAATATATATTTACTTAAAACACATTTTCAGCCCATTTTAAAAGGGAAATGATATTTACACATAGAGTTTTACTATGCACACATAATTTAGCGCATTGAATGCTTGTCCTCATGCATTGAATTTATGTGTACCAAGTAAAACTCTATGTGTAAATATCATTTCCCATTTTATTCGGCTCAATTTTTTTTTTTTTTTTTTTTCTAATACATGTGCCTCCTTTGCCAGCCAATAACCGTTCGCAGCAGATAATCATTCCCCTGACAATCTGCATGAATCATTTTACTCCATTTGAAATTCAAAATTCATCTTGTGTTCCATTCTACATCTGTTAACTTCATAGAGTTTTGAATGCTATTTAACAGGTTAATTTCTTTTTCTTTCTTTTAATTTGTGATGCAATCACGTTAGGGGTTTTGATCTTTTCAATACTTATGTAGTATAATATTATTTTATGATGAATGCTTTAAGCTATTTTTGTCTTAAATTTCAAATACTTATGTAAATCCAAATACTTGATTCAAGAATCCATTTCTGAAGAGTGTTTCGTGATTCTCATAGGTTTGCAAATGAGCCGAAAGCCAATCGAAGTTGAAGTTGCAGATAAAGCATTCGAAGGGATCGAACTTGAAGTTGCAAATAAAGCATTATGAGGTAACCGGTGATTCTCATAAATGAGCTGATCGAACTTGAAGTTGCTGATAAAGCATTCTAAGGTGAATTGAAACTGAAGTTGCTTACTTACATGTTTATCTACTTATTGTATTGTTTTATTGAAACTGCTTATTGGAGACTTTTTGGATTTGTTTATTGGAACTACTAGACTGTTTGGGATCCCAAACATCCCTGATAAGAAGCTTCCCATAGTCGTCTTAAACAACCCCTTTACAACTTGCAAATTTAGCAAGCAATTATAAACCGATCCCATTTAGATAATGTTTGTGAGCATGAAATTGTGAATCATATGATACTGGCACCAATTCGCATTGGAAACGTTATATGGTTGCTTGGAACAGAAATTGGAGTAAATAGGCTGAAAGTTGTATCTAAAGTCATGTTGAACCTTTTAGCCAGATCACTTTCCTAACAATGTGCCAAGTTAAGCCTTGGAATTTTCATGAAATTGATGAAGTAGGATGATTATTTTTACAAAAAAAGTGACAGAAATGAGTTTGTTTGTTACCCCCTTCTATTGATCATCCATTAATTGTTATAATTTTGTTTCCATTCCAATAGAATACTTCGTTTCGTTCTGAGGCATTTTTTTAGTTCATGAGTTAAAATTTGATGTCTTTGGAAACATATGTTTATCATATTGTTATTATAAACTTTGTAGTCTTTGAAGGAGAGTCTAAAATTTGCTAACATTAAAAAAAATTAAAAAAAAAAAAAAATCAGATGCTTTGATACGTCGAATAGAATAATCGAACCACTCAAATGTAATTAACTTAATGGATTACTTTAAAGCTTGCTTACTTTTAATCTATTACAACTTATCTCATCTTCCTATCTGAGCAATTGTTATATGAACTTAGTTGCTAATGGCAAAAACTTTAGGATTCATGATATGGTGTATCGGTTTAGACATATAGTATGACCATTCAATCATTTACTTAACTATTTGATAATAATTTTTTAGGTACTCGAACGGTTCACAATGCTCCTTTGGTCAGTCGTCTCTTTATAAACGAGGACATTCAGGAAATTGTTGATTTTCAGAAGAGATATTTTGGTTATGTTAAGCATTTGAGTGTTGTATTTAGGTTATGTTAGGGATCAAAATCCTTAATGATACGCTACCTTTTATCAAAATCCTTAATTGTTATGTTAAGGTCGTTCTAAGTGGGGTTTGGGCAGCAGAAAAAAAGCAGTGTTAACAGGTTCTTTTGGTCCTTTTTTTTGTTTATTTTTCAATAGCAACAAAATATCAGAATAATGGTCCATTTTTTTGGAAAAAGCAATCTATGAGATTGGGCTTGATTACATTGTGGACTACTTTTAAACCATTTGACCCATTTCCTATTAGTTAACTTTAAATTCTACCCATTTGACCCGTTGCCATAAAATGTTACCAAAACCGACCCATTTTTGCATATATGATATGAATATGGCGTCACTTGGTATAACATTGCCTACCCTCTAAGTATTCTTTGGACAAATATTATTCATTAAGTATGTAAATATTTTTTTTTTCAGGCTAATTGTTAGTAATGGTCAAGATTCATCACCTCGAAAATTACGTCAACTATCAAGCCAGCCAATCATCACACTTCGTGATGACTTTCATAACAATGGTCAAGATTCAACAGCTATAAATTCAAGTCAGCTATGACAATCTGCTCTATTTGTGATGATTTTCTCTTTAATACCCAGAGAAAATATATTAATGAGATTAGTCAACTTAAAGAATGATGAATTTGATGAAGAATGATAAATCTGATCGAGATTGTCTTGACACAAAGGTTATACATTTTAAAACATAACTCTTTTCAAGAATAATGACATCTCTTTTCAAGAATAATGAAGGATGGTAATGGAGATTGGTTGCCTCCGAGTGATGCTGATCCAAACAATTCATCAAGTTCTGTGGGTAATCGTGAAAGAGAGGTGCTTTCTGCTGAGTCTTCAACAAATAGAAAACTTATGAAACTTAGGCATGTTTGGCAAAACTAGCTGTAAGCTCTTAATTGTAAGTTGTAAGCTGTAAACTGCAAAGTTGTTAACATGAGCTACAAGCTGTATATTTTTTTCAATAAAAGTGTTTGGTAAGTTAGCTGTTAAATATAATTATAAGATGTAAAATTACATAAAATGATATATTTATAATTGTAAACAAATGTTTGGAGGGTATATCAGTAATTTAAAGTTTTAACAGCTCCAAGATGTTTAAAAAGCTTCATGAATCAGCTTTTCATTTATGAGCTATTTGTTTGAAATAAAAGCTTCAAGTTAATGTGTCCAAACGGAGCTACTTATTTTAAAGGAGATTATTTTTAGAGTAAACTACAAAATACATCCCTGTGGTTTGGTCAATTTCAAACCATACATCCCTCCCAAAAAAATTGCGCAATACACATCCCTCCGTTAATAAAAGTTAAACACAATACATCCAAGAGGACGAACGGTGCAAAGATTGTATCGTTAAGTTGGACACGTGGCAGTTAACTCTTTTTAAGCAAGGGTATTTTAGTCCTTTTATCATAAACACAAATACAAACACAAATCCAGAACTCAAACACAAATCAAACACACAAACACAAATCCAATTTAAACACAAACACAAATCCAGATCAAATCAAAATCAAAAACACAAACACCACTCTTTTTCCAAAACACAAACCCAAATCAGTTAAACCCAAATCAAAAAAACACAAATAAAAAACTCAAACCCAAATCATAAACATATCATCCTC
This sequence comes from Artemisia tridentata subsp. tridentata, assembly GCA_021014915.2. Lineage (NCBI taxonomy): Eukaryota > Viridiplantae > Streptophyta > Magnoliopsida > Asterales > Asteraceae > Artemisia > Artemisia tridentata. The sequence goes on from CP139509.1 coordinate 411,600,430, forward strand.
AAAACACAAACACAAATCAGTTTACTCTATTATCTTTTACAAACCATAGGTTAAACATTAGCCCTTTACCTTTTTATTCATCTAACAAGTCAAACAATGATATCTTTGAAACAGACAATCAATTATTTACACGGTTAAGCAAAAACAAGTTGCTAGAATAGAAGATCAACATGTGACAGGTCTAGTCTTACACATCATGTCACCGGTTCCATCAATCTAACTCTAAGAATAGAAGAAGATCGACATGTCACATGTCACAGGTGTTACACATCATGTCACGGCCGCCATTAATCTAACTCTAAGAATAGAAGATCGACATACCCAGATAGTCACAACAATTCGATCCTTGTTTTAATTTGACTTCGAGTGTTCCTCTCAACGTCTTCTTTAATAATCGACAAAAGTTAACATATACAAGCTTCGAATCTGTGATTCATGATTTGTAGATCGATTTGGTTTTTCTTTGTGAGTTTTTTGATCGATTTGAGTATTGATTTATATGTTTTGAAGAGTCTGAGTTTTTTGATGATAGATTGATTTGGATTTTTGGTAGTGGTGAGTTTTTTTTAGTTGGATCTGTGATTGTTGTTTTTTGATAGGTTGATGATCGATTGTTATGGATCTAGGTTTTGTTTGTGTTGTGTGAGTTTTGTGTTATTTGTGAGAGGTTACTGATGAAGATGTTAACATTTGTTCATCAAATGTGTTTTTTTTTAATGATAGATTGATGTGGATTATGTATTTCAGATCTATTTTTTTTGTGTGGTGGGTTTTGTGTGGATATGTGTAGGTGTTTGATTTGTGTTTGTGTTTTGTATTTGTGTTTATGATAAAAGGACTAAAATACACTTACTTAAAAAGAGTTAACTGCCACGTGTCCAACTTAACGATACAATCTTTGCACCGTTCGTCCTCTTGGATGTATTGTGTTTAACTTTTACTAACGGAGGGATGTGTATTGCGCAATTTTTTTGGGAGGGATGTATGGTGTGAAATTGACCAAACCACAGGGATGTATTTTGTAGTTTACTCTTATTTTTATAACAAAAAACTAACAGCTCACAAAAAGCCTCTACCAAACAGGCCCTTAAAATTGAAAATCCTTGATGGGATTTACACTATTGGATGTTGCTTGGTTAATCAAGCAAGTCGTTGGTCTTCTATTTCTGTAGCATTGGGATGTTTGTCATTTTGGTTGTTATTTTGTTAAACTCGACGAAGAATTTATCTATTGTATGATAGCTAAGCTTCTAACACTGAGTTTGTATTTTGGGTTTTGTTAAGGGTGAAAATCCTTAATGACATCTTCTCTTAAAACTCAATATTTTGTACCAATTAAACTTCTCATTTGCCATTTTTTTCAATGTTGCATATTTCTGTATTGTGGTTATCTTTTATATCAAGTTAATAAAGCTCGCGACATACATACAGACGCTACTAAGAGTGTTGTTGGTCAAGAATGATGAAGCGTCTTTACAGAATTGATAGTCGTTTTTTGACATTTTAGACCAGCTGTACAAAGAAATTATGCATTGTGATCTTTGTTTCAATACGTCTCTCTATGTATACAACCATTAAATTTGGTATAAACAAAATTTTGACTTTAAATGTTAGCAACTTTGTTGCTAATCTTTACTTTGTTAATCTTTAATAAAATATTTAACGGATTGCTTCTCAGTTTAATTTCATTATACTTTTGGGTTTCATTATAATAAAAACGTTTATTTAGACTGCCCGTGTATTACACGGGTCTTAAACTAGTTAGTATTTACACAACAATCATTTCCCTTTTCTTTCCTTTTCCTCCAAAAAAATGGGAGGAAGATTTTATTAACAAAACTTCCTCCTATCTTCCTTTCCACTTCCCTTTTCTCTCTTAAAAAAAACTAAAGAACACAAAAAATATTCCGTTTCCTTTCATTTCCTCTCAAATTTTAACTCGAAAACTGAGTGTTAAGGGGGTCATTAGTTTTATTTTAAATGAGGTTATAGTTTTGTTTTATTTTACACTCTAATTACGGGGGTTTCAAATCTAGGTGGTCAGGGATGATATTGTTTCATATTTCTTGTTGGACATAAAATCCATTTTTAAGTTTGATTAATAATCTTAAAAAGATGATGAATGACCATAAATCTTGGTTTAAGCTTTGGAGACTTCAACTTCAAAATTTCCACCCTCAAACTCATTTTTTAATAAAAAAGTTTTATGTATTTAAACTTGTGGTCTTTGTTACCATACCAAAAGTTCCATGAAGTTCCCATGGAATCTTATGGTGGGTCATGATTACAACAAAAGATTTGAACATTCAACTGGCAATGTACGTTAAGAAAAAGAGACTTGCACCCATTAAACTTCTATGTAATTACCCTTTCCGACAAGTTTTTATGGTGGTAGAGAGCAGAGACTAAAGTCGACTTGCTTGTGTCTTGACTCTTAGTTTTAGTTATATTACTTTGTTAGTTTAAGAAAAGCATTTCGGCTCCCCTTATTGCTAATTTCTGGCTTAGTCCCCAGTCATGAGATCATATATCAATTACTATTGAAAAATGTTTAACTTTATGCAAGTATCCAATATTAGTATTTTATCTTGTTCGCCCAAACTAAACGATACATAAGTTTGTTATTTTGTGTTGGTGGTTAGATGATGTTTCTTTTCTATTGCTTACTTGTAGTTAGTACTTAAGATTATTAAAGTGTCATTTTGTACTAATTTTTTTCGTATAATATTATATATATATACTAAAACACAACGTCGGCGCATAATAAAAAAAGGGAAAGCGCCAATATAATATGATTCACCTTGGGCCTAATCTTCAGCCCGTTTATTTAGCCCATGCGCTCAGCCCAAAAATACGTGTATTGAAAGAAACACATTACAGAACGCGTGTATCCATATCCAAATCTAGAAGCTAGCATCATCGTTCTTATCAAAGCCTTTTTGCCATTTGCTTCCTTCTTGGTGAAGAAAACGAGTATGTCGGTTTGCTATATCACCGCATTCGTTTACCACACATACACACCCCTTTATCTTACCCAGATTTCATATCGATCACAAGATCATCCTCAAGTTTCAAGTATTTTTTTTTAGATTGTTTCAGATTTGGTTTTAGGTTTTAACCTTGAGATTTTTTTCTTTTGTTTGGTTTGGATTAGGGTTTCAGAATTCTTCTAAAAAGAAACGGATTGAAATGGTGACTGTGCGGCTATATATGTAGCAGAAGTAGAGTTGGCATCCACCAGAGTTGGTCATAGTTTGTGGGCAAGGAGGGGGGTTTGCGATTTCGGTATAGGTATTTATGTTTTCTCGGTGTTTAAATTGTATATATGGATCTTTGTTGAATGTTTTTAAATTACAGTTGTGTGCTGATTAAACTATTACAAGTAGTGTTTTATATTTTTTTTAATTGACTTTTGCATCGAAAATAGGCTGCGGGAGGAAAAAATGAGGAGGCAAAAGAGGCGGATGCTGATGATTTACTACTCAAGGTATACGCTACTTATATGTGATTGATATGATGTGGCCTTACGAATAATTACTCAAGTAATTCCCGTATAGAATTCTGATTGACTTACTCATGTCGTCTTATACTACAAAAAAAATGCCATCTCAATCGTACGAAAGTCACTGATATAGTGAAAAGGCTAACCCAACTAAAAATGTTTTACTGCCGTCTCTCAGCCTACCGACTAATTTGTAAACTTTAGAAACGTGTTTGGCGTTTATGAGTTTGTATGTATTTAGGTAACCGAGAGGGATATACAGGACGCGTACGAGCCGTCTTTTAAAGCTGGATTGTAGGAGGTTGAAAAATAGATTGCAGACATGGGAGTATTACCTATTGACAATTCTTTGCGAGGTAGCATTTAACAAAACTATGACATTTTACGTATACACCTCAAAGTATCACATATACATTTCAACAATATCGTGGTAACGAAGAAAATAGAAAGAAGTTAGCTTAAATCGTCGCATGTTGGTGCTGAAATGGGGGCAGAAACACATGGGTTTAGGGGATGAAATGGACGGGTTTGGAAGCTGAAACGGATGAGTGCGGGCCTAAAATTGGCGGCTGTAACAGGTATGTCTGGGGGAAGAAATCGAGGCTCAAAAGCTGTTGGCGTGGTTACATGCTGAAATGGGCGAGTTTGGGGGCTCAGCTAGGGGCTGAAAATGGGTGACTTTTGGGTGTTGGAATGGGGGTTTCGATTGCTACGTTTAGGAGCTGAACTGGGGTCTGAGATGCACTGCTTTAGAGGCTCAAATACACGGGTTTGGAGCCTGAAATGTGTTTTGTTTGGAAGCGCAGAAACCAAAATGTAGTACACGAACCCGCCGCAACGCGGCGGGGGCATCCCCTTGTTATAGACAATTAGATAATAAACAAATATTGTTACATAAATTAGATTAGGAGAATCACGACACTGATAGGTAGATACAAAAGGGAATTTAGGATAATGACTTTGGCAGTATAAATGACAATTGCGCGATTTAAGAAACATGTGTCAGTTTACATTTTGATTAGACCAATTTAGGGGTGAGCGTGAGGCGGTTTTTTTTGCTAAAACCAAACCCCGAACTGAAAATTCAGTTTTAAGTTTTTTAAAACCAAACCTCGTACCAAAAGTTCGGTTTGGTTTTTGGTTTTTTGCAGTTCGGTTTTTGGTTTTTTCGGTTTTCGGATATCCGAAATTTGAGTTGATGGTTTCATGTTTGACCCATTATTTTAGCTAAGTTCTTTAAATTCGGATATCCGAAATTTCATATAACAGTTTTATATATCAGAATATCCAAATATCTATAATTTTCGGAAAACTTTTATATGAGTTTCAAAACTGACATTTAATAAAACCCAACATTTTAATAAATTTTGTCAATTTTTCGGATATCCGAATACGGATATTTTTTGAACATCCAAAACCTAAATCAATAAATCTTAGAATGTAAGTTGAATATTTTATCGTAAAATAATAAGATTACATAACATGTATATAGAGATGAGATGTGCGAACATATATGAAATAAAGAAAACTAACTTTACGAATTTATTACAGTGTTAGCTAAAAAAATACTTGTTAAGAATATCTATTTCTTAGTTTTTGGACTTTGGTGATTACTTGTATCAAAACTAATACGTATACATTTTTTATTAGTTTTATGAATATTAGTATGTGGCGGTTCGGTTTTTTCGGTTTGGGTTTTCCTATAAAACCAAAAACAGAACTAAAACTTTCGGTTTTTTTAAAAACCATAACCGCACCATTGGTTTAACAATTGGTTCGGTTTTTTTGGGCCTTTTTTTTTTTTTTTTTTTTTTTTTTTTTGGGTTTTGGTTCGGTTTTTCGATTTTGTTGCTCTCCCCTAGACCAATTAACATATGTTCATGCTACATCTTTTATGTGAAAATTCCGCATATGAGAGTGTTGGTATTGTATGCTTGTTCTTGGGATAAAAAAAAAATAAAAAATAAAAGTAAAAGTAATTTCCAATACCGTCTTCCACGGTGTATGGGAGAGGTTCAGACGTAGACAGTCTTACCCCTACCTAAGGTAGAGAGGCTGCTTCCGGTTCTACCAAAGGTAGAAAAGGACCTCCGTCCTTGCAAGGGATGAGGACCGAACTCTTGACCTCTGTCTCTAGAGGCAAGAGTATTAACCACTTGATCCCTTGCTCTTTTATTAAACTGAAATGATACATACATGATACATCATACAAGGTCTTATGATAGAAATTCATACATCCAAATATGCGACAAATGTAGCATAGTCGACTCCTTTTTTGTAAAATCTCATGCAAGTTTTTCCTGCAACTTAGAAAAAACAGACTCTCCCCAAAACACATCATCATCTTTTATTTCAGATCTCCACTTCTGAACTTTTTCATTTATAAGCCGCATTTCCTCTTTAACCTCTGCACGTGTCTTCTTCTTCCGTGTCTCAACCTCTATGTTGAGTTCCTCAATCTCTGAAACAAAATTACTCTCTGAAACCGACTCAAACGTCATCACATTTGCATGTTCATGCCATCTTTGTGTAAACTTGTACCTTTTAGGTCTAACTGACAAATAAGGTTTACTACCTTCCCCCTTTGAATGTCTATAATAATTTGCAATATCTAATACTTCAACTAACCGCCTAAACTCTGTCCCTAAAGCCACCCACTCATCCCGACCCTCAAATTCATCAGGAAGATCCTTACGAATCACCATCTCCACAATCACATCCCATATTTTAGCCAGTTCTAACCGGTTCACATTAGCCAAAAAGTCAGCTTGTTGATCTTGACCAAAAAAGGCGTCATAGTAATCTATTTTTCCGTTCGTGGGGTTGTTTTTGTACTTGCGCATTTCGTCTAGGAATTCTTCTATGGATTTGTCGTCTTTGTTTTTTTTAATATGATTCTTTCTCATGTGTGTGTCGATTATCTTCTCGTTTTCTTTCTTTCTCTTTTCTGACTCTTCGGCAGCCATTAGGCACCATTTTGCATCTGCCGTCTGCAAGAACCACAAGGTGGTGTCAAGAATTTATTTTTTTCTAAGAGAAAGAAGAAGTTTATTGGAGGTGGCAAATTGGTTGACGGGTCGGGTTAAAATATGAAAAATGGATAGATCAACCCAAATCACCATATTTTTAGTTTTTGAAAAAAATATTTCTATTTCTACAATAACCTATTGTAATGATTTAGGAGGTTACATGTATCATATACAGTTATACACCCTACGGCTTGGGTGATTTTCCGTCTGTTTGACCCATTTAGTTCGTTTTCTTTTTGGTTGACTTTTTATATTATTCATCTCAAACCGTTAGAATTAAGAACATAACCAAAACCAATAAATTAAGAGTACTCACCAGTTCAAACAGCGCTTTGTTACTTTTACGAACCACCTCATCTGTAGTACGATTAGACGTCCACAGTTTTTCATTGAGTTCTTTCAGTTTTACCATGTTTTGCAATTGCAATCCATTCTTGTTTAGTTCATCTTCATATCCAAAACTTTCTGCTAAACTGTTAAGAGCAAATTCATTTATATCTTGATTCTCGTTCGGCAGCTGCATAAAACAAAACAGTAATTGCAGAACAGCATTCGGGTTCTCCACAATGAGCTGTTGTCGAGGTGCATCCGGACCTTGAGTTTCGTCACAAGTGCAGAAAACATACTCACCAAAAGGCCTGTAAGGGCTGATTTTCACGTAGTCAACCGATAACTTCTCTTTTAATGTACTTGTGGGTTCCATTAGATCATATGCATCATGGCTTGCAACACTTGATGCATTAATCAACACGCTTTCAAAGAATGCAGCAGCTTCGTCAGGTTTCACCAACTGATCAGTATCAATCGTTTGTTCCAGTTTTGTTCTGCTGAAAAGTCTTGCAATTTTGCTGGGTTTTTGAGTCGTGCGGTTGACATTTTTTAGGAAATGTTGGAGGATTTTATGTAGGTGTTCTTGGATGGATGTTTTAGGGGCTAACATAATACGAGGAACCATGTCGTGTTCCATGACAAAATGGGTGAAATGACCGGACCATTTTTCGCGACAGACTGCGTGGGAGAGGGTCTCGTTACCAATGAGAGGTGACCCAAAAGTGACACAACCAATTGGAAATGTGATTTTTTGTTTTCTTATGTATGTTTCGAGCATCCACAGTGTAGCAAAACATGCTAAAGCGCCACCATATAAATGTCCTGTGAATAATATCTTTTTCTTGTCTACCTTCACAGCTTTCTCTACCTGAAAATTCACAGTTTGACTGTGAGTCAAAGTTCTAGCTTATTGAATTCAAAATTTTCTTGAAAGCATAACTGAAAAAAATATTCCATATCATTTAGCTTCTTTGTTGAAATCTTAACCGTAAGCTTTATAATTCCCTTAAAGTTTCAAAGAATCCATTATCGATCTTAAATTTCAAAACCATTCCACTTGACTTAAAATATCAGAAACTAAACGTATTCACTTAATGTGTTAACCGTTATCACAATAACCATCTAAGTATACGAAGAAAAAAAAAAAAAAAAAAACTATTTATCAAGTTGTACATATTAAATGTAAAGTGAGTTACTTCTAACCCGTTTGACCTTTTCAACACATTTGACCCATTCTTGATATGATTCATTTGTGATAAAACTAAATACAAATTAACTCATTCCGTGAATGAGTAAATCGGTCGAACTTAAGATCTTATAGACACCTGAAACAATATACTCAACAAACAAAATTTAATAAAAATATTTAGAAAAATAGAAAGTCAACTGTACCTCATCTTTGAACCCAGTGCTGTTCAAAAGATCCTTAAATTTTTGAAGAATTGCTTTGTTAACTTTGGCAGGCCGATCCTCTGCAATACGCTTGAGAGACGGAAAAAGGCTCTGATCAACATCGGTTTCTCCAAAATGATCATCATGGTGCCAATCCTTGACTTCCCATGATCCTTTGAATGCAATTATAAGAATCTCACTTGATACTGATGATGAAGAACCCTGTCTTTTGGTGTTAGTTAAATAATGTTCATTCGGTTTTTGAGGTTCAAGGGATAGAATGAGAGCATCGTTAATATGCTCATTACTTAAGCTTAGTTTCACTGAGCCACTATCTACTTCCATATTCATATTTTCTCACTAAACCACACACTGAAAGCACAATTTTGTTTTAAGTTGTGAGTTGGTATGTCTTCTTCATGAAGTGTGTTCATTATATAGAAACTTAGAAAGCATATTATAATATAAAATTAGACCAAGACATTTCAAGGAAACTAAAAAGAAGGTGTGGGTTGCAGTCTGAAGTCTAAACACTAGAACTTATTTTATACTAATTGCACCCTTAAATTACTTTTTTTTCTTTTCTTTTAAGAATCTTCTACCTAACAATCCACAAAGCGTAACGAGTCGGTTCGATATCAGTTTAAGATCTCAACCTGCAATGTCAATGAAGAAAAAGCTTCTTTGAGTTGAGGTACGTGGTATTGGTATATATCCATAGGAGGGTGCGAAAATTGTGACTATAACTGTAATTGATATTTGATGCAATATCACCATACCGTATGATTATTCCTGATACAAAGTCATTAGGAATATGATTTATTAGTTTTTAATGCCTCATGTAATAAAGGTCTTATAGTCACGACTACTTTGTTACTTTGGTTTATACATCTTTTGTTTCAAAACCGGTTTTTTCACAGCCATTCAAAAGTACCTATGGCCGGTGCGGTTTATTTGATCTGCCCACACGTCAAGCGATTACAATTTTCGGCTTAATCCATCTTTTGGATTCCTATCTATCTTACAAGCCAAGTTACATGTTTGCATAATATTAAACGTTATGCACTAGAAGAAAAGTTGTACAAACAAATTCTGAACTAATTAATGTGTTAAGGAAAGGGGACTTTGTCCTTGCGATTCAGACAGTCCTCCAAAGTCCATATACCCTAATATACCCACACATGTAGTATCCTACCACACCTAACTTGCTTCCCAATAATTTGCTTGTAAACTTCCACAAAGTTTCCATAGTCACTGTACGTACGATGACTGAAGACCTGAAGTCAAGTTATATTGTCTTTCTCATGAAATTGCATGGCAAAGGCTAAAGGGTCTCGCCAATTTCGAGACAGTTTTGGTTGTGGAACTATCGATTCTTTGTCTGGATGTTTATTTTCTGTAGTGCAATGTTTCCTACAAGTAAAAATATAATCGGTTTCCTATCGCGTGACCGACTCAAAAGATGAGAATTTCTTGTCAGCACACCAATACTATATAGTTTATTTGTTCCTTCTCTTCGATACGAATATCGATTTGAAATGATAAAAACTCGTCACTAGTTAAAAAAGTATTTATTAAAACGGTTAAATAAGGTTTTTTAAAGCGGTTTTGGACCGTTCTATAATAGAGTGTACTAAATAATAGGGTTGTTTTTTTAAAACGGTTTTAAACCGTTCTAAATGAGTACATTTGTTTTATAGGCAATGAAAAAGTACACATTTTATTACGTTTATAGATAACCGTTGTATAAAGGTTTTCAACATTAAAAAAAAATTATTATATTTAAAACATTATTATTTTATTTTAATGTGTTGGCAATACAAGTTTTCTATTGATGTCATTTGTCTTCGTCAATAATCAAGTAATCCATATGCATTTTGATAATCTTGACATTCAAGAGTATATTATGAATGGTTTTTTATTCTCTTGTTCTTTTTAGCAAAAACTTCTTCTTTCCTTGTTGACTGTCATATTTATGTGGTCGATATTATAGGCATCGTGAGTAGATTTATTACCTCAAATCTAATTTGTGTATAAAACACTCATCCTGCATTAGAGAAAAGTCAAAAAATGAATTTTTTTAATCAATATAACTAAAAGAACAAAAATAAATCTACATGTGAGACACAATAAAAAAACCCACAAAAGTAAAATGAAACAAAAACCTGCAACAATACCTTACTTATGTTGTCAACTTGGATGGGCACTGCAAGAAGATCTACCACCTCAAATCTAAATTGTGTATCAAACATACAACATGTATTAGAGAAAAGTCAAAGGATGATTTTAATCAATATAACTAAAAGAGAAAAAGAAAATCTACAAAATATGAAAAACAATAAAGAAATCCGTAAAAGCAAAATAAAACAAGATCCTGAAACAATACCTTCTTGAATAAATGGATGATGAACACCTGTAAATTCTTGAGTGTACTTACTAAATAAAAGATTTGTTGTTTGAAGATCTACAAAAAATAAAAATATGAAAAGTTTGAGTTTGTTTTAGCCTAGATAAATAGAGAGAGAGCGAGAGAAAAGAAACACTTGTTAATGTAATAAAAGTAAATCAATGAGTTTATCAAATATAGAGAAATAAGGGTGAAAAAAGAAAGGGGGGAAAGTTCCCGCTCTTTGAGTTGAAAAACACTTGAAAAAACGAAAATGGAAAAGTTACCGCTCATTTGCTACCCATAGAATTATAAAATACTCTTTCTTTTACAACGATTATTTAGAACCGCTGTAAATAACCAAAGTGAATTGTAAAATATTTAAAACGCTTATGGAACCACCGTTGTAAATAATAAAATTATATTATAAAATACCTCTTCTTTTAGAACTATTATAAATAACCGTTGTAAAAAATAGGATTAAGTTATAAAATATTAGATTCTTTTTAAAACGTTTATGTATGACCGCTTTAAAAAATAAGATAAATTAAATATTATAATCAACCGTGGTAAATAATATATTTTATACTACGTTTTCTTTATTAACCGTAATAATAATCTTTTCCAAATTAAATAGTACGGTTGGATTAAAAACCGTTTTAAAAAGTCCGTTGTAAAATGTCCATTCCCTACTAGTGCGTCTTTATTCTCTTGCGTTAAGTTATAGAATCTTGGTTTATATAATTTGAGTAGACTTTCTCATATAGTTGCCAACTTGTAATGAGATCATGTATTGGTTGGAAACTTGGAACTTTTCAACTTCTCTTAATGGGGCATAAGTTCATCTATGGAGCTTATCGGCTTACTAAGCTGTTTTGACTTTTGAGTGTGTTGTGAAAACGTAGAGGGAGTGAATACGTTACCGTTTTAAAAACTTAAAACTTGTTGTATCAAATATCCGTTTAAGCTTGTTCTAGTATGAAAGATGTTTGTTGTAGTTTAAGACTAGCATATACTGAAACAGTTTATCACACAAGTACGATCAACAAATCACAACACAAGCAATCATATAATGCAAACATAAAAGTAAAGAGTAATTAAAAGAAAGCGCAAACCGAACACGATGATTTATAGTGGTTCGGTCACGGAGCTCCTCTCCGCCCTACTCCACTCCCCGAGTACCCAACTCGAGAGTTACTTCACTAGATCAACAAGCTCCCTTCTCGGCGGAGAAAACCTTACAATCGTCGCTTACACTTTATCTGGTACTAAGCTAAACACCGGGTTCTTTACAAGGGTACAGCCACTCCCGTTGGTTCTTTACAAGGGTACAACCACTCCCGTCGTCGCTTATACAATTTCCGACAATAAGCTAGATGTCGAGTTCTTTACAAGGGTACAACCACTCCCGCTATGTTTTATGGCCCAACATAGAAACCTTGTGTTTTATGGCACAAACACATAAACCACCTAATCTAGTATGAATAGGTTGTGATGCAATGATGGTTACAACAATGATCCATGACATGAATGTTCAATGGATATAAATGACTAATCTATATGAACTTCCATTGATCGGAAGCCTTCAATGTATGAAGATCATAAGCTCCCTAAACTTGATGTAATGGATCTTCATATATGCATGTGTAATCTACATGAACTTCTTGAATAAGAAGTCTTCAATCATTGAGGATGTCAAGTGCCCTTGAATCTTCATATGTTGGAATGCTATGGTGGATAATGACTTCAAGATCTTCAAACCTTCTTGGTGGATCAGGAAGTATACTATGGATGATGTCGCATGATCTTGAGCTTGCTTCACAGGATCATTAACAGTGTATGCTTACAACATAATGAAAGTTAGTAACATTATGATCATTATGTAAAGGGTGATTAATGTATGTTTCTACATGATTAACTACTGATCTAAATGTATGCAAATGGTAGAGGGAATGTGTGTTCTAGTTGCTTAAAACTATGGGTAAACAATGGGCTTCTATTTATAGGGAAACTGTTTAAACAGTTGGCGGATTTGGCGGATCCCTAAATTTGGATCCACCCTTGTATGGGTTTGGATCCGCCAGTGCTTGACAGCTAAGGATTTCATGAATCTTTCCATATCTTTCCATATCAAGCCAAGTCATATCAAGATCTTTCAAAGTCAACTTAGTAGCTTGAAGATCTATACAAAATATATTACAAATCTTCCAAGATATGTAAGTGATGCATGCCATGATGTCATGTTAAATATTTCTAATTTAAGAAATAAACATAAACATGTAAATGTATATATGTATGTAACATGTATCCTAGTGATCATGTAGCATGTATATACTAGCTTAACTAATATGTGTTTACCAAGATGTATCATGTTAGTTTGACACCTAAAGTGTACTTATCCTACTAAACTTAGGAAACATGATGTACAAGTAAAAATACTTGTATATGCAAAATGTGAAATGAGGTTCCAAGTAGAATGGTTAGTCTTTTTAAAATACTTAATGACCTAGCCGTATTTTAAACATTCTAAATGGTTTGTTAAGGGTTTGATCATAATGCCACATAACAAACATGTACGAACCTGTGTTGTATCATACGAGGACTCGAGAGGTGTTGAATGTATGTTGAGACAAGATATGATTACAAGTAACTTGTACATTTTACGTTATGTATCAAGTTACATGTTTGTCATCAATCAAAACAAACGAGACTGCTTGCACTAACAATCTCCCCCTTTTTGATGATGACAAAATATGTAAACGTGATAGAAAGTGAAATGTAAAAAAGTTACATGTGTCCGTACTACCTTTAACATTACCTTCTCCATTTACACCTTTCTCCCCCTTTTGTCGAAGCAAAAAGGGTATGTCCTTGGAGTTAACTTCATTTCTCCCCGAAATGGCGAGCTTGCATCATCCCTAGTGAAGTTAAATATACTACTCCAATCTCCTATGGTTGTTGCGTCTCCTAGGTTGTTAGCGGATCCATGGATCAAATTTAGATCCTTAACCTACATCAACGTTAGTGGTGTGCATTCATAAAAACATATATGAAAAATGCATGATGAATGAAATTCATATAGCCAACGATACACGTGGGTAAGCTATGTTGGACTATGTTGACCTGTCTCCTCCTTTTTGTCGAAACACAAAAGTGTGTCGAAGAATGAGAATTCTTAAGAATGCAAGCATGCTCCCCCTTGACTGTAGCTCCCCCTTAATCAATACTCCCCATTGCTAGGGTACCAACGTATATAATGTAAGGATTATGAATGCTACAAAACAAGAATTAGTATATGATATGCTCCCCCTTGATCAATACTCCCCGTTGCTAGGATACCGACATATATGATCCAAGGATGAAGAATCCTACAAAATAAAGGTTAGTATAAAACAATATTTGTCCTTGAACAAGTATGTGATATACACCAATGCGTGTATATGATGCATTCTAAAAATGTTTGACGAAGGCTCCCCCTTGCTTTTAGGACGTCAAAATAAACCTATAAAACAAAAATTAGCACAATAGAGACTATGTCTTAAGACATATATATTTCATATACGACCAATGTGTATAGACGATGCAATATGAGTACTAGACTGATAATTCTCCTGAATAATCGATGCAAACTTCATCCTTAGATGAGTATGCTATATACGATCGAGCATATATGTTGGTGAACCTACAATGAAATGGTTAGTGCAATATATTTTATCTCAAAGAAAAATACGATGCAACATATCTATAATCTAATCACAAGCAACTTAAGTCAGAGAACTATGATTATTTGGCAAACCATGTCATACCAATTGTGATACCGATTGTGATTATCTAGTAAACCATGTTATAAAGTATGTAATCTTCTAATAAGAATTACAATCACAAGAATATAATATGATAAAATCCTACAAAACAGTGCCTATGAGGAGGATATGAGTGATCCTAGTGTTGGTGTTAGTGAAGGAGGTGATGGAAAGTGGTGGTTGTAATGAATGCAATGAATTCAGAAACTCTAATGTATAGCAAATGCTATAAGAGTATTGAAGACGGTTGAGGTTATGACATTATCATCTACCAAAGATGATGTAACGTGCCATAATATATGCTCGAATGGAATTTAAGAGGAAGTGAAAACAATGATCACTTAGGAATAGAAATTCCATATGCAAAAGTTAGAAATACTAGATACCTATATGAGGATAAGAATAACATCATATGATGAGAGTGTTGGTTGGACCAACGTGTTGAGAATGATGGTTTTGGTATATCATTTGCACTGACAATGACGTGCTTGATATGTATCAAGAATGAAAAAGGATGAGATCCTATGATAGTGTTCTAGACAATGAAGGTGTTTTAGACAATGAAGTTGTGAGATTAAGGTGAAAATCCTAGACTCGTTGGCTACGAGAGGGTTGTTTGGTTTAACAATGATGTGTGAACTACAACTAAATCACACAGTGACTATACTAATAGGTTTGCAACAGTACGTTGAACCTTGATGTTTGATTTCTTTGCTACAAAAGAAAAATCTCTACAAATGAAGTGAATGAATGATTGGTTGTTTGGTTTAAATGGTCTAAAAACTGAACCAGGTACCCGCGGATTGGGCGGAACCAAATTTTTGGTTCCGTCTGTCTTATCGAAGGGTTTCGTGGAATTAGAATTGATTTGGTCATGTTTTGTCGTTCTTGATCAAACGAAGGTTCAAGCTAAGATCTATTTGCTTATAACTAATGATTTGGTTTCACTAATCCTAGTCAAAGTCTAAGGAGACTTAATGCTTCTTGTTTAAGAGGTATGTCAAACACATGATTTTTTTTGACGAGGTATTGGTGCACAACTGTGATGTTGGGTTAATAAGGTTTGAAACACTTGTGATTTTGTAAACTAGTTTTAACTAAATGGTGTGAACCTATGTGTCGGTATTTGAGGATGTAAGAAAATGAGTACATGTTCTTTAATGCGAAAATACAATTATGTGAATGAATTTCTCTCCCCCTTAATCGGTGGACATTCAACACAATGTGTAATGTATTGAATGAAGAAATGAAGACGCAGGTTAATGAAAACGATGAGCTTAGCAATGTTTTTGCTGATGTTGGTTAGCATACAGATAACTTCATCATTGAAGTCATGTAGCTCTTCTCTATCAATGCGAGATGATCGGATGACGAGGCATGTGGTTTCCTTATGGGAGGTGTAATTTTTTAACTAAAAGGTGATGAAGATGTTGTTAGGAAGGCGGAAGCAACAATGCGATTTGGAGAGAGGTATGTTGAAAGTTACTCAAACACAAATTTCAAACCTCTAAAACTTAATCCTATTAGCTTTTAAAGCTATATGCAAGAAAATGGATCCCATAAACCTATTATTAATCAAAGTAGCAATAATGGGACAATGATTATAAAAACTAAGCATAACAAAGAGAAATAACAAATAATTTGTTAAGATAAAAGTCTTAATGACAAAAGATGTGAATATCATAGAAATCATAACATCTTATGTAAACAAAAACAAATATTCATCTACTAGACGAAAAGCTACCACATAGCATAAAGACAAATAATCATATTGCAAGATAGCATGACATTGTTTTTGATACTACATTGTGAAATTGTTTTGAAGTTAGGCTTAGTCACTTAAGCATACTTACCCATTAATTAACACAATGATCTATGTGATTAATAAAACAACTTCTAAGTGTTTATCATACCAAAAAGTACTTAGACATATAGGTGCACACATGGCAAACAAATAGTGTGACATGGTCACAAAAGTAATGAAATGACAGGTTCATGCAAACAATTCTAACATTTTAGAAGCATGCATCATTTAAACTATCCTACGAAAAAGCTCAATGAATGTCAACTAAAGACAAGAGCTATCTAACACCATGTATTAAGAATGACATATCGTGAGTTAACAAGAACCATGTTAATCTTGTGAAATATCATATAATAAGTATCATGCGAATCATGTTAACATCTAGTAGCATGAAACATATATAAGCATGCAGACAAAACCTTTTGAAGGTTTACACATTTGACTATCAATCGAATAATTATTATGATAACGTCAAGACATTTAAACATATCAAACACATAACATGTAATCAACACATATATATATGTAATGCAAGTGATTTTACTAAGAAAAATCACATCTAATACGTGTTTGATTAATATTCCTGATGATGTACCCTCCTAACGGGTCGAAGGACTCCCTTTCGAGCCTGTAGAAAGCCCTCCCTTTGGAGGCCCAGGTTAATCTTCTAACACATTTCATTGGCGTAAAACCATTCGCCTGCGAACTGGTTACCATGTGGGAATCCGCCAATCGAAGCCCTAAGCCCTTCGGGGTATTCCTGACGAATGGACTAGCACGAAGGACCATCCTGACCTGGTCAAACCCACGTCTCCTCTTCCCCTTGGCTTTCCCGCCAAAACAGAGATCGTGGGCTACAAAGCCCTAGCGGTTACCACTTTCCATGGGACGCCCCCATGATCTCCGAACAATGTGCAACCGCCCACTATTTCCTATTTCTCCCCTATAAATAGCATAGTCGGGCCAAAACTAAGTAAGTTAACTTCACTCTCTCAATTTACGACTTATATTACCATTACACATACTTACTCACACGCCGGAGGTGGTTCGCAGGGTCTAACCGCTGCGCAATTACTTAATGTAGTGTCTTCGTATTTCTTATTTTCAGGTTAAGAACAGGCTTGGCGCAATCTCAACACCCCATTATTTCTTTGATCACCATCGAAGGCTTGGTTGGCAATTATTTGTTCAATCAGTGGCGCCATCCGTGGGACCGCTACAATTGGTCTCGTTAATTCCGAGCTTATAACCTACCAACTAATTTCACTATTATTCTGGCATGGATCAAGGGAGAGAAGGTACTCCCCCACCGGGTTTCTCTACCTTGGCACCAATACCAATCGACGACCCTAACAACCTTCCCCCAATAACCGCTTCCACTTTCACAACACGTTCTCACCCAGAAATCACAACCAACAATCATGCTTCGACATCAGCTAACCCAGAACCTGTCATTAGCCTAGCCTTTGTCGAAGCCAACCACAAAGTGTTGGAAACCCTTTTAAGGGCTCGTAACAGGCAAGTCAGGAATGCTGAGGTACGAAGGGAGTTGGAATACTCGAGTGATGAGTATGATGAAGAAATGGAGATAGAACCTAGGCCTCCGACCCAAGGGCCAACCCTGTCGGCCTTAAGAATTGGATCTCCAATCGGTCGAAGGCTAAGCAAAAGGTCCGTTGGTTTCAAAGGAGTCCCCGAGAGGGCTCCGACAAGAAGAGAAGGGGCGGTTACTGAAGGCTCTAACGGTAGGAGCCAGAGAAGGGAAGAAATGGGGGTGACTTTGCCTCCATTGCTAGCAGCTCATCTTGGAAGGACTGAAGCTGGGGTTCCGTTGCAGCCTTCTCACGCATCAGGCGTAGAAGGCAATCCGTCTACAATTAATATGGGAGGAAATCTTCCTCCCAATGGTATGTACCCCTCGTTCCAAACTCAGTCTTATCCTCAAAATTTATATCCTCCAGTAAATGGACAACCTAATAACCCAAGCTTCCCCCAAAATTATGGGAGCATGCCCTTCGGCCATCCTATGGCGTACCCTCCATACGCCAAGGGAAACGGTTACCCGTTTGCTATGAATACACCTTATCAGTCCTACCCAAGCCAGACTCCTATGGGAATGCCCCCGAACAGCAATCCATACAATACTGTCCCCATGTATACACCACCTTATAACTGTCTATATTCAGACTCTATGGGTTCAGCTACACCTTTCGTTTGGTGGATAGAAGATTACCCATTGCCTGATGGGTTGAAAATGCCTTCACATGTCGGGACTTATGATGGGAAGGGGGATCCGGACAATTTCTTACACTTGTTCGAAGGGGCTATCAAAATGCAAAAATGGGTTATGCCGGTGGCCTATCATATGTTTACATACACCCTACGGGATTCTACTCGTATTTGGTGGAATGGGCAAAAGCCCGGTAGCATCGTCAACCTTGATGATCTCAAAGCTAAGTTTCGGTCACACTTCAGTCAGCAAAAGAAGTTCACGAGAACTCATTTAACGGTGCACAACATTAAACAAAAAGAAAACGAAAGCACAAGGGCCTTCGTTACTAGGTACACCGATGAGACTTTGCAGATTTTGGGTCTTCATGAAGATCAGCGTATTTTGGGTTTCGTACATGGTCTTCGAAATCGGAGTTTGGTGGAATTCTTGTCCACCGACCTTCCAACAACTTACAAAGGGTTAACCGAAAAGACATATACCTGGATCGAAGCAAAATAGGTGTCCACTAATGGGGCTCCGGTAGATAGAGATGGCAACAACAAGTTTTCAAAGCATTCTTCATGGGAAGGGTCCAAAAACAAGAGCAAGAACAGAGATAGGTTTTCTCCGTACAACAAAGGCCCGAACCATGGTTTGCTGAGCAGTCTAACGAAGTCTCCCAAGGAAATACTTGCTACCGAGAGGGCTGCCAAGGCTTTCGAAGCACCCCCTCGAATGACAAGTAAGGGCAAAAACAGGGATACCAACAAGTACTGTCACTTCCACGAAAATTACGGTCATGATACAAACAGTTGTAGAGAACTAAGGAAACAGATAGAGGAAGCTGTGAAGTCCGGGCAATTGGCACATTTGGTGAAGGGTATAAAGAAGGGAAAGGAAGAGATGACCGACACTCAATTGGCTAAAGATACCACTCCTCTCGAAGCCCCAATACTCATGGTCCGTTGGGGCGAAGCCAGCTTGAAGAGAAAGGTAACGGAGGGTGTTGTTCCCTTCACACTATTAGAGTTAACTAGAAAGTTAATCTATTTAGTGTTTATGACTAATACAATGTTTAAGATTAATTCTAACAGTTATAAAACGTGAATAAAATAAAACACAATATTTTTCAACGTTTAAATTCTTATTAAAAATAATTCCAAGAATCTATACCCAAGTGTTTTGCGGAACAAACACTTGGGATTGAATAGACAAGGGTATGGGGTGTCTCCTATCGAAACTCAAGTTTTGCTTGAGTGGTAACAATATACCCACTGAGCTATCTCAGTGGGTTGTATACTCTTTGTAGGAGAGAAGTTCCTTTGTAAAAGTTCTAGACTTTCAATATACAAAGCACACTTTAACTTCTCTCCCATCTGATCTATTTATACACAAGTAATCTAAGTATAAGTGATTAAAAATAATACAAGTTGTTGAGGTTGCGTGTCTGACAATTACAAATAGTAATTGTCATTTCCAAGAACCAATAGGAAAGGGCTAATAAGACTTTGGGAGTTGTTGGCTGACACTCCATGACTTTTAGCCGCAATAGGGAAGGTTGGATCTGACAAGAGAAGTGATGCGTGGTTTTGCAACCTTACAACAGGTTTTACCTCTCAAGGGATCTCAAGAGGCTTACAACCCCACCAGGCAGTGTACCTGACCGATGTAGTATAGTGTAGTGGTAAGTACGGGGGATTGATCGTTCTCCACAGGGAATAGTGTTCGTTAGGTATGAAAAACTACTCTAATAGGTCTAAGGGTGAGAGAAGATTCTTTTTTTATGTTTTTATATTTTTATGAAAGCAAGTAAAATCTCGGGTTTGAAAGAGTGGGCGGAATTAGTTGCTAATCAACTAACCCAAATTACTACTAATGCAAATAAAATAAAATAACAGAAAATGAAAAGGTGGTAAAACTTATATGGAGAGAAATGTGTTTACTTAGATTTCCTTACTCCCTAACTATCTTTTACCGGTTGATTAGTGTGTATTAATTGCGTGGATGACGGGTGTATTCCTTAATACCAATCGTGGGGTGGCGTACGTACTTCCCCAACTCTACAAGCTCCTACTTCACTCCTATGTCGAGCCGGCTAGGAAGATCCTAACATGGGATCACTAGAATTCGCTTGTGCATTAAATACAACCATAAAAACCTTTAGTACGCATTGGTTCATGTTTCTTAAGACGTTCAAGCAAGTTACCGAATAGGAAGTTAGCCAGTTTTCTTAAGCCTAACATAGATGAACAATCATCCAATACAACTAATAACACACTAATAACCAATAATCAATAGCTAGGTTTCATTAGATCTAAGCAAACACAAGATAAATCTAGCCTAGCATGTTAAACAAAAGACAAGAACAAGATAGAATCAAACAACACATAGACATATTGAATGATTAATTGATAACTTATCTTCAATGTAACATGGAAGATCTCAAGGCAAAAAGCCTTGAAAAAGCTGCTAAATTCGTCTTAGGGTTTTCACACACAAAGTTTCTCAATAAGTTCCACACTAATGACAAAAAATTGCAAAACTATATATAGACTTCCAGATCTGACGGCGTCACGTTATGGAGTGTGACGCCGTCACCTCGCCGCTTTTAGGGTTCCCGGATGGCCTTCTTGACGCCGTCCCTCTTTAGCTCTCCAAAATCCGTTCTGGCTTATCAAGGCTTGACGCTGTCAGACTTAGGGGTGACGCCGTCCCTCTTTAAATTAAGCCGTGACGACCTTGATCACATTAAAGCGTGACGCCGTCAGAATTCCATGCAAATTTCTCTGGCTTACCATGAGTAATTTTCACATCCACCTTTTTCTTGCCAAGCCATGACGCCGTCTAGACTAACATCTGACGCCGTCAAAGGTAACTTTTAGCCGATTTTGAGACTTTGTCGTTTTCTTCACTTTAATGCTCTAAAAACGTCCAAAATGCTTCCTTTTCCAGATTTCTCCTCAAAAGTACCTAAAATGACAAAAGGAACGATTTAGGGCAATATTTGATCAAATAAATACGATTTAGGGCTTAAATGACCCCTTAAAAGCGGTACACTTTTCGCTTCATCAAATACCCTTACACTTGAGATTTGCTTGTCCTCAAGCAAATGTGCTTTTATTCTAATCAAAATACAAGTTAGGGGTCATTTAATGCTAACATAAAAGTAATTGCAACAAATAGTCGTTCCACTTTAATCATAATAAGCACGGAGATTACATACTAGCACCTCACAAGTAGTGTTTAGATACTCACATCTCTCAAGTGTCATCAAAATAAATCTCATAAATGAAAACGGATAATATCTCTCACTACCTGTCATAGCAAATAGATTACCATAGGCTTGGGAAAGGATCGAAAACCTCCTCCACTAGGCGTAAGCACCTAAGATAAACTATCAAAGAGGGCTTTTAAATGGGTTATAACGTTAGGTGTAGGGAAAAGGAAAACACGGTTTTGTTGGATAAAGGATATTTTACTGGTGGCGAGTTAAAGATCTTGATTAATTACATGTACTATACAATGTTGCTAAGCCAAGACTCGACTCAATCTTAAGCTAAAAACAAAATAACAAAAACATAAAATAAACATAAAATGAAACGGGATGGTAGTCCGTATGATTTTTCTATTTTTCTTTTTTTTTTCATTTTTTTTTTGTATTTTTCTTGATTTTTTCGATTTTTTTTTTTTTTTCATTACACTCTTGCCCTACCATCCAAAATAATACATCATAGGGGCGTTGCATTCCCCTTACACTTGAACTTTTACATAACTTTACAAATAACTATTCTAATGACTCGAATTAAGATAATCAAAACACTTGGAGTACTTTTAAAATATTTAGCACATATGGGGGTAATAAATGATGTTCTTCCCCATCACTCCATTACACTAGTACTTTACCCATGAGTCCCAATCGTCCCAAAACAATATGTACAAGGATATGACTCGACTTAGCAACCATGTAATCAACTAGATAATTAACTTGGGTTTAAACAAATGTTGTCACAATAATGCACTAAAAATGAGTGCATACAAGGTAGGCTAAGGCGATTTGGGTGTACATTTAAGTGGGGTGTAACAAATTCTTCCTTTAAGTAAAATGCTTAAAGGTCGAAACGAAAAGATAGGCTCTGAGGGATGTACTAGGGGTATCGTGCACTAAAAATGAGTACAACGCAAAGGGTGTGGGGGAATTACTTGACCAATGTAGCCAACGTAATTATAACAAAAACACAGGTGTAAAACAATGGGTTAATCCTAATGCCTCTTATCATGTAGTAAATCTAACTAAACGAATGTAGTCTCACTTGTGGCCTTGGAATGGTCCTAACGCAAGTTCTAGAATCTAAGTGCTATCGGTACACACATCATAGCATAAATGCTTTTCCTACCAATTCTAGGGGCGAACCTCACATATTTGGGGGGAGAAAATTTTTTTAGTGGTACGGTTTTTGTGCTAGTCATATAATTCCTATCCATGAGACGCTTATTAGAACTAAAGTTTCACTCCTAAATGTTGTAAAAAATTTTAAATTTGGCACTAAAATTACCCTAACAGGTATTTATCTCAGTTTTATTACACATTTATTATTAAACAAACAAAAATCAAGCGTAATAGCATTCTCTAATCGTACTTTTACCCCCCCTTACACTTAAGATGAACATTGTCCCCAATGTTCAAATAACAAGATGTAAAAGAAAAAAGTAAAAGAATGAAATCAAATACTCCCCTGATTCGCTCGGTGGATAATGAAGTAACACGGTTAGATCTTCTTCCAAAAAGAATGTAGAAGCTCCAAGACTAAAGCATCGCCAAAAGCTTGATTCCACATACATTTCCTTGTCCAAAATAACCTGTTAAACCTGAGAAAACAAACACGAAAACCTGCATAACATCGGCGGGATAAATCTATATATAAGGATATAATGCTTGTGGAATGATTATTTTGCAGATTCCTAAGATTATAAGTTAGAGATTTAATAAAAAACTTTTTATGAAAACAAAACTTTCAAAAATTTCAGAAAATTAACACCTGACGCCGTCAGGTTGTAGATCCTGACGCCGTCAGAAATAATCTGACAGAATTCTCATGTTACGTTTCCGGAAATTTTTGGAAAAACCAAAACCCTCATTATGACTCGATACAAGCATTTGACTCAAACAAATACTAATATGTATGTTCATTTATTACTATTACGATTCATGTTCATTTGTGTTCTAATAAACCGATTTGGATTTCCCTTACACTTAACTTTTGCAAAATACCTTTATATGTAGTTAAGACGAAGTTAAAAACAAGATAAAGCATTTTCACAAATTAGTTTTTAACATGAATCAATAATAATAAAACTTAAACACACATACGGAAACAAATAAAATCAAACAAACAAATAAATAAACACACAAAGCAAATAAAATTTGGGTTGCCTCCCAAGAAGCGCTTGTTTTTGTTCGAGTCACGAGCCTGACTCTACCCTTATTTAACGGAAATAGGGGAGGTTTTCCCTACACTTAGGGTTAAGTGCGGGTGATAGTAGCGATACACACCAGCTTGGTAGGAGTATGCCACGTGAGGAAAGATTGGTGGATGAATTATATGCTCAAAGGGGTGTGCTCCTTTCATCATAACCTTACCTAGTTCACTTTGGTAAATGGGTGAATTAAAGTTTTCTCCTAAAAAGGGATCATCTTCTAACAACTTCGAGAGACTCTTAATTGGGAATCCATCTTGACCCAATAGACCCGGTTTAAACCCATAATGTTTCTTGTGATCAATCATGAATGGGTGATGTAGACATGTAAGGTCATTTTTCACTCCTATATTGTCTTCCTCACTACAAGGCTTAATGTCTACTACCTTAAACTTAAGACTACCCGGACTATATGTTTTGATGGGTAGATCGGGACCTAATTCAATTCCTAAATTTTCATCCAAGGATGGAAGATTAGGTAACGGTTTTGGTTGAGGCTCCGGCTCATCAAAACTAGGAACTTCCATAGGACTAAAAGAAAGGTTGTGATCACTAAAAGCATTCAAACCTATTTCTTCTAGTTGTGTTTGGTCCAAGGGCTCTACCTCTATTGGGGTTCCTATAGTCTCCTCAACTTCTTTCGGGTAAGTCACGGGCGGTGTGTGTGCCTCAAATGATGGTAGGACTTGTGAGGTACTTAGCGGGCTTATGTTACTAACCTCGTCATTCCTTGTGTCAAGATCACCTATATCCTCATCATGGGTTTTGGTAGAATCTAACCCAAACATGTTCCTAAGTATCTCAAATCCTTCTCTAGCCATTTCAAGTTCTAAGTCCGATTCATAAGAATCTTCCCCGATAACATGATTACTATGTTCAATTTGCCTAAAGGATTCATCATGTGTTCCTTGAGATTCAAAGTCATTGATCATAAAACCTATGTCTTTTTGATCAATATGCTCATGTTCGGCTAAATCCTCCTCAATTGTTTCCTCAAGTTGTGATGTATACGAACCCATTAATTCATTAAACTTATGGTTCACGGTTAGGAGGCTTTCCTCAAAATTTTTCCAAAGGGTCTTATTAAAAGGAGTTGATCCTAACAATGATTGTTTAATAGAAGCCACACATGCACATAATTCATCAAACCTATCAAACTTTATACCCATCTCCTCTTGTATATATCTAAGATCACTTAAAAATTCATTGGAACAACAGGAAGCAAATCTATCCGTGTAAAGTAATTGTTCCTCTATTGTTAATGATCTAAATGGAATTTCATCCGCCATGGTGACAAATGAAAATGGTTTTACAAACAAAGGGCACAAAGAAAAAGATAGACTATTCCCCGGCAGCGGCGCCAAAAACTTGATGCGTGGTTTTGCAACCTTACAACAGGTTTTACCTCTCGAGGGATCTCAAGAGGCTTACAACCCCACCAGGCAGTGTACCTGACCGATGTAGTATAGTGTAGTGGTAAGTACGGGGGATTGATCGTTCTCCACAGGGAATAGTGTTCGTTAGGATTGAAAAACTACTCTAATAGGTCTAAGGGTGAGAGAAGATTCTTTTTTTATGTTTTTATATTTTTATGAAAGCAAGTAAAATCTCGGGTTTGAAAGAGTGGGCGGAATTAGTTGCTAGTCAACTAACCCAAATTACTACTAATGCAAATAAAATAAAATAACAGAAAATGAAAAGGTGGTAAAACTTATATGGAGAGAAATGTGTTTACTTAGATTTCCTTACTCCCTAACTATCTTTTACCGGTTGATTAGTGTGTATTAATTGCGTGGATGACGGGTGTATTCCTTAATACCAATCGTGGGGTGGCGTACGTACTTCCCCAACTCTACAAGCTCCTACTTCACTCCTATGTCGAGCCGGCTAGGAAGCTCCTAACATGGGATCACTAGAATTCGCTTGTGCATTAAATACAACCATAAAAACCTTTAGTACGCATTGGTTCATGTTTCTTAAGACGTTCAAGCAAGTTACCGAATAGGAAGTTAGCCAGTTTTCTTAAGCCTAACATAGATGAACAATCATCCAATACAACTAATAACACACTAATAACCAATAATCAATAGCTAGGTTTCATTAGATCTAAGCAAACACAAGATAAATCTAACCTAGCATGTTAAACAAAAGACAAGAACAAGATAGAATCAAACAACACATAGACATATTGAATGATTAATTGATAACTTATCTTCAATGTAACATGGAAGATCTCAAGGCAAAAAGCCTTGAAAAAGCTGCTAAATTCGTCTTAGGGTTTTCACACACAAAGTTCCTCAATAAGTTCCACACTAATGACAAAAAATTGCAAAACTATATATAGACTTCCAGATCTGACGGCGTCACGTTATGGAGTGTGACGCCGTCACCTCGCCGCTTTTAGGGTTCCCGGATGGCCTTCTTGACGCCGTCCCTCTTTAGCTCTCCAAAATCCGTTCTGGCTTATCAAGGCTTGACGCCGTCAGACTTAGGGGTGACGCCGTCCCTCTTTAAATTAAGCCGTGACGACCTTGATCACATTAAAGCGTGACGCCGTCAGAATTCCATGCAAATTTCTCTGGCTTATCATGAGTAATTTTCACATCCACCTTTTTCTTGCCAAGCCATGACGCCGTCTAGACTAACATCTGACGCCGTCAAAGGTAACTTTTAGACGATTTTGAGACTTTGTCGTTTTCTTCACTTTAATGCTCCAAAAATGTCCAAAATGCTTCCTTTTCCAGATTTCTCCTCAAAAGTACCTAAAATGAAAAAAGGAACGATTTAGGGCAATATTTGATCAAATAAATACGATTTAGGGCTTAAATGACCCCCTAAAAGTGGTACACTTTTCGCTTCATCAAGAAGAGTGTTGGGCTGACACTATTATCTTCTCAGATCTTTTCCCTATTGTTCCCGCCTTTTCTTCAGGCGTTGGTTCCTCAGTCTTTCAGTCACTTTGTTAGTTGAGGAGACTGGGGTTCAGTGAGTTCTTGTCCAACACTCACTGAACCATCATCTTCTTCTTTGGCTTAAGTCCTTCTTAGGGAGTACCGCCTTCCTGAGAAGTGAATCCTTTTTTCTTGAATTCGCCTTAAGCATCTTGAAGATGACTTACTGAGAGGCTGTTCTCTCAGTGACTTGAATTGTTCTCGGTTTAAGTTTAACACTTAGTTAATTTGTGTCCAAATCATGTTTTACATATTACTGGGTTTTTCATGACCCAACAATCTCCCCCTATTTGGATATAAATTAATCCTAAGTGTTTTGATCAGTATGAGTGAGCTAAAGTCTTCTACTCATACTGAATGTACTAGAATGTAAATAAGGACACTGAAATAATAAAAAAACATCATCTTATTGATATTATTACAAGTCCTAACAAAACTAAGTACAAAAGAGATAGTGGTGGGTATTCAGGCAGGTCATCAGTTCAACTTAATACCAAGGGCTTCAAGCTTGGGCTTCTTTGACTGCAGCTCTTGTTGGTCAGGATGCTCATTGATTTTCCTTTTCAGATCTTGACAAAACTTCACATTTTCAGGACTCTTGAGTGGAGAGGCCATCATTAGAAAACCAAGCATTGCTTTAATTCCTGACAAGTCGATGTCACTCCACCTTTGGAAGGCTTTGTCACCAAACTCATCAATGAAGAACAAACCTCTTTCAGGTTGTTCAATGACCATATTGTTCCTGAAAGGAAAACCTTCAGGGAGAGCCCTATTGCAGTCAAGACCAGGAATCTTGATCTCAGGCTCAGCTTCTATCTTCTTTCTTTTCCTTGAAGAAGACTGAGATGGAGCGGGTTGTGCAGATTCAGGAAGAAGAGATGGAATGCCAAGTTCCTGAGGTGCTGCTGCCAATCTTTCGTACCTCAGACTCAAAGACTTCATCAGATTAGGGACCACAACATTTGATTTCTTTGCTATTAATGGACCCAACTCATCCAATTCAGTGATCCCGAAGTCAGCGAACTTGAAAGGTTTATGAACATCAAAGTTTCTCATGTCAGCACCTCTGTAGACAGTGACAACGGCAGGATTGGTGTTTCTTTGAATATGAACATCAGTGATTGGTTCTGGCTTCAACCTGTCAGTCATATACCACTGATATTTCTTAATCCTGTTCTGCCTGATCTCTTCAGCCCTTTTATTCCTTTCCTCTCTTTTCTTCCTAAGAGTGGTCATCTCCTCAGACTGAGCTTTCACAAAGGTCATACCACCATCTCTTCCTGAGAGATCCTTAGCCTCAAGACCAATTTTCTCAGCCTCTTCATGAACAACCTTAATTATAGCAGGCTTGCTCACCTTCTCTTCCTCCTTTAACTTCTTCTTTGCTTCCTCTTCCTGAAGATAAGCACTGAGTTCATCAGCAGTGAAGTGGTGAAGAACTCCATCAATTTCATATGGGATCCTGAGTGGTGATTCAGGATCCTTTGCAACTGAGATCGGTGCTGGTTGAGGCTCAGGATCAGTGAGGATGCCTTTGCCTTTATTTTGATGGGAGGAAGAAGCTTCAGGAATCTCCCCCTCAGTGTGAGAAGGAGGTTGCTGGGTTGTGGAAGCTTAAGGGACTCCAGTGTCTTTCTCCCCCTCAACTGTTGCATGAGCCATGGTGATAGCAAGAGTTGGAGTCACTGGAGCAGCAGGACCCTTGAAGGCCTGATAGATCTCAGTCATCATTGATTTGATGTTCGAGGTGTCTTTCTGAAGACTTGAGATCTGATCCGCCAGAGAAGCCTGAGAAGCTTCGATGCCTGACATCCTTGACCCAAGAGACCAGTCCAAAGATGTTGAAGATTGTGCCCAAGTACCAAGATGTTTTTCTTGAAGACCCATGGAAGTCCTGATTGAGTCCAATGAAGAGGTAAGACCCTGAAGCTTAGAATCCTTCAGTAAGCTGAGAAGATCACTGATTTCAGCTGATTGCTTCTGATAAGTCTCAGCAGCCTGAAGGACCTTCTCGGTGAGTACGGGGTCATCCTTGACAGCTGTTTGAATAGTTCCAAGGCTGTTGGTGATGCCTTCAAGAGTAAGATTGAACTTCTGGAAATGAAGATCAATAGCTGTCAGGGAGTGTTTGGTGTCAGATTGGATTTCAATCACATCATCATGAAAACTTTCAACATCTTCCCTCAGGTTGGCATAGTGAACAGCAGCTTCAGTGTGATGATCAAACATCTCATCAGTGAGACCAGTGAAAAGAGCTCTATTGGTCTTCAGTAGGAATTTGACCAATTTTCTTTCAGTGAGGGGAAGAGAGTTATCATACTTTTGGAGGATGTCCCCAGTATCAGAAGAATCAGAAGACTGAGAACCTGACTCTTCACTTTGGCTTGGAGATGACTGATGTGTATTGTTCAGGTTGTTCAGGTTGTACATCAGTTTCCATATCCTCACCTGCCTCAAAAATTTCTTCTTCACTCTCTTCCCTGAGCTCTTCGTCAGACTCAATAAAAGCCTGAAAATCCCCCATGGACTCAATACCCAAAAAATCAACCGGCTCCTCTTTATAAAAAGACTTGCCTTCGGTTTGGTCAGGTCCTGACCCCGTTGTCATAATAACTGAGTGGGTTTGCTCAGCCTGACTAGCCATAATAACTGGGGTAACACCAGCCTGGCTTTTGGGGGCAGTTCCTGAGAGACTGGATCCGCCTGAGGGGTTGATGGGTTCCATATCAGCGGGTTGTTTCTTTCCCTCTGAGTCTTTGTCCCCCTTAGCACCTTCAACTACTGATGGGTGCTTTCCAGTAGTATCACTAGGTACTGATTGTGAAAGTTTGTGGACCCCCTTCCCATCAGGATTGTGATGTCCTTCAGGGGATTTAGGGTCCTTTTCTCCCTGAGATCCTGAGGGTGATTGCTCAGGAACGTTAGCGGGATGTGAATGTTTGTGGGTCCCCTTCTCAGTAAGGTAGTGTTGCCTTACCGAGGATTTAGAACCCTTTCCTCCCTTGGGAACTGATTGTTTTTTGACAGTTCCTTCATCGGGATGTGAGGGGGGAATGCTTCCTGATCCCTCTGACTTGTTTATGTCAGTTGAACCATGTGGAAGGGGTGTGCCCGAGGTCACTGAGGATGATTGCTCAGTGACTTCCATTGGCCTTTGTTTTGAGGTCAAGAGGGTCTCAGAAATGGGTGTCTCAGAGGTCTCGGCGTTTTTCAACCTCTTTTTAAGGTTGAGTTGGTTTTGAGGATCAGTCTCAGTGGCGAGTGGCTTGGGTCTAACCACCTGGCTGGACTGACCCTTCTTTGTCTTCTTCACCTTTTTGGTCGGTGAAGGAAATGGAGAGATAGCGTCATTACCCTAAATTACTGATTGCATGTATTCAGTCAGGGCAATATGTGTAACCTTACTGATGCTACTAGTGAAGTTTGACTTTTGCAGGACGTCAGGCTTCGTACCTTCTGCATCAGGCCTCACATAGTCAAAACCAAGTAGGTCCTGAAGCACACAGGAAACAAATCTAGGATAGGACATATGCCTTTGCCTATGTTTTCCTGAGAGCTTAGCAACAAGGTCTCGGAAGATTATTCCTCCGATGTCAATTTTTGTACCCTCAAGGAGACTGGACAACATCAATTGTTGTGATGAGTTCAACTGCTCCGTAGAGGATTTATTTCCACCCAGGACCTGAATGACAAATGTCATCAGTATCCTCCAAATAGGATGGAACCATGTTTTGACTACTGGAGCCTTCTCCAGTAAGCCTCCCGCAGACGTTGTAGGACGTCTGGGGTCATGAGGTGCAAGAAAGATCAGTTCATTCTTTATGTCCTGATCAGTAGGGTTGGGTGCAAACTCTTCAGCAAAGTCAAGGCCTGTGGCTTTGATGAAGGTTGAGTAGTCAAAGGAGTGGGTTCTACTCCCATTCATCACCGTGAAGGTGATGATTGACTCTTTGGTGTCTTTGGGGATGGTAGCCACAGCCGTACACCAGAATTCTCTCAAATAGTCATGATAGATGACTGAGGGGGTGTGGGTGAAAGCCTTTGCAAGAAAACAATTACGAAGAAATTTCATAATGTTCTTATAGGCTGGGTAGATTTGTGGATACGAGAAATTTCCCACCACATTGTTTTTGGTTAGGTCTACACCCTCCATTGTGAAATCCACATTAGGGGCGTATTTTACAGCTTTAGAAGAAGCCATTTGTGGGTAAGTCTGGGTTTGACTAAGGTTTATGGGTTTCTAAAGCTTAAGAATACACACACAAATTGTTTTTGAGAATTAAAAATGGCAGAGTTTTGCTTAAGATTCTATAAAAACATGTGTGTGTTTCTTTTGGTTGGGGTATTTATAGGAAAGTGGAGATGGGGGTGTTTTGGACATTTGAGCGATCTTAATTTATTCAAAAAGAATTATTGGAAATTGTTTTGAATAATATGTTTTGGGATCCGCATTTAATGCCAACACTCCACTTTCCTGGTTTGGCGCAACAGTCGAAGTGAACAGTTGAGCAGTTCTGCAAAAGTGCAACTTGCAGAGATGAGTCATCACATATTTGTAATGTGATTGGAGAGGCATTTAATGCCAAGTGGGAATGTGGTGGCCCAGAGGTGGAAGCTAGAAAGGCAAAAAGAACAAATATTCTTGAATTAAATATGTGTTCAGTTACCAACCTCGGACATTTACTAACTAGATACTTAGAGCATTTAAGTCAGTATTTAATGTCCTTTTCAGGGCCCTGAATGACTCTTCATTCAGTGATTGGTTTTTCAGGGACTTGGGATTAGTCACTGATGATTCAGGAATGAGGAAAGATTCCTGAGAAACAAGGATTCAGGAACTTGGGTTTAGTTCCTGAGGATGAGGATTCAGTGAGATGTTTTCACTGATGTACACATTGAGTCAGGGACCTGAGGAGTTAAGAATTTACACATCAGTTGGAAGGATTCAATCAGTGGACTGATTCTCTATATCCAACATTCCTAATTCAGCTTTCAACCTTGTGAAAGTTGGTTCATCCAAAGGTTTGGTGAAGATATCAGCTAACTGATATTCAGTAGGGATGAAGTGTAATTCAATGTCACCATTCATGACATGGTCCCTGATGAAGTGATATCTGATATCAATGTGTTTTGTTCTCTGATGAAGAACAGGGTTGTTTGATATTGCAATTGCACTTGTGTTATCACAAAAGATGGGTACCATCTTATACCGAATTCCATAGTCACTGAGTTGACTTTTCATCCAGAGTACATTTGTACAACAACTAGCTGCTGCAACATATTCAGCCTTAGCTGAGGACAGGGCAACTGATTGTTGCTTCTTAGCACTCCAACAGACTAATTTCCCACCAAGTATTTGGCAAGAGCCTGAGGTGCTTTTTATGTCCATGTTGCATCCAGCATAGTCAGAGTCTGAGTATCCTTTGAGATCAAGTCCTGAGCACTTTGGATAGTATAATCCAAGGTTAGGAGTGCCCTTCAGGTACTTAAATATCCTTTTCACAGCAGTGATGTGAGATTCTCTTGGGTCAGATTGATATCTGGCACATAGACATACTGAGAATTGGATATCAGGCCTTGATGCAAGTAGATACATCAGTGATCCTATCATTCCTCTAAAGAGAGTTTGATTTACTGGTTTACCAGTTAGATCAGGACCAAGGTTGTTTGGGGGAACCATGGGAGTTTTGACTGAGGCACAATCACTGAGATCATACTTTTTCAGTAGATTCTTTACATACTTCTCTTAACTAATAGTGGTTCCTCTATCAGTCTGCTTGATCTGTAGACCAAGGAAGTATGTCAGTTCTCCCATCATGCTCATTTCAAACTTCTTTGCCATTAGTTTTTTAAATTGTTTGCAAAGTTTGAAACTTGTTGAGCCAAAGATGATGTCATCAACATACACTTGTACTAGTATGACATCATTATTTGTCTTATAGATAAACAATGTGTTGTCTATCTTGCCTCTGACAAATTTGTTTTGGATTAAGAAGGCTGAGAGAGTCTCATACCATGCCCTGGGAGCTTGCTTCAGTCCATAAAGGGCTTTGTTAAGCTTACAAACATGATCAGGAGACTCATGGCTTTCAAATCCAGGGGGTTGCACAACATAAACTTCTTCTTTCAGTGAACCATTTAAGAATGCACTTTTAACATCCATTTGGTATACCTTGAAGTTCATGTATGTAGCAAAAGCAAGGAAGATCCTGATGGCTTCCATCCTTGCTACTGGTGCAAATGTTTCCTCATAGTCAATGCCTTCTTGTTGATTATAGCCTTTGGCTACAAGTCTGGCTTTGTTTTTAATGACTATGCCATTTTCATCAGTTTTGTTATATTTTGAAAACAGGTTAAGCCTTTGTTCCTCAACAAACTTTAAATCAACACAAATATAATTCATGTAAGACTGCCAATCAGAATCATCATCCATAGAAAGTAAAGTATTTACCTTCTTCATGGTGATGTTGACCCACTCTCCATTTCTAGCATGGCTTTTTCCCACAGCCACCTGATCCTCTTCAGAAAGTGCCATCAGTGCACTAACTCTTATTTCCTCATCTGAGGAAACCTCTTCATCATCCCAATCATATGCTTCAGCTACTAAAACCTTGTTCTTTGTCTGAATAGGTTTAGATGTTTGAGCAGCCTGAGGCAATATGGGGTTAGTTTCAAGAAGTGCAAGTTTAGCTTTGATATTCCTATATTTTGTTTCAAAATCCTTTTGACCCTTGTTTTGAAATTGTTGGGGGGACTGAAACGTTTTAGGTTGAAACTTGCTAGTTCCTGAGAATTTGTAAGAGGGTTCTGAGATAGTTTTAGAATAACAGTCCCTAGCAAAATGACCCTTTTTACCACATTTAAAGCATTCAGTGGTCTCATTTGCTTTTGGTTTTGTAAAGTTGGACTGATTTCTTTTGATGAAACGTCTTGAACTAGCAAGGAGTGCCCTTTCTTGGAATTCCAAGTTTAGGTCGTTCAGGTACTCCTCACCAGTCCTTTCATCAATTTCTTCTTCAGAATCCTCTTGAATATCCTGCACAACACCATTAGAATAGAAAGCAGTTGATATGGGTGTGGAGGTTAAGGCCTTTTTGGACTCTTTTGAGTCAGGGTATCTCCTTGAGATCAAGTTTTCCTCATAGACAAACTTCCCATAAATTTCAGGGAGCTCAAGGTTCTGAATGTGGTTAGCATTCCTCAGGCCTTGTGAGAAGTTGAGCCACTTCTCAGGGAGACTGTTGACAAAGCCAACATTTGTCTCATGTTTGGACAATACAACACCATCATTTGATAATTCATTTATCAAAGTCTTGTATCTGGTGTAGGTCTGTGAGAGACTTTCAGAGTCTTTTTGCCCTGAAAGTATTATACTCAAGTTTAAGGTCCATGACCCTATTTTCCTTGGTATCTGAGGGACCCTCAAAGCTGTTTACCAAGTCATCCCAAGTTTGCTTGGCTGTTAGACAGTTGATGACTGATTCCATTATATCGTCAGGAAGACATGATATAAGGATGCTTTTCAGGCGTTGGTCTTGATTGACCACCCTCCTCTCATCAATGGTCCATTGGGCCTCAGGCTTATTTAGCCCTGCGGCTGTCTTAGGGACAAATGGGCCATCCCTGATACAGGTGATGTAGTAGGGTTCCATACTAGTAAGATAGCAAATCATACGCTTCTTCCATTTGCTAAATTTCCCAGATTCAAGTCTGGGTGCAACAGCGGAATAGCTGCCACCCTTTTTGTCGACTAGCTGGGGTACATTGATATCAGCCATAGTAGGATCTTGGTTTTAAAAACCTAGAGCACTCTTGGTTAGTTTAAAAGATTTTATAAACCAGAGGCTCTGATACCACTTGTTGTTCCCTTCACACTATTAGAGTTAACTAGAAAGTTAATCTATTTAGTGTTTATGACTAATACAATGTTTAAGATTAATTCTAACAGTTACAAAACGTGAATAAAATAAAACACGATATTTTTCAACGTTTAAATTCTTATTAGAAATAATTCCAAGAATCTATACCCAAGTGTTTTGCGAAACAAACACTTGGGATTGAATAGACAAGGGTATAGGGTGTCTCCTATCGAAACTCAAGTTTTGCTTGAGTGGTAACAATATACCCACTGAGCTATCTCAGTGAGTTGTATACTCTTTGTAGGAGAGAAGTTCATTTGTAAAAGTTCTAGACTTTCAATAGACAAAGCACACTTTAACTTCTCTCCCATCTGATCTATTTATACACAAGTAATCTAAGTATAAGTGATTAAAAATAATACAAGTTGTTGAGGTTGCGTGTCTGACAATTACAAATAGTAATTGTCATTTCCAAGAACCAATAGGAAAGGGCTAATAAGACTTTGGGAGTTGTTGGCTGACACTCCATGACTTTTAGCCGCAAGAGGGAAGGTTGGATCTGACAAGAGAAGAGTGTTAGGCTGACACTATTATCTTCTCAGATCTTTTCCCTATTGTTCCCGCCTTTTCTTCAGGCGTTGGTTCCTCAGTCTTTCAGTCACTTTGTTAGTTGAGGAGACTGAGGTTCAGTGAGTTCTTGTCCAACACTCACTGAACCATCATCTTCTTCTTTGGCTTAAGTCCTTCTCAGGGAGTACCGCCTTCCTGAGAAGTGAATCCTTCTTCTTGAATTCACCTTAAGCATCTTGAAGATGACTCACTGAGAGGCTGTTCTCTCAGTGACTTGAATTGTTCTCGGTTTAAGTTTAACACTTAGTTAATTTGTGTCCAAATCATGTTTTACATATTCTTGGGTTTTTCATGACCCAACAGAGGGTAACGAAGTAGGGGAGGTAACTTTTCCTCCTCTTGCAGGTCAAATCCCTTCAAATGATCCGGTAGTCATCAAAGTCCTCATTTCCAATCGAGAAGTGAATAGAGCCTATATGGACTGTGGAAGCTCCTGTGAAATCATCTACGAGCACTGCTTCCTCAAGCTTAATCCTTCGATCAGGTCACAGCGAATTGATTCGAAGATACCCTTGGTAGGATTTTCTGGTGAACATTCGTGGCCTCTGGGAGAAGTTCTGTTGGAAATAACGATTGGAGAAGGCAAGCTCGCAAGGACAGAGACCCTCATGTTCGCTATCGTAAGGTCCAGCTCTCCTTACAACTTGTTAATAGGAAGAACCGCCATGCAAAAAATGGGTATCGTAGTCTCCACCATACACGCAGCGGTAAAATTCCATACACCTTATGGGATAGGCACCGTATTCTCCACTTACAATCAAGGACATATGGGAGACAACGGTAAAAAGATTAGAGAAAGTCTAGAGGAGCCTCCGAAGTTCATCCTAAGTTGTACAGATGCCGAAGAACGTATCGTGGTGAAGGAGCTCTATCCAGAGCAAACGGTGGTAATCGGAAAACAACTCCCTGCTAACTTCAAAGCAGACTTGGAAAAGCTGCTCAGAGCCAACAAAGACGTATTCGCGTGGACATATTCAGATATGACCGGGGTTCCCAGGACTCTTATGATCGACGGCAAGCCCTTCGGTACAGAGCATAAGCTTAACGAGTTCAAGCACATTGAACCAATTAAGCAAAAGCGACGAAGCCTGGCACCAGAAAGAAATGCAGCCGCTTGTAAAGAGGTGGATGTGCTTGTACAAGCAGGAATTCTCAGAGAAGTGAAGTACCAAACATGGGTTGCTAATCCAGTCATGGTAAAGAAAAGTGACGGAGGGTGGCGTATGTGTGTCGACTTCACCAACATCAACAAAGCCTGCCCAAAGGACTGCTACCCTCTACCAGAAATTGATTGGAAGGTCGAATCCCTTTCGGGGTTCCGTTTGAAATGTTTTCTGGATGCCTACAAGGGGTATCACCAAATACAAATGGCGAAGGAAGATGAGGAGAAAACAGCCTTTTAAACAGGAAAGGGTGTCTATTGCTACAAAAAGATGCCCTTCGGCCTAAAGAACGCAGGGGCTACTTATCAGCGTTTAGTAGACAAGGCCTTCCATAAGCAAATTGGAAGGAACTTGGAAGCCTACGTCGATGACATGGTAATAAAAAGTAGAACCGAAGAGGACCTCCTCTCTGACATCCAAGAGACCTTCGATCAATTACGGGCAATCAACATGAAGCTTAACCCCAAAAAGTGTTCCTTTGGCATGGAGGAAGGGAAATTCTTGGGGCATTTGATAACGAAACAAGGGATTAAAGCTAACCCTTCGAAGGTTAAAGCCATCACTGATCTTCAAGCTCCAAAGTCATTAAAGGAAGTCCAAAGCCTCAACGGGAAGCTTGCGGCACTTAGCAGGTTCCTGTCAAAAGGGGCGGATCGGTCTTTACCATTCTTTAAAACACTCAAAGGATGCACAGATAAAAAGACTTTCCAATGGAGTTGTGAGGCGGAAGCAGCTTTCGAAAAGCTAAAGGAATTCATAGAAATCTTGCCAACACTTACAGCCCCAATCAAAGGCGAAGTGTTGTTCATGTACATTGCGGCTTCCTTTGAAAGCATCAACGCGGTGCTTTTAGCCGAAAGGGAAAAGAAACAAGTCCCAATATACTTTGTTAGCAGGGTTCTGCAAGGAGCTGAACTAAACTATCCGGAGTTGGAAAAGCTAGTTCTTGCCTTGGTTTATGCTGCAAGACGCCTTCGAAGATACTTTCAGGCTCATCCCATCACAGTCTTGACTGACAAGCCTATCAGACAGATACTGTCGAAGCCTAAGAAATCAGGAAGGGTAGCTAAATGGGCTATCGAATTGGGAGAACATGAGATAGAATACAAGGGTCGAAACTCTGTCAAAGGTCAGGTACTTGCGGATTTTCTAGCTGAAACGCCCTCCGGGCCTAGCCAAGATAAAGAGGTTCCTAAGCAACAGCCTTCGAAGGCGATCGAGGGATGGAAGCTGTACACAGATGAAGCCTCAAGTTCCGATGGTTCTGGAGCAGGTTTAATGTTGGTTAGTCCGAAAGGAAAGGAGTATACTTATGCATTGCGCTTCGAATTCGAAGCCACCAACAATGAAGCTGAGTACGAAGCTCTGTTAGCCGGCCTTCGACTAGCAAAAGAAATGGAGGTTCAGAATCTGTCCATTTTCGTAGACTCCCAACTAGTTGCTAATCAAGTCAAGGGCTCCTACGAAGCAAGACAGCCCACCATCAAGCAATATTTGGAAAAGGCTAAGGAACTTCTTCAAGGTTTTGAAACCTATGATATAGTACATGTCCGCAGAAATCAAAACAAGAAAGCAGATGCCCTAAGCAAGTTGGCCTCAATGGCATTTGCTCATTTAACGAAGGAGGTTTTGGTAGAAGTATTGGCTGATAGGTCAATTAAACGAGGCGAAGTTTCTGACATCATACCCGAGGAAGGCACCAACTGGATGACTCCGATTAGGGAGTATTTGATCAGCGGTATCCTACCAGAAGACCCTAAACTAGCTCGAAAGGTCCGGATCAAAGCTCCCCAATATAGACTTATTGGGGATAATCTATACAGGAGATCCTTCTTATCCCCATGGCTTCGTTGTGTGGGACCAAAACAAGCTTCAAATATCATATATGAGGTTCACGAAGGATCTTGCAGGTTGCATGCAGGCCCTCGCTCCGTTGTCTCAAAAGTAATGAAGCTTGGGTATTATTGGCCATCCATGCACAGGGATGCAATAGAAATAATACAAAAGTGCGAAGCATGTCAAATCCACTCCAAAGTCCCGAGAATTCCTAAACAAGACATGACCTCCGTTACGTCAGCATGGCCTTTCTGCCAATGGGGAATTGACATAGTCGGACCCCTACTAGTTGCTCCAGGGGGAGTAAAATTCTTGGTTGTAGCCATAGACTACTTTACCAAATGGGTTGAAGCCAAGCCCTTGGCATCAGTAACAGGAAGGCATATGGAGAAATTCGTGTGGGAACACATAATCTGTCGTTTCGGTGTCCCTCACATTATCATCTCCGACAATGGAAATCAGTTCGCCGAAGGGGTGTTCCCAACCTTCTTCGAAGGCCTGAAGATCAAATAGTCATTCACTTCCGTTTATCATCCCCAAGGTAATGGACAAGTAGAAGTCACAAACCGGGATATCATAGAAGGAATTGAAAAGAGATTAGGACGAAGCCATCATGGGTGGGTAGACGAGCTACCCCAAGTTCTGTGGGCACATAGGACGCACCCCAAGTCGAGCCACGGGGAGACTCCTTTTAGCCTTACTTATGGAACGGAAGTTGTTATACCCTCCGAAATAAGCATCGAAATGGAACGCATTGTGAACTTTGAAGAAAAGGTAAATGGCGAAAGGATTCGAGAAAATCTTGATCTTCTGGAAGAAAGAAGAGAAATAGCTTCGATCAGAGAGGCTATCCACAAACAGAAGATCGAAAAGTACTATAACAACCGAGTTCGACCCTCCACGCTCAAGCCAGGTGAATATGTCCTTCGTTTGAATAGTGCAAGCAAGGCCGAATACGAAGGAAAACTAGGGCCAACATGGGAAGGACCCTACGTTATATCAGAAGCCTACGGCAATGGCGCGTACAAGCTCGCAACGCTTAAAGGAGAAGTCATGGATAGAACTTGGAACGGTACTAACCTTCGTAAGTTTTACATATAAAACTTACTACAAAAAAACACTCAGTTTGTTTTTACAATTTCATGTAACGCATTCTTCTCATCTGGGGAAAGAAGCATTAATGGTAGGTGTCTTAGTATTCATTTCTTAAAATGATGTAATCCTCCCTACCCAATTAATGATATAACGCATTTCCCTCAAATCTCTTGTTTCGTTCTTTACAACAAAGATTTGTCCAGCCAAGTAGTATAAAAGTTTCAATGTCGAAGGATGTAGCAAGGCACACGCCTTGTATATAAATAACATCCAGTATAACTCACATTAACTTTCCTATGAAGTCTTAGGGTATTAAAAGCCCTCTGCTACTTAAGGATAAAGACGGAGTGGGTCGCGACCCTCTGTCGCAGTCAAATTATACGATTGCTTAAAATCTTGGTCCAAAATACACACAATAAGGTTATAACCTTAGGTTGTATGTGTACGCTCTTGAAATGAGCGTAAGAGAAGGTAAACATGACAATAAAAGTGGGACATATCCCACTAAATTAGCATAAACAAAGACTAAGTATAGTCTTAGCTATCATAATCACAAAAAGGACAATTGTCTAAAGATACGGGTCGAAGCCCGGTAACACGAAAGATAAATTATCTCAAACAAATAATACGTTGGGGAATCATTTCAAGGTTGAACAGAGTTGGATTTCTTTGTTGAGGATGCAGGTTGGATCTTCATAGGCTTCTTTGCCAAAAGCTCCTCTATTGGAGCCAATGGATCTTTGGTTACCTCGGCAAGATAAGGGTACTTTGTTGAAGTAAACGCATCACCAGCCTCATTAAACTCTCGCTCAGAGTCTGGGCGATAGTAAGACACCTCTGACAATACAACGGGTTTCTTTGTCCTGGTAATTTCTTCCAATGCGGTGCAGGTTCCATAGAAGATGGCTGCGTTCACAAGTCTCCCAATAACTTCCCCCACCTCATCGCTACGGTACAATTCCATCGCCACATGAGGAACAACTCTCGAAACTACCTCAGCTCGGTCTCTCTCCAAGATTTGAAGTTGGGATATAAGGTCATTGAGCTTATCACAAAGGTTAATCTCCTGCTCAGCCAGCCTAGACCTTTCGACCTCCAGGCTTGTACATTTAGACTCGAGCGCGGCAATTTGGGCTCTATAAATGGAAACTTTGGACTCCTCAACCTTCAATTTATTGCACCTCGTTTGGGATTCTTTCAATTGACCTTCGAGTCTGTCAATTTTGACTCGCATATCTTGCACGAAAGGATTCTTCTCAAAGTCCTCCATCACTTCTTTACACTTAGCCTCCAACTCATCATGTTCCTGATCCCTAGCTTTTTCTTTAGCCAAGATATCATCCATTTTTACCCTCACATCCAACACCGTTTGCATCAATTCCCTTGTTCTCGAATTAAGATGATTATCCAACACAGCCTGCTTAGCGTAACTTTTGGAGTGAAAGTCGCAAAGCTCTTCAATAGACATGTTATCCAAGACTCTTTTCCAACTGGTAGGTGTCATTTTGTCAACCAATTGTCGACAGGAATGTGCATTAGGAAGTTCCACAACATCGGGAAGGCCTAAAAAAGAAAGGAAAACAAGTTATATGATGCATGACATTTGATACGCATGAAAGATGCTAGCTTACTTGGTGTAGGATCATCAGGAATCGTTAGAGGAGTGGGTATAAAGGTTTTAGAGTGCGATCATTTGGGCTTCACAACTCTCGCTGGAGGAGTAGGAAGGGCTAATTTCCTTTTCGGAGGGTTCCTTACAGACATGGCAGCCTTTGCTTTCCTACTTCTTTTATCTGAAACACCGGAGGACCTTGCGAGCCTCGTTTGAAATTCCTTGATAAGGGGATCATCGGAATCTGCAACAGTTTCCACAAACTGCGGAGTTTTGTCATTCTCAATTGACATGGATGGAGAACCTATCCCGTGGCTTATATTTTCTGGCTCTTTAGGGACAAAACTAACTTCCCTAATACCACGAGCCACGACGAAGTTCCTGAATGCCATCCCTACAGAAAAACAAAAAGAAGAGATAAATATCATCAAATAAGTCATTTACTTTATTTTAATAGGTATGCAAATACTTTTCCCATTGCAGATTATCGCAGGTTCCAGTGGAGAGCCTTCCCAATGATCTACAATCCCCGCCATAAACAGTATCGGCTCATGATACGTTTGCACATCAAATGGGTGACGTTCAAGACGTTGGTAGAGGGGATAACTTCTAACGAAGTGTGGCAAAGGATCATCAAAACGTTTGGCGTCAAAACGAAAGTCTTTTTCTAGCAACGCTGGATATTTGGGAGGTATGATAGTGTCTTGCACATAGAAAAACAGACCTTTCCATTTTCTTATGTTGGCAAAAGGTTTTGTTATTAAACAGGGAACATCAGGTTCACTTCTTTTACCTAAGGTTAACCAATCACCACCAGGGCAAAGGTTGATAAAACCTCTAAGCACGTTAAGCGTGGGCTCATAACCATAAGCTTTGCATACGACAATGTAGGTGGTTAGTTTGGCTAAGCCAAATGGGTTTAACCTGGAAATATGTACTTGATAATACTGTAAAAATTCTAAGATTAGTGGATGAATAGGAATCCTAAAGTTGGATTCTGTAAAAGCATGAACATATAACCCAACATACCCAGCGGGGGCGTCAAAAAATACTTTGGTTTTTGTTTGGGAGTATCACTTTATACTTTTTTAGTATGGCATATTTTTCAAAAAAATCCGCCAAAGCCTGTTCTGATAAGGTACACTTTTGTTGCCTAATGGTTCTTTTTGCCGCCATACTCATCTTGTATTTGTAACAATAAGAACAAGGGAGGGTAATTACCTTCGATCTCAGAAGAAGCACAAAGCACAGTACTGTGTATGTGTATTTTGGGCGCAGAATAAAAGTATGATCAGTTAGGGATGAGCAAGAGTTTATGTATCCCTATTGAAAGTTTACCCTGATCGTCCACGTGTAATACACGGACTCAAAGCTGCTTTTTCAATTTTGAAAAAAAGTTTGGAGATATCGATATCTTGGCTGCTGTATTTAATAGCGTGGTAGTTGGTTATTTAATATCCGCATTTATTGCATATTTTGGTCAAACACTTATCCTTATTCCATTCGAATTTGTGACGGAATGGATAGAGTGTGGCATATTTTTTGAGTCGAATGCAATATATACTAGTACATATATATCACTTTCGACTGGGGGGCTTGATGATGTACCCTCCTAACGGGTCGAAGGACTCCCCTTCGAGCCTGTAGAAAGCCCTCCCTTCGGAGGCCCAGGTTAATCTTCTAACACGTTTCATTGGCGTAAAACCATTCGCCTGCTAACTGGTTACCATGTGGGAATCCGCCAATCGAAGCCCTAAGCCCTTCGGGGTATTCCTGATGAAGGGACTAGTATGAAGGACCATCCTGACCTGGTCAAACCCACGTCTCCTCTTCCCCTTGGCTTTCCCGCCAAAACAGAGATCGTAGGCTACAAAGCCCTAGCGGTTACCACTTTCCATGGGACGCCCCCATGATCTCCGAACAATGT
Organism: Artemisia tridentata subsp. tridentata; assembly: GCA_021014915.2. Classification (NCBI taxonomy): domain Eukaryota; kingdom Viridiplantae; phylum Streptophyta; class Magnoliopsida; order Asterales; family Asteraceae; genus Artemisia; species Artemisia tridentata. Next base: position 411,643,436 of record CP139509.1, read on the forward strand.
GCAACCGCCCACTATGTCCTATTTCTCCCCTATAAATAGCATATTCGGGCCAAAACTAAGTAAGTTAACTTCACTCTCTCAATTTACGACTTATATTACCATTACACATACTTACTCACACGCCGGAGGTGGTTCGCAGGGTCCAACCCCTGCGCAATCACTTAACGTAGTGTCTTCGTATTTCTTATTTTCAGGTTAAGAATAGGCTTGGCGCAATCTCAACACCCCATTATTTCTTTGATCACCATCGAAGGCTTGGTTGGCAATTATTTGTTCAATCAATTCCTAAGACAAGATAAAATATCATCTTTTAATACTTACTTTAGGCAAGTATAGGAATAAAGTTTTTCAAGTTGGAGAATGAATATGAGACTATTACTAGCGGTGCTCAATTCAGGCTAAACACGACCATTTTTACGGGTGATTCCACATACCCAACTTCTCTGCTGGAAGCAATTTAACCGTTAGGTTAAATTGAGTTTCTAGTGCAATAAATTCTCCAGTAGTCATTCTCATGTCTTGAAAGATAGGAATTCTTATTTTTCCTATCAAAGTATATAAAATATGATAGTTTACCAATTATTTGGCTTAATGAGACTCAAATATTTCTATTAATACTAATGTGATGAAGATGTCATGTTATACACGTAAATTTGACAAATATGTGTCAACAGATTTTAATCTTTGTGTTTGGAATCTGAGGTTGAATGATCTAAAGGGTGACATCCTTTTAAGTATGTATTATGCAAGTGATTTGATCATCTAAGACCAAGAGATGTGTTTGTGTGTGATAATGAAATATGTTAAGAACGTTCTCAAGAAAGCTCTTTGGAACAAGAATCTAAGTAAAGTTACCAACTTTAATAGATCTTGTGTATGCGCAAGATTTGAGCAAGGCTTGGTTATGACATATGCTTGAAAAGAGTGTTGATGCAAATAATGTTCTAAGAACGTTATTTATATCTTTCGATTACTTCACGTTTTGAGGATGACAAAATGTGAAATCACGTTACGTTAAAATTAACGTAAACAAGTTTTTAATCGGAAGATCCCGTTTCTACGCAAATCACTCTAGAACAAATTTACAACTTGACAAATGATCAAAGAAGTGAATTTGTGTTTTAAGACTTCACATTTTAATGTGACAAAACATTTTTTCAAAAATACACATGACAAATTATTTTTGAATTATTAAGAAATGTTTTAATGGAAAAATAAGTTTGAAAATCACAACAGCTATTTTTCCCCCCAAAATCAGCTCCAAACTTCCCCAAATAAGTTTTCACCAGAAAAGACAAAATTTGAAGCGTCCTTGTCTGGGACGGCTCCACGGTTCCACTAAATTTAGTGGAGCCGTGGTACATTTAGTGGAGCCGTCCGTACAAAATTTTCTGTAACGTTCAGATTTTTCTTGCCTATTAAAACCAACCCCATTCACAGTTTTTAGGCACCCTTTCACACAGAAAAACTTCTGAGTTTAAACCTCTCACACCTTTCTCTTCTTTTGATCATTTAGATTAGTTTTCTTTTGTTTTAAGAGTGATCCAATCATCCACCAAGAGATCCTCTTCATTCCTCTTCATTAGCAAGAGAAGAACACAAGTATCCAAGTTGATACAAGGTGTTATCATTCCTCTTCATTAGCAAGAGAAGAACTCAAAGTATTCAAGAAGATACAAGAGTTATAGTTGTTAGGTTTTTGTAACACTTGTTACAACCTTGTTGTATCATAGCATACATCAAGTTTATTTATCTTTTGTGAGTGAGAGTGAAGATCAAGTGTGATCTTATAGAGATAGTGAATATCTCTTAAAGCCATTGGGCTTGTGTGATTGATCAAGAAGATCAAGGGTCGATAGATTAGTGTTAGTTAAGAGAGTGTTGATCATTGTGATCGTTTTGAGATCTTGGTGATCTCTTGTAGCCATTGGGCTTGAGTGATTGGTCACGTGGTCCTTGGTAGATTGGTGCTAGCTAAGATTAGCACTCGACATCTAGCTTAGTGTCGGTAATAGGATAAGCGACGTGTACGGTTTTCTCCGCCTGAAGGGAAGTTGTTGACATAGTGTTTGAAACTCTCGAGTGTGGTACTCGGGGAGTGGAGTAGGGCGAAGAAGAGCTTCGTAGCCGAACCACTATAAATCCTTTGTCTCGGTTTGATCTTTCCAACTCTACTCTTTACTTTTATTATTTAGCATTAGTTAGTTTAGTGTGTAGTTCATATTGGTGTTGATTGATTACACATAAAGTTCGAATCAAAGTTTCCAATAGCAAACTTTCAAAACAAGATTGTTAAAAGAATTTAAAACCGGTAAACTATTCAACCCCCCCCCCCCCCTTCTAGTTTCCCACAATTGGCATCAGAGACAGGTTAGTCAAGTTTTTAAAGTATATTGTATTTTAAAACTTGAATCGATCAATGGATTCCGACAAATATCTAGAAGGGCAATCTATGCAAAGACCACCACTTTTCAAAACCGATTCTTTTATATATTGGAAAACAAGATTCGAAACGTAAGTGAAATCAAAAGACAATGATCTTTGGCATGTTATTACCGAGGGTGACTTTCAACCGATTAAATTGAATCTAATAACTAAAAAAGATGAAATTGTTTCATATGATAAACAAAGTGATGAACTAAAAAGAAAACTAGCCAAAAACAATGAGGCTAAAATGATGATTTATAATGCTTTGCCTAAAAAGGAATTTGAAAGAATTTTCACGTGTAATACGGCAAAAGATATTTGGAAAACTTTGTTAGTCACTCACCAAGGTAATAACCAAGTCAAAGAGAACAAGATAGATCTTCTTGTTCAACAATATGAACAATTTTCCATTTCGGAAAATGAGTCAATCGATAATGCTTTTGCTAGATTTAATACTATTATCACTAGTCTTAAAGCTCTTGATGAAGGTTACTCTAGCAAGAATTATGTTAGGAAGTTTCTTAGGGCTCTACATCCTAAATGGAGAGCAAAGGTCACCGCCATAGAAGAGTCAAAGGACTTAGCGACATTGTCACTCGACGAACTAATAGGAAACCTGAAAGTTCATGAGATGATAATCAAGAAGGACTCCGACATAGTCAAAGGCAAAAGCGAGAGAGTTAGATCTATAGCATTGAAAGCCAAGAAGGAGTCCAGTGATGAGGAATGTTCGAGTTTCGATAGTGAAGATGAAGAGTGTTGGGAATTAAATATTCAAGAAGTTTAATATCGGGTTCTATTCAAAGAAATACTCTAAGTATGATTCTGCTGCTAGAGCATTTGGTTCCTGCTGCTAGTGTTTGATTCTGCTGCCAGCATTAAACATTCTGCTGCTAGGCTTAACATTCTACTGCTGAAGGATTCTGCTGCTAGTGTTAACATTGCTGCTGCTAAAGTACATTCTGCAGCTGAGTGGATAAGTATGAAAAGATATTATGTGTATTTAAGTCAACAATATACGGTAGATAATATCTTACCCCATGTGATCAGTCATAATGTTATATTCACAGAATAAGTTAAAAACATAGATACAAGTTGTATCTTAATGACTGACACTCTCAAAGCAAGTGTTCGACTAGACTTAACAATATTGTAAAAGATCTTTCTTGTGATATAAAAGAAAGATCTTAGACTAGTGATATATGTGTGCCTAATAGATATACGAATAGATAAGTGCAAAAAATATAACTCTCAAGAATATAGAACAAATATCACAAGTCGTAGAAAACATAAGATTCAAGATTTTTGTAACCCTAGTGATATTGAAGATCACTCGTATTATCTTGAATAATATTGAATCGTTTGGTGATAACATTGCATGTTCTTTGTTCTACATACACAAGCATAACTGTTCCATTTCCATAACACAAATAACCTTCTAAGTGTGATTGAGTAAATTCCGCGTACTTGATCATATTAACTCAACTTATCACATACACAAAGAACGAAGGTTTAACCACTCTATCAGTGTTTCGATCAACCTCATCAATTGGTATCAGAGCGCCAGGCTGATATAGTTTATTTAGAAGAAGAAGAAGAAGAAATGGACGTTGAATCTATTCAGACCAATGTTGCTGCTAAAATACCTATGCTCAAACAGAATGAGTTTGAGATGTGGAGGCTAAGGATAGAACAATATTTCCAAGTGCAAGACTATGCACTTTGGGAAATTATTGTAGATGGAGACTCTTTCAAGCCTACCACCACTACATCAAATGTTGACGGAAAAGTGCTGACAACTCTGCAGATGAAGCCAAAATCTGCAGAAGAAAGAATACTGAGGAAAAATGACTTAAAGGCAAGAAGCATGCTGATGATGACCATTCCCAATGATCAACTTCTAAACTTCAGCAAGTTCAAAGATGCCAAGTCATTATTTGAAGCTATTATTGCTAGATATGGTGGAAATGATGCCACCAAGAAAACTCACAAGACACTGCTCAAGCAGCAGTTTGAAAACTTCTCCTCTACATACAATGAATCTCTTGACCATATGTTTAATAGGCTTCAGAACATTGTGAGCCAACTTGCTATTCTTGGGGTTGAAATACCTCAAGAAGATTTGAACTCAAAATTTCTAAGAAGCCTGCCAAAAGAGTGGGCTATGCATGTTTTTGTCTGGAAGAATACGCCAGACCTTGATAAAATGGAACTGATTGATTTGTATAACAACTTTAAGATTGTGGAGCAAGATTTGAAGAAAGATAGAGGTACTAGTTCTAATACTGGGAACATGGCTTTTATGTCAACTCCTAGTACCTCAAAATCAAGTGAAGAGGTGAAAGTTGTTGATGGTGTTGGTGCTGCTAGTTCATCAAGCAGTACCATAGGTATTTTAGATGTAAAGACTTGTTGTGCATTTCTTACAAGTCAGAATAATGGGCCCATGCTCACATATGAAGACCTCCAAGAGATCAATGATGATGATCTGGAGGAAATGGATCTAAAATGGAAAATTTCTCTTCTTAGCATGAGAGCCAAGAAGTTCTATCACAAGACGGGGAAGAAGCTCGTAATCAGCAACACTGATGCTGCTGGTTTTGATAAGTCAAGGATAGAGTGCTATAACTGCCACATGATGGGTCATTTCTCAAGAGAGTGCAGAAGACCAAGGCAGCAAGATAGCAAGAACAAAGGTTTTGGAAGCACATCCAAAACAAGGGAGGTTTCTGAGCCAAACTCAAAGGCTATGGTAGCCATTGATGGGCTAGGTTTTGATTGGAGTTTCATGGCTGATGAAGAAGAAGATTCTTCACAAATGGGACTCATGGCTTTTTCTACTACTGAGGTACAATCTCATAAAGCTTGTTCAAATGATTGTACTGCTCTTAAAGAATTGCACACTTTAACCAAAAATTATGATGACCAAAAGAAAGAGCTAAGCAGAACTTTTCAAGAGTTAGTAGATTATAAGTGTGGATTAGCATCAACAGAAAAGCAGATCTTATACTACAAAGAAAATGAGCTTGCTTTTACTGATGACAAAGGTGCTCTTAAACAGGACATATTCTTTAAAGATGCTGAAATTAAGCTTTTAAGAGAGGCTTTTGATAGGGTCAAAAAGGAAAATGGAAACATTCACTTGACTACACAGACACTAGAACATGCTTCTAGAGGTGTGACCAACATGATAGAATGTCAAGTGATTTGTGGAAAACTAGAAGGGGGGGTTGAATAGTTTTACGTCTTTTTGTTTTATTATAAAACCTTTGTTTTATACTTTTAAAAACTTTAGATTCTAGTTTGTTATAAAAAATAAAACTTAAATCTTATTATTAGTTATATATGTATTCTTTTAAATTGATTGTAAAAGTTTTGGTTTCTTGAATGGATTTTCAATTTGATCTTTATGTGAAGTCGACCTCTAATTAATACTAGCAATTATATAAGCCTATGTGTATGAAAGTAATGACGATGCAAGTAAAGAAATAAATAAGGTATGGAAAGATCTAACTGAGACACGAGAGATTTATAGTGGTTCGGCTACAAGGACACCTTCCTTGCCCTACTCCACTCCCCGAGCACACCTTGCTCGAGAGTTTTCTTCACAACTTCAATAAGCTCCCTTATGGCGGAGAAAACCGTATACAACTTTGGCTTACACGGGTTTAATGACACAAAGCTAAATGTCGAGTTCTAATCGTAGCTAGAACCAATCTCACAACTTCACAACACAACTTCTTCACAACTTATTCACGACTACTTCACAACGGCTTCACGACTTCTTCACGACTTCTTCACGACCGCCACACAACCACTATGATGCGGCTTCACGACTTCAACACTATGTCTTCATGACTAAGACTTCACGACTTCAACATGACCGCTACACAACCTCTATGCTACGGCTTCACGACTTCAACACTAGGACTTCACGGCTTCAACACGACCGCTACACAACTTCTATGCTACGGCTTCACGACTTCAACACTAGGACTTCACTACTAGGATTTCATTGCTTCAACACGACCGCTACACAGCTTCTATGCTATGGCTTCACGACTTCAACACAAGGACTTCATGTCTTCTAAGCTACGGCTTCACAACTTCTATACCACGGGTTCACGACTTCTACACAACGGCTTCATGACTTCTACACTTTGACCTCACAACTTCTATACCACAACTACTTATACAACATCTTCACTACTTACACACAATACTAATCTACAACACACACCTTACATACAAATGAATGAATGATTTACAAATTTTGTTAAACACACAACTTAAGTAACAAGATGATACTAAGTTGTAATACTTCTAATCTTGATTGATAGAAGTATTCTTCTTTTGCACTTGGATGGTGGAAGCTTGGATCACTTGGAAACCAATGCTTAAGATTACATGATCAAAGGTTTATTTAAGATATGAAATGAGATCTACAACAGAAAGTTTTAGTGCAAAAGGGTGAGTAAAAATCCAGGGGAAGGCTGGTATTTATAGGGAGAAAAACTGGACAGTTGGAGCCTACTGGAGCGGGGGCGGTGCCCCTTAATTATTAAGGGGCCGCCTAGCAAAATTAAGGGGGCCGCCCCTACTGAACGTTGGCCAATTTTTTCCTTTTGTGGGGAAGGTTTTTCTGGAACATTTTAACTGATTTTGGTTAAAAATTTGAATTCATATTTTTATAAAAGATTAAACATTTTTATTTAATACCAAAAATGTTTTTCAAAAATATATAAAATGTTTTTGATGTTTTATAAAAAATCTAGTTATTAAGAAAATGTTCCTTTGATCATATAATGCATTAAGCATTAGTTCATTCATACCTTAAGTGATTTTAGTTGTAGAAGTGAATATTTACAACTAAGTACTTGTTTAACTTACAAGTTTATGTTTTAATGAGTTTACATTTTGTGATCATCAAAACATAGAGATATGAATAAATATTGATAATGTTTTTAGGCATTTATTTATGTCAACATGATTAATAGAGCTAAGTCAGGAGTAGGATATAAGAGTGTCCCACCTCCATACAGAGGTATCCCTAAACTCTCAGGGATTGACCTAGAAAATCCAGGTATCCCTGAATTTCAACAACTTGAGCTACAATATGGTGTACAACCAAAGACCAAGCTAGAGACAAAATTTGTCGGAACGAGAACTCCCCCTTGATGTGTGCTCCCCCTCGTTTGAGGGCACCAAGGAATCGTTACATGGAATACTTGCAAGAAAAATATTAGAAGCACAAGCATATATATAGCAAAAATAAGCATGCTTATAAAGACATTCATTAACAATGTTGTGTATCAATACACAACCATCCAAGATTATATTCAATCCTACATTAGCTAGTAAGTAATGCAATCTACATAATCATTCTAGGAGTACATGATCTTCCATGGGGCTTGCACACAAAATGGTTTGAAAAATTATTTTTGATTAAGCATTGCATATGCTTAATTTGGTGAGAATGAAGGTGGTGGTAGTGTAGTGGGTGAAAATGATGGAGGTTGTGGTGGAGGTTAGCTGTTAAGCATGTGTTCAAGGGATGAAAACATGTAGTGTATCTCATCTCTAAGACCAAAGATGACGGTTCGGTTGTGGGTGTGGTGGTATTGGTGATGATGAGAAATGAGCATCAAGAGGTGTTATTGGTGATATGGAAATGACAAGTTGGGTGAATGGAGGTTCTTGAGTAGGAGGTGGAGTTGATGCTCTTGATGGTGGTGATGAAAGGTGTGAGTTGATGTAGTTATTGGTGGATGAAAGGGTGTTTTTGATGGTGCATTTGGTGCACTTGGGGATTAACATTGAGGTGGTGGTGATGGAGTTTTGGTGTCTTAGAGATGATTTTGGTGATAGCATGGTGAATGAAAATGGGTGTTTGATGGAGGTGATGGTTGATTTAGGTAAGGTTTGGGCTAGATAAAAGGGGTCGCAAGATGCAAAAGAAAACAGTAAATTTTACTGCCAGATGGCCGGTCCCCTTAATTGTAGGCCGGCCCCCTTAAAATTAAGGGGACCGCCTAGGGAATTAAGGGGGCCGCCCATCTGGTGTTTTCCCAGGCGACCAAATTTGAAAATTTTCCAGAAAAGGGTCATTTTTAGGGTGTTTTTGCAGCAAGCTTCATTTGAATCATGTACATCAAGAATGATTAAATAGTGACATAAACATGTTAATTACGCATGCATACATTTAAAACATATTATGGAATAAGCATGTTATTAATCATCAAGCATGTATATATATCATGATATCAAGTATACAAGCAATAAGCATAACAATCATATATTAAAGACAATAAATAAAGCATTCATTAGTTGAAAATAATTATGTTAAAAACATAATTATTGATACAACACATATTTTGCTTATAGCATGCAATAAGTAGAAAATTTTAAATTGCCTAAGAGATCCATTGGACTTGCTTGAGACATGAAAACTTGGATTATTTTGGATGGATGATGGTAAAGAGGGGGTAAAAAAAAATGTTGGATTAATGGGGTTGTAAGTTTGGGTGTATGGATGTTGGAGAGAGTGTTGATAGAGGAATTGGAGGTGGAGAGCTTGGACTTGACCATGTTGAATGAGGGTTTTGATGTTGTTCAAGTGGTTGTGTTGGATTAGATCTAGTGAGAAGATACTCAATCCAAGTGAGACGCTCATTTAAGGTGATGGTTTGGTTTTGGAGAAAGATGCAACAAGGACTATTGTTGACATGTTTCTCAATTTGACTCAAGTGATGTGGTGATGATGGTAATGATGGTGAGATGGATGGTGATGATGGTAATGATGGTTTGATTTTGGAGAAAGATGCAACAAGGACAATTGTTGACATGTTTCTCAATTTGACTCAAGTGATGTGGTGATGATGGTAATGATGGTGAGATGGATGGTGATGGGTCTAAGTTGCTTTGAGCAAGGTGCAAAGCAAGGAGAGCATTAAGCTCATGTGCTTCCTTGAGTTCTTCAATGAACTTCAAGTGTTGAGTGGAAGGTGATGATGGGGAGTGGTTGTTATTTGGTGGAGGTTGTGGTGACACTCGTGGTGGTGGAGACATTTGTGAACTTGGGTAATTATGAGTGAATGAAGGTGGACATATGGATGATTGGTTATGTGTGTGAAAGGGTTCATTAGGATGAGGTTTAGGTGTTGGTTGAGTTTGAACAACATCATTTGTTGGGTTATGGCAAATGTCAAGCTTCCTCCTCCAAATGGGTATGTATGGTGTAGTGATGATGTGATTGTGGAAGGTAAATTTGGAGGGTGGTTTGTGACAAAATGTGTTTGTGAATTTTGGGAATTATAGGATAAAATGGGTTGGAAATTGAAAAGGAAAATAGTAATCCGTCACTCCAGATGGCCGGTCCCCTTAAATAGGGGCCGGTCCCCTTAATTTTAAGGGGGCCGCCCATCTGCTGACTTCCAGATTACTGGAAATGGGTTTTTGGCATAAATTTGTAGAAAAGGTTGTGTTTTTGGGTTTAGTTTCAAGCAAGTCCAACTTCTTTCAAGGCAATTTAGGATTTAATAACTCATATATGCTAAGCATATTTATTTAAGCAACTTTATCTAACATGCAAACTACTCATTAAGCATATAACATGTATATACATATATTAGACAAGAAGATAATACATAGCACCATGTAATTCATAGTATTATACTTAGGAAGATTAAAAGGCTAGTTAATTAATCCTAATGATTATCTATGTACAAGGGAATGGGGAGTTGTGATAGCATGGACTTCTAGACTTGTACCAAGTGAGATCTTTAATAAGTAAACCATGATTTTTCATTTTTGATTTAGTTCACTTATAAGTGTCATATACACAAGTATATATGACATATATGAGATCACCAAGCATGATTTAAAGAAATGTTTTTGGCATTATTCAACAATGCTTGAAAGTAGGTTTTATGTGGATGTGAAAAATATATTACTGAAATAGTTTTGGCTTTATTTCAAAATGTTTTTATGAGGAAAGAAAACATATTTTTCCAATCTTTGGTTTTTTTGATAAACACGTAATTATAGACACAAGTTTGGAAGAAAGGTGGGATGGTGAAACATGTTTATTAGAAATGTGTCATAATCTTTTGAAAAATCATTTTTCCAAAATGTGAAGTTTTTGCAAATTTAAAAATAAGTCCCATTAATTATATGTTTAAAAATAGTGGTTTATGAAAGATCTTATGCTCAAGGGCATTGGTTAAGTCTATTGTCACATGCTACCTCTTTCTACATATCCTATGGCATTTAAGCATGTATTATGACTAAATACAAAAATACATCATGTCAGAGTAGTTAGAGAAAAACAAAAGCTATTATAATGACAATGCATTTAACAACTAAACAAATAATTACGAAGGCATGCAGTCAAATCACATAGGAGCAAGTAAACATCTAGAAATTTTATATATGCAAGATAACCTACATCTAGGAATGAAAAGCACTAGTGAAAAGCAAAGTTCATAGCAGTAAACTATCGTTAGGTATATTTAGGAAAAATAATGTATTCAAGTTGGAGAATGAGTATGAGACTATTACTAGTGGTGCTCAATTCAGGCTAAACACGACCGTTTTTACGGGTTACACACACCCAACTTCTCACATAGAAGCAATTCAACCGTTAGGTCAAATTGAGTTTCTAGTCAATAGATTCTCCAGTAGTCATTCTCCTTTTAGAAGAAATTAAGTTCCTAAATTTACCTATCGGAGAGTACCAAATATGAAGATTGCTTGGTTTACTAATACTTAGGGGGCTAACTAAAGGGTTTCTAGTTCATTAAGCCACAGAACGAATATAACTAAAGTGTAAAGGCAAAGCAACCTATCAGACTAAGCGTATCCTAAGGCATTAATAAGATTATATGCATGAAGTAATTACTTATGAAATTTAAAAAGAGAACTTACTTCACGTCCTAGCTTTTCTTCGTAATGTCTTAGATGATGATCGACGTGTGAATGATAGGTGAGTATGTCTTGTACGGATGATGATCTTCTCCTTCGTCTGTGTCACTCCATGATTTTGGATTGAGTTCACTTTGGAGTTGATTCATGTAGTCTTCGTCGTTAATACCTACATTGACAACATTTGAACTAGTAGCACATGTATCTATTTTATCTAAATGTTTATCTATTAAATTTTCTAAGATAACTAATTCATGTACAAGATCAAAATCCTCATCTTTGGCATGACATTTTTCATGATGAAGGTTTAAGAGATTTTTCCAAATATCATTTGCCGTTTTACAGAAAGATATTCTTTCATATTCAACTTTCGGCAAGGTTTTGTAAATAATTATTTTAGCTTTCAAAATCCGTTTTTGTTTGACTTTCAAAATCCGTTTTTGTTGGTTGAAAATCACCAATCGAAATGACATGCCAAAGATCTAGATCAATTGATTTCACATAATTTTCAAATTTATTTTTCCATTCAAGAAAAGTATAGTTTTCAAATAGTGGTGGTGTTTACATAAATTCCCCTTCTAAATATTTTTCGGATTCCATAGATCGATTCAAGTTTTAAAATACAGTATATTTTAAAGATCTTGATTGACGTGGCTCCTGATACCAATTGTGGAAAACTAGAAGGGGGGGTTGAATAGTTTTACGTCTTTTTGTTTTATTATAAAACCTTTGTTTTATACTTTTAAAAACTTTAGATTCTAGTTTGTTATAAAAAATAAAACTTAAATCTTATTATTAGTTATATATGTATTCTTTTAAATTGATTGTAAAAGTTTTGGTTTCTTGAATGGATTTTCAATTTGATCTTTATGTGAAGTCGACCTCTAATTAATACTAGCAATTATAAAAGCCTATGTGTATGAAAGTAATGACGATGCAAGTAAAGAAATAAATAAGGTATGGAAAGATCTAACCGAGACACGAGAGATTTATAGTGGTTCGGCTACAAGGACACCTTCCTTGCCCTACTCCACTCCCCGAGCACACCTTGCTCGAGAGTTTTCTTCACAACTTCAATAAGCTCCCTTATGGCGGAGAAAACCGTACACAACTTTGGCTTACATGGGTTTAACGACACAAAGCTAAATGTCGAGTTCTAATCGTAGCTAGAACCAATCTCACAACTTCTTCACAACTTATTCACGACTACTTCACAACGGCTTCACGACTCCTTCAAGACTTCTTCACGACTTCTTCACGACTTCAACACGACCGCTACACAACCACTATGATGCGGCTTCACGACTTCAACACTATGTCTTCATGACTAAGACTTCATGACTTCAACATGACCGCTACACAACCTCTATGCTACGGCTTCAACCAGACTTCACGACTAGGACTTCACGGCTTCAACACGACCGCTACACAACTTCTTTGCTACGGCTTCACGACTTCAACACTAGGACTTCACTACTAGGATTCCATTGCTTCAACACGACCGCTACACAGCTTCTATGCTATGGCTTCACGACTTCAACACAAGGACTTCATGTCTTCTAAGCTACTGCTTCACAACTTCTACACCACGGGTTCACGACTTCTACACAACGGCTTCACGACTTCTACACTTTGACCTCATAACTTCTATACCACAACTACTTATACAACATCTTCACTACTTACACACAATACTAATCTACAACACACACCTTACATACAAATGAATGAATGATTAACAAATTTTGTTAAACACACAACTTAAGTAACAAGATGATACTAAGTTGTCATACTTCTAATCTTGATTGATAGAAGTAATCTTCTTTTGCACTTGGATGGTGGAAGTTTGGATCACTTGGAAACCAATGCTTAAGATTACATGATCAAAGGTTTATTTAAGATATGAAATGAGATCTACAACAGAAAGTTTTAGTGCAAAAGGGTGAGTAAAAATCCAGGGGAAGGCTGGTATTTATAGGGAGAAAAACTGGACAGTTGGAGCCTACTGGAGCGGGGGCGGTCCCCTTAAATAGGGGGCGGTCCCCTTAAATTATTAAGGGGGGCCTAGCAAAATTAAGGGGGCCGCCCCTACTGAACGTTGGCCAATTTTTTTCCTTTTGTGGGGAAGGTTTTTCTGGAACATTTTAACTGATTTTGGTTAAAAATTTGAATTCATATTTTTATAAAAGATTAAACATTTTTATTTAATACCAAAAATGTTTTTCAAAAATATATAAAATGTTTTTGATGTTTTATAAAAAATCTAGTTATTAAGAAAATGTTCCTTTGATCATATAATGCATTAAGCATTAGTTCATTCATACCTTAAGTGATTTTAGTTGTAGAAGTGAATATTTACAACTAAGTACTTGTTTAACTTACAAGTTTATGTTTTAATGAGTTTACATTTTGTGATCATCAAAACATAGAGATATGAATAAATATTGATAATGTTTTTAGGCATTTATTTATGTCAACATGATTAATAGAGCTAAGTCAGGAGTAGGATATAAGAGTGTCCCACCTCCATACAGAGGTATCCCTAAACCCCCAGGGATTGACCTAGAAAATCCAGGTATCCCTGAATTTCAACAACTTGAGCTACAATATGGTGTACAACCAAAGACCAAGCTAGTTGTGTATGAATCTAAGAAAGTAAGTGAAAGTTTAAGTAAAACTTTACTTCCTGAGGACAAGGTGTCCTCTGATAGAAGATTAGATAGTGTAGTCATTGAAGACTGGGTATCTGACGATGAAGACGATGAACAGGTTATGTCTAAACCTCAAGTAGATAAGAAAGCAGGAACAAGTCTTCCTAAAGTGATCAAAAAGGATACTGTTAAGCCTAGAACAAACATTAAACATGTTAGGCAACCAGTTAAATATTGTGAACAATATAGATCCACTAGCAAGCCCAGAGATAACCAAAGAAATTGGAATAACCTCAAGTCTAACTAATTAGGTGATGACTTTGCTTTTTATAATAAAGCTTGTTACACATGTGGTAGTTTTGATCATCTTGCAGCTTTCTGTAACAAATGGGTATCTAGGTATGAAAAAAATAGGGTGAATTTCAAAAGGCAAACTCCTCAAACTTACTTTCACTCTAAGTCTAAAAGAACAAAACCCAGAGCAGTTACCAAAGCAGTTGTCAAAGCAATTTCTGCTGCTAGACCATTCATGACTGTTAACCCAAGACCAACAGTTAAAAATGCAAAACCTTTTTATACAAATGCATCAAAGACTGTTCAAAGGCCCATTCAAACAAAAGCAGTGGTCCCAAAACAAGTTTGGAAAATTAAGGGAACAATTACAAAGCTAGCAGTTTCTGCTGCTAAGCATGTAATTCATTATGCTGCTAGAGAAAACAAGGCAAATGCTGTTAAGGCCTCAGCATGTTGGGTTTGGAATTCAACCAAATCCAATGCTGCATCAACTGTTCTTAAAAAATTAAATTACATTGATGCAAGAGGCAGATCCAAGTCAGTAATGGCTTGGGTCCCCAAAAGAAACTAATTCTTCTCATTTATGTGCAGGAACATTTAATTGATCAACAAGAGGATCAAGGATACTCAGATAGTGGATGTTCTAGGCACATGATAGGCAACAAGTCTTATCTCTCAGATTTTCAATCAATAGATGGAGGCTATGTTACCTTTGGAGGAGGTGTTGGTGGTAAAATTTCCAGTAAAGGTACCATTAAAACTGGAAATTTAGATTTTGAAGATGTGTACTATGTACAAGAGCTAAATTATAATCTTTTTAGTGTCTCACAAATGTGTGACAAAAAGAACAAAGTTCTTTTCTGTGACACTGAATGTCTTGTACTTTCTCCTGATTTTAAGATGCTTGATGAAAGTCAAGTGCTTCTTAAAATTCCTAGAAAGGGCAATATGTACAGTGTAGACATGAAGAACATTGTTACTAAAAAAATTTAACTTGTCTTGTTGCAAAGGCCACATTGGATGAATCAATGTTATGGCATAGGAGGCTTGGTCATATTAACTTCAAAACCATAAATCAAATTGTTAAGAATGGTTTGGTAAGAGGTTTACCTCAAAAACGATTTGAAAATGATCAAACATGCATTGCTTGTCTTAAAGGCAAACAACACAAAGCCACTTGTAAGCCCAAGCTGTTTAACTCTATTAATCAATCATTGTTTATGCTTCATATGGACTTGTTTGGTCCTAAAAATGTTAGAAGTATAATGCATAAGAGATATTGTCTAGTTATTACTGATGACTATAGTAGATTTACATGGGTTTTCTTTTTAGCTACTAAGGATGAGACACCTAGCATCCTTAAGACTTTCATTACTGAGATAGAAAACCTAGTAGATAAAAGAGTAAAAGTCATTAGATGTGATAATGGGACAGAGTTCAAAAATAGAGTTATGGATTAATTCTGCAAAGAAAAGGGTATTAAGAGAGAATTTAGTGGTGCTAGAACTCCACAATAGAATGGAGTTGCTGAAAGGAAAAATAGAACACTAATAGAAGCTGCTAGAACTATGTTAGCTGATTCTAAGATACCTATAACTTTTTGGGCTGAAGCATTCAATACTGCTTGCTATGTTCAAAATAGAGTTTTAGTTGTTAAGCCTCACAATAAGACATCATACAAACTTTTTAGAGGTACAACTCCTGCAATAGGATTTCTTAAACCTTTTGGATGTCATGTGACTATTCTCAATACCTTAGACCATCTTGGAAAGTTTGATGGCAAAGCAAATGAAGGTTTCTTAGTTGGATATTCTCTTAATAGTAAAGCTTTTAGAGTATACAACTTAAGAACTAAGAAAGTAGAAGAAAACCTACATGTGGAATTTTCAGAGTATAAATCCAATGTAGTAGGTGAAGGTCCTAATTGGCTATTTGATCTAGAGTCATTAACCCATTCTATGAATTATGTATCTGTTGTTGCAGAAACTAATGATTTCTCAGGATCACAAACAACAAATGAGGCAGGGTTAGACAAGGAGACAAATCAAGATCATATATGGATGCCAATAAGTACCAGTGTGGTTTCAACTTCAACAAATGACGAATCTTCTTCTAGTAAAGCAAAAGAAGATGTTGAAAGTGATCTCAAGGTAGATGGAACAAAGGAACAACAAAATGTTTCTGCTGATGATAGTGCTGCTGAGACAGAGCATTCTGCTGCTAGGCTTAATTTTTCTGCTGCTAGGCCAAATGATTCTACTGCTGGCCCTTCAATTTCAAATGAAGCGGATTTCTCAGATAATGAGGTGGATTTAAGCAATATCACACCTACCTATCAAGTTCCTTCAACCCCACACACAAGAATTTGCAAAGTCCACTCCCTAGAAACTGTGATTGGAGATGTACAATCAGGTGTGAAGACAAGACAACAACTGATGTCTTCAGACCAACAAGGGCTTCTTGATGCCCTTTATGCTTCAAAGCAGCATGAGTTTTCAAACTCTTGCTTGTTTGTATGTTTTCTCTCACAAGATGAACTAAAGAACATTCTGAAAGCCTTAGATGATTCAAGCTGGGTAGAAGCCATGCAAGAGGAGCTTCTTCAGTTCAAGATTCAGAAGGTATGGGTGCTAGTTGATTTACCAAAGGATGCAAAGGTAATTGGCACTAGATGGGTTTTCAAGAATAAAAGGGATGAAAGGGGAATAGTGATTAGGAATAAGGCTAGATTAGTAGCCCAAGGGTACACACAACAAGAAGGGATAGACTATGATGAAGTTTTTGCTCCAGTAGCAAGACTTGAGGCAATTAGGCTTTTCTTAGCTTATGCTTCATTTTTAGGCTTCACAGTTTACCAAATGGATGTCAAGAGTGCATTTTTATATGGCAATTGAAGAAGAGGTGTATGTCTCACAACCTCCAGGGTTCATTGATCCTGACCAGGCACCTAGAGCTTGGTATGAAACACTAGCTTCCTATTTAAAAGAAAATGGATTTCAAAGAGGAAAGATTGATCAGACACTTTTCATCAAACAGCACAAGAAGGATCTTCTGTTAGTGCAGGTGTATGTGGATGACATTATCTTTGGATCTACAAGGAAGGAGATGTGTTTGGAGTTCGAGAAGCTTATGCATGATAAGTTTCAGATGAGTTCCATGGGGGAACTTACATTCTTTTTGGGTTTGCAAGTTAAACAGTCATATGAAGGCATATTTATTAGTCAAGATAAATATGTTGCTGAGATACTAAGGAAGTTCAACTTTGCTGATTCAAAAATGGCAAGCACACAAATGGACTCTGAGAAGCCTCTTCCAAAAGACATAGATGGAGAAAATGTAGATGTATACACTTACAGATCTATGATAGGATCTTTGATGTATCTCACATCATCAAGACCTGACATCATGTTCTCTGTTTGTGTTTGTGCAAGATTTCAAGTAACTTCAAAGGTTTCTCATTTAACAGTAGTCAAGAGGATTTTTAGATATCTCAAGGGTCAACCTAGGTTGGGTCTATGGTATTCTAGCGAGTCACCTTTTGACTTGGTAGCATTTTTGGATAGTGATTATGCTGGTGCTAGCTTGGACAGAGAGTCAACCACTGGAGGATGTCAATTCCTTGGGTGTAGACTTATTTCATGGCAGTGTAAGAAGCAAACAACTGTGGCTACTTCAACAACTGAAGCTGAATATGTAGCTGCTGCAAGTTGCTGTGCTCAAGTCTTATGGCTTCAAAACCAACTTCTTGACTATGGGTACAATTTTATGAACACTATTATTCATATTGATAATAGTAGTACTATTTGTATTATTAAAAATCCAGTGCAACATTCTAAAACAAAACACATTGAAATTAGACATCACTTTATAAGAGACTACAATGAGAAAAGATTAATTCAAGTTCTTAAAATTGCTTCAGAATTCAACTTTGTAGATCTGCTAACAAAAGCTTTTGATGTTGGAAGGTTTCAGTACTTGGTAGCAAGCATTGGAATGCTTAATCCTCAATGATTTTAAACTTTGTGTTTTTGTAAATAAATTTTTGTTTGTACTATTGACTTTAAAAGATACTACTGCTATTACAAAATTTTGTGCTGCTAGTACAAATTTAAATTGTGTTATTCATACAGTTAGTCCTATGATTATTCTAATACAAGACAAGTACTTTGTACATTATTCTTTTGGTTTTAGACTAACAATTTCAGGTATGATCATGTGAACAGAAAGGATGTTTCAAGTGAAATGGAAGCAACAGAATGATAATATTAGTTGCTGACATAATAGGTTCATGATAGAAAAAGTTTAGGAATTTCAAACCTCCTTAAAACTTCTTTCTTAAAACTTGATTATGATGTTTCACATTGAATTGATGACTTAGTTGATCAGATAGTAACTGATGCAACTCACTTTCTATCATTTTATACTTTTAAGTATAATGAGTAAGTCTAAGAACATCTGATAGAAAGAACAGCTAGTAAAAGTGAATATAATACTTGTGTTAGAGGCAACAATTACTATGAGCTGGAAACCCTATTAAGAAAGCCTTTTGAATAGGTTTATCTTTACACAGGCAGTTATTTATAACTGAAAAACATTGGTTCTCACAAAACCAGAGGTTGCTTTAAACCGAAATCTTGATTAAGTGTCTGTTATACATTTAATCCCTTCAAAATGGTTGAAAGCAGTATGTTTTTCATAATAAAATCAAGTACATACTGCTAAGGAAAAAGTTTCTTAAAAGGATTTTCAGAGAGACTCACAAAAACCTTCAAATGATGGACCATGAGTCAAATGCCCAATGAATTACCTCTCATAGGAGTTAACACACCTAGAAGTGATGAGGGCATCAAATTAAACTCTTAAGGAATTGATGGCTACATGTACAATATTGTCTGATAACATGTTATGATGGATAGCTCAGATGATGGAGAGAAATATTTTGGTACATAGTGAGAGATCTTCCAAACGGGGGAGGATAGAATGTTATTTGCATCTCAGGGGAGGTAATATCTCAGGGGAAGAAATAAATCCCAAGAAGGAAGATTAACCAATGAAAGGAAGGAAAAGTCAAGAGCATACAAGATGATGACATGGAGGTTGAAAATGACAAGAATAGAGCTTATTCTGGAGTATTATATAATCAGAAGGGATGAAGCATTCCAAAGGAGAAAGTTCTATCTAGGTCAAACGAAGAAAAGTTTCAATTTCAGTTCACCACGTTTGTTCATCACTTGCAAAGGCATACTGCTAGATGATTTCACTTGTTGAAACAAGCATCCAAGATACACAACATCATTGCCTCTTATAATTCCTCCATCCAAGGAAATTGCACCATCTTTTAGGTCAATGTTTGAAGACTGAAGATGTGTATTGATATTGTTAAAGTCAAAGAACAGAAAGCGGATGAGTTACTGAGAAAGATATTCAATCTTGAAGAACAGAAGTGTTTGAAAGATCTTCACAATCCATAATTTAATTCAGAAACATGTTGAAATGGATTCACATGTTTAGGGGAGGATTGTTGGGAATTAAATATTCAAGAAGTTTAATATCGGGTTCTATTCAAAGAAATACTCTAAGTATGATTCTGCTGCTAGAGCATTTGGTTCCTGCTGCTAGTGTTTGATTCTGCTACCAGCATTAAACATTCTGCTGCTAGGCTTAACATTCTACTGCTGAAGGATTATGCTGCTAGCGTTAACATTGCTGCTGCTAAAGTACGTTCTGCTGCTGAGTGGATAAGTATGAAAAGATATTATGTGTATTTAAGTCAACAATATACGGTAGATAATATCTTACCCCATGTGATCAGTCATAATGTTATATTCACAGAACAAGTTGAAAACATAGATACAAGTTGTATCTTAATGACTGACACTCTCAAAGCAAGTGTTCGACTAGACTTAACAATATTGTAAAAGATCTTTCTTGTGATATAAAAGAAAGATCTTAGACTAGTGATATATGTGTGCCTAATAGATATACGAATAGATAAGTGCAAAACATATAACTCTCAAGAATATAGAACAAATATCACAAGTCGTAGAAAACATAAGATTCAAGATTTTTGTAACCCTAGTGATATTGAAGATCACTCGTATTATCTTGAATAATATTGAATCATTTGGTGATAACATTGCATGTTCTTTGTTCTACATACACAAGCATAACTGTTCCATTTCCATAACACAAATAACCTTCTAAGTGTGATTGAGTAAATTCCGTGTACTTGATCATATTAACTCAACTTATCACATACACAAAGAATGAAGGTTTAACCACCTTATCAGTGTTTCGATCAACCTCATCAAAAAGTGTGCACTAGCCGTTAGGAACTTTAGAAAGTTCTTTAGGAGGAAAGGTAGATTTCCTAGACAACCTCGCGATGATAGGAGGTCATTTCAAAAGAATCATGATGAAAGGAAAGGGACAAGTGATAGGAAATGCTATAGATGCGGAGATCCTAATCACCTCGTAGGAGAATGTCCTAAACCACCGAACTCCAACAACCAAAGAGCTTTTGTAGGAGGCTCTTGGAGTGATAGCGGTGAAGAAGAAGAGAAGAAGCTTAACGATGAAACATGCCTAATGGCTCAAGCTTCCAACGAGGTACATTCCGACTCTTCTTATTATAGTGATGATAATTCGTCAATAGATGATAGTAGATTGCATGACGGATACAACAAATTATGCGTAGTTAGTACTAAGATATTAGGAAGAAACACAAAACTAAAATTAAAACTACAAGAACTAGAACTACAAGTTGTAGAACTAAAAGATCAAGTCAAGAGACTTGAGAAAAACAAAGAAGTAGACTTAGGATGTGAGTCATGCATAAGTCTTCAAGTAGAAAATGAAAAGCTTAAAGAAAATGATTTAAGAATCATTAAGTTTGATGAAGGAACTAAAACACTTAATGATATACTTCAAAACATTAGATATAGTGAACATGACCGTGCGGGTTTAGGATTTGACCCAAATCAGGCTTCTACAAGTGGTACTAAACAAGTAAAATTTGTAATGTCTGAAATGTCTAAGTCTGAAAGTGACGGCACCACTAAATTTAGTGGTACCGTGGTACCGTCTGGTGCTGAAGACAAAACTGGGTCAATTCTGAAAAATAACTTAAGTCCAAAACCAAGTCACGTAGTTGTAAATAGTACTAGAGTGTCTACACCAAGTAAAGAGGAAGCCAAAGGCTTTTACAAACCATTGTCATCTCCCGAACATGGATTTGTAAAGCGTGACACTAGGTCGACTACTCCTCCACCTAGAAAAATAAATTCTCCCAAACCTCGGTCTAGAACTCCTCTACCGAGAGGTAACTTTAGAAGACAAAATCATCCAAGTAACTTTCCCGTAACTTGGAATGATCGTCCACCACAAAGTTACTTACCATGGGAAATGTGTCCTCCATTCTCACATCCTAAACTAACGCAACAAATGCGTAGGATGTTTGACTCTAACAGCTTTGGACCCATGAGATATTGGGGACCAGATGTTTGAACTTCTGTTTTGCTAGGAAAACAAGACTGTAAATAAATTTTGGAAGTCTAATAAATGGAGTATGATTTGTGATCAAACAAATCTTGCGACGAAATAGTCAAGTCGTGTCTCATTTGCTTAACATTCAACAAAGGTACTCTAATCTTCTAAGTTTTAAGGGCAACACCTCAGGCTCAGGTACGCTTCCTTAAAACACCCTTTGTTGGTAGAAATACTAAGCATGCAGTAGTGTTAGAGTCTAACATAGTAGGCACTGTCATAAAGAAACAAAAATTCACAATTCATCATGACTAACTCAACTTGTCCAGAAATATTCGATGATCGCTTTAAGATCATGCGTGACAAGTTTGAAACAAAAATGATGAGTGAATTAAGTTTCTTCCCTAGCCCATAGATAACTCAACCTAAAGAAAGTATCCCCATAAACCTTAGTGTGTGTGTGTGTGTGTCTATATATATATATATATATATATATATATATATATATATATATATATATATATATATATATATATATATATATCAGATACTTAGCTTATATTAATTATAATTAATACTAACGCCCATATCCACAAATACGAATCTCACAAGAGACGATGAAGGTGAGTGAGTGGATATCACTAAGTTAGGGGCATAATAGGTAAAGTAGTTTACCTAACGGCAAGTAGGTCCATTATCATGAATAAGTATTTGGCTTTGTGCCCACTTGTAAGAAGTGCCCCAAGACTTCTTACATCAAAGTGTTTGATGTATCATCCGATACATTAAAGGTACTATACACTTGAGATTACGATATCTCAAGGAGATTGGTGTAGAAAATGTTTCTATATCAAACTCTGATAATGCGAGAGTTAATGTGGATTGAAACATAGAGAGTAATGTTTGTACCTTCATAGGTTATTAACAAACTTCTTGGTTCCCCAAGAAACAAACTACTCTTGTTGTCTCCACGACCGAAGCCGAGTACGTAAGCGCCGGAAAGGCATGACAACAAACACTATGGATGAGACAACCCCCTATGAAGAGTAGCAGTCAAGATGCCATTAGACTTGACCGGGAACCCTATAGCTTGCTCATGAACGATGCTCGTCGAAGTACGTCATCTCCTCCGTCGCGATAAGGTCGAAAGAGAAATCTTTTTTTTGAAAAGTCTCTCTTGAAAGACAACATCGTCAATACTCTAACCAATACGTTCTCGTCACCCCTCTTATGACTATCTGAATATTTCTTCGGAAATATTAAAAGTCATCTTTTATTTCTCGTCACATGACTTCTTAATATTTCATTGGAAATATTAACGTCATTTCTCACGTCTCGTCATATGACTTCTTAAGTCATTCCTCTCATCCCGCTCATGACTATTTCAATATTTCAATGGAAATATTAAAGTCATCCGTCACGTCATACCTTATAACCTTTCATCCCTCCTATGACCTCTATTTATTTCACGGGAAATATTAGAAGTCAATCCTCATCCAATGACAACTTAGTCAATTTCCTTGGAAACACTAAGGTCATTCCTTGTCATCCCTCCTAATCGTTTTCGTCAAAAAGTTTATTAGGTATAAACTTTTTCCTCGTGTCAAAAAGTCTTACTAAATAAGTAAGATTAATCAGCCAAAAGTCAAAACAGAAGAAAAATGGCACAATCAGATACACGGCTCACTAATGTTTAGTGGAACCGTGGTGCCGTGCATCTGAAAAACGCGCCTATTCCTCTTTTCTTCTGCACAGCCTTTTTCAAAAAAACCCAAAACCATTCCCTCTTGCTGTCAAAACCGAACCTAAACACCCAAATTCAATTAAGCTCTTGCAAATCAAGATTGAGGCATTGGAATCAACAAATCTTAATCACAACAAAACTAATTGTAAGTAAATCATTCTTAATTTCTTTCAATTTGAGTCTAGGGTCTGTTCTTGAGTTTAAAATCGAATTGGGGATTTTCGAATTTTGTTAAACTTTTGTGAAATTAAGACTAGGATTAGACAATGTAGCATTCACATGATTCCCTAAACCTAGGATTTTCATAAACCCATTTATGTTGCAAAACCTAGTCCGAATCTAATCACTATAATCGGATTATGATTGATTATTTGTAGTGAAATCATGTTTAGGATGATTAAAATTGGATTAGGAATGATTTACATTGAAGCTTTTCAAACTTAAGCTTTTTGGCGCCACATTGAGGCGTTTGCCAAACACCCCAATTCCATCATTTTTCGAAAAACTTCACAAGTCTAGGATCATGAAACCTTTTTCATGCATTGTTGATGCAAATTAAAAACGTTTTTGCATGCATACATGAACTCTCAAGTATAGATCGAATTACATAAGCAATATGTAATGTTCGACATACATTAATTGAGAAAAAGTGAAGTTAGGAGCGTTGGGTAATCTCATAAGCTTCATTTTAGAGTCGAGATTACCGCACCTCCACATTGTTTGCATTTAGGCACACACATACTAGAAATGTAATTGTTAAAATGCAACGAATTAACATATACAAAAATATTTTTTTTGTAGGTAACAATGCCTCGTATTGATTATCAAGATACCAGACAATACATTTTTCGTACACTAGAAAACCTAACCATTCCAATTGACCAAAAAGCCTATTTTGCCAAAGTTCAAAATTGATACATACACGAAGGTCGTGTAGTCGATGCCCATTTCGTTCTCTTGGATAATATCCAAGAATGTTTCCCCACCATTGACTTTGACTGTTTATACAAAATAAATGGTCAAATTTATCCTCGTTTTGTCCTTGAGTTTTATAGTCGAGTTCGTACCTTCACTGATGATGATGGTAATGTTTTTCTTGATTTTTGGATTCAAAACCAAAATATCATTCTGTCCGTCACCGAAATTGGTCATATTTTCGGTGTTCCTTCGTATGGTCAATGTGCATACACTGAAGACCATTCTCTTGAGTCTCTTTTCTACAACCTTGAGAATGTAGGTACTTATCGTACTGAAATTCCAAATCTCGAACTCCTCAAACAAGTCATACAAACACCCCGAGTCGTGCACACGTATCAAAAACGTGATGGCTCCATCATCCCTCTTGACCCAAACAAAATCTATCTCAAAGAGCTTCTTCCCGATCTTAGAAATTGGGAACTCCTTCTAGATGAAAACGTGTTGAGCCTTGCGGGCAACCGTGATCACATCTCGGCGAGTCTCGCCCACATGCTCTATTGTCTTAGTGTCGAGGAACCATACAACCTCGCATACTATATGGTCAAGAGAATGGCCAATATTCATGGTCGTTCCGATTAGCTCATGCCATACGGCATGTTGCTTACTCGTCTATTCACGTGGGTTATGGAAACCTACCCACATCTTCATAGTGTCGATTATGTCCTAGTCAATCCGGTCATGAAACCCCTTGGTGGACCACAACGTCGCACAAAGCAACAAAAGGACAAAGGGTCCAAACGTGGTCGTAAATCCACTTCCGATGACACTCCTCCTCCTTCCTCCTTATTCGATCATTGTTCATCATCACAACCTTTGGATGTGAACGATGATGAGGTGAATGAAGAAGGAACGTCTCATCCTCGTTCTCCATCTCCCGACACCTACTTTGGGAACCTTAACACCTCATCATTTCGACCAACAACCGATCTTCAAAACGGCCTGTTCAATCTCTCCGGCTTGATGAGAAGACAAACTACAATGTACAATCGACAAGTAGAAATGCATGAGCAAACTATAGGGGGGTTCAAGTCGATCGGCAAGGCAATCAAAGGATTGGAGAACAAAGTCAAGAAGTTGGGGAAAAGGAAGGATTAGAGAGTATTCACTTAAGTAGTTATACTAACTTAAGTATTATTATAAAGATTATTAATAGTTTATGGCATTGTCCATCATACATTAACTAGCTTGAAGTGTTCTCTTTTAACATTTCACACTTGAACATGGTTAATTTGCTTAGTTAATTAACCTTTATGTTAACCAATCTTGCCTAGTTCATGCATGTTATCTTATTTTATTACATGCACTAGATGTTAAAATTTCTTGAACTCATGCATGCTTAATAGTTGCCTAAATACATAGATGATCACATGATCATGTTAGTTGCTAGTTGAAAACTAGCTTTAGGAATTCTATGTGTTTAGTGGTTTGAGGCCTTGAGATTTGCAGCCAATAGATTTCCCAGAAATTTCCCCATTTAGGCTGCCTAAAACCAGCAGACCTGGAAAGAAAGTCAAATGGAGGCCACGGCTCCACTAAATAGGGGAAGGCTCCACTAAATTTAGTGGTGCCGTGGTGCCTTTAGTGGTACTGTGCCTCTGGAAGACGAAAATTACAATTCTCTTCCACTTTTTGACTTTCTTTCCCTGAAAATCTGCAAACATAACCTGATTCCCATGCACCCAAATCCAACATCCTTTTCAACCTTGCATGTCTTTGATTTGGCTATTTAAGCTAACATCATGCATTGCCATCCTTACACATTCACACTCACCATACAACCATCATGTCTTCCACCATTGCTTCAACCTCACACAAAAACAAGAAACCAAGATTCAACATCAAACCAACCAATCAAACCACTCTTATTAATCAATGGATCAAAAGTGTTCACACACCACAAACCTCAACCAAACCTTCCAATGAGATGATTCTCATTGATCTAACATTGGATGATGATGATGAAGCCCACACACCCATAACCTCTACCAAATCATCATCTTCCTTCACTACACCCCAAGCTCCATCCAAGGCAACCTCAATCAAACCCACATCTTCATCCTCCACAACCATTAGAACCAACACACATTCACCTCAACCAAGTCCCATTCAACCACTAGCCTTAACACTCAACTCATCACCATCAACTTCACTTAAAGTTGGAACTAACACATCATCCTCATCACCTTCACCATCACCACAACCTCTAGCTCTTACCCTAACCTTATCACCAATCACTCCCTTTGAGTTTGGAAGCAACACATCATCATCTTCCCTATCACCATCACCTCAACCTTTAATGGGTCATCCCATCCTTTATCCCCTACAACCACACACCTTGAGTTGTGCTTGTTGCCACCACAACCAAAATCTCATCATAAGTCTTAGAGATGAGTTGAGCTTTAGATTCTCATACCTTGAGCATCTTCTCACACCACCACAAGGACCCATCATCCTTCCACCTCCTCCACCACACAATAGCCCAAACTAAACATGGATATGTTTAGTCTTTCCAATAAATGCTTAGGAACCCTTTTGAAGTTGGAAGCAAATCTTGAAGCCTCATATTACTATTGATGTTTATGTGTCTTCTTGTCATCTAAATTTGCTTTCTTGTTGTAGTCATACTCATGTATGACACTTATTTTACTTTTATGAAATGGGCTTTAATATGGTTGTTCATGCCTTTCTTGGCTATTCACCTATTTGTTGTGTGGTTGGATATTTGTCAAAATGTGATACTTGTTAGATATTGTATATGTGTCATCTAACTTTGTTTTGTAGCATACACCATTGCTCGATTCCTTGGTGTTCTCCAAATGAGGGGGAGTATACATCAAGGGGGAGCCTTTGTCACCTTTTTGATTCAACAAAAAGGGGGAGAAATGGGAGTAAACTCATTAAAAACTTGTTAAAACTAATTTTAACTTAAAATGAGTTTATATTTTGTCATCATCAAAAAGGGGGAGATTGTTGATGCAAATAATGTTCTAAGAACGTTATTTATATCTTTCGATTACTTCACGTTTGGAGGATGACAAAATGTGAAATCACGTTACGTTAAAATTAACGTAAACAAGTTTTTAATCGGAAGATCCCATTTCTACGCAAATCACTCTAGAACAAATTTACAACTTGACAAATTTTCAAAGAAGTGAATTTGTGTTTTAAGACTTCACATTTTAATGTGACAAAACATTTTTTCAAAAATACACATGACAAATTATTTTTGAATTATTAAGAAATGTTTTAATGAAAAAATAAGTTTGAAAATCACAACAGCTATTTTTCCCCCCAAAATCAGCTCCAAACTTCCCCAAATAAGTTTTCACCAGAAAAGACAAAATTTGGAGCGTCCTTGTCTGGGACGGCTCCACGGTTCCACTAAATTTAGTGGAGCCGTGGTACATTTAGTGGAGCCGTCCGTACAAAATTTTCTGTAACGTTCAGATTTTTCTTGCCTATAAAAACCAACCCCATTCACAGTTTTTAGGCACCCTTTCACACAGAAAAACTTCTGAGTTTAAACCTCTCACACCTTTCTCTTCTTTTGATCATTTAGATTAGTTTTCTTTTGTTTTAAGAGTGATCCAATCATCCACCAAGAGATCCTCTTCATTACTCTTCATTAGCAAGAGAAGAACATAAGTATCCAAGTTGATACAAGGTGTTATCATTCCTCTTCATTAGCAAGAGAAGAACTCAAAGTATTCAAGAAGATACAAGAGTTATAGTTGTTAGGTTTTTGTAACACTTGTTACAACCTTGTTGTATCATAGCATACATCAAGTTTATTTATCTTTTGTGAGTGAGAGTGAAGATCAAGTGTGATCTTATAGAGATAGTGAATATCTCTTAAAGCCATTGGGCTTGTGTGATTGATCAAGAAGATCAAGGATCGATAGATTAGTGTTAGTTGAGAGAGTGTTGATCATTGTGATCATGTTGAGAGCTTGGTGATCTCTTGTAGCCATTGGGCTTGAGTGATTGGTCACGTGGACCTTGGTAGATTGGTGCTAGCTAAGATTAGCACTCGACATCTAGCTTAGTGTCGGTAATAGGATAAGCGACGTGTACGGTTTTCTCCACCTAAAGGGAGGTTGTTGACATAGTGTTTGAAACTCTCGAGTGTGGTACTCGGGGAGTGGAGTAGGGCGAAGAAGAGCTTCGTAGCTGAACCACTATAAATCCTTTGTCTCGGTTTGATCTTTCCAACTCTACTCTTTACTTTTATTATTTATCATTAGTTAGTTTAGTGTGTAGTTCATATTGGTGTTGATTGATTACACATAGAGTTCGAATCAAAGTTTCCAATAGCAAACTTTCAAAACAAGATTGTTAAATGAATTTAAAACTGGTAAACTATTCAACCCCCCTTCTAGTTTCCCACAAAGAGATAGATACATAAAGTATCTTTCAACAAGTAAGATTATCATACTTATGAAAACAAGTATGACACGATGACGGGGAAGCTCTAGTTCATAGAACTTGCAGATGTTTGTTTAAGATCATTTACCCAATGAGGTGTAATGAAATCTCTTGTAACACAACCGTTCATGTTGCAATGAGAGAATGATAGGATATATATATTATCCTTTTAACAAGATAAAAACTAATTACATGATTTGAGCATAATGTTTTCTGAGACATCATGTTTTCCTAAATGAAGATATGAGTTCAAGGTGTTTGAATTGGATAGACTTATCCTAAAAAACTTAGGGATGACACGAAGAATTCACTTGAGTTTCTTATGTATATTCTCAAGAGTCATTGTTACTTGGGGTGCATGAGGTTGTCTTTGAAATTTGTATTTTAACATATGTTGTTAAAATGTTGATTCAAGGTTTAATGAAACTTATGCAGAGGTTTGATTACAAAGTATTACCAATACTTTGATGACTTGTGAAAGTTGTACTACTTAAACCTAGTGAACATTGATAAACAATGAATGTGAGCAGCATGCTCATTTGATAGTGAGGGTTCTAATCTTATAGGTGATAAAGTATGGTTGAGTTTGTGCATTTGATTTGGTACGAGTGTTTGGACAAAGGGATTTGTGTGCAATGCACTCAATGGATTCAAATGATGGTAAGGATTGAGGTGTTGTAGGGGTTTATTGAGCTATGGGTGTACTTAGGTTTCTTGGATGTTGAAGATGACAAGAATAGATACTGATTCTTGTGGTTCACTAGTGGATGAAGTGCTTAGTTATGTTTGTGAAACCTAGGGGTTGAATGTGACGGGATGAAGAACAAATGTTCTAGTTATGATAGGATAAGTGTTTTAACATACGTTGTTAAAATACTTGGGAGTTGATTGTTTCGGATATGACTTTTAATGACTACAATCGTAAGTCAGATATACTTGAATATTTCGGACGAAATACTTAAGTTGTCAATCTATAACCTGAGTGTGAGACTCGATGTAAATTGTCTTGAAGGATGACATGTTAACCAAGTGAGACAACATTTGTGAATACAAGATAATATCAACAGTTATGAGTTGGACTTGTGATCTGTGATATCTTTGCAAATGAGGAGTTTGGATTTATTGTGAAGTTGTCAATTAACAAATCAATCTAATGGATGAGTAAAGGACAGGAGGATGCAATGAGTGTGTGTAATGAACACAAACACTCAGTGGTTCACTAAAAAGATACTTTGGAGCATATTCATGAAATTTGAAACTGTGATTGGATATGATTATCCTATTTGGTGTAAGTGAGATGTCCTAATCCTAATTTGAGTGAACATCAGTGAACATAATTCTAGTGATACAAGTGAGTGATCTTAAGTGAAGGATTTAAACTAAAATTTGAAAAACTAGCTGTTAGTTCTGGCGGATCCAAATCACAACACTGGCGGAACCCTCTTTTTGGTTCCGCGGAATCCGTAAGTTCAGGACTGACGGATCCAAAGCATACACTAAGCGGATCCAAAATTTGGGATCCGTCATATCCGCCATATGGAGGTTCTAATTCTAAACAGAACATATGTCGAATTTTCCGTTACTTGTTCAAATTCTGAAAATTGTCCTCAAACATATGTGACAACTAATATGTAATAGACTAAAACTAAAAACACGGATTCTAACACACGTTTACACATAGATTAATCTGATGATAATAACTTACCATAAATGGATGTTAAGCTAAACAGTGGCTTAAACACGGAAACTTGATAACATCAAAGTGTTATCATCCTGCATTGTTATGTTAGTTCATATAAAAGTATAATACCAACATAATATCTAATAACACAACAAGTCATCACATCATTGTTTGAAATTTTCTTATACCAAACACTCTTTCACAGATACTACATGTTTACATATTTTAACACTTGAAATTAAGTGAAGGTTTGTGCAAGACAATACATTTTAAGGAACTAAACTAGTTTCACTTAGTTCACATTTCTAAGTAAGTTATGCAAGGTTTTCACATAACATATTAGGGGTGAGCAGGAACCGCACCGCAATCCGCAAACCACAAAAAAACCGCAAAATCCGCACCGCAAAAACCGCACCACAACAAAAACCGACGGTGCGGTTCTTGAAAGTAGAAAAAACCGCATTTTGCGGTGCGGGTTGGGTTTTCACCGAAAAACCGCACCAAAATAACCGCACCGCACCGCAATATCATATTTAAATATATTTTTTTATTTTTTAGAATAACACACTAAAATTTATAATTTTTTTTATGATAAAATGATTTTGTTTATACTTTTATAATAAATTATTTCAAACACATTTTAATTGTTAATTATCATCTCAGTTTTTTAGGTAATATATACCAAAAGTTATAATTTCAAGGGAAAAAAATGAAAAAAACTTTGAACCAAAAACCCGCAAAACCGCATAAACCGAAAAAACCGAAACCGCAAAAACCGCGCGGATGTGGATTCTCATTTTTTAAAAACCGCATTTTGCGGTGCGGGGTGGTTTTTACCAAAAACCGTACCGAACCGCCCCATGCTCACCCTTATAACATATGCAAACAAAAATATCTAAGTCTATAAGTGAAACAAACACAGTTTATCAACTTAGTGCACAATATCTAGCAAATGTCCTATTATGCATAATACAAGCAATTGATAAACAAGCAAATAAGTATCATGGCAAGACACTTATGTATTACAAATAAACAAGTACAATCACACCTATCAACAAGCAAACAACATGTATGTAAACAACTAGAACAAGTAGTCACATAGCATAAAAAATATATTTTTCGTCATTTTGTGTTTAAATATGACGATGTATACCAAGCTTGATTTGTTTCCTTTATATAAACCAAATTCTTTAGTTTCAAAAGAAATCATATCAATGTTCAAAGGATACCAACTTACATTACCCGACTCAAAAGTTAAAGTTACTGTGTCAAAATGAAACTTAATATTTTGAACAGGTTGTAGTATTTGATTTGTTTTACCTACTTCAATTTAGATTTAGGACATGAGATTATTTTTAAATGAAAGTAGACTTAAGTCCCTTCAAAATGATAGGCGGCGCGACTTCTACGGACTTACGGTTAATTAGTTATGAATTTTTGAAGTTGGACAAAAACTGCATATAATACAGACGGATTTGGCGGTCCTTTATGTGATTTGGTTCCGCGGGACTCTGTACCAGATTCAACAAAACTCGTATTTTGACATAGCGAAAGTGTGTGGGACTTACTAGGTTAGCTAGTAAACTTACAATATACTTATTTAACATTATTTCTACTAATGTGACTTATCTAAACATTTACGAAGAGATTTTTCAACTAAATTAATAGTTATCCCAAACGCTCCTTTAAAACCCGTATTTTTCGTAAATTAGCTTTACGCACACAATTTGACACTCAATCCTTTTAAGAAATCTTTTCTTTTATTTTTGAAGGATATTTTCAAGCTTGGATACAAAGTGATATCTAACAACAAAATTTCTAAGTATACTAAGCGAAACATTTTTCATATTATATTCCGCTTCAATGGTAATTTGATACATGGATCGTACTCTATTTTAAAAACCATTTGTTTTGAAAATGAGAGCCATGAGGCTCTGATACCAATTGTGAAAACGTAGAGGGGGGGGGGGGTGAATACGTTACCGTTTTAAAAACTTAAAACTTGTTGTATCAAATATCCGTTTAAGCTTGTTCTAGTATGAAAGATGTTTGTTGTAGTTTAAGACTAGCATATACTGAAACAGTTTATCACACAAGTATGATCAACAAATCACAACACAAGCAATCATATAATGCAAACATAAAAGTAAAGAGTAATTAAAAGAAAGCGCAAACCAAACACGATGATTTATAGTGGTTCGGTGACGGAGCTCCTCTCCGCCCTACTCCACTCCCCGAGTACCCAACTAGAGAGTTACTTCACTAGATCAACAAGCTCCCTTCTCGGCGGAGAAAACCTTACAATCGTCGCTTACACTTTATCTGGTACTAAGCTAAACACCGGGTTCTTTACAAGGGTACAACCACTCTCGTTGGTTCTTTACAAGGGTACAACCACTCCCGTCGTCGCTTATACAATTTCTGGCACTAAGCTAGATGTCGAGTTCTTTACAAGGGTACAACCACTCCCGCTATGTTTTATGGCCCAACATAGAAACCTTGTGTTTTATGGCACAAACACATAAACCACCTAATCTAGTATGAATAGGTTGTGATGCAATGATGGTTACAACAATGATCCATGACATGAATGTTCAATGGATATAAATGACTAATCTATATGAACTTCCATTGATCGGAAGCCTTCAATGTATGAAGATCACAAGCTCCCTAAACTTGATGTAATGGATCTTCATATATGCATGTGTAATCTACATGAACTTCTTGAATAAGAAGTCTTCAATCATTGAGGATGTCAAGTGCCCTTGAATCTTCATATGTTGGAATGCTATGGTGGATAATGACTTCAAGATCTTCAAACCTTCTTGGTGGATTAGGAAGTATACTATGGATGATGTCTCATGATCTTGAGCTTGCTTCATAGGATCATTAATATTGTATGCTTACAAAATAATGAAAGTTAGTAACATTATGATCATTATGTAAAGGGTGATTAATGTATGTTTCTATATGATTAACTACTGATCTAAATGTATGCAAATGGTAGAGGGAATGTGTGTTCTAGTTGCTTAAAACTATGGGTAAACAATGGGCTTCTATTTATAGGGAAACTGTTTAAACAGTTGGCGGATTTGGCGGATCCCTAAATTTGGATCCGCCCTTGTATGGGTTTGGATCCGCCAGTGCTTGACAGCTAAGGATTTCATGAATCTTTCCATATCTTTCCATATCAAGCCAAGTCATGTCAAGATCTTTCAAAGTCAACTTAGTAGCTTGAAGATCTATACAAAATATATTACAAATCTTCCAAGATATGTAAGTGATGCATGCCATGATGTCATGTTAAATATTTCTAATTTAAAAAATAAACATAAACATGTAAATGTATATATGTATGTAACATGTATCCTAGTGATCATGTAGCATGTATATACTAGCTTAACTAATATGTGTTTACCAAGATGTATCATGTTAGTTTGACACCTAAAGTGTACTTATCCTACTAAACTTAGGAAACATGATGTACAAGTAAAAATACTTGTATATGCAAAATGTGAAATGAGGTTCTAAGTAGAATGGTTAGTCTTTTTAAAATACTTAATGACCTAGCCGTATTTTAAACATTCTAAATGGTTTGTTAAGGGTTTGATCATAATGCCACATAACAAACATGTACGAACCTGTGTTGTATCATACGAGGACTCGAGAGGTGTTGAATGTATGTTGAGACAAGATATGATTACAAGTAACTTGTACATTTTACGTTATGTATCAAGTTACATGTTTGTCATCAATCAAAACAAACGAGACTGCTTGCACTAACATGTGTTTTGATAACACATAAGCTAAAAAGCTTTCCGTATTAAAAAGGAAATGAGAGATATTACGCTACTAGTTATAAGTCCCGTTCACGTACGAGATTTACACATGAATCTAATTTATTTTAAAATTTTAGTTTAATATACAAACATATAAGAATTTGCTCGTGTTTGTTGTTTTGTAATTATAATATATAAGTATAACTAATAATTATGCACAGGTTTTTACATAATTTTTTTGTTTATGTATTTGTAAATATTTTTGTTGGATGAAAATTTTAACTTTTAACTGACATGGGTGTTGATATTGATGTTGTTTAAATTTAACTATTGATATAATGTTGTACATAATGTGCGAGTTTAATAGCATACAAGGACCGTTGATGAAGTTAAAATATAAAGTTTTTGAAAAATGGTTTTCTAGATATCCTTATATAAACTTTAAATAAAAATTACATGAGTCGTTGTTATTGCGTATATTTATTTTTATAGCTCGTGCTTACATTTGATATTTATTTTCCCGTTATAATAATTTAGACGTATTTAATTTCCAAACCCGTGTACACATGGGTTAAACTTATAAAAAGTAATAACATGAGTTATTATTGAACACAGATAGTAAATAAATTAAAAAAAAAAAAAAAAAAAAAAAAATGATATCCTTACTTAAACTCATAAAAAGGAATAACATGCGTTGTTCGTAGACGTACAAGCTCGTGCATTTATTTACATACACAATAACTCATGCTTTTATTTCAATATTTATAATCTCGTACATATACATGTTGTATTTTTAAAATATAAAGTTTATAGGGTATAAAGTATAAGGGGGTATTAGTTTATTTTTTTTAAAGTTATTAAAAAACATAAAAACTTACTATGTATAAGTTTACACATAACTTCATATAACTTATTTAAAATTCAACTACTAAAGTTTTAAAAATTATGTCATCTTTTTAAAGTTTTTGTTTTCACAAATTTGATACTTATATTTTTATGTTCTTTTTGTCTCCATCAAATTTATCAAAGTTTTATCAATTTTGTTTAAATTTTGACTTTAGGTTTCCCTCTAATGGTGAAATGAGACTGATTCAGTTAGCCAAAATTTTTCTCATTAAAATTAGTGATTTGTTAACAACAACCCACCATGTGTTGTTTAAGTATTCCATATATATAAAAAAAACACATTTAATGAATTCATGTATTCTGTAATTATATATATATATATATATTATATATATATATATAACGGCGGTTATATATATATATATATATATATATATATATATATATATATATATATATATATTTTGAACGGCGGTTTTATTAATAGAACTAGCAAGGAGCTAGAAAAAATTACAAACTAGAATAACTAGGATTTTTTTATCGAAGTTACCCAATTAAGTTTAGAGGTACAACGACTAGAACACCATTGAAAAGATAAATTAACTAAGTCATCAAATAACATATCTCTTGGAAGATGCTTATCGCTGAAAAGAACTTGATTTCTAACCCTCCATATTAGCCACCATTTCACATAACAAACACCTTCAAATATATCTTTCAACCGCTTTGAAAAACGAATGTTTTTCAACAAAATAAGCCAATCATCATAAGATTCAATCATATCATATTGTCTTCAAGATCCCACCATCGCAAGACTTTCCTCCAAATAAGACGAGCCACATGGCATGAAAAGAAAAGGTGAGAAGCGGATTCCACTGAAGAGTTGTAAAGAGGACACATGATAGAGGAAATCTATACTCCTCTAAGAGAGAGATTTAATCGGGTAGGCAATTTATCCAATCGAACTCTCCAAGCAAAAACGTTAATCTTAATAGGAACAACTTTCACCCATCTTGTATGAACATCCTCTTTTGGCAAAAGAGTATCATCAATAAGACTACGAACTGAATTAACCGAAAAATCTACTGAAGCTTCTAACGACCAAACCCAATGATCAAGCATGTTTGGAAGAATTACACCACTTATACCAGAAAGAAGCAAGCATTGCTGCTCCTCTTCAATGCCTCCTCTTGGGTTACAACGATAAGACCAAAACAAAGAAGAATGACTCAATTTTTCAGCCACAGTGATTTGTTTAGACAATTCCAAAGCATATAGACGCGGGTATTGCTGTTTCAAAGTAATCCCATCGACCCAAATATCCTCCCAAAATAAGGTGTCTTCCCCGTTACCCACTTTTTTACGAATATGGGATAAAATATCAATACCTTTAGAATGAAGGATATCAATCTCACGAACAATTTCTAGCCAAGGAGATCGTCTAGGACTGTGATCAAGAGACCCAAAAGCTACCTTTTCGCCATGTATAGCTTTAATGGTCCTAGTCCACAAAGTAGAACTTTGAGATAAAAAAAAAAAACGCCACACCCATTTAAAGAGAAGAGCATGGTTAAAAGGGAAAAAGCTTAAAACACCAAGTCCGCCATATTTCTTGGATGCTAATACTTTTTTCCAACTTATCCATGCCATTTTTCTGTCCTTCCCTTCTATCCCATTAAAGAAATTTCTTCTAATCGACTCCAAAGTATTTAATACCTTTTTAGGAACTTTAAAGGTAGACATTTGATATAAAGGGATAGAGCTTAATATCGATTTAATTAGAGTGAGTCGGCCTCCTATGAAAAGCGTTTTAAGTTTCCATTTCGAAAGCCGAGATGTCATTTTGGAAACCACATCATCCCAAGAATTAATTCTTGACATCATACCGCCTACCTTGACTCCAAGATGAGAAAAAGAGTAGAAAAAGTCGCACAACCTATATATCTAGCTACAATTTCTATGTCTTCTAAATGAACGCTAATCCCCATAAGTTTACTCTTATTGATGTTGATTTTAAGTCCCGACGCCATGTGAAAACATTTTAAGACATTTAAGAAAATCTTTATATTTGAAGTATCCCATTTTCCAACAAAGATTGCATCATTCGCGTAGAGAAGATGAGAAATTGTCGATGAATTATCCAAAGGAATACCCGTGAACAGCCCTGCATTCATAACTCGTTTGAAAGACAAGTGTAAACTTTCCATTATTAAGATGAAAAGAAAGGGAGATAGAGGATCTCCTTGTTTTAGACCTTTGTGAAATTGAAACTCCATAGTAGGACTTCCGTTGACTAAGACTGATCCCTTTGCTGACTTGAGGCAACCATTTATCCACCCACACCATTTTTCACCAAAACCAAACTTCTTTAAGACATCATCTAAATAATCCCACCTTATTGAGTCGAAAGCCTTTTCAAAGTCCATCTTGAAAACCATAGCTTTAAACTTCTTGTACTTACACCACGAGAGAAGCTCATTAAGAATAAACGGACCATCAAGGATTTGACGATTAGAAATAAAAGCTGACAGAACATCGCTAATAAGATCAGCTATGATAAAACTTAGTCTGTTAGCCAAGATCTATGCGATGATTTTATACATACTTCTAATTAAACTGATAGGACGAAAATCTTTAACGGTCTTTGCATTCTGGTTCTTTGGAATTAAGACAATAAAAGAAGAGTTACATCCTTTAGGAAATGTACCTGAAGAAAAGAAGTTCATGACAGCAGCTGTAATGTCATTCTCCAAAATTTTCCAATATCTACGGATGAATTCAAACGTGAAACCGTCGGGACCAGGAGATTTATTTGTACCACAATCCCACACCGCTCTTTTGATTTTTTCTATAGTAACACTTCATTCAAGATCTTCTTGTTGCTCCGACGAAAGCCGATTGGTGAACTCATCAGCTAGACAGATTCTATGGGGGTTAGGCGAACCGAATTGAGAAGAAATTTTTTTAAGAAACTCACTTTTCACAGCATTTGGTTCCACAATCCAATCACCATTCACGAGAATACATCGGATATCAAGCTGAGAATGTTTATTATTTAGAATTCCATGGAAGTACTTTGTGTTTTCGTCACCTTCTATTCCATAGAAATAATGTCTTGAAGCTCTTTCAGAAGTATAGATCTATAGTTTAGGATCGCTTCATTACTCCCACCTTGATCAAGGATTTTATCAATATCTGATAGTTTGGATTCAAGAGAGCTTTTCTTCTTATTAGAACTTTTCTTGGTGTTTTTGGACCATTCCATAATGACTATTTTAAGGGCTTGAAGTTTTTTCTTCAATTTAATCATGCCATTTGATTCTTATATATTTAGATGCATCTACGTATCCTCTACCAATTTATCAAATCCCTCTAGATGAAACCAAGAATGAAAAAATCTAAATGGAGTAGGGTCGTAATCAATATTCATCTCCCGCATGAGGATAGGACGATGATCAGATAAATGCTTGTCTAAACATAGCGCCGAAATATGAGGGAACGAAGCCATTAAGCCTTTAGAGATAAGGAACCGGTCCAATTTACTCATCTTAGTAGCAGATTTATGAGCCCAAGTGAAAACATAACCATCAAGAAGAAGGTCACAATGTTCATCAGTTAGTTTGTTTATCAATTCATCAGTTGATTGTTGTTTATTAGTTAGTTTGTTCATCATTTAGTCTTTGTTAATCAGTTTAAAAAAAGCTAAAAGTAACAAAAATAATAAAAGATGTATTGTAATACACCAATTAGTGCATTTAAATGTACTCTTATAAGAAAAATATCTTTTAGGCATTTTATCAAACACTTTATGTGCACTAAATATGACTAAGACGTCATCTTTAACGTGTCATATCTAACTCATGTCATATCGGATTTGAGTGATTCAAATTTCTGGATAAAGAATGGCCAAAAAGCTACAACTTTCGTGTTTTAAGTTTTGCATAATTCTGCCTTTAAACTAGACAAAATTAGAGACGAAAATGCCAAAAATTTCAAGAAAATCAACACCTACTAAAAAAAAAAAAAAAAAAAAAAAAAAAAAAAAAAAAAAAAAATTGCGATTCATATATCAAAATGCACACCAAATTAAAGAGAATTAAATTTTAAAAATTATGATGAAATCGGTTTTTTTTTAAGTTTGTCATTTGAAATATATGTGCGTTTGAAGTTCGGGGTGAAATTTTAAAACAAAAATGACTAATATACCTTCTAACTGAAAATAAAAGCAGAGAGTGGGATAAATTTGGTGGGACACTTGTCGCATTATGAGTGATTTTCTAGCTTTTTAATTTTGCTCACTTTGTAGTTGATGGTGACTCCATTTTTGCTTTCCCCAAGTAAACGATATATAACCATTTTTTTATTCGTGTTTCCCGTGTAATGTCTACTAGTGACTAGAAAATATTAATGCAAAATTCCATTTTCTCCCTATTATCAACGTTAGTTTTTGAACGCGTCGTGATGCCTTGGAGTTCCATGACTTTATCTAATCTTCAATTCCTAAAACTTATATTAGTAGGGAAAAAAAATACACCTAGGATGGACTCAAATCAAGATAATTTACTTGTTAGTCGAGATAATGTCTAATATCAAACGTTAAGTGTTAACACAACTTTTATTGTTAATTAACATCAAACGTCAAGGTGCGGGTGCATGTAGGGCGTCTCGTTTTTGGGACCTAAGCGAAGTAAAATTGGCCTTTTATAACGAACATAAATGTGCCTTTCAATAGAGCCTACACTCTAAAATCCAACTATACTTAACACAAAAAAATGAAATTTATCAAACACCTACTACAACAAAACAAAACCAACAGCAGCGTAACAGAATAAATACTAGGATGTTAGAGGCCTTCAAATGGAGCCCAGGCTTTGGTTGGTTGCTCCAAGCGCCTGTGCGGTGGATGTAGCATTCTCTTAAAATGTAGATTTGAAAGTCAAGCATCCATGGTATGATGCTTATGTTGTGGTAAATTTATCTATCTTTTGTAAAGGTAAATGATCTAGTATAGTGTTTTACTAGCCATAAAAACATGACATAATATCCAAAGCATATTATGTTTTTTTTTTTTTTTTTTTTTTTTTTTTTTTTTTTTTTTTTTTTTTTTTGCCAGAAAGCAAGATAAAGCATTAAAAAAGCTAGTACTTTACATCACGGATTATTCTCAAGAGATAGCCGCTTGTTCTAAGAGATTGGTGAGCAATAAGAAACACTTCTAATAAGCAATCTCAAAGACCAGATTTTGAGTAGTTAAAGGGAGGGAGAATTGAAAGCCAAAATAAAACATGTCAATTAGTTTCAGCTCGACTAGCTAAAGCAACAAAGAGTGTACAAAGTTTATACAGCTAGGACAACACTAAAATCTTCGTAAGAGCTAAACGAGAAACGTAATGGGTCTAAACTAGTACCGGCCTATCGGCCTTTATTGAGCTAATAATTCGCTTATATGTTTTCTTTTTCTTTTTTCGTGAATATCTTGTTGAACATTTGGAATTTATGTGAGATAAGAGCACTTGAGCGTTTAAAACTTTCAAAAATCAATTCAATAGCTACTAATATATGCTACTATGCTACAACCAGAAAAAAAATAATAATAAATAAATAAATAAATAAATAATAAATTATGTTAGCTTCATAAAGATGTGAAATTTCCTTTATTTTTTAGTTCGGGTGAGTTTGGTAAATTACTTGAAAGTTGGACTCTCTATGGGCAGTATAAAGTAAGGGCCCAGAAGCAATGGACTGCAGACTACTAACAAATTACGGGTCAATGTGAATTACTTGGTTGCTGCCTTATTACATGGTCCACGCGCATCACATGTCAATCCTTTGCATAGTTGATCAATTGCATGTTGCATACTTGATACTTCCACATGAGTAAGAGGTGGTTGATGACGTATAGTCCGTATTCGGGTCACGAACCCGGCCCATACTTAAGTCCATCACGAATGGACTCAAGCCCGTCACGATATGGGCTATTGCAATAACGGTTTGGGCTCACGATGGCCCAAACCCAACGCTATTTATGGCTGCGATAATATATCTTTTATTTATGGGATATATATTGCCTAACCGCCCTACGCGGGATACATCGAAGATTGGGGAACACGAAACCAATAAGGATTTCGTGTCCATATATAGAGGGTATCTCAACCCTCACAAAGGTACGACTTACACAACCCTAACTCTTCTACAAACCCTAAAACCGATTACTTACTCTCACGCCGGAGGATAATCGTGGGAGACAATCCCACGATAAGCCTAACGGTGTTTTTCTGTTTTCTTAGTGCGCAGGTCTCAAGCATTAAGATCGAATTGGTACGGAATCAAGGAACGCCCAACTTTTGTATCAACAATGGTCAGACTTTTTTTTTTTTTTTTTTTTTTTTTTTTTTTTTTTTGAATCAGAACCAGTTAGACGTATAACATTTTACTCAGTAAGAGGTGGGTGACTTGTCTTACTGCCTCTTACTCGATAAGAGATTGAAGACTCGTGTTAATATAATATATTTGATGGTTTATTAACTATGTTATATTTATGATAAAAAGTATTGTTTCATATTTACATAAGTTACTTAAATAAATTGCAGAAACGAGCACTTAAAATCATTCGGACAATTATAAAAAAACAAACAACATTATTTCGTTCAGATTTAGACTTTCTAGCCACCTCTTACTGGTAAGAGGTGGTAGTCAGATTCAAACCTAAAACATTTTAATGAAACAAACACACCCTTTGTGAATTGCGTGAAATTCGAGGAAAGTTTTAGCGAATGGTTGTAATTCATGTGGGAGCTCTTGGGTCAGTTATCCATATAAGCACATGAGGTGAGATCCATGACAAACAAAAAAAATCTAAAAAACAAATAAGCACATCCTAGCCTTCCATTTTGATTTCATCCAACGGTATAGATCAAACCAAAAAAAAAAAACAAAGGAAAGGCAAAATTGGCATTTTAGCTCATTTAATATCAAAACCCACTTTCCACCTATTTTTAAAAAACAACATATCTTGCAAACGGTAAATCTTCAAACTACGAAAAATACACCATCGCGACGAGAATTAAATCATCTTTCTATAGATATGCACTTTTATACACTTTGGAAGAACTTTTTTTTCAAAATTTCTGTCCAGAAAAATCTCACATGATTCGTAAAAAAATCACTTGTGATTTGATATTTTTAAAAAATCACAAGTGATTTGTAAAAATGAGTAAATCACTGTTTTTGAGTTTTATACTTTTATGTCACAGCTTTTTAAGGGTAGATGTTTTTTTATATGATTGTTGAAATGAGCTCTTTGAATCTCTTTATTAAAAAGTGGGTAAACACCATAAAATAACATCTTACTTTCTCTAATTTTCCGAGTTGAAACACATACTTTTTTTATTACCTTACTTACCAACGTACTTTTAAATTTTGTTCCGACTTCACCAATATAACCATTTTATATTAAAGTAATCACTGAAATGACTATAATACCCCTGTCTTCTTCATTATGCATATTGGTGAAGTCGGAACAAAATTTGAAAGTACGTTGGTAAGTAAGGTAATAAAAAAAGTATGTGGGTGAAGTCGGAACAAAATTTGAAAGTACGTTGGTAAGTAAAGTAATAAAAAAAGTATGTGTTTCAACTCGGAAAATTAGTGAAAGTAAGTTGTTATTTTATGGTGTTTACCCTTAAAAAGTTGTATGTTGTTATACAGAATCCCATGTGATTCTCTTTGATCCCTTGTGATTCGTATAGAATCCCATGGGATTTTGCTTTATATAAACTGTAAGTACAAAATCACATGAGATTCTGTATGAATCTCAAGGGATTCTGTATGAAATAACATCGGATTCTGTATGATTTATCTTGTCAATAAATCACAAAGGATTCTGTATGAAATCACATGGGATTCGGTATGAATCTCAAAGGGTTTCATTGTGAATCCCATGGGATTCAATATGAATCTCAAGGGATTCAAAATCAATCTCAAGGGATTCATAATCAATCACATGGGATTCAGCATGAATCACATATGAATCCCATGTGATTCATTAGTCAATCCCATGGGATTCAATGTGAATCCCATGTGAATTCCATGGGATTCAATGTGAATCCCATGGGATTGACTAATGAATCACATGGGATTCAGCATGAATCACATGTGAATCGCATGTGATTCACTATGAATCACAGTAAATCCCCGTGATTTTTTTTTTTTTTTTTTTTTTTTTTTTTTTTGTAAATCACATGTGATTCGTACAAAATTCAGTGTGATTCTTTGATGGATCACATTGAAAAAGTTAAAAGTATTACAAAAATAAACTACCATGTCTTTTTCTTTATTTAAGTTAAAGAAAACTAGAACCGAATATCAAATGAATTCGAAAATCACATATTGACAAGTTATCAAACATAGCTAATATCACTTATTTCAAAGTAAAAAGAATGATGTTAAAAAAAAGTTAAAAGAATGAAGGGTAGAAAATTGTTTTGTATTGGACTTTCTCGTTTAACTAAAAACATTGATAAATCTTTTCTCCCTATGCATTCACGTGATGAATGTACTTTCACACAAACATATTTTCTACCTCCTTTCTCTTGATTTCAATAAATCCCTTCATCACCAATTTCTTCTTTAAAAACCATCTCCGTTCTTGTTTTTGTCTGCCAATATTTGGAGCTGGTCTTCAAACATCAATGAATCACTACAGCACCACCAACAACCGAACAAAGAATCACCACAACACCACCAAGTTCTTTTTCATCACCTAAACTCATCTCACAAACACCACCTAATTCATTTCTAAATACTAAAAACTAAACTTATCAAATACACTAAGAAATAGATATGAATCCAGATCCAGATGCTGGCGTCACTTTCGAGTTTAATCAGATTCAGTTCACCGATGAAATGTGACGACTCTGTTAACTGATCGAATGAAGGTGATGACGTCACCTTTGGATTTAATCAAGTTGGCGTTAATGATGGCTTGAAATCACCCGAGATGTCGCCGGAAAATGATGACGTGGATCATGACGGAAAATGATGCCGGAAACTTTCATCATTCGCTGGAAACTTTAGTTGGTGAGAGTGAATGAGAGTGTGTGTGAAACTTTAGTTGGTGAGAGTAACTGATGTGTTTTTTGAGTGACAAAAGTGCCCTTTAATAATTAATTATATTAAAATAGGGATTAATCTAGACCTTTAAATTTAAAATAGATGGATGGTTGAGATGGAGCGGTTTGTTCTTTGGTTTTTTTTTTGTTTCGTATTGAACTTTCCTCATAAGCACATACCTGTTGGATCGTGCCTTCCTAATAGATCTTTGAGCTTGGTAGACTGTCTATATAATCACAAACAGCCTAAGAGAATCTCTATGAATAAAACTTATGCTTAGGCAGAATCTAAACACAAGAGTTAAGAAGAAAATAAACTATAAAACGTTGATCCTCTATGGATCTTTTATTAACTAAT
Organism: Artemisia tridentata subsp. tridentata; assembly: GCA_021014915.2. NCBI lineage: Eukaryota > Viridiplantae > Streptophyta > Magnoliopsida > Asterales > Asteraceae > Artemisia > Artemisia tridentata. The sequence goes on from CP139509.1 coordinate 411,688,136, forward strand.
ATTGTTTTAATGGAATTCATACAAAACTCGTAGCCGCATGTTTCTTTTATACTACAAGAAACCCTAATGCAGCATCACTAAGAAAACGTGTAAAAAGATATACACTATCTCTTCCTAAAATAACTCTAACAAACATACTAAATATACGATAAGACCAGCAGTAACAGACACTGCCAGCAGGAACAACCTGCACTACCAGCAGGAACCAACACCAGCAGGAACTACATACCTGCCAGCAGGAACCGCTATAACTAACAGCAGCAATGAAAATAAATAGAAATCTAAAAATTCCTAACAATCCTCCCCTAAACTTGAATTTGACTAGGTTAAGTTCAAGTTTCCAGATAGATCTTTGAAGTCCAGCAGGTAGAGGATTGAGCCAGCAGCATCAGAAAGTAATCATTAGCAACACCATCTTTAAGCAAAAGCTTCCAGCAGCAACATGTGTGGATCAGCAGCAACAGGAACATCTTCAATTCATAATCTGGTTACCCCTGATATGCAATGCACTTGAACACCATAGCAACAATGACATATTGTACATCAAAACATTTAAGTTTCATACTATTCTCATCACATCCAGGTGTGTAAACTCCTGTGAGAGGTGAATCATTGAAAATTAATGGATTTGATGTCTCTTTACCAATAGCCATTACTACTGGAGTAGCCAATGTTTAGGTGTGCAAGACCATGGTACATTGATAACCATATGATTTTTAGTAAATCATCAACTATAAACGGATTTGAGTTGTCTTTACCTATAGCCGTTTGCTCAGGACTAGCCAATTCTTAGGTTGAAGATAACCTTTGGTGAATTGATTACCAAATATGGTTTTCCACTGCCTTTACCACAAGCCATATACATGTGGGCTAGCCAATTCTTTGGAAACCCCAAAAGGAGTAAAATCCATGGTGAATTGAAAACCATTCAACTCTCAGTAACGAAACATCGGTGAGTTGAGAACCTTATAATTTTGAGCAAACTATTACAGCTATCAACGGATTTGATGATCACACCAGAGCCGTACCCTCATGGTGAGTCAACTCTTTCTTGTCTGTAAGACATGGTGAGATGATTACCATTTGATGTGTGGTTAAAAAAACCAACACTGTACCTACACAAAAGTTAGAAGACAATATACAAAGATTTTTTTTTTTTTTTTTTTTTTTTTTTTTTTTTTTTTTTTTTTTTTTTTTAACTATAAAGAAAATAAAAGAAACTTAAAAGAAAATAAAGCAAAAACAAGAAAACAAAGAAAGTGAAAAATATACAACAATACCATCAAGAATCAGAAGCCTGAGCAGCAGCAAGTTGAGTTCTGATAAACCCAACCAATTGCTCAGTAGTATTCAAATCATTCCCTACCACAGTCTTGCCAATCACCAACTTATGCCTCAGCATCCTCTCCATTAGTTGAACTGAGAGGGGATAAGGCACATCCACAAACATGTGAAATACTCTCCCATCCATAGTTTCCAAGACATGAACATTTGAATGTGTATACAACCTCCAACTCCTCACCTGCCAATTCAGTTGATTATCCCAAACAGAATAAGCAACCCCTTCTTCCAGAGAATCCATCAACACTTTCAAATCACCCCAAAGAATAAGTCCTATTCCAGTAGCATCATGTGATGCATAATACTGATCCACCATGCCATAGAGGTAACTCAGGTCTTGCCTATCCACCAAATGTAGAATTTCCCGAAGAAAGGTAAAATATTTAGTGACATTGTCAACTCTGTACAAAGCATGGAGTTCTCCTTGAGGCAAACTAAGAACTTCCTAACCAGCAATAGCAGCCCAAGGAAGAGGAGAATCTTCATCAGGTTCAACTCTCTGAATCAAAGTGAATTAATTCCTGATCATCCAACTCTGTAAGTGGCCTAGAATCACGCCTTTTAGCTCTACTCTTCTTTCTTGTGCCAGGAGTAGATGAAGATGTGGGACCAGTAGTATCATCAGGATAGGATGAAGAATGTGGTATCTCAGGAGAAATGGGTTGTGGAACATGATCAACTATAGCAGAAGGATTGGATGGGTTGACATCAGCAGGAATAGTATGGGCAGCCTCAGCAGACACACCAGCAGAAGCATCAACAGAAGAAATAGAAGTAGCAGCAACCTTAGGTGTGGAATCCGATGATTGATCAATATCAGCATCCTGCATTGTTGCAGCAGAAGACTTAAGCCTTTTGGAAGAAGGTTCTTCCAAAGCAGGTTTGGGTCTGGGTGCAATCTTGGCCATAATCTTGTTATAGTACCACATGAGTTCTTCATCAAAAAGGCTCTTAACCTGTGCCATATTCCATGCAGTAGTGAAGAGAGAAGAACTCTGGTTCTTGACAACTTGTCTCATATAAGCTCTCTGCTATGCCTGTGAATGAGGCTTATCCCTCTTCTCCTTTGCTAACCTCTCAGCAATAGCTTGCCTTTTCTTCCTCATTAAAGCAACCATTTTAGCAGGAAAGTCATTATTTGTCAAATCAACCCCTAAGAGATCCTTGGAAAGATCATGATTAGCAGCTACTTGAGTCTGAACATGCATCCAATCAGCCTCAAAGAAGTTGAAAGAAGCAGCATCCACCTCTTGCTGTCTTTGAGGAGGTAAAATGGTAGAAAAGGGAACCTGTGGCCTTGCCATGTCTGCATCAATGTCTTCTTGGACCTTCTGTGCCATTTCATCTCCTATCCTTTCATCCTCAAGATTCTTGAACAAGCGTGCTTGAGCAGCCTTCTCTTGATCAGATACAAGACCCCCAAGATCATCCCCTAGTGGGGCCTGACCTTTGTCAGACTGCCCGAGAACAGAAGAAACACAAGTAGTACCAGCAGAACTTAGAGCAGGAACACCATCAGTGGCAATGGTATCGCCACCAGCAGCAATAGAGGTACCACCAGGAGGAATACTAGAAGGTTCAGGAGCAGCAGAAACATCCACATTATCAGCAGAATCAAATGCACTATCTGCAGGAACAACTCGAGCACCAGAACTATGAGCAGCAGGAATGAATGCACAACCAGTAACAACACCAGAACCACCAGCAATATTTGATTGAGACATCGTAAATGCTGACATTCCTTAAGGCCGCTTGATTCTTCTCCTTGTGTAAGCTTGAGTCGTGGTTGGTGTTGGATGCTCAGAAATAACCCCCTCAGTGGTTGCACTAGCAACAGAAGCAGAAGCCAATACATTGAGCCCATTGAATTCCATATCAGCCTGATCATCTTCAGACTCAGAGTACACAACCCTTCTTTTCTTTTGTTGATGTTGAGCTTCCAAAGAGTTAATTCTTTCAATTAGCTTTTGGATAATCCCACCAAAAGTTTCTTTTGTGTCCTTGAGCTCCTTTTCCAAAGTATCCACCTTCTCACTAAGATTCCTTTTGGTGTCCTTAAGTTCAGACTCCAATGCGAAGCTTTATTCATATACCTGTCAAGTAACTTGGACATAGAAGTGAGATCAGCAGAATCCTCAGCTCCACCAGCAGGAATGCCTGAGGTGTTAGGAGCCTCATTGGATCTGGGTGGAGAAGCATGAAAGTCTCCACCAATATGGGTGTCAAAACCAACAGGCTGCCTAGTAGGACTAGGAGTTGAAAGCCTTGAAAAAGAGGATGTTTGAAAGTTAGGCTCAACAGTGGTGGTTGCAGGCTCAACATTTGGTTCAACAGCAGAACTAGAAGGGACATCAGATGCATTTGGCCTAGGGGACAATGGTGTGGCAAGTCTAGAAGATGATGGTGGTGTTTGCTCAACTGCAACTGATGCACTTGCACCAGCAGCATCAGATGCCTCAACACCAGCTGCAACTGATGTATCTGCACCAGCAGCATCAGGTGTTGGTGGAATATTATCACCACCAGCAGCATCTGCACTAGCAGCAGCATTAACATTGGGCAACATAGCAGGTAACAAAGGCAAGTGATCTCCTGCAAAATTCATTCTCATTCTAGCAAAAAGCTTGCCAGTCATCCTACCTATAATTCTTGGTGTGTGATCAGAGGTCTGTATACCTAAGACAATTTGCAAAAATCTAGGGTACATCAAGAATTTGTGTTTACCATGAACTATGTTCCCAACCATCCCATCAAAAATATACTTAGACCAATTATATACCCTCCCAGTAGACAAACAGATAAGACTAGAGGCAATAGGACTTGAGAATTGGTCCCAACCTCCTGTCTTAATGCTAATGCATTGAAGAAAAGTGTGAATCAGAAACCTCCATTGATGAGAAAACTTATTCTTATAAAAAGTAAAGGTACCAGTGATAGGATATCCAATAGCTCTCATTCCTTCCAAAATCTCTTACTCAGTGAGGTTATACAACCCTTCCTCATCATTTAGTTGAAGATGAGTTCGAATGGACCCCTCAGTGATGATGACTTCATTCCCATCAACTGTAGCAACTATCTCCTGTGGCCGACCCACAACTGTGCGTACAGCAGCAGTGGCCCAAAATTGCCTCACCAAAGAGTCATATACCACTATTGGACAATGAGTCAACGCAAACCGAATAGGGGACCCATTTAGGAAGGTGAGTACCTCATCATATCCTGTACTTCTTTTAGAAATTTCATGATGTGCCACATTATTGTGATCTTCTTTGAACTGTAAGGCCGCCATAGTGATGAATCAATGTAAGATTTGGGTGAATGAAATGGGTCTTAGAGGAAACTAATGATTTGAGGTGTGGGATGAACAATTTAGGTCAGATATATGATTACCAAATTTAGCAAATTAAATTGCAAGAATCGCGCTCTATCCCAAAATAAAAACCCCAATTATAATGATACCAGCAGCAATCACTGGTCAACCAGCTAGAATGGATGGTCAACCAGCAGGAATGAAGTGGTTTTGACCAATAGTCAAAATTATGCACTGGATCCAATCAATTCCTCAATCGCCACGATAATGAAACCCAAATCTTCAATACCAGCAGCAACCATTCCTCAATCGCCACGATAATGAAACCCAAATCTTCAATACCAGCAGCAACCACAAGTCAATCAGCAGAAACAAAAAGTCAACCAGCAGGAACAAACTGCTGTTTGACCAATACTCACAATTAACTCCAGAACATCAAATCCATAATTAACTCCACTTCTGAAAGAAATTTATTTCAAAACCAACCCAACATTCATGATCCTTAATTCGCCATTGTCTATAAAATGCCATGAGTAAGCAACTTCACACATCACAAACCTGACCCCCTAAATCAAACAATTCTCACCCAATGAGTTCCCCCAAACAAGACATTGTAGATATCTCCTCTGATTCGTCATCCGAATCATCAGGGTGGGCGAATTATTTCCCACTCAGCTCCTCCACCCAGACCAGCACAACCAACAAAGGCAAAGCAAAGATTGAGAACTATTCCTCTGAAGACCTTCCGATTCCTCCATCTTCTGAATCCTGGCCAAAGTCTCTGACCTACTATCAAGGTTCTTGGGAAATGGATCCACCAGATCATCCACTTTCAGCCATGCTGACACGAGAGATGGAGAAGGCTGTGGCAGCCATGAGCCAAATTCCAGTTCCTTCAAAAGATCAACCACACCCACAGCCATGGCAACAGGTGCTGGGTCTTGTGTGCAAGAGACTAAGTGAGGCCATTGAAGGAAGAGGGATCCACAAGACCATGCCAGATGTCAAGGGCAAGGGTAAAGGAAAGCTGGAGTAGGTGGTTGTCTGGGTCTGAGGAGTATGTGTTTGTTCCTTGTGTCTGTTGTCTGGGTTGTTTTCTGATGTTGTCTGATGTTTTCTGATGTTATCTGATGTAGCTGTTATCTCATGAATCTTGATGGATCTTGTAGTTTCAAAATAATGAATAAGAGTTTAATTTTTCTCGCTTTCATGAGTTTGTTGGCTTATTATTAGCACTTGAAAAACTACCTGCAAAAGGATTAGAATACACATAAACCAAAGAATATACAAAATAACTATATCATCTGCAAAACAAAGTTAGTGTATAAACAAAACAGCCAAAGAAATATGTTAGTTAACACACAAAATACAAGCATAAGCCTCCCCTTAGGCTAATGCCTCCCCGTAAAAACAGCAAACAGAAATATAACAACAAAAATTAACCAAAAACAAACTACATAAAACTACTTAAGCCATTACCGACTTGTCCCTGCCAAGGAAACCATGGTGAGTAAGCCATTCCCCCCATAAACATTTGGTCATAACAAGTAGGCCTATAATCCTTCTGAAAGAAAGAACTTGTAGGTCTGTTTAATGATCTACCAGCATTCCTTTTCCAACCAGCAGAGTTAGTTCTATCACCTGGAACTGGCTTACTAGCAGGAACAGCTGCGGGTCCAAAAGGCCTACCAGCAGCAATAGGTGCTGGTCGTTTTGCATTACCAGCAGGAAATGCAGTTGCTTTAGGCACAAATGGGGGAATATTCTCAACATTTTTCCACACTTGTTCAGTCTGCTTTTGTTTAACACCCATTTTATTTTCATAGAAATCACAGTCTTTTATGAGATGAGCATAACTACCACATACAAAGCAGGATTTCTTCCTAAAAGTCTTATTCTTCACATGACTTCTTTTATTACAAACAAAGTTATTAGTTTCAACATTAGGAACCAAATTGTTTTTATCAGAACCCAAGGAGTTGTTTTCAAATGCTACTTTTGAGTATGAGTCATGTGATTTGGGTGTTACAGATTTTTCACTTGAATCACATGAGGTATAGTCAGTGAACTTAGATTCAGAGGACTTGTCACTTGTAGAGCAAGAGACAAAGTCATTAGAGTTACACTCAGAATCAGTTAAGTCCCTTGACTTTTTCCCATAGGACATGTGATGAACTCAAATAAGTACATTTTATTACTATCATTTATCCTATTAATTTGACTTGTTTTACTATATTATGTATGAGGATTGATACTTAATCGTTTACTTTTGTAATTCTCAGGTAAAAACAAGCATTTGGTGAAACTTAGCGATTTTGGACTAATTATGGAGCAAAACGTGCATAAAGTTGAAGGTCTACTGACATGGACAAGATCAAGTCAATTCTGCTCCAGATGCGCCGCATCTCACTCTCGACATGCGCCGCATCTCTATCAAGATATCACCAGATACGATCCAAGATACAAGAGGACATGCGCCGCATCTAATCATGGAGTTACGCCGCATCTTCTGGCGGTGTACGAATATTCCTGAATATTATAATCTTGGACCCCACGCGAAGTTAAGTACATGCGCCGCATCTACTTAGTAGATGCGCCGCATCTTCCCTCAGACAGAAACTATAAATACCCCGTAGACCAGACGAATTACAAGTTCCGAAAAACCTAAAACCGAAGTTCGAACAGGAGAAACAAAGGACGAATTCAGTCAAGGAGGCAGCACAAGACACACCCAAATCAAAGATACAAGAGCTGTAAGAAGGTGCTGCATGTGTTTAATTCATTAAGTAGTTTTGTTTTATTGTGTTAGCAAACTTTAATTCATCAGGATTGGTGGCTTGTGTAATGTGACAACGAAAGATTGCACTCCCTTTAATACTTGCTTTCCCATCAATTAAAGTTTATATGTTGATGTCTTTGGTTACTACTTATTAGTGCATTGATAACCTCTGTGTTTATTAGTGGCTTGCGGGCATTTGACTGCGGGACATAATGTGGCTCCCACGGTTATTACTAAATTGATCACTTAGGAATAACTTTTAGACATAAGTAATCATTAAGGGTTTACTCGCCGATAAGATTAGGACCAACGAGAAAGGGTTAACTACATACACTTCATATAAAGCTATCAATAAAACAAGTGACAATCTACTTAATCATAAGGACAGCCCTCTTATTGTCTCAAGTATTTATCTGTGTACGTGTGTGCTACTTGCTGATTCGTGCCTATTGGTTTATTTTATTATTTAATTGCAAACAAACCGTGCCAGTCTCTCAGGCTGAAACCCCCTTGCGTTAGGATATTAAAATACTGATTAGAATAACGAGATAATACGTTCCACTCTTAGTGATCGACACTCTACTTACCATTATCTTCATACTGACCGGGTACACTGCTCGTTAAGTGTGTGTGTTATTGATAAGTCGGCTAAATATAAATTTAAAACTTGAGTAGGCATTAAAACTGCTAAACCGCAACGACACATCACGCGCATCAAGTTTTTGGCGCCGCTGCCGGGGAGTGAATTGTTATTATCTGTTAATTTGATTAGTATTTTAATTAATTTTTTCTTTTTATTAGATTAATTGCATCATTGTACTATTTTGCATATTTGTTGTATTGTGTGTTAATTGTTTTCTTTTATTTTTGTGTGTTTATTTTCGTTTGTGTGTTTAATTTTTGTTTTTATTTTTCGTATTTTTCTGTTCTGCTATCGTTGTACTGTGCTAAATCAAACGATACGGCGCATCTGATCTCTCAGATACGGCGTATTGCGTTTAATTTTTAAAAAAAATACAACGCGTTTAATTAATTCGATACGACGCATCTTTTCCCCAAGATACGGCGTATCTGTTTTTTAAATTTTTTTTTTCTAAACGTTAACGCCATACGACGCATCTGCTTTCGCAGATACGGCGTATCTATTATTTTAATTAAAAACAGTTTGCGAATTATTAAACAGATACGGCGTATCGATCTCTGTCGATACGGCGCATCTTACTGAATCAAAAATCTTTTATTTTTAAACGTAACGAAAATACGGCGCATTAACTTTCGTTAATACGACGCATTTAATTTTAATTAGATAAGCTGATTTTTGATTAATTAATTCGATACGGCGCATTCTTAAATTCTAAGCGGCGTATCTATTTTCTGAATAAAGTCTGATTTAATTTTAACGTATTAAGATACGGCGTATCCAACTTTTTGGATACGGCGCATCGTCTGCAGATATCAGCTATTTTTATTCTTATATCCGTTTCTATATTCATTAATTTCTCTTCTAGCGAACAAATCCTACTGATGATTTTACCTTGGATGACAGATTTTGCTATGGAAGACATGTCAGTTAACGGATATCTTGCTAAGGAATGCTTGTTTTCAGATTCATTCAATGTACTCATGATCGATGCAGATTTATTCTCTTGGGAGACTCCTCTTGAAGCTGCTTTTAAGGAATTCATGCGTTTATGCAACATTGACAAAGAGGTATTCTCTTATGATGTATTTGTGAGGTACACTGGAGAAGAATTGTCGCTCTTATGGCCTATCATTGAAGCCGAAGGATTGAACTGGACTACTATCGAAGAAGATGATGGGAAATTCTATCTTGCATACATGGATTCAAGCAACGAAAGCTATGGTGGAGGCAATACCCAAAACTCTTACATGCCTTATTCCGAACGGTACTGGGGATTGAATGAGAACTATCAGGATAATGACATGAATTATGCTTTGGCGGAGTTACTATTTCATGGGAAATTGGTAAGATTGATAGACCTCTCCCTCAATGATTGGCTAGAACTCAAATATGGTAGTCCGGAATTTGCTCCTGCAAATGAAGTCAAGGAGATTATGACTTCATGGTTGACTCGGAGTTTTAAGAAGCAATTTAACGAGTTCATGGAGATAAAAAAGAATATGATTGGAAAAGTTTGCTTTGACGTTAACCACGATCCTCACGATGTTGATTTTTCAGAATGGTTGGCTAGTAAGTTTAATAACCATAAGTGCATGGATCGTGCTACTAAGGATGCATTATGGGTATATTGGATGAGAGGAGAAGATGAAGAAGTAGAAAGCGATTATGGGTCGTCACTTCATGATTCAACAATCAATGAAGGCATTGAAGAGTTATTCAGAATAGACATTGATGTGTTCGATTATGAGACACCCTTGTGCAAGCAGTTCAAGGAATTTAACTACCTTCTTCAAGTCGACGATGATGTGCTTACTGGAGAACTACCAGGATTTAAGACTTATGACGATTTCAAAAACACCTGGTACTATGAATGGAATGATCAAGTACCATGGGTTTGGGATAAACCATGGGAATTTGCGCACATTAATCACACCTGTACACCCTTCGTTTTCAAGGACGGGAGTAGTGTTTGGCCGACCTGTGATTATAAAAGTGACGGAACCTGTAATGGGGGAAGTATAATTGGGATGAGACGGGTTGGAAACGATGTAACCTTTGAAGATTATGAGTGGTACGATAATGTTGAAGACTGCCCACAAAAGGCGGAGGCTTTACAAGAAAAGGGCAGAATTGAACGCTTGAAAGGACTTAAGGGAACATCGGATACTACTTTCTGGGAATGGGTGCATAAACAGTTTGATGATTTCACAAAGCTTAGTCGACGGTTACAATATGATTTGGAAAGAGAATGGGAGGCGATTCAAGATGATAATAATAATGAGTCGTTGATTGAAGAACTAGATGATTATTTGATTAAGGATCCCTATTTTAAGTTTGTTGATAAAAACGAGGAAGAGTTCACCAAAAGAAAGTGTCAACTACTTGGGATTCCTTACAATGAGCCGCCCATGATTATTTCTGAAAAATTTAAAATCATCAAATACTCTTTGGGTCCTGATGAAGAATATACTGTGGTGAAGACAAAGAGTTATACTAGATTAAGTCGAACGGAAGAAAACGTCGCAGAGATATACGGAAAAATCTTTCGGATGAAGGACGAAGGATGGACCGTGACAAGGACTTATTGCTGAGCTGAACGTGAGTCTAACTTGAAGACTCTGGAATAAAGACAAGTGCTTACCGGGAGACAACCCGGAGAATTTTTATTATTCTGTTTTCTGTGTCGAGTCAGTCCAGGCCGCATGAGGATACGGCGCATCTCAATTCTGAGATGCGACGCATCTCCTGCAATGGTCATATCTTATTTTATTTTTCTGCATTTTTATTTTCGACTTTAAAACTCTTTTATCAGTTTATTTTAATGCGGCGCATCCCTGGTTAAGGATGCGGCGCATCTTTATTCTGATCCGTGTTAATTCCAGGCTCGATACGGCGTATCTTCTTCAATAAGATACGGCGCATCGACTGACCTGATGATTTTCAGTTTTAATTTTTAAGTTTTATTTTTCCTAACTACTAATGTATTATGCAAAGCTTGAACCTTTCTTATCTTAGGTGTGTTTTAAAGTGTTGGTGGTATTATAGTTTCCTGGATTTCCTGTGGATACATCAAGTATGAAGCTTTAACGTTCTAATCCACAAGAAGTTGATTTTTGCTCTTATACTAATGGAGGATCATACCGAGCAAATCTCAGGGGAGTTTTTCTGTTCTAATTCTTTTATTTTCCAGTTTTTAACCTTTTATACAAACAACGAGGACGTTGTTTAACTTAAGTGGGGGGATTGGAGAATTAGAACACTTAACAATTACTTGTCCTAAACTTTTTCAAAAATTATGCTTAAAATGTGCTTAATACATCAAACTTAAAAAATTTTTAGCATGTTTTTGTTTAAGATCTAAGTTGCATAACTGCACACATGACGTTATTTTCAAAAATTGTGATTTTTCAAAATTCACAAATCTATGAGTGTGCCGGTGACTTGTAAACTTTAGAACTTGGCTTGTATACTATTCGAGACCACCATAATAAGTATTATTTATATAATTGGAGTGACTTGTCTAACTTGGTAAATTTCTAGGATTACACCCAAATAGACTATTATATGTTATGTGTTATTTAACTAACTACACTGGTTAGTTAACCTCCGTATAAACCCTTTTGTTACTCTCATTTTTAGAGTAAGATACCCCTAGAAAAACCCTCAGAACCATTCCTTTCGTTTCTTACACCTATGTTTAAAATGTTTCGTTACACCCTTACACCTTAGCCTACCCTGTAGATTAGAATCCGTGGTTGGTTGATTGCTATAGGCAAAGTGTGTTTCCTTACATTACCTGTGTTCGCGTGCGTAATTCATTATCTATGGTTAGGTCGGGAAATTGCACAATGCAATTGGAGTGAAAGTAAATATTGTATATTTTGGAGTTTATTTTTCGTGTGTTTACTACTTTCACTATTACCATTATTTCTGAAGTCATGAAAAGTATGGAAAAATTATCCGGAAAGAAAGTTATAGTGATGTGGTGAAATTTTACACATCTATGTTTATGTTTAAAAAAAAAAAAAAAAAAAAAAAAAAAAAATGAGAAAAGAAAAAGAAAGAAAGAAAAGTTGGAAGTTAGTTTTAACCAACTTATGTAAAGTTATGTAAGTGGTCGATATCACCACTATTTGTTGTACTATATCTATGGATTGAATGGGAATTGGCAGTTATGGGAACGCCAATTAAGGTTTATTCTTTGATTAAGATTTTGTTGAGTATAATTCGTGTCTACCTAAAGCGTGTGTTTCAAGTGTTAAAGCGTGAGTTATTCGATGATATGAGTCTTATTCATGGGATGGTTGGGATAGTGATTAACCACACTTAGGATTTTAATTTATTTGTTTTGTTTATTTTTATTTTTGCACCAATTTATATCCCAATTGTTATCCATGCCCTTTATTATTCTTTATCTAACCAAACCTTTGATTTATTGAGATTAGGGATTTGAGCAATCTTAACTATCGTAGTCGTGGATTCGGCTATGTATTTATGATTTTGTCGCCCTTTTTGATATATTATTATTGGTGAAGTTTGGACCTATCTTTAGCCTATTCGAGTTAAGGATTTGAGCAATTGCAAGTATCGTGTTCGTGGATTCGATCATGTATTTGTGATTTTGTCGCCTTTTCTGGAATTTGAGATCGATAGTGAAAGAGAATAATTAACCCTTAAGCCTAAAAACCCTTTTTACCGCTTTAGACTTGTTATTCCTTAGCTTTAGTGGTGGAGATGTGTATACTTGCCAAGCTTATGATAGAATATTCGTCACGACTGGACAGTTAAACGATTAGATTTGCTTTTATCAGAATATTTTATTTTACTTCTAATTCGTTAAGTGTTTAGTTGTGTGATTATGAAATGAACGAATACATGCTTAAATATAAAAATAAATCCTAACATCTTTTAGGATACATTTTCATAAAAGAAATTCTAAGGTTTACTTGGGGACAAGTAAAGTTCAAGTGGGGGGATATTTGATGAACTCAAATAAGTACATTTTATTACTATCATTTATCCTATTAATTTGACTTGTTTTACTATATTATGTATGAGGATTGATACTTAATCGTTTACTTTTGTAATTCTCAGGTAAAAACAAGCATTTGGTGAAACTTAGCGATTTTGGACTAATTATGGAGCAAAACGTGCATAAAGTTGAAGGTCTACTGACATGGACAAGATCAAGTCAATTCTGCTCCAGATGCGCCGCATCTCACTCTCGACATGCGCCGCATCTCTATCAAGATATCACCAGATACGATCCAAGATACAAGAGGACATGCGCCGCATCTAATCATGGAGTTACGCCGCATCTTCTGGCGGTGTACGAATATTCCTGAATATTATAATCTTGGACCCCACGCGAAGTTAAGTACATGCGCCGCATCTACTTAGTAGATGCGCCGCATCTTCCCTCAGACAGAAACTATAAATACCTCGTAGACCAGACGAATTACAAGTTCCGGAAAACCTAAAACCGAAGTTCGAACAGGAGAAACAAAGGACGAATTCAGTCAAGGAGGCAGCACAAGACACACCCAAATCAAAGATACAAGAGCTGTAAGAAGGTGCTGCATGTGTTTAATTCATTAAGTAGTTTTGTTTTATTGTGTTAGCAAACTTTAATTCATCAGGATTGGTGGCTTGTGTAATGTGACAACGAAAGATTGCACTCCCTTTAATACTTGCTTTCCCATCAATTAAAGTTTATATGTTGATGTCTTTGGTTACTACTTATTAGTGCATTGATAACCTCTGTGTTTATTAGTGGCTTGCGGGCATTTGACTGCGGGACATAATGTGGCTCCCACGGTTATTACTAAATTGATCACTTAGGAATAACTTTTAGACATAAGTAATCATTAAGGGTTTACTCGCCGATAAGATTAGGACCAACGAGAAAGGGTTAACTACATACACTTCATATAAAGCTATCAATAAAACAAGTGACAATCTACTTAATCATAAGGACAGCCCTCTTATTGTCTCAAGTATTTATCTGTGTACGTGTGTGCTACTTGCTGATTCGTGCCTATTTGTTTATTTTATTATTTAATTGCAAACAAACCGTGCCAGTCTCTCAGGCTGAAACCCCCTTGCGTTAGGATATTAAAATACTGATTAGAATAACGAGATAATACGTTCCACTCTTAGTGATCGACACTCTACTTACCATTATCTTCATACTGACCGGGTACACTGCTCGTTAAGTGTGTATGTTATTGATAAGTCGGCTAAATATAAATTTAAAACTTGAGTAGGCATTAAAACTGCTAAACCGCAACGACACATCACGCGCATCAACATGTAAGATTCATCCAAGTGTATTTCAAGGTCTGAATGGATAGGGATAGGTTTAAACACTCCTCTTATAGGAGGAGGAACAACATGCATTTCTCCTTCTTTTACATACTTTACAGGAATTTGGTAATTAACCTCCTTAGGGGTTGAGTCAAACCATTTTGACTCAATAGTGTCATCAGTTTTATGATACCCCAAACCTTTCTTATACTTTACAGACTGAGTGCAATTATTTATCTTTTCTACAAGTTTAGATGATTCTTTCAAAGAATTACACTTAGTCTCCTCATTTTCTAACTTAGCCAGCAATTCCTGCTTTTCTAAAATCACCTTAGCATGTTCTCTCTCAGAATGTTTTAACTCATTAGTGGTGTTTTCTAAATCTCTTTCCAAAACCCATATCTTTTCCTCATATGCTAACTGATTAGATTGGTACCAAGTTTTTTGCTTTTCTAAAGTTTTAACAGCCTTTTCATAAGCTTGAACTTTAACAAACAAATCTTTATATTCAGGCTCTATTTCATCAAACTCTTTCTTAAGGTTGGAGTACATTACATGACAACCAAAAGGACACTTTTGTACCTGAGATGAACATCCCATCAAGGCAAATTCTTCCACATTATCCTTTGCTTCATTAACGATACTGTGAGTTTGATTGACACATTCTACATCAGATTTAGCATGTCCTGTAAAACCCCGAAATTAACATAATATGAAAGGACTAAAATACCCTCTGAATTTGAACTTTTAAGAACTTATGAAAATATATAAGTAATCATCATTTGTAACTTAACCCAAAGTGAATTTTGTCCTAAGTTAATTGAAGAACTAAGATACCAATAAAACCTTATACTATAATTAGATATCACAAATAAAATGTACAAATACTAGCTTATGCTAGTCGAAATTTTGGTGTCCTTAACTATGAAATTTTCGGCCCAAATTACTAAATAAGAGGACATTGAACTTGTTTGATCCTAGCCCAAAATAAACCCATACACACCTTATTTGGCCCATCTAGAAAAGTCGGTATTTTTTTTTGATATATGTCGATCCTTGCAAAACAAATAAACCAAAAGAAACCCTAACCCCCCAAAAAAAAGTGTCGGCCTCCTCTTGTGCTTCCCTTATTCGATCCTCTGCTGCAGTCAAAGGAAGTTTCTTGTGTGTTCTTGCTTCAAATAAACTGAGGTAATCATGTTTTCATGTTGTTCAATCCATTCGTGTTCTTGCTAAAAACCCTAAATCGATCCATTGTTCTTGTTTTGCTGCTGTACGAACCAAGGAAGGAAGGAGCTTCGTGTGGTGTTTTAATCTCGTGTTATTCTTGTTCTTCATTTGATCTACGAGGGTATTGTATCATCTTACCTTGTTCAATCTTTGTCATGTTCTTGGTCCTTGTCGAATTGAATGATAGAACTACACATAAAATCATAATGAAAACCCTAAAATCCTTATGTATAAATTGAACCAGGGTTATATGTGATGAATTTATTCGATTTGATTATGTTCAGACCTGTTTTAATCGACCTAAATATGTTATGGACTCATCTATAATCGTTTTGTGTTAAGAATTAATGATTGGAATGACAAAAACCCTAAGAATTACATGATATGATAAAAACTGCTACTGATCTGGAAAAAGGTCCAACTTAAATCGAATGTAACTAAATGATGCGAACGTGTTTTTGGGTGTTTTCAGAGTCTAAAACTAAGTTCAATAAAATAGCTACCTGGAAAAATTAATCTTGTAATTTTTGGAGGCCTGGAAGGTTACTTTTTGTTTTTTGGAAAATTAAGTGTCTAATCGGATTCGTATGTCTGGAAAATTAGTCCGTGTTTATGATTTTTAATTTTCAAACCGTGTCGAGTTAGAAGGTGTCCGTTGAACTGAGTCATATTCTATATGTCTAATAATAACTGGGATTTTTATAGATTTTTTTGAATTTATCTGAAGGGGTAAAAAGGTATAAACTTTTCGGGTGTTCCATCAGATACTATTTTGGAACATGTTATAGAAATGGATTTTTCATACATACCTATACAGCTTAATAAAATCTGGAAAAATTACATAAAATATTTAAGACATTTTGGAACGTGTGTGAATTTTTATAGATTTTATTTTGAAGTATTAATGTGATTCATAAATTATTGGAAACATGTTAAATTCGTAAGTGTAAAGGACGGTTAAGGATTAAAATGTTTAAAATGATGTTATGTGTTGATTTTCTAAACTAAAGGGTCTAAAGTGTTATTCTTTTAAATTAAGGGACCTAACTTATGAAAAACCTGTAACTTTATAGTAATCACATTTTGCACCCTAACTTCATAAGAATTGCATACTAATCCCTAAACTTATGATAATTACATAATAAACCCTAAAAACTTATGAAAACTACTTATGAACCCTAAACTTATGTGAATGACATTATGAACCCTAAGCTACGAATATGATCATCTTTAATACTTTAAATTGACTTACGGGAATGTTAATAAGGAAAGTTACTATTTTGGAAAGTTACTAAAAATAGAAAGTTACCTAAAATGTTAAGAGAACTAAAATGAAACATTATGATTCTATGAAACTTATTAGTACGATTATGATTATTTGTAGATCGGGTGAAGAAAGAGTGATCTCCTATTTGCTTTTCGTTTCATTTGCTGTTTGTTGCGCATTTTGTTGAGGTACAGATATTCTTTCCCTTTTCAGTAGGGATATTTTCATATGATCAGATAACTGCTATGATTCCCTTATTTGATTCTTGGCTTTCATTGTATGATTTCCATTCCATTTGATTCATTCTGACATTTATTTAAATTTCTCTGCCATGATATGATATGATTATGCTTTGCCATGCTTATTTTGAGATACTATCTGTTTCTCTTGCCATGCTTGTTAGATTATGATTTGATAGATCCGTGCCTGAGCTTATCTAGTTCTGGAGGTACCAGGACCATGTTTAGGATGGCACCCTAGGCATGACACTTCCGTAGAGGTGTGATAGATCTACGACATTCCCCCTTTTTGTATTTGTATTATCGTGTACACTATTGGCCAACCTTATATGTGTGACCAGTCTAGTACTGGCATACATACTTTTGATGGGAGCGTATGGATGCATCCTAGGACTTTTGTATATGTATGATTTTGTTGACCAGGTGGTGTGTGCCTTACACTCCTTATATGACCCTTTTCATTATTTTCATTTCATTCTTGTTTCATTTCCTATTCAGTTCTCATGCACTCTTGACTCTTGGTTATCTTTGAAAATTCGTATGACTTTCATGATTATACTTTTCGTTCGTATTCTGATTTTCTTCGTTGCTTATACTTATTACCTTTATGTTATGCTTTGT
This sequence comes from Artemisia tridentata subsp. tridentata, assembly GCA_021014915.2. Lineage (NCBI taxonomy): Eukaryota > Viridiplantae > Streptophyta > Magnoliopsida > Asterales > Asteraceae > Artemisia > Artemisia tridentata. The sequence continues at coordinate 411,705,872 of CP139509.1, forward strand.
ATATATATCTGTTCACTGGGCTTTTTAAGCTTAGCCGCATTTCTTTTCCTGCGGCAGGTTTTAGTAGGAAGCTGGGTATGAGTGGAGAGTGTCTTTGACTTAGAAGCTATTCCGGATTAGAGATGACTAGAAGAGACGATATTTAGACTTAGTAATTATTGTAATTCATTTGTAACCTTGTAGTTTCAGATTTTCTCCTTGTAACCTTTGAAATTCATTTTGTATTATTTAGTCATATGCTTTTGTTTGCTTTGATATGTCACCATAACGTAATACTTCTACCCTTATCGGGTTGGGGTGTTACATGTCCTGTCCAGTCTCTCATCGAGTCAAAAGGTAGCAAGGTTCTAATCTTCATGGCAAATGCCTCAAATTCAACTGTTCTGGATGAAGCCATTAAATAAGGGTCTAAGAGATCAGTTAGAAAAGTTTTCTTCTTTGACAGAGATCCTCACCAAGCTCTGATACCACTTGTTGGATCATGCCTTCCTGATAGATCTTTGAGCTTGGTAGACTGTCTATGTAATCACAAACAGCCTAAGAGAATCTTTATGAATAAAACTTATGCTTAGGCGGAATCTAAACACAAGAGTTAAGAAGAAAATAAACTATAAAACGTTGATCCTCTATGGATCTTTTATTAACTAATATTGTTTTAATGGAATTTATACAAAACTCATAGCCGCATGTTTCTTTTATACTACAAGAAACCCTAATGCAGCATCACTAAGAAAACGTGTAAAGAGATATACACTATCTCTTCCTAAAATAACTCTAACAAACATACTAAATATACGATAGCAGTAACAGACACTGCCAGCAGGAACAACCTGCATTACCAGCAGGAACCAACACCAGCAAGAACTACATACCTGCCAGCAGGAACCGCTATAACTAACAGCAGCAATGAAAATAAATAGAAATCTAAAAATTCCTAACAATACCCATAATTTCTTGGGCCGTGTGGCATAACCCTTATTGCCAATTGAGTTGAGATCAAAATAGATCTCATATTTGTTATAGATCAAAAGAACCAATTTTTGTCATCTATTTTTCATCTAGATTAATAAAAAACCATTTTTCACCATTTTTTAAAAAACAATATATCTTGCAAACGATAAATCTTCAAGCTACAAAAAATACACCATCACGACGAGAATTAAATTATCTATCTATAGATATGCATTTCTCTATACTGTCGACGAACTTTTTTTAAAAAAAAAATTCACCCAGAAAAATCACATATGATTTGTAAAAATCACATATGATTCTTTAAAAATCAAATCACATGTGATTTTTACAAATCACGTGTGATTTTTTTAGGCGAAAATTTTGAAAAAAAAAAAAGTTTATCGAAAGTATATAATAATGCATATCTATAAAAAGATAATTTAATTCTCGTCGCGATGGTATGAACTTTTTCGCGTATCGATTAGCGATTTGCGAGATATTTAATTTTAAAAAAAAGGGGTGAAAGTTTATATTTTTTGTTTGATCAAAAAAATGAATGGTTAGGATTGATTCACTGAATCTATGACAAATATAAGATCTATATTGAACTTTTTCAATTGCGAATTAGTGTTCACAAATAGGGTTATACCAAATCGAAAATGAACCGAATAAAATCGAACTGAATTTGTAACCGAACCAAATTTTCAAAACCAAAACAAACCGATATAAATATTCGGTTTGGATATATATATATATATATATATATATATATATATATATATATATATATATATATATATATATATATATATATATATATATATATATATATATATATAACCATTAAAACTCTTTTGTAGTTAACATTTTTTAAGTTTGAATTCTTTTTGGTGCAAAAAATGTATATGATTAAATAAAAAATATAACTTATGTAAACCCGAAAACCAAACCGAATTCAAGTTCGGTTTCGGTTAAATCAAATTTGAATTCGGTTCGGTTAGGTTTTCGGTTTTATCAAAAGGAAATTAACCAAACTAACTGAACTGAATAAACCAAACAATCCGATAACAGAATCGATGAACGCCCCTAATTATTATGATTTACTTCCATCATTTCTTGGGCCGTCTTGCATGACCCTTATGGCCCATTATATTTTATCGATACGGTTCAGTTTCTATTTTAGAAAAATATACAAAGGAACCAAACCAAATAAACGGAGAAATTGAAACTGAATCGACAAACCACCCTAGTTTACTGGTTTACTAAAGTTCTATTATATGTGTGGTTGTAGACTTGTAGCCTTCACTACTTAAGACTGGTTTTAATAGTAACCATTATCATCACATCTACATCAATGTCACATCACTATTCAATACATCACCACTATTACCACCTTTTACCTATAATAGTCATTACTATTAAAAATACTATTCCCTATGTCCTAAAATTATTGTCCCCCGACAAAAAACACACAGTTTAAGAAAATATAATCATTACTGCATTCTCTCTCTTACTTTTTTGCAAAATGTCGTTTTTACTCTTATGGAATTAATTAAATCTTTGAATGATGTTTGTAATTGTTAGTAACATTAGATGCAATATAGTAAACTAGCTACATTTTTCACAACTATATTTGGAAGTGGACAACAATTTTGAGACAACCCAAAATGGAAAGAGAGACTTTTAATTTGGGGCAGAGGGAGTAATTTTATACCATCATATCTCACATACACTCACAAAACAAAAAAATTATAATGATGAGGGTGTTCACCATTATGTGCAAAAAAAATAGAGGTGATGAGAGAGTTTTTAGTGGTGGTCACGCATGAGTCTAGTGGTGAGGAGGGGATAGTAATGACCCCACACCCACCGGATCAAAACAACCGGTAGAGATTTCGGATGTTATTATACGTGTGACTAGTCTAAGATTGATGCCTCAATAGAAGACAAGTTTTATGTTGGATGAAATAAAACTACGTAAGTTGTAATTTGTGTAAATGTGTTTGTATTTAATGTTCTTAGATATTACCTAATGATGTTAAAAAGAGTATAGGCGAATGCGTTTCAGTTTGGTTTAGTTTTATGCCACAACAAAACTGTTGGCGTATGTGTCCGGACGGACTGACTCGCTCGGCCGTCTGGACGGTATGAAGTCATCCGGTAAATACCGGAAGGCATGTAGCTCATCCGGCCAATACAGCTGTAAGTAACAGGACAAGTGGCAGCGCTAGGGCTGTAAACGAACTGAACGTTCAGTGAACATTTCATGAACCGTTCGGTAAAAAGTTCGTTTATGTTCGTTTATTTATTAAATGAACGAACATGAACAATATTTTACGATCGTTTAGTTAAATGAAAGAACATGAACAAAAGTCACGTCCGTTTATTTATGTTCGTGAACGTCCGATTATGTGTTTGTTAACCTTTCGTTTATGTTCATTTATTTATTTATGTTCGTACATCATATCTTTTAATTGTATAATTTTAAAATTAGTTTGTTTAAACAAAACAACAATTATAAAACAATATTCGATGCATAATTTAATAAAGTTTATGTTTGTTTGTCTATGTTCATTTATTTTCGATCGTTTATGTCCGTTTAACGTTCGTTTAGTGTCTTAACGAACGAACATAAACGAACATGAACAACTCATTTTCTTAATAAACGAACATGAACAAGAAAATTCGTCCGTTTAAGCGTTCGTGTTCGTTTATTCGTCCGGTTAAAATTAAATAAACGAACATGAACAAGGCTCCTTTCGTGTTCGTCCGGTTCGTTTACAGCCCTAGGCAGCACCTTTTTGACAGATGGCAGCAGCAGACACCGCCGCCGCCGCCCCAGGATTCACGGGATTGTGTCTGTGACATGTTCCCAGAAAATTCGGCGCCGCCATTTCATGTACTAAGGCTGGGTACTATAAATACCCAGCTCATTTACTACTCTCAACTAACTGGATTATTCACATTTACTCTCTACTACTGTTTTAAGCCTTTCGGAATATCCAATACTTATTCTCATGCCGGAGGTGGGTCCTAGGATAACACCCGGGGCGAGACTAACGCGTGCTTTTGTGTGCAGATATCCGAAGGACCCTTGAAAGCTGAAGGGGTCGGCACACAAGCCTTTCGGAGGAACACTCACCTAGTTCAACCGAAAGGTCTCCTTTATTTGTCTGAAGTGATTGCAGAGAATTACTTCAACAAATTGGCGCCATCCGTGGGACCTTTCGTTCGATCTACCTGAAGTTCAGAATGGCTGGTCCTACACCTGTTACTCCCATAACAAACACAGGAGGAGCTGGAGGATCCCGGGGGGGGAGGGGGGGCGGACGAGACCCTCTGGATGTCCGGACCGTAATAGAAAGCCACATATCGGCCCTCAAGGAGCTGTTCAAGCAACAAGGCAACCGTGATTTGGTGAGACCCATGATGCTAAGATTCGAGGATGAACATACGGATACTAAAGAAGAATATGGCGAAAGACCGCTAAACGGTAGGAGGAAGGTAGTGGTGGATGATGACCTGAACAAGCCTTTCAAAGAGGTGATAAAATGACCATTCACAAGAAGGATCATCGAGTTCTCAGCTCCCAAGCATAAAATTCCGACAAACCTTAAATTATACGATGGAACAACCGATTCGGACGATCATATCAATCGTTTTACCGGAGCAGGAAATCATGAGGAATGGCCCATGCCCGTGTGGTGCCGGATGTTCCAACAAACTCTGGATGGGAAGGCCAGAGGATGGTTCGACAAATTGCCGACAGGAAGCATAGATAGCTGGGATGAACTGCAAAGAAGGTTTTTGAGCAGGTTCAGTATGTTAAGGGTGAGTGTCAAGGACCTCACGGAGATCAACAAGATTCACCGAAAACCCAATGAGAGCCTACCGAACTTCAAGGAGCGATGGGTGAGTGAGGCCAACTATTTTCCGGACGCCCCAGAAATCATGCAAATCTCTTCATTCCTGAATGGTCACCACTGCCCAGAACTAGCAAAGAAATTTTCGAATAAGATTCCCAAAGCGGTTGATGAGATGTTGGAAAGGGTCGACGATTTCGTTCGTGCAGAGGAGGCCTTCCGGACTACAGAGCTACCGAAAGGAGAAAGAGTAGATGTTCCCAAAGAACATCGTCCTAGTCCGTATAACAACAGAAATGATCAGCATACACCGAAAGTCCCTCTCGGAGGGGATCGCTGTCCGAACAACCCTAAAATGAATTCAGGGCTCATAGGAATGATTATTACACTCCTTATGCTCCTCCAAGAAATGACAACGTGGTTAGAATTGATCCCCGTCGTAACGACATCCGCCGAAACGATACTAGACCAATAGATCTGAACTCCCTGACAAAGACCCCAAGAGAAATACTAACCACCGAACATCAACTGAAGTTGCCACAGCCTCCTCCTATGAAAGGGAAACCCCAAAAAGAGTATGTGGACAGGTATTGCGACTACCATGGCGAGAAGGGACATTTCACCGATGATTGCTGGCAGCTCAAAGAACAGATAAGAATGACATTAGACACGGGGAAGTTAGATCACTTGTTGAAAGATCTCAGGCAGAGAAGAGGAGCACCTCAAGGGTGTAATAACCAGGCGAACAAGGGGAAGGTCATTAACACGATCCGACGCTCGGAGGTCGTCCGAGTATACAAGGGGGTAGGCGCAGAAGAAGAGTGGATGAACGTTCCGATCAGTTTCCCATCTATCTGTCCGGAGGACATGTCGGATGAGCCTTTAGTGATTGAAGCCGAGGTGGAGGGGGTGACGGTCCAAGGGGTTTATGTGGACCCTGGCGCTTCGATGAAAGTGATGTACGAACACCATTTTAAACGCTTGAACCCCTCCATCAAAGCTCGGTTGAAAGAGGTCGATGCAACTTTGATGGGGTTCGCTGGGAAGCCAGTTAAACCGCTGGGGGTGATAGGATTGGAAGTTTGCTTCGGGAGTCAGGACCTATCCCGAAAAGTTTGGATGGAATTCTCCGTGATCAAGTCTCCCTCTCCCTACAACGTCATATTGGGATGTGCCGGGCTGAAGAAGTTACGAGCCGTCCCCTCAACTATCCATTCGATGATAAAGTTCCCTACCCCAGGTGGTATAGCAACGCTAATCGCGCAGTCAACGAGTATTCGAGAACACCACGGATCAAGGGAGAAGCGGATGATAGAAAAGGAAGTAAAGAAAGAAACCCGGAACGCTGAAGTCACAAAGGGACTAGCCGAGAAGGCAAGGCCCTACAGCACTATGCATGTATCACGGAACCCACCGCAGAAACAACGGAAAGAACCCGTCATCCGAAAGGAGAACGATGGAAGGAAGACGGTTCAATGCTACAACCGAAAGACTCCTGACGGATCGTTCAAGGTAAGAATGACAGTTCAGGCAGGTAATCCCGCGCGCCGAGAGGACAAAACCAACAAGAATATAAAGCAAGAAAAGATTGGACCCGCCGGGGAAACGGAAGCTCACCAGGCGAGGTGATGCGTGGTTTTGCGACCTTACAACAGGTTTTACCTCTCGAGGGATCTCAAGAGGCTTGCAATCCCCACCAGGCAGTGTACCTGACCGATGTAGTATAGTGTAGTGGCAAGTACCGGGGGATTGATCGTTCTCTAGGGGAATAGTGTCGTTAGGATTGAAAAACTACTCTAATAGGTCTAAGGGTGAGGGAATATTCTTTTTGTATTTTTATATTTTTATGAAAGCAAGTAAAATCTCGGGTTTGAAGGAGTGGGCGGAATTAGTTGCTAGTCAACTAACCCAAATAACTACAGATGCAAATAAAATAAAATAACTGAAAATAAAAAGGTTGTGGAACTTATATGGAGAGAAATGTGTTTACTTAGATTTCCTTACTCCCTAAATATCTTTTACCGGTTGATTAGTGTGTATTAATTGCGTGGATGACGGGTGTATTCCTTAATACCAATTGTGGGGTGGCGTACGTACTTCCCCAACTCTATAAGCTCCTACTTCACTCCTATGTCGAGCCGGCTAAGAAGCTCCTAACATGGGATCACTAGAATTCGCTCATGCATTAAATACAACCATAAAAACCTTAGTACGCATTGGTTCATGTTTCTTAAGACGTTCAAGCAAGTTACCGTATAGGAGGTTAGCCAGTTTTCTTAAGCCTAACATCGATAAACAATCATCCAATACAATTAATAACACACCAACAACCAATAATCAATAGTTAGGTTTCATTAGATCTAAGCAAACACAAGATAAATCTAGCCTAGCATGTTAAATAAAAGACAAGAACAAGATATAATCAAACAACACATAGACATATTGAATGTTTAATTGATTACTTATCTTCAATTGAACATGGGAGATCCAAGGGTATAAAACCCTTAAAAATGGCAGAAAAATCGTCTTAGGGTTTCTCCTCACAAAGTTGCACACTAATGACTAAAAATTATGAAAGTATATATAGGAAAACAGATCTGACGGCGTCACGTTATAGAGCGTGACGCCGTCACCTCGCCGCGGTTAGGGTTTCTTGATAGCCTTCTTGACGTCGTCCCCTTTTAATCCTCCAAAATCCTCTCTGGCGCGTCAAGGGTTGACGGCCTTCTTGACGTCGTCCCCCTTTAATCTTCCAAAATCCTCTCTGGCCTATCAAGGGTTGACGGCGTCACACTGTGTCTTGACGCCGTCACAGGTACTTTTCAGCAGATTTTTGAGACTTTGTCGTTTTCTTCACTTTTATGCTCCAAAAACGTCCAAAATGCTTCCTTTTCCAGATTTCTTCTCCAAAGTACCTAAAATGACAAAAGGAACGATTTAGGGCAATATTTGATCAAATAAATACGATTTAGGGCTTAAATGACCCCCTAAAAGCGGTACACTTTTCGCTTCATCAAATACCCTTACACTTGAGATTTGCTTGTCCTCAAGCAAATGCGCTTTTATTCTAATCAAAATACAAGTTAGGGGTCATTTAACGCTAATATAAAAGTAATTACAACAAATAGTCGTTCCACTTTAATCATAATAAGCACGAAGATTACAGACTAGCACCTTACAAGTAGTGTTTAGATACTCACATCTCTCAGGTGTCATAGAAGTATATCTCATAAATGAAAATGAATAATATCTCTCACTACCTGTCATAGCAAATAGATTACCATAGGCTTGGGAAAGGATCAAAAACCTCCTCCACTAGGCGTAAGCACCTAAGATAAACTATCAAAGAGGGCTTTTAAACGAGTTATAACGTTAGGTGTAGGGATATGATAAACACGGTTTTGTTGGATAAAGGATATTTTACTGGTGGCGAGTTAAAGATCTTGATTAATTACATGTACAATATGGCGTTGCTAAGCCAAGACTAGACTCGAATTAAGCTAATGAAAAAAAATACAAAAAGATAAAATAAACAGAAAATGAAACGGGATGGTAGTCCATATGTTTTTTCTACTCTTTTTTTTTTTTTTTTTTTTTTTTTTTGCATACACTCTTGCCCTACCATCCGAAATAATACATCGCAGGAGGGTTGTATCCCCCTTACACTTGAACTTTTACATAAGTTGTAACACCCCGTGCCCGCTTAGACCAAAATTTAAAACTTTTTACACGGAAACGACTCACTTTACGGACACCTGCTTACTCTTTTGACCACTGACAAAAATCTATAAACTTTTAGCCCTTGAGACTATTTTTAAATGAAAGTAGACTCAAATAGCTTCAAAACGATAGGTCATACGACCCATTTCGACTTACGGATTAAAAGATATGATTTTTCGAAAACTGCCCAACTAACCGTGACGCCGTCAGAAAAATGGTGACGCCGTCAGACCTTGACGGGCCAGAGGATTTTTGGACGATTAAAAGGGGACGCCGTCAAGAAGGCCATCAAGAACAAATCTGCAGTTTTTACCACTAAAAACCCATTTTGACCCATTTCATGACATCAAACTACATATACCACTTCCGTTTTACACCAAACTTGACCAACTTCATTTATTTAACATAACAAGCACGTTCCAACAATACTTGACCCGATTACAACCCAAAATGGGTACAAACACACTTAAATCCAAACGCCCCTTAAACATTTACTAAAAACACTTGAAACACACTTGACACATCGTTAGACCACCAAACCATTACACGACTTTGACACACATTATAGGACTCATAAAAGAGACTCTCGGGGGTACAACATTGACTCGAGCTCGGTATTCTACCTAGCTCCTATGCTTATTATCTCCCAAATCCGCTTCCAAATCCCTATGCTATAATCCAAGCCAAGTTATCCTCATCGCCATTAACCTACAAAACGTTGACAACTAAAAGAATAAGCTTACGCTTAGTAAGTAAAACGATTATAACTTAACATCATAACTTATTCACACATTAAGCATCATAATCCAACTATTTCATCACAACATTAAACATAACTCATACCTTAGCCATTTCAAGCCCTCTCAACTCATCACACCCTTCCTATATACCTACACTAATCCAACTCTACACTCATTCCCATTTGCTAGTTATGCCAAACTAGCCTTACATCTACTTCTTCACCCCACACTAATTTAAACACATTCAAGTAACCTCATCAAAGCATTCATATAACACATAATGTAAGAAATCATTATAACATTAAATCATAACCGATTTACTTACCTTGAATCCAAGCTAAGCTAATAACATGAATCCCACCATCAACATCTTCTAACCATCATCATCTTCATCTTCACTAGCCACCAACATCACTTCATCACCATCACCATTATCATCATTATTCCTACTAAAATTACATACCAAATACTTACTTTCTCATCAAACTAACACTTTCTAACAAGGGTTTACCAAACCCACCATGACCCTTATGAATTCCTCTCATAATCATTAAAAACACTAGATTAAGTTTACTTACTTGTGGGGGTCTTTGCTAGAGATGATCATAACCACAAAGTCTATATCTTCTTCCTTTCTAAGCTATCCAACAAGTGCTATTTCCCTCCTTTTTCTCTCCTCTAAATCCGGCCTTCATCTTATCTCCATAATGATGGAGAAATCTAGAATAAGCTAGATATACTAGTTAGGTAGAAACTTTGGCCCATTGGCAAGATTGGTCCCTAAAGTCTCTTTCCTACTATTTTAACCACAACTAACTTATAACACATAACTAACAATTGGCAACTTAGGTCCTTCTAGTTTATACATCACATTTCATATTACTACATGAATCATACTTTGACTACTAGTTTGACCATCAGGTTTGACTTTCCACGTAACTTCGTTGACCAACCAATTACATCCAACCTTAGCATATTTCATCTAGGGTGGGGCCTACTCGTAACCGGGATACGGGTCTAACATAACTTTACAATTAACTATTCTAATGACTCGAATTAAGATAATCGAAACACTTGGAGTACTTTTAAAATATTTAGCACATATGGGGGTAATAATGTTGTTCTTCCCCATTACTCCATTACACTAGTACTTTACCCATGAGTCCCAATCGTCCCAAAACAATATGTACAAGGATATGACTCGACTTAGCAACCATGTAATCAATTACATAATTAACTTGGGGTTTAAACAAATGTTGTCACAATAATGCACTAAAAATGAGTGCATACTAGGTAGGCTAAGGCGATTTGGGTGTACATTTAAGTGGGGTGTAAACAAATTCTTACTTTAAGTAAAATGCTTAAAGTTAGAAACGAAAAGATAGGCTCTGAGGGGTGTACTAGGGGTATCGTGTACTAAAAATGAGTACAACGCAAAGGGTGTGGGAGAATTACTTGACCAATGTAGCCAATGTAATCATAACAAAAACACAGGTGTAAAACAATGGGTTAATCCTAATGCCTCTTATCATGTAGTAAATCTAACTACACGAATGTAGTCTCACTTGTGGCCTCGGAATGGTCCTAACGCAAGTTCTAGAATCTAAGTGCTACCGGTACACACATCATAGCATAAATGCTTTTCCTACCAATTCTAGGGGCGAACCTCACATATTTGGGGGTGGAAAATTTTTTAGTGGTACGGTTTTGTGCTAGTCATATAACTCATATCCATGAGACGCTCATTAAGACCAAAGTTTCACTCCTATATGTTGTAAAAAATTTTAAATTTGGCACTAAAATTGCCTTAACAGGTATTTCTCTCAGTTTTATTACACATCTACCATTAAACAAACAAAAATCAAGCGTAATAGCATTCTCTAAGGTATCGTACTTTACCCCCCCCCCCCCCCTTACACTTAAGATGAACATTGTCCCCAATGTTCAAATAACAAGATGTAAAAGTAAATAAGGTAAAAGAATGAAATCAAATACTCCCCTGATTCGCTCGGTGGATAAAGGGGTAACATGGTTAGATCTTCTTCCAAGAGAATGTAGAAGCTCCAAGACTAAAGCATCGCCAAAAGCTTGATTCCACATACATCTCCTTGTCAAAAATAACCTGTTAAACCTGAGAAAACAAACACGAAAACCTACATAACATCGGCGGGATAAATCTGTATAAGGATATAATGCTTGTGGAATGATAATTTTGCAGATTCCTGGAGTTTATAAGTTAGAGATTTAATAAAAACTTTTTATGAAAACAAAACCTTCAAAAATTTCAGAAAATTAAAACCTGACGCCGTCAGGTTGTAAGGCCTGACGCCGTCAGAAATGATTTGACAGAATTCTCATGTTAAGTTTCCGGAAAATTTTTGGAAAAACCTATACCTTACTTCCTGGAATTCTTGCAAAATATCATTATGACTCGATACAAGCATTTGACTCAAACAATTACTAATATGTATGTTAATTTAATATTGTTATGATTCATGTTCATTTGTTCTAATAAACCGATTTGGATTTCCCTTACACTTAACTTTTGCAAAATACCTTTATATGTAGTTAAGACGAAGTTAAAAACAAGATAAAGCATTTTCACAATTTAGTTTCGAACATGAATCAATAAAAATAAAAATTAAACATACATACGGAAGCAAATAAAATCAAAAAAACAAATAAATAAACACACAAAGCAAATAAAGCTTGGGTTGCCTCCCAAGAAGCGCTTTTCTTTATTAACGAGTCTTGTAGCTAGACTCAAAGTCAGGCTTATCTAGTGTCGCTTATGCTCACGTATCCGAGTGTAAGCCATCTAATTGTTGCCTCATCTTTCTTGTATTCATCATTCAGCTCTAGACATCCATGATAATATCTCTTATTTTTCTCATGTAGATATTTGAGCCCCTTTTTCTTATCATTCTCACTTAACAAGTCAATAGGCACAAGTCTATTGCAAGATTCAATGGAGAAGTTCTTAAACCTAGGATGTGATCGGGGCATTTGGTAAACAAAATCTTCATCCCCATCCGAGAATGTAATTAACCCGTCCACAAGTTTTTCGTCAAGGTTGGTCAACCTTTTGAAGGGTTCTCCAAAAATGACTTGGGTTAATTTGTTATCAATAAATTCTCCTAAGTTCTCCATAACCATAAAATCCACCAAATACACAAAACTTCCTACGAGTACGTGTAGTGGCTCAATCCTAGCAACAATGTTATCTCCTTGATATTCTAGCTCATCTACCATGATTTTATTATAATTAGCGCGAGAGATAATGTTCATAGGCAAAGATGAGTTAAGATAAGCATGAAAACTATGATAACCAATCTTACATGGAAATTGCATGTTAAAGAGGCTATCCTTCTTGATCTTAGTCCTAGGGTCAACATACTTAAAGGGATCAATTTTCTCTTTTCTCCATTCCTCGTTAACTACTTCTCCATTACCAGCATCCTCATCGGAGTCTGAGTCGTAAAATGGACTAACTGCATAGTCATTCTCATGGTCAGACTCCTCCATCTCAGAATCGTTACCAAAGTGGTGGTCGGGTGAAAGGTTGTTGTTTTCTACGATGGGGGCGGGAACGGGTAGTTGGAAGTTTGCATGGCGAAAAATACGAATAACAGGGATCAAGCGATCACTATTACTCATGAGGTAGGTGGAAGGTGTCACAAACAAAAGTACAAAGAAATAAGATAGACTAAAGAAAACCTAGAAAAATAAAATAAAAATCTCACTAGAAAGGAATCTAGTGAGTAGACCTAATAAATAAAAATTCAACCTAAACAATAACTATTCCCCGGCAGCGGCGCCAAAAACTTGATGCCTGGTTTTGCGACCTTACAACAGGTTTTACCTCTCGAGGGATCTCAAGAGGCTTGCAATCCCCACCAGGCAGTGTACCTGACCGATGTAGTATAGTGTAGTGGCAAGTACCGGGGGATTGATCGTTCTCTAGGGGAATAGTGTCGTTAGGATTGAAAAACTACTCTAATAGGTCTAAGGGTGAGGGAAGATTCTTTTTGTATTTTTATATTTTTATGAAAGCAAGTAAAATCTCGGGTTTGAAGGAGTGGGCGGAATTAGTTGCTAGTCAACTAACCCAAATAACTACAGATGCAAATAAAATAAAATAACTGAAAATAAAAAGGTTGTGGAACTTATATGGAGAGAAATTGTGTTTACTTAGATTTCCTTACTCCCTAACTATCTTTTACCGGTTGATTAGTGTGTATTAATTGCGTGGATGACGGGTGTATTCCTTAATACCAATTGTGGGGTGGCGTACGTACTTCCCCAACTCTATTAGCTCCTACTTCACTCCTATGTCGAGCCGGCTAAGAAGCTCCTAACATGGGATCACTAGAATTCGCTCATGCATTAAATACAACCATAAAAACCTTAGTACGCATTGGTTCATGTTTCTTAAGACGTTCAAGCAAGTTACCGTATAGGAGGTTAGCCAGTTTTCTTAAGCCTAACATCGATGAACAATCATCCAATACAATTAATAACACACCAACAACCAATAATCAATAGTTAGGTTTCATTAGATCTAAGCAAACACAAGATAAATCTAGCCTAGCATGTTAAATAAAAGACAAGAACAAGATATAATCAAACAACACATAGACATATTGAATGATTAATTGATTACTTATCTTCAATTGAACATGGGAGATCCAAGGGTATAAAACCCTTAAAAATGGCAGAAAAATCGTCTTAGGGTTTCTCCTCACAAAGTTGCACACTAATGACTAAAAATTATGAAAGTATATATAGGAAAACAGATCTGACGGCGTCACGTTATAGAGCGTGACGCCGTCACCTCGCCGCGGTTAGGGTTTCTTGATGGCCTTCTTGACGTCGTCCCCTTTTAATCCTCCAAAATCCTCTCTGGCGCGTCAAGGGTTGACGGCCTTCTTGACGCCGTCCCCCTTTAATCTTCCAAAATCCTCTCTGGCCTATCAAGGGTTGACGGCGTCACACTGGGGCTTGACGCCGTCACAGGTACTTTTCAGCAGATTTTTGAGACTTTGTCGTTTTCTTCACTTTTATGCTCCAAAAACGTCCAAAATGCTTCCTTTTCCAGATTTCTTCTCCAAAGTACCTAAAATGACAAAAGGAACGATTTAGGGCAATATTTGATCAAATAAATACGATTTAGGGCTTAAATGACCCCCTAAAAGCGGTACACTTTTCGCTTCATCAAATACCCTTACACTTGAGATTTGCTTGTCCTCAAGCAAATGCGCTTTTATTCTAATCAAAATACAAGTTAGGGGTCATTTAACGCTAATATAAAAGTAATTACAACAAATAGTCGTTCCACTTTAATCATAATAAGCACGAAGATTACAGACTAGCACCTTACAAGTAGTGTTTAGATACTCACATCTCTCAGGTGTCATAGAAGTATATCTCATAAATGAAAATGAATAATATCTCTCACTACCTGTCATAGCAAATAGATTACCATAGGCTTGGGAAAGGATCAAAAACCTCCTCCACTAGGCGTAAGCACCTAAGATAAACTATCAAAGAGGGCTTTTAAACGAGTTATAACGTTAGGTGTAGGGATATGATAAACACGGTTTTGTTGGATAAAGGATATTTTACTGGTGGCGAGTTAAAGATCTTGATTAATTACATGTACAATATGGCGTTGCTAAGCCAAGACTAGACTCGAATTAAGCTAATGAAAAAAATAACAAAAAGATAAAATAAACAGAAAATGAAACGGGATGGTAGTCCATATGTTTTTTCTACTCTTTTTTTTTTTTTTTTTTTTTTTTTTTGCATACACTCTTGCCCTACCATCCGAAATAATACATCGCAGGAGGGTTGTATCCCCTTACACTTGAACTTTTACATAAGTTGTAACACCCCGTGCCCGCTTAGACCAAAATTTAAAACTTTTTACACGGAAACGACTCACTTTACGGACACCTGCTTACTCTTTTGACCACTGACAAAAATCTATAAACTTTTAGCCCTTGAGACTATTTTTAAATGAAAGTAGACTCAAATAGCTTCAAAACGATAGGTCATACGACCCATTTCGACTTACGGATTAAAAGATATGATTTTTCGAAAACTGCCCAACTAACCGTGACGCCGTCAGAAAAATGGTGACGCCGTCAGACCTTGACGGGCCAGAGGATTTTTGGACGATTAAAAGGGGACGCCGTCAAGAAGGCCATCAAGAACAAATCTGCAGTTTTTACCACTAAAAACCCATTTTGACCCATTTCATGACATCAAACTACATATACCACTTCCGTTTTACACCAAACTTGACCAACTTCATTTATTTAACATAACAAGCACGTTCCAACAATACTTGACCCGATTACAACCCAAAATGGGTACAAACACACTTAAATCCAAACGCCCCTTAAACATTTACTAAAAACACTTGAAACACACTTGACACATCGTTAGACCACCAAACCATTACACGACTTTGACACACATTATAGGACTCATAAAAGAGACTCTCGGGGGTACAACATTGACTCGAGCTCGGTATTCTACCTAGCTCCTATGCTTATTATCTCCCAAATCCGCTTCCAAATCCCTATGCTATAATCCAAGCCAAGTTATCCTCATCGCCATTAACCTACAAAACGTTGACAACTAAAAGAATAAGCTTACGCTTAGTAAGTAAAACGATTATAACTTAACATCATAACTTATTCACACATTAAGCATCATAATCCAACTATTTCATCACAACATTAAACATAACTCATACCTTAGCCATTTCAAGCCCTCTCAACTCATCACACCCTTCCTATATACCTACACTAATCCAACTCTACACTCATTCCCATTTGCTAGTTATGCCAAACTAGCCTTACATCTACTTCTTCACCCCACACTAATTTAAACACATTCAAGTAACCTCATCAAAGCATTCTATAAACACATAATGTAAGAAATCATTATAACATTAAATCATAACCGATTTACTTACCTTGAATCCAAGCTAAGCTAATAACATGAATCCCACCATCAACATCTTCTAACCATCATCATCTTCATCTTCACTAGCCACCAACATCACTTCATCACCATCACCATTATCATCATTATTCCTACTAAAATTACATACCAAATACTTACTTTCTCATCAAACTAACACTTTCTAACAAGGGTTTACCAAACCCACCATGACCCTTATGAATTCCTCTCATAATCATTAAAAACACTAGATTAAGTTTACTTACTTGTGGGGGTCTTTGCTAGAGATGATCATAACCACAAAGTCTATATCTTCTTCCTTTCTAAGCTATCCAACAAGTGCTATTTCCCTCCTTTTTCTCTCCTCTAAATCCGGCCTTCATCTTATCTCCATAATGATGGAGAAATCTAGAATAAGCTAGATATACTAGTTAGGTAGAAACTTTGGCCCATTGGCAAGATTGGTCCCTAAAGTCTCTTTCCTACTATTTTAACCACAACTAACTTATAACACATAACTAACAATTGGCAACTTAGGTCCTTCTAGTTTATACATCACATTTCATATTACTACATGAATCATACTTTGACTACTAGTTTGACCATCAGGTTTGACTTTCCACGTAACTTCGTTGACCAACCAATTACATCCAACCTTAGCATATTTCATCTAGGGTGGGGCCTACTCGTAACCGGGATACGGGTCTAACATAACTTTACAATTAACTATTCTAATGACTCGAATTAAGATAATCGAAACACTTGGAGTACTTTTAAAATATTTAGCACATATGGGGGTAATAATGTTGTTCTTCCCCATTACTCCATTACACTAGTACTTTACCCATGAGTCCCAATCGTCCCAAAACAATATGTACAAGGATATGACTCGACTTAGCAACCATGTAATCAATTACATAATTAACTTGGGGTTTAAACAAATGTTGTCACAATAATGCACTAAAAATGAGTGCATACTAGGTAGGCTAAGGCGATTTGGGTGTACATTTAAGTGGGGTGTAAACAAATTCTTACTTTAAGTAAAATGCTTAAAGTTAGAAACGAAAAGATAGGCTCTGAGGGGTGTACTAGGGGTATCGTGTACTAAAAATGAGTACAACGCAAAGGGTGTGGGAGAATTACTTGACCAATGTAGCCAATGTAATCATAACAAAAACACAGGTGTAAAACAATGGGTTAATCCTAATGCCTCTTATCATGTAGTAAATCTAACTACACGAATGTAGTCTCACTTGTGGCCTCGGAATGGTCCTAACGCAAGTTCTAGAATCTAAGTGCTACCGGTACACACATCATAGCATAAATGCTTTTCCTACCAATTCTAGGGGCGAACCTCACATATTTGGGGGTGGAAAATTTTTTAGTGGTACGGTTTTGTGCTAGTCATATAACTCATATCCATGAGACGCTCATTAAGACCAAAGTTTCACTCCTATATGTTGTAAAAAATTTTAAATTTGGCACTAAAATTGCCTTAACAGGTATTTCTCTCAGTTTTATTACACATCTACCATTAAACAAACAAAAATCAAGCGTAATAGCATTCTCTAAGGTATCGTACTTTACCCCCCCCCCCCCCCTTACACTTAAGATGAACATTGTCCCCAATGTTCAAATAACAAGATGTAAAAGTAAATAAGGTAAAAGAATGAAATCAAATACTCCCCTGATTCGCTCGGTGGATAAAGGGGTAACATGGTTAGATCTTCTTCCAAGAGAATGTAGAAGCTCCAAGACTAAAGCATCGCCAAAAGCTTGATTCCACATACATCTCCTTGTCAAAAATAACCTGTTAAACCTGAGAAAACAAACACGAAAACCTACATAACATCGGCGGGATAAATCTGTATAAGGATATAATGCTTGTGGAATGATAATTTTGCAGATTCCTGGAGTTTATAAGTTAGAGATTTAATAAAAACTTTTTATGAAAACAAAACCTTCAAAAATTTCAGAAAATTAAAACCTGACGCCGTCAGGTTGTAAGGCCTGACGCCGTCAGAAATGATTTGACAGAATTCTCATGTTAAGTTTCCGGAAAATTTTTGGAAAAACCTATACCTTACTTCCTGGAATTCTTGCAAAATATCATTATGACTCGATACAAGCATTTGACTCAAACAATTACTAATATGTATGTTAATTTAATATTGTTATGATTCATGTTCATTTGTTCTAATAAACCGATTTGGATTTCCCTTACACTTAACTTTTGCAAAATACCTTTATATGTAGTTAAGACGAAGTTAAAAACAAGATAAAGCATTTTCACAATTTAGTTTCGAACATGAATCAATAAAAATAAAAATTAAACATACATACGGAAGCAAATAAAATCAAAAAAACAAATAAATAAACACACAAAGCAAATAAAGCTTGGGTTGCCTCCCAAGAAGCGCTTTTCTTTATTAACGAGTCTTGTAGCTAGACTCAAAGTCAGGCTTATCTAGTGTCGCTTATGCTCACGTATCCGAGTGTAAGCCATCTAATTGTTGCCTCATCTTTCTTGTATTCATCATTCAGCTCTAGACATCCATGATAATATCTCTTATTTTTCTCATGTAGATATTTGAGCCCCTTTTTCTTATCATTCTCACTTAACAAGTCAATAGGCACAAGTCTATTGCAAGATTCAATGGAGAAGTTCTTAAACCTAGGATGTGATCGGGGCATTTGGTAAACAAAATCTTCATCCCCATCCGAGAATGTAATTAACCCGTCCACAAGTTTTTCGTCAAGGTTGGTCAACCTTTTGAAGGGTTCTCCAAAAATGACTTGGGTTAATTTGTTATCAATAAATTCTCCTAAGTTCTCCATAACCATAAAATCCACCAAATACACAAAACTTCCTACGAGTACGTGTAGTGGCTCAATCCTAGCAACAATGTTATCTCCTTGATATTCTAGCTCATCTACCATGATTTTATTATAATTAGCGCGAGAGATAATGTTCATAGGCAAAGATGAGTTAAGATAAGCATGAAAACTATGATAACCAATCTTACATGGAAATTGCATGTTAAAGAGGCTATCCTTCTTGATCTTAGTCCTAGGGTCAACATACTTAAAGGGATCAATTTTCTCTTTTCTCCATTCCTCGTTAACTTACTTCTCCATTACCAGCATCCTCATCGGAGTCTGAGTCGTAAAATGGACTAACTGCATAGTCATTCTCATGGTCAGACTCCTCCATCTCAGAATCGTTACCAAAGTGGTGGTCGGGTGAAAGGTTGTTGTTTTCTACGATGGGGGCGGGAACGGGTAGTTGGAAGTTTGCATGGCGAAAAATACGAATAACAGGGATCAAGCGATCACTATTACTCATGAGGTAGGTGGAAGGTGTCACAAACAAAAGTACAAAGAAATAAGATAGACTAAAGAAATCCTAGAAAAATAAAATAAAAATCTCACTAGAAAGGAATCTAGTGAGTAGACCTAATAAAATAAAAATTCAACCTAAACAATAACTATTCCCCGGCAGCGGCGCCAAAAACTTGATGCCTGGTTTTGCGACCTTACAACAGGTTTTACCTCTCGAGGGATCTCAAGAGGCTTGCAATCCCCACCAGGCAGTGTACCTGACCGATGTAGTATAGTGTAGTGGCAAGTACCGGGGGATTGATCGTTCTCTAGGGGAATAGTGTCGTTAGGATTGAAAAACTACTCTAATAGGTCTAAGGGTGAGGGAAGATTCTTTTTGTATTTTTATATTTTTATGAAAGCAAGTAAAATCTCGGGTTTGAAGGAGTGGGCGGAATTAGTTGCTAGTCAACTAACCCAAATAACTACAGATGCAAATAAAATAAAATAACTGAAAATAAAAAGGTTGTGGAACTTATATGGAGAGAAATGTGTTTACTTAGATTTCCTTACTCCCTAACTATCTTTTACCGGTTGATTAGTGTGTATTAATTGCGTGGATGACGGGTGTATTCCTTAATACCAATTGTGGGGTGGCGTACGTACTTCCCCAACTCTATTAGCTCCTACTTCACTCCTATGTCGAGCCGGCTAAGAAGCTCCTAACATGGGATCACTAGAATTCGCTCATGCATTAAATACAACCATAAAAACCTTAGTACGCATTGGTTCATGTTTCTTAAGACGTTCAAGCAAGTTACCGTATAGGAGGTTAGCCAGTTTTCTTAAGCCTAACATCGATGAACAATCATCCAATACAATTAATAACACACCAACAACCAATAATCAATAGTTAGGTTTCATTAGATCTAAGCAAACACAAGATAAATCTAGCCTAGCATGTTAAATAAAAGACAAGAACAAGATATAATCAAACAACACATAGACATATTGAATGATTAATTGATTACTTATCTTCAATTGAACATGGGAGATCCAAGGGTATAAAACCCTTAAAAATGGCAGAAAAATCGTCTTAGGGTTTCTCCTCACAAAGTTGCACACTAATGACTAAAAATTATGAAAGTATATATAGGAAAACAGATCTGACGGCGTCACGTTATAGAGCGTGACGCCGTCACCTCGCCGCGGTTAGGGTTTCTTGATGGCCTTCTTGACGCCGTCCCCTTTTAATCCTCCAAAATCCTCTCTGGCGCGTCAAGGGTTAACGGCCTTCTTGACGCCGTCCCTCTTTAATCTTCCAAAATCCTCTCTGGCCTATCAAGGGTTGACGGCGTCACACTGTGTCTTGACGCCGTCACAGGTACTTTTCAGCAGATTTTTGAGACTTTGTCGTTTTCTTCACTTTTATGCTCCAAAAACGTCCAAAATGCTTCTTTTTCCAGATTTCTTCTCCAAAGTACCTAAAATGACAAAAGGAACGATTTAGGGCAATATTTGATCAAATAAATACGATTTAGGGCTTAAATGACCTCCTAAAAGCGGTACACTTTTCGCTTCATCACGAGGGCACGCGAGTCATGCAAAAAGGGGAAGGGAAACACCACGGGTGTAGCACACAACCAACTGTAGAAAATGTGTTCATGAATATTTATTTTATGTCTTATGTAATACCCGAAAGGGCTTGATGTTGACTGTTTAAATGATAAATGCAGCTGTTCCACCATCAAGGGGAGGCAATTTTCCTACATGTCGTTCTTACAATACTTGTTACATTCTGAACATAAGTCGAAAGTGATCCCTTCGAGAGGCTGGCCACCTCCGGAGATCGTGTGGTCAATGTTCAAAGATGGTACACCCAAAAAGGGGTTGCCATACCGATCCGTACCCAAAAAGGGGGTGACCGCGCAATCATTTATTACATTCTGAACATAAGTCGAAAGTGATCCCTCCGAGAGGTTCGCGCCCTCCGGAGATCGTGTGGTCAATGTTCAAAGATAGTGTACCCAAAAAGGGGTTGCTATATAATTATGGCAAAAAGGCCGAACGGTACCCAAAAAGGGTGACCTCACAATCAATTATTACATTCCGAACATAAGTCGAAAGTGATCCCTCCGAGAGGTTCGTGCCCTCCGGAGATCGTGTGCTCAATGTTCAAAGATGGTATACCCAAAAAGGGGTTGCCTTATAATTATGGCAAAAGGGCCGAACGACGTGTGTCGCCCAAAAACGCATAAGCTTGTACCTCCGGAACTATGCAAATAGTGAAGGTAATAAAAAACAAGTGTTATACGTTCACAATCAAAGCTCCACTTAAATGTAAGCTTTTACCTCCGGATCTATGTAAGTAGCGACGGTAATAAAAAACATGTTGTACATTCATAACCAAAACGTAGACCGAACGTTAGCTTGTACCTCCGGAGCTGCGCAAGTGGCAATGGTAATAAAAAACAAGTGTTTGGTATGCGTATGGGATCGAAACATGAAGGATGCATGATGGCGCTCTGGAAACAACAACAATTATGGTGGAGACTCCCGGTCTAAGGCTGAAACCGACCAAGCGAACCGTTACCGGTCGAGGGCAGTTGTATGTATATTTATATAGAAAAAAAGGGAGGTCAAGCAACCATTGGCTACGACAAATGTATGTGGTCCGATAGACCCAACCCGTGCGAACATCCAAAGAAAGTATTGTCGCGCAAGCCAAGGTGCAAAGGCCACCAAGTTATAATATGAACCAAACGGCACGTGCCACCCGGAACGAGCTCATGACCAATGATGAGAAACCAACAAAGGTTCGGGGCAACAGAACCGAAAGATCACATAGTTGTAAGTCGCGGAAGAGCGCCAAACCAAAATTGCTCGGCCAAACAGGATCGGCCGGCAGGATGGGTAAATTATTCCAGATGCGATGATAATACGATATACAAAAAATACATACACCAGAGCATGACACATTCGACAATCGACAAAGCAACCATATGGATAGACATAAAAACATACAAGCAAGCATACAAATTGTTCGAATTATAAATTATTACAATAACCCGAATCACAAGTTGTTTTTAGGCCTAGCCTGACGGCACGAAGGCCTTACACATTCCCAAATGTTTTTCTAAATAAGTTTAAAAAGCTTCACAGGAAATCCGAAGTAATTTTCACCCGTAGTCAAAACGGAATTACCCAAATCTCCATAACAACCTCCTTTCTTAAGGGGCCGACCCACCCTCCTCAGCTGTGGAAGCCTAGACATTGGCAGCTTCACCCGCTGTAGCTTCGGAATTTGGTCCGGTAGTAGTTCCGGTTGCCAGATTTTCGGCAGAGGTGGACGGAGCAGGGTCAGGAAAAATCCTCATTATTTTGTCAAGAGACTGAAGGTAAGAATTGCTGATCTTCTTGATGTATGGATACTCCGCAGTGAATAACCCATTGTACAAAGGATCAAACTTTCCACCAGCCTCCACGTCCAAATCATCCACCTCAACCACAATCTTGGCCACTTTTTCCGACTTGCGACCCACGGCCACACCCTCTAGGAATCCGGATTGAGAAGACAAGCTGAAGGGACCCGCCAAATGTTGCTTGTATTCATGACTGCTCAAAAGTCGGCGGATAACCTCCGGAATGACATCCTTCACAACCCTAAACCGGTCCGTCTCCGTGCGACCCACTCTGGCAACAAGATATTTCTTTTCCTGACGAAGGGCCAAGTTATCCTTCTCTTCCGCGCTTAGCTTAACCTTGGCTTTATCCAAATCGGCTTCCAAAGCGCTGATTTGTTCCACCGCGGCCTGCCTCTCGTCTTCCACCAGCTTCTCCAACTTCGAAACCCGACCCATCAACTCCGACTCTTTCACCATACAATTAGAATGCTCGGTTTTCAGTTGTTTGAGCTCTTCCCCCTCCTTTCCGATGCTTCCACACTGTTGATGGGCCCGATATAGCACATGATGTTCATGAAGGAGATTTTCGAACCGAAGTAGCAAGTCCGACTGAGCTGTGGCCCCCATGCCCAACAGCTTCCAAGCCCTTTGGGCAGCTTCGGCATCGCCCAAACTCTCAAGATACGACTCCTCCTTCGGAGTAGGCAGATTCAACATCAAATCTCGACAGACTTCCCAACTATCCAATCGGTCGTCCTTCCTGACCGACCACTCCGGTACATGCAAAGCCGCCGGGTCATCCTCGTCGGTTACTTTATCTTTCCCGTGGCCAGAGTCGGTGCCGGAAGAACCCCCTGAAAAAGGAATAAACAATACGGTTATTATTAAAATAAAAGCGAAGAGGAAAAGTACAAAGATAGACGCTTCCGAAGGACTTACCAACACCAGCAGCCTCGGACGTGAAGCCCACGCCAATACCTCTTTGGCCAGCTGGTTGTTTCCCCGGATGTAGTGATCGAAGGGGGGAAGGGTGAAGAATGGGCTGCTCCGTGGAATCCAGATCCACTACATCAGCGTCCTCATTTGGCCTGCTTCATTTGACCGGCCGGACCACACCACCTCCTCCCTCACCGCGCTAAACGTGGAATCTGGTCCCTTGTTGCTGGGACTGAGACACTTACCGAGCAGCGTTTTGCTCCTGCTTCTTCCTTTTTGCTTCCAATACTTTATCATTGGGCACCTCGACCTTCTTCAGCTCGTCGGTCTTCTCCGGAATGTCAGCATTGGAGGTGGCGGGAGTGGTCACATGCGTCTCATGGGATTGACCCTCCCGATATTGATCCCCCTGTGCCACAGACGCACCCTTTCGGATCTTTGGCTTCTTCAAATATTCGGACATTGTGATAGCTGCGGAAAATAAGAACGTCAGGCAGTTAGAAATAAACACGCAAGTACATCAACCAAAGAAAACACACAAAAAAAGAGAGTGAAAAGAAGAAGGTCGGAAACAAAGGCTGTAAGGCTATACCCTTTCCCTCGGCATCCCTTATTGCCGCCCGGTAGCCGGGATGGTCCCAATGTGAAGTAAGCCCAACGGCGTAGAGAAAACCCGAGGAATCTGGATGAGATCGATTACATTCTGGGCCAGTCGGTCGGCATCTGCAACATTAAATTCCCACTTCGGATAAGGATCCGATATATCCGAGTCATGATGCCTCTAAGGCATGGCAAATGGAATAGCCCGTCTGTCTATCAGAAAGAAGTCACGCTTCCAACCTTTCAAGCCAGTAAGAATTTCTCGAAAGCAGACCCTTTTCTCCCGACCATCCCTCTTTTCAAAAGAAAACCAATGGCCTTGCTTACTCAGTTTGTAGAAAGCCCAGAACAAAGGAGTAGTAGGATCGATGTGTAAGCTTCGGCAATACACCTCGAAAAGGGTCGCGCGATGCATACCCAGCGGAACCAATTGAGAAATGTGAACTTTATAATATCTGATAACATCCAGCAGAAAAGTAGAGAAAGGCACGCTAAGGCCACCTTCAATAAAATATTCCAAATATAAGCCAATAGCATCATTCGGAAGCTCATCCATAATCATACCTTTCGGAGGTAGCAGCGGATGTAGATCTGTCGGTATCCCGAAATCCGTTGTTGCCCTGTACACTGCCTCTTCGTCCATCCGAGAGATATATTTCTGAATATCAAACTTAGGAAGAAATCCCCCAGCCCCTTGGGTATCCTCGTCATAAATCGAAGCGGGAGAAACCTACATTTTAACCGAGGAAAAGCGGGGTATAGCCGGACAGCAAAGGAAATATAAGATATGG
This sequence comes from Artemisia tridentata subsp. tridentata, assembly GCA_021014915.2. Taxonomy (NCBI): domain Eukaryota; kingdom Viridiplantae; phylum Streptophyta; class Magnoliopsida; order Asterales; family Asteraceae; genus Artemisia; species Artemisia tridentata. Next base: position 411,731,170 of record CP139509.1, read on the forward strand.
ATGATGCGGAACGTACCTTTACAGTCGAAGGACTAGTGTGGAAGCCGCTTGGATTGATGCACAAATTATCGTTCGAAAAATAATACCGGAAAGCGTCTCAGAGAAATGTATAGAATTACGGTAGTAAAAAAGGACACAAATGACGCTATTTATAGGTAAAAAGAAAGATACGAAACGTCACACCCAATCAGATGCTGACGTGGCAGCATTCTCGCCCACACGCTGGACACGTGTTAACACCCTTTGAATAGTCTTTTGCAAAAAAAAAAATAATAATAAAAAAATAAATAAAAAAATAAAGCCGAAATAACTCTTGACGGTTTAAGCATGACATCCAACATGCACAAGCCTAACAGATCAGGCCCTCCGGAAAAGTTAAAATGGGATTCCATAATTTGCTTAAAGTATCACACTATCGGCACAGCCAATACTATGACACTGGGGGGGGGGGGGGGGGGGGGGGAAGAAGCCCTCCGGATGAAAACCAAAAAACACTCTGACTCACCCGGCTGATGCGGTAGTTGTTCTCTGAAAGAAGCAATAACGATTTTTGACAACCCAGGTCCCTCGGAGTTGGTAAAATGGGACTTCAAAAATTTTCAGAGTATCACAATATCGGTGAAACCGATAATTGATACTGGGGGGGGGGGACATGTTGGCGTATGTGTCTGGACGGACTGACTCGCTCGGCTGTCCGGACGGTACGAAGTCATCTGTTAAATACCGGAAGGCACGTAGCTCGTCCGGCCAATACAGCTGTAAGTAACAGGACAAGTGGCAGCACCTTTTTGACAGATGGCAACAGCAGACACCGCCGCCGCCGCCCCAGGATTCAAGGGATTGTGTCTGCGACATGTTCCCAGAAAATCCGGCGCCGCCATTTCAGGTACCAAGGCTGGGTACTATAAATACCCAGCTCATTTACTACTCTCAACTAACTGGATTATTCACATTTACTCTCTACTACAGTTTTAAGCCTTTCTAAATATCCAATACTTATTCTCATGCCGGAGGTGGGTCCTGGGATAACACCCGGGGCGAGCCTAACACGTGCTTTTGTGTGCAGATATCCGAAGGACTCTTGAAAGCTGAAGGGGTCGGCACACAAGCCTTTCGGAGGAACACTCACCTAGTTCAACCGAAAGGCCTCCTTTATTTGTCCGAAGTGATTGCAGAGAATTACTTCAACAAATTATATACAATCAAAATTGTTTGGTTGTGGTTAATAAAGGCTTACTTAAAACAATCAAAGCAGTTCAGTTAATTTGGTTAACAACAAAGTTCTCTGGGCTTGGGTACATAAATTTACCAAAGGTAAATAAAGAGAAGTTCAACAATGGGTAAATAAAACATAACACATCATCAATGTTAGCTTTCAAACACACATAATTTTATCAACAAACAATATATGTGAACACACTCTGAGCATATTAAATAATAGCTTGTGCTGTGTATATATATATATATATATATATATATATATATATATATATATATATATATATATATATATATATATATATATATATATATATATATATTTTAATGTTAAGAGTGAGAAAAACAAAAGAAAGAGATAAAAGGGTCGTATAATTTAAGAATAGGTTATACATATCCCTAAAATTATAACCTTACCCTTCCTCCCCTCCCTTTTATTATAATTTTTTTTAATCTTTTTGTTTTTGTGATATTTTGTTATTTAGTTATCGTGTATGTGGGTTTATTTTAGTATTATCTTCGTACTTTGTTTACTCTTACTTCTCATTATTTTGTCATGGTATTTTTATTTTTTATGACTAAACTTTTTACCCAATTAAATTATGAGCGTGACAGAATATTTATTGTTTATCTTTTTCGTCATTGTTTTACCAAAATACAATAAAACATAAAATTAAAAAAAACAAAGAAAAAAAAACAAAAAAACAAAACAAAAACAAAGACTAAGACGTGATACAAGCCGATACATCATGTCTTGTCATAAGCGGGGTAACGCAATAAGATGTGGGTCAAAGAGAGGATGCATAACAATACCCGCACGTTTATAAATAAAAATGGAAAATATGTATGCACACACTTCATTTTAGTTATTAACTGTCTGGTTATGATAAAAGTGAGCCGAACTGATCATTGCCGGTTAATAACAGTTTGATTTTAGCTTATTTACTTGGTTCTGTTAACCTGTTTTTTTCTTCGGTTTCAGTTTTATTCCCTCACCCTTTAAATGGAGAGTTGTGACAACCAAAATAACTTGTCGAATGACACATAAAGGTTGTATAATTAAGGCACAACAATAAGACATATAAAGTATTATACTTAAACAACTTTGAACATAAAATTAAGAGAATTTAAATGAAATACTAATATTCTTTTTTCTATATAATGCCAATAAGTTGGAAAATTAATGTGGAAGTTGCACTTTTCCTTGTGAATTAACTATGTAGATTGACAAATCTGTTGGTAAAGGGACCCGATTAGATTTGATAAATCTAGGGAGACAAATCTGTTGGTAAAGGGGCCTCTTTTGTTTCTAACGTTATCAAAGATTCTTTTTATGACTCCAACACCACACGTTGTTGTTTCAACAACCTTTTTCCCATTTCTTTATGTTCTTCAAATTCAAACCCGCAATTATATATGAAGAAAATATACCTTTTCTCTCATTTGTTTAAAGATAGATAACAAAATTTTTGTGCTTTGGTCAAGTGAAATGAAAGTATGTGATTAGGATTTGACTTAAATTCCTTGTAGAGTTGAAAATAGTACTAGAAACACTGATCACGTGTGGTAACTTGACAATACAACGCACAATGCTAATTTTAACTACTTATAATGCATAAAGTCTTTTCTAAACATTAATTACATTACAATAGTTAAAAATTAAAGAATACAAGTTTTCATGTGATGTGTAAAATCAATTGATGCATCAACTCATATATCAATTAAGTTACTAACACCAAAATTAATGATACTCTAAACACCACCTCAGCTCAACAAAAAATACAATTAAGAAAATCAATTATGCTAACCAAGCAAGATACTAAACATAAAAAACAAACAAACTAAATAATACAAATTAACCAAAACTCCACCAAACTTTTGTCACTGGTTATAATCTATAAACAAACGAACTAATCGGTAAGGAGCTATTGTCAAAAAACGTATAAATGAGACAAATTATTGGCCGAAAAAATTAAATTACAGAATACCCGCCGCTGCATCATGAAAGTGAAGAGATACGAGATGGCCGTCGATTTGATATTTCCTATTGATTTCGTAAGGATTGATAATCATACAGTGTCATGTAGGGGCGTCTCAAAATTTCCGAAGTAATATAGGGCGCGTAATCATTCGTTTGTTGTAAAATATTTTGTAGCTAAATATAGTTCCTGTTTTTACACTCCCTCTTTGTGACCATTAGTATACGTATCAACAACTCTATTACATATGTGAACTATTAGGCGCATCTAGCGTACATATATATATATAAGGTTTAGAGGTATATATACATAAACAGGACTTAAAGGTAGCTAGGGTTTAGCTAGCAGACGATTATGGGAGTCTCAATGTACTCAAGAAAGTTGGAAATGCTTCAAACCTTATTTGTTAAATGTGGGTCTTAATTCTTAGAGAGAAAAACAAGAGGATGTTAAGTGGTGTTGAAAATGCATCGTTATAATTCTAAACTTTTTTAACGGACTTTTTATTTTGTGGGAAAGACCTGAGAAACTAATCAACCATACAACTATATATGTTTCGTATGTACACAAGTGTTGTTGATATTGTGATGATATGTCCAATCCCAACACCAACTTTGAGACCTCATCAAAGTATACGCGTTGATATATTGCAAATTATATGTTTTGCAACCGCATAGAAAGAACTATATTATAACGTTGCTAAATTCTAGAAAATCGATCATCTTGAATAAGGAAAAGGATTTCTCTCAAAGCTTTTATTTATCATATCAGTTAAATCAAAGTATGAGAAGCATGTTAAGGTGCCATGTGCAATGTTTATGCTAGAATATAATTGGCTCGAACGGTATAAACTAACTTGTCAAATATAGACATCAATTAGATCAAAATACTAAAAAACGAATTTGTATAACATGTTTAACTTCACTACTACAATCTAGCTCGCTTTGTTTGGGATTGCTGAGGCGAAGTAGGTGGAGACATGTTTTGGTCATGGCAATCTAGGGCCGTTTGCAGTATTTGTAATTGATCAGGTTTATGTTTTCTTTTCTGGGTGCGTATCTGGTCCATGTTCACGGGTCCGGATTTAAGAATCGAGTCTTTTAAGCGTCTAACATCGGAGAGCTTCACTGGTTTCAGTAGATACTCCTCAGCTCCTTCCTCTAAACATCTGTTTGTATCATAAGAGAACAACCAAGTGTTAATTAAATCGTACATCATCATAAAACCACTCATGTTTTAAAGTATTAGCCTTCTTGGAATACAATCACCATTTATAACATATCATTATAAACAAAACCGTCCATCACCTTTTTATAATACAGGTAAATAATCTTCATTTAGTCTGAAATGTCACTTTCAAGATTTTAATATTTCAAATTTATATGTATAGATCAATCATAATAATATATATTAACAAATTAATAAATGAATTAATGGTTAACGAAATTAATCGATAGATAGATTAGAATCATACCTATCGATGCGTGCTAAACTGTTTTCAGATGACATGATCACCACAGGTATCTCTTTCAGTGTTGAAGAATTCTGTTAATAATAAAGATTAGAAACTTTAATTTCATACCCAAAATCATGCACATAAACAAGAATCAAATATAAGATCATAAGGTAATATAAAATACCAACCTTAATTTTCTTAAGTAGTTCAAATCCTGTCATTCCAGGCATAGAATAATCTGTCATTATCAAGTTTACCTTCAAATCCTGCCAATATTTAAAACAAATGAGATAAGTTAATTTTTATATAAAATAATCCACAATAAATCAATAAGTAATCCAAAATAAAAATTGTTTCAAGAGCTTAATTAAATTGTTACAAGACCTATCCCTTCCTTTGTAATTGTTTTGGCGTAGCTTCTTGCTATGCCTATTTTAATATATTTTCACTAAAAAAGTAAGTAAAATTGTTATTTTGTCCAAATTGTTTATCTCAAACACCCTTGCTTATGCTTAAATAAACTGAAATAACCGTGTATCAACTTGAAACCAACTAGAAAGGACTCTCTCATGAAAGACATATATCAACGGACAGGCACAGATCTTATAAACCAAATTATGTTTGCTACTATAAAACATATATCATCTAAAGCTCTAAGCACTCAAAACTGCAAAGCTTACATTGAACTGATCAGATTCTTGTTCTCCATCTAGTCCTAGATACTGTAACGCTCTACTTCCACTTTCAACAACCGTAACTGCAAAACCGCCAAAAAAAAAATACTGTATTAAAAAACCAATCATTCATAATTCACGCCAACCAAAAGATCAAATTAAAAAATACATATAACCATTATCTTACCTTTAAAGGACGATATTTGAAGGAGCTTTTGAATAACTTTTCGATCAATATTACTATCATCAACAGCTAGAACATGCAACTCCTTTGGTTCACAACAAAGGTTGTTGGCTTCCATATGGGGAATTATGAATGATGACTTAGAAACAAAGTGAAAGATTATATAAAATGTAGTGGGATGGACACAATACACAGAAATGGAAAATGGTGGTTTGATGAAAGTAGTTGAGAGAAATATTTAGCATTTATATGGTGGCTGAGATGGAGGCAAAATCTTGTTTAAAGATGCAAAAAGACTAAAAAGAAAGATTTTGTGATCTTTAGAAAATCTACATTCATGATCCCACTTGTCTTGTTTTGTCACATATTTGATTTTGTGTGTTTCTTTATTTATGAGAGGTGATACGTTCATTAACAAAAATGATTCGTGTTTTGATATCAACCTTTTCAATAATTGCAATCTTAAATTCTTTTTTATTTGTGTTTTTTATGGGAGAACCTAATTCAATCTCAGCTTTTATATATTTGAAGCTTATATCCAAAGAAAGCTTTACAATAAGAATTTGTTTCCCAATGTTGCTCGACAACGATATCGACTATGAAATATGTGATTCTAAATGCTTCAAAGCTTAATGGTCTTCAATTTCATGTTTGAAAATCAAAGTATGAATTTACGGTCAAGGCAGAAATCAAGAAACATGGCAACTTTAAGAAAAAGTGAGTAGAAAAAAATGAAAGCAAAATTTTTAGTAATAGTAGAAAAAATGATGGTTGATGCATTTACATCATGATACTTGTTTGAACGGAGACAATACATCTTTTGGTGGTCCGAAACATAGACAAGTCAAGAAATATACCAAAAATTATATTTAGACACAATCATTCATTCTCACACTATTCAATATCTCCTTGATTTTTATTTTTTTTATTTAATTTGAAATATCACCTTTTTCTACAAGTAGATGATTTTGGAATGAACGTACATGTGTTATATTTGATTAAGTGGTGTATGAAGCAATCTTGCATTACTTGTTAAACCAGCAAGTTGTTTTTCTTCAATAGTAAATGAATTATACATCATCATAAAAAACTTGTACATCACCAACAAGTTGTTTTCCTAAACTTTACTCATGCTGTCAAGCATCTTCAATGCATTAAGCACTCAAAATTTTCTATCTATTATTGACCCATTAACTCAACCGAAAAAAAAAAAAAAAAAAAAAAAAAAAAAAAAAAGGAACTCAATTTCAACCTATTATCAAACATTACTTCCTCACACAACATTAAAATTTCAACCGCTTAATCTTTCATAACATATTCCTCTAATAACCTTTTCTCAACCGCCCCAATGCAATAAGCCTTCTTTAAGTCATTTTCAAGTCGTTGTTAACCTTTGCATCATAGATGCTCTCATGCACAAGGTATACAGACAAATATATATGCATGTTAGGTGCATAAGGGTACAATGACGCAGGACGCGAAAGCGGATTTTGATAAAACCCTAATCAAAGGGTGACAACGAGGCGCACATCAAGGTAATAAAACACTAACAAGATTAAAACCTCTAACACACCAATTTTATTAGTGACCAAAAGTTGAATTAAAACGGTAATGAACTCTATATTTATAGGTATATAAAACTTGGAGAAAAAGTAACCTAAATTTAGTAAAAACCGACTTAATTATAAAAAGGAAAATTCGGCTTTACGTCGTAACACGATATTCTTGTTTAAGGCGTAACAAGGAAAAAAAAAGGATATATGTATTTTGGAAGGACAGTCATGGAGTTATTTGGGTATTGATCAGATGGCAGTATGTTTAGGAATTACTTTCTCAGGAATTATCCTTTTCCTCTATTGTTTCCTGAATTTGTGGTGCCATGTCTTTCTTGATATCCTGTTCGTATCCTTGTGGCTTGCAGTCTTGTTGCATGTCATGTGTTAGTTGACTGCTTGCTTTTGTATCACAATGATAGATATCTCTATGAGAGTTGCACTTTTTTTCCTTCTCCAAGGTTTTTCCTACTGGGTTTTACTTGGAAAGGTTTTTTAAAGAGGTAATCTCATGGGATGGTCTGTATTTGCTTCTTGAAGGCTGTTGGTGATTAGTTGATTACATGGATTTTCTGGATTTGGATGCTTGGTTATTTCACTGGTTGGATGAAGCCTTGGTACTTCTACTTGGTTTTGGCTGCGTAAATTTTCATTTGTATTTGTCAGCTTTGCTTTGTTATTAAGTTGTTGGGCCTGTCCAACAATGTTAGTGTATTTGGCTCGGGCATGTCCAATGCTTCTATTTGTTTCCAACTTCCAAGTCAAGAATTTGGCTCTTTAGGGATTGTCCTAATTAGTTTTTTTTTTTTTTTTTTTTTTTTTTTTTAATTTTTAATTTTTTTAACCCTTCATTTTATCTATTTATTTTATCTTTGTACAAGAAGAAAAATAAATAAATAAATAAAAATGAAAAAAAATGTAAGTTGGCCTCTGTTTTAGTTTGGCTTTTCTAGTTAAACTTGTCAAGTTTTGTCTATATCAGTAAACATATGCAGATTCAAAAACATGGAGATGGGCAAATCAATACATAGAAGTACGTCTCAAAGTATATCAATTAGAAAAAAAAAATAAAAAAATTATAACATTTAGATACACCTTTGATATCATTCTTGCTGTGAGATCGATGAGATCCGTGGGATCTAACATGGGTGACGTTTGCTCTCAACATATGCAAAAAATAAATAATCACTTGAACAGATTTGCTCGATCAGCAGAAAACAAATACTCGCAATATAGAATAATGAATTACGTAACCGATTACATAATGAAAAAAAAATTTGAAATCGAATATTCACAAAGGGTTGTGTTAGGGGAACACCCCCTACATGTGGGACCCCCTATTTTTAGTCAAATGTACAACCCGGTAAAGCAGACAGTACAGCCCGGTAAAGCGTCCAATCATTGGAACACCCCCTACAGGGGGGTGTTAGGATAACACAGCCCATTCACAAAATCAGTTACGATCGTGTCCTATCAAATCTCATACTAAAATTCCTTTCACCTCAAATTTTGGGAGCATCAACAGACCAGATATTTGTTCCTCGGGCTCCCACATATTCTATTTGGACAATCACATGTAACCCTTTAAAATCTAGTATGTTTGAAAACAGTAAGGGGCCGTTTGGTTTAAAGATAAGGGAATGATGGAATGCTTTCATTCCCAACATAGTAGTTTGGTTTTGAAAATGGATATGAAACCCATAAAAATGAGCATTTCCCATACCCATCTATGGTGGTGGGTTTACAAACCCATTCCATACCCATATCTGTAGTCATTCCTATAGTCATTCACATATATATACCAAACGCACCCTAACTGATTATATCACCGTAATGCATATATATTTTTAGCTCTTAAAGTTATAATCAAATGAGAAGAAAAATTAAAATGTATGAAACGGTATGATGTAGGGCAACTAGCTCGCTTGTAACAAGAAGAGAAATAACCTAGCTTCGAAGTTCAGACGGTAAATTTCTTTTTTTCTTCCTCCACGTTTCTTGAATAGATTGAATTCCTTACAAGTATGTTACGCCTTATTGGAACATAAATAATTAGGGGTCATGTAGTAATATTTCAACTACGCATCAACACAGAAAGTCAACCTGTTCTAATACGCTGGATACAAAAACATATGAAACTGGTACTTGATCTAAATAATGCAATTTAACACTGTAACAAACCACAAAATCTGATAAATGTTTACTCGTGTCATCATGTGACCAACGTCATAGATTATTAACCAAATACGTACAAACAGGGGTGGAACTGTTAGATATTTTAGTGTAATTGGATTAATTTGTTTGACCAATTTAGTCATAATAAGACGTCATTTAGGCTTGGAGGTGCGGAGTGCACGCCTATTTGAATTTATTATGATCTTAGGGGAGAAGCCCCTAAGGGACGGGGGTCCGGGGGCAGCACCCCTGGGAGCAGGGTCCTAGGGGCGGCAGCCCCTGGCGGCCCCTTGGATAACTGCCTAAAACGCAGTTAGTGCCATAATCCCTGATTTATATTCATACGTATTTTCTTGGTCATTATTATTTTCTCTGGTTCATCAACCTCAAACATAAGCATACAAAACGTTCTCAATCTTTGAATTGTATTGTAACACCCCCATCCGAGAACGGGTCAAATGTCACATTTATGGTATCAAACAGAACATACGCAAGCGGAAGACTTTAATAATACAATGTTTATAAAGGTATTCTAAAGAAAAGATAAAGTACTAAATCTGAACATTACAACTTCCATACTAAAATACAAACTAAGTCCAAAAGGAAACTCTAAATGCATCTCTAATCCATGGGAAGCTATCAAGGTGCAGTCAACTAAGAGCTCCTAAGCACTCTTCACTCAAAACCCAACTTTCAACCTAAAACCTGCCGCAGGAAAAGAAATGTGGCTGAGCTTCAAAAGCCAAGTGAACAGATATATACAAATGAATAACTAAAGCAAAAGAATAACTGAAATGAAATCATAAGGATCTGCTGGATAAAATGATATAAGTCACAATAAGTAGTAAAATGAACGGATAAGTAAAACGGAACCACGAGAACCTGCTGAACAAGATATCAATGAAATATGTGATATATGATAATGAAATCAAATCATAACAAGGAATATGAAACTGATAACAATCATAACAAGGAAATGCCCAAGTAACAAACATATATCATATCATAGCAAATTTTACATAGGAGCTGCAGACTCCAATAGACTAGTGTGAAATGGTGTGTATGGCACACACACAATTCATTCACCAAATAACTGAACTAAACAAAGTACCTAGGATGCATCCATACGCTCCCTGCAAAACAGATATACATATGCAAGTTCGAGATTGTGCATATGTACGTTAATATAATAATAATAAATATGGCGGCCATGGTTGCTATATAGCATAAGTGGGAACGCTGTGGACTAAAACCCACATCCACAGATAGTGTGAATACCATTGGTGCATCAATGGCAAGGCCATGGACTCCCCATGATTGGCTACAAATATGGGCAACATAATAGGCAAAGAACATACAATATAATGATGAGGGACAATTATAAATTGTCCAAATAAGATAATAGCTATATGAAATGAATATAGCATGAAACGAATAATCAAACAAATAACTAGACAAATACGGATCAAAACATAACAAATATCAGAAAACAATGAGTCATGAGAAATCCTTAAGAATAGAGTACAATCAGATTATGTAATTTTGAAAATCATTTAGATGTTGTTTTCATGAAAGTATTCTTTTAAAAACTGTTTTCATAAAGGTCATTAAACCTTCATATAAAAGTGGCATCGCCTCGGTTTCATATCAATCATTTTAAAGCAGTTTTTCTCAAAAATTATCATGATACATTTAAGAAAGGTTTTTCACACGAAGTTATACTATTAAATGGGTTACAAAGTATCAAAGGATTTTAATACGGATATTGAAGTCATAAGAGAGAACGGATGAATCAAACCATATCAAACAGAATAACCAAACGAACATCGAATGAATCATAACTCAGAATAGCAAATATCAAGGAATAAAAAGTCATGAGAAACCCTTACTGAAAAAGGGCGGAATATCTGTACCTTAACGCGAATGAAAGGAAAGCAAACGACTGAATGAACACAAGGAAACAACGCCGCGCCTCTTCAAATGATCTACACGAATTAGGGATCATTTAATACTTACATGTTTATTTCATAAGTTACAAATGGTTTTCATGGTTAATACTTATAGTTATACTCATAACTTATTTTAGGTTTAGAATGCAAATCTGACTTAGCATCTTATGAATTTTAAGACACAACAAATGAACTCCAGAGACCCTCCTAATTTTTCCTGAGATTCCCAAATGAGTTAAGTAATCACTCAAATTTTTTCAAATTTTATTAATAAGTGCAAGTACCCTTTTAAAATTCATCTTTCCAGACCTACCCAGAAAAATAACTGCACAGACACCCAGAAAGTTTGCATTTGCTTAACCCATTAGAACCCTTCAGAAAAATCTACAAAAGTTTCAGTAAGTCCTATACATCCTAAATATTCTCTGTATCAAACTAGACCTCCTAACTCCTCACTTTTTAGAAATTAAAATTCAAAAATACCAGCTGAATTTCCAGACTCCTAAACTCAGGATTGACATCTAATGTTCTAAAAATCAAAAAGTCACCTACCCGACCTCCAAAAATTATGAAATTTTATATCCAGATAGCACACAACTTGAAATTAGTTTTAGACTCAAAAATATTGCAAAAACAAGTTGGAATCACAAATTAGACCCTTTTAAACCCGACCCAAATTCTGGGCAGCATGCAGTTGAGACAGAAACAACACAAAACCAACCCTCTTAAACTCTAATCGACCCATATTAATTCTTAGGGTTTTCCAGAAGTTATTAGCCACATTAATGATCCTTTATTACAAATTTTAGGGCTGAATTATGGTTATATACATGTCGACCTAAGGCTGGAAAAAGGGCACCAAAACAACCCACAAAACGCGACACAATCCATCCACTCATGAGGCACATAAGTTATGATTTTATGTGACATATTCAACAATAAGTGAACTTAAACAAAACATGATATGGACCAGATTAAACACCTTAGTTGTATAATAATCGTTTAGGGCTAGATTAGAATCATAGTACCTTGTGTCGAATCAAAGAAAACCGAATAGAACAAGAATATAGGACCCGGATCACACCACCAAACCACGACCAGGATCAACCACCAAGGCTGCAAACCTTCGACCTCCATGTCTTAAAGAGAAAAGAAATGATATGGACTTGTTTTTAGGCTTCTGATTTTCGGTGAGGGGGAAAAGAAGGAACCGATTATATTGGATTTAAGGTTTGTTTGGGTTCGGTATTTTGGGGAAAAAATAAAGTCCGAATAGTGATGAATGGGGGGGGGGAGGGATATTCGGTTATGGGGGATAATGGGGAGGGCCGAATATTGTCTAATAAATACGGAGGGATTATACTCATTTTTTTAGGTTTAGTTAAGTAGACAAAGATCTCTTATTTTAGGACATAATTCTTTTGTTAAACTTGTTCTTATTACTTCTCTTAAAGCAAAACATGTAAAGGCAAGGTCAAAGGAAGATTTTCAGTTTCAAAATTTAAAGAAAAACGTGTATAGAGTAGTGAGCGTGTCGTGTTATACATAGAAGAATTTAGGAAATGTTACAAATTATATTTAATTAATAATCTTAGGTTAATCTCATATATGGTCTCATTATTATATAACATAAGGTTTAGGCAATTTATTAATTATTACGTAGCTTAGGTAAAAGTTCAAATTATACGTAAAATTAGGAGTTCAGAATTTAGGGTTTTACAACTCTTCCCCTCTAAAAATAGAATTTCGTCCTCGAAATTGAAGTGAGATGATTAAACGGAACGTACCAGATTACGAAAGGAAATGAAAACGATTTTAACAAACGGAAATTTTGTTTCTCATGACTCGATCCTGACGATTCAAAATAGCCCCAGGCTCTCTCAACAGAACAAATCATAACAAATCTGATCCAACGGATTTGAAACCACATGTGATGGATGATAACTGAGACATCTCAAATGAGATACATGAACTGAAGCATGATATGAACATGAGATAAATATGAAGGCAATGCTAAACGGTAGGAATTTTCACAATCCTATTCTAAAATTCCGACGAATCAAGGAAACGTACAAACAATCAACGATGTAATTATCAAATTATCGAACGTATAAAATGTATAAGGATAAGGGTAGAATGTCCATAATGATAAGAACGAACTTAAGGACTAACGAATCACTAAATAAATCTCTATATTATGTCAGAACGTCTAACCCTTCTGTACGGAGATACCCCAAGAACACACAACCCCCGGTCTAAAATTCCAAAGTTCCTCTACCACGGTAACTATTCTTTCAGTCACTATAATCAACTCCGGATCTTCAATAAGCAGCTATCTAACCCCCTTCCAACAAAAGATGTTCTATACTCCCATCCCTACCAAAGTACAGGATCATAACATATTCTCTAAAGTCCGAATAGTTCATTCCTTCTGTCCATTTATCTGAGGGTGAAAAGAAATCTTAACTTGAATCTGATTCCTCAAGCCTTCTGTAATTCTCCCTGAAACTGTGAAGTAAAACAAGAATCTCTGACATGATCACTACTGCCAACTCCAAGTTATGTGTTGGACATTCCGCCTCCTACGGTTCTAGTTGTCTTGATGCATAAGCGATATCCTTCCCGTGCTGCACAAGTGTATAACCAAGTCTCTTCTTGAAATCATTCCCAAAATTGGTACCCACCTTGAAGCTAATTCCTGTTTCACCTCTTCAAATTCAGTTCTCGTTCCTCATCCGAACTAACTTCTCCTCTCTTCTCATACGCTTCATCAACGATAACGCAAGTTGTGAACATCTTCCACAATCTTTCTGCAAGACTCAAAGGTTCTAACCCCAGTACATGTCGTCGGTCTTGACCATTTAGTGATAATTCCAATCTTCGCAGGATCCAAAATGATACCATTTGCTAAGAACGTCTCTTGTCCCAACCACAATATCACCCTTCGAGAATTTTGTTTAAAGCATCTTCTAACACAACATTTCTAACACAATACAAAAATGATCCTCACGTTTCTCATTCGTCTCTGAATACACCAAGATGTCATACTATGACAAATTTGTCCTAGTACTCATGAAAGACATGATTCATCAAGTCCATAAACAGTCAGAGCATTTGCCAACACTGTTGGCATCACTAACACTCGTAGTGGCCGTAACGAATACGAAAGGCAGTTCTAAGAATATATTCAAGCCATAAATCCATCTAAAGGAAAACTTCGCGTCCTAAAATTGATCAGATACATCATCGATTCAAGGTAGTGGATAACGGTTTCTAACAGTAATACGGTTCAGGTTCCAGAAGTCAACACATAATTTCCTACTACTATCCTTCCTCTTTACGAATAAAACCGGGGTAGTCTACGGAGGTGTACTCGGACAATTAAAACCACTTACAAGCAGTTCCTTCGGTTCTTCCCATCTAAATGGTGTCATTCAATATGGAGTTTTTCATTCAGGCAACACGTCGTTTCATACAGATAGAGTTCTGTCTCATCAGACCTTACTGTTCCAGCACTTCTCAAGATATCCTATGCTCCCAATAAGTTCAAGTTATATGATGTTTGTATTATCACGTTGATCAGGCGTCATAATACTTGCATCATATAATAATGCCTTTATTGGTATCATATTCCACCTCGAGTTGTGACTAAACAATCTCTTAGTACCATGTCATATCAACTTTACATTCTAGTGGAAATCTTGGTGGTTCGTTCAGGGATTACATCGAGAAAATTCAGATTGCAAAGTGACTCTCAAGGGAAGATCCATCCAACGGTGTATTAAATAGGTGCTATAAAAACCTTCACAACCGCGAAGAATAATGTACGAGTTTTCAGGGTAGTAATGATAACAACGGTTAATAAGTCAGAAATCATTGTAAGGAATTCAGGATTGTTCAAAACACCAAAGGTGGGACGTAGTATGACAGTAGTTAGCATCTAAATGCTCAGTCCACCGGTCCATACCAGAATGACATCGAAACCGCACACTTCCAAAGGAATAATTTAGCAGAATGAATCTTATTATCAAAATGAAATGGAAAATTTCCTATACTCATGGTTAATAACCACCAGATTTCTCATAGGAACGGAAATGGTTAAGGTGTAACCTAATAGTGTAGAGGAAACCTTAATATGCTTAGCAAAAGCAAGAGATATCGCAGAATGTGTCAAACACATCATGGTCATCAGAATCCTCAGAATGGTCGAAGAGGCATCTAAATAATTAACAAACGAATCAGAGTTTAAGGTCGGAATCAGAAAATAAAACTCATATAGTGTAAGGCATAACCATAAAATTCTCAAGGCATTCTAAACTTACTTGGTCACTAAACTCATGCTGAGCAATATGATAAGTTTCCTAAATCTCCAGAAAGAATGATCTTAAAGGGTTTAACTAAAAAGTAGGGGCATGAATCAGAGTGATGCAGAAGCAATATATCTAACAAATGTCTTATCACATATTCTACCCAATCCTCACCGGTCATATCTTAAGTTCTTCTAGAGGGGAAATCCTAAGGCAAATTTTCAAAGGTTGTTTCATAAGCTCCTATAGTGCAAACCTAAGGGCCTAATATTCACAGGTCATGATTTAATGTACTACAAGTCGAAGCCTTTGCTCTGATACCATAATTGTAACACCCCCATCCGAGAACGGGTCAAATGTCACACTTATGGCGTCAAACAAAACATACGCAGGCGGAAGACTTTAATAATACAATGTTTACAAACGTATTCTAAAGAAAAGATAAAGTACTAAATCTGAACATTACAACTTCCATACTAAAATACAAACTAATTCCAAAAGGAAACTCTAAATGCATCTCTAATTCATGGGAAGCTATCAAGGTTCAGTCCACTAAGAGCTCCTAAGCACTCTTCACTCAAAACCCAACTTCTAACCTAAAACCTGCCGCAGGAAAAGAAATGCGGCTGAGCTTCAAAAGCCCAGTGAACAGATATATACAAATGGATAACTAAAGCAAAAGAATAACTGAAATGAAATCATAAGGATCTGCTGGATAAAATGATATAAGTCACATTAAGTAGTAAAATGAACGGATAAGTGAAACGAAACCACGAGAACCTACTGAAAAAGATATCAATGAAATATGGGATACATGATAATGGAATCAAAGCATAACAAGAAATATGAAATGGATAACAATCATAACAAGGAAATGCCCAAGTAACAAACATATATCATATCATAGCGAATTGTACATAGGAGCTGCAGACTCCAATAGTACTAGTGTGAAATGGGGTGTATGGCACACACATAATCCATTCACCAAATGACTGAACTAAACAAAGTACTTAAGATGCATCCATACGCTCTCTGCAAAACAGATATACATATGCAAGTTCGAGACTGTGCATACGTACGTTAATATAATAATAATAAATATGGCGGCCATGGTTGCTATATAGCATAAGCGGGAACACTATGGACTAAAACCCACCTCCACAGATAGTGTCAATACCATTGGTGCATCAATGGCAAGGCCATGGACTCCTCATGACTGGCTACAAATATGGGCAACATAATAGGTAAAGAACGTACAATATAATGATGAGGGACAATCATAAATTGTCCAACTAAGATAATAGCTATATGAAATGAATATAGCATGAAACGAATAATCATACAAATAACTAGACAAATACGGATCAAAGCATAACAAATATCAGAAAACAATGAGTCATGAGAAATCCTTAAGAATAGAGTACAATCAGATTATGTAATTGTGAAAATCATTTAAATGTTGTTTCATGAAAGTATTCTTTAAAACAGTTTTCATAAAAGTCATTAAACCCTTCATATAAAGGTGGCATCGCCTCGGTTTCATATCAATCATTTTAAAGCAGTTTTTCTCAAAACATTATAATGATATATTTAAGACAGGTTTTTCACACGAAGTTATACTATTTAATAGGTTACAAAGTATCAAAGGATTCTAATTCGGATATTGAAGTCATAAGAGAGAACGGATGAATCAAACCATATCAAACAGAATAACCAAACGAACATCAAATGAATCATAACTCAGAATAGAAAATATCAAGGAATAAAAAGTCATGAGAAACCCTTACTGAAAAAGGGAGGAATATCTGTACCTTAACGCGAATGAAAGGAAAGCAAACGACTGAATGAACACAAGGAAACAACGCCGCGCCTCTTCAAATGATCTACACGAATTAGGGATCATTTAATACTTATATGTTTATTTCATAAGTTACAAATGGTTTTCATGGTTAATACTTATAGTTATACTCATAACTTATTTTAGGTTTAGAATGCAAATCTGACTCAAAATCTTATGAATTTTAAGAAACAACAAATGAACTTCAAAGACCCTCCCAATTATTCGTGAGATTCCCACATGAGTTAAGTAATCACTCAAATTTTTTCAGATTTTATTAATAATTGCAAGTACCATTTTAAAATTCATCTTTCCAGACCTACCCAGAAAAATAACTGTATAGACACCTAGAAAGTTTTCATTTGTTTAACCCATTAGAACCCTTCAAAAAAATCTACAAAAATTCCAGTAAGTCTTATACATCCTAAATATTCTCTTTATCAAATGAGACCTCCTAACTCCTCACTGTTTTGAAATTAAAATTCAAAAACACCAGTTGAATTTCCAGACTCCTAAACTCAAGATTGACATCTAATATTCTAAAAATCAAAAACTTACTTACCCGACCTCTAAAAATTATGAAATTTTATATCCAAATAGCACACAACCTGAACTTAGTTTTAGACTCAAAAATCTTGCAAAAATACGTTGGAATCATCAAATTAGACCCTTTTAAACCCGACCCAAATTCTGGGCAGCATGCAGTTGAGACAAAAACAACACAAAACCAACCCTCTTAAACTCTAATCGACCCATATTAATTCTTAGGGTTTTCCAGATGTTATTAGCCACATTAATGATCCTTTATTACAGATTTTAGGGCTGAATGATGGTTATATACATGTTGACCTAAGGCTGGAAAAAGGGCACCAAAACTGCCCACAAAACGCGACACAATCCATCCACTCATGAGGCGCATAAGTTATGATTTTATGTGACATATTCAACGATAAGTGAACTTAAACAAAACATGATATGGACCAGATTAAACACCTTAGTTATATAATAATCGTTTAGGGCTAGATTAGAATCATGGTACCTTGTGTCGAATCAAAGAAAACCGAATAGAACAAGAATATAGGACCCAGATCACACCACCAAACCACAACCAGGATCAACCACCAAGGCTGCAAACCTTTGACCTCCATGTCTTAAAGAGAAAAAAAAAAACGATCTGGACTTGTTTTTAGGCTTCTAATTTTCGGTGAGAGAGAAAAGAAGGAACCGATTATATTGGATTTAGGGTTTGTTTGGGTTCGGTATTTTGGGGAAAAAATTAATTCCGAATAGTGATGAATGGGGGGAAGGGATATTCGGTTATGGGGAATAATAGGGAGGGCCGAATATTGTCTAATAAATAGGGAGGGATTATACTGATTTTTTTAGGTTTAGTTAAGTAGACAAAGATCTCTTATTTTAGGACATAATTTTTTTGTTAAACTTGTTCTTATCACTTCTCTTAAAGCAAAACGTGTAAAGGCAAGGTCAAAGGAAGATTTTCGGTTTCAAAGTTTAAAGAAAAACGTGTATAGAGTAGTGAGCGTGTCGTGTTATACATAGAAGAATTTAGGAAATGTTACAAATTATATTTAGTTAGTAATCTTAGGTTAATATCATATATGGTCTCATTATTATATAACATAAGGTTTAGACAATTTATTAATTATTACGTAGCTTAGGTTACAGTTCAAATTAGACGTAAAATTAGGAGTTCAGAATTTAGGGTTTTACATGTATCCGATTGAATAATTCAGGAGAACCACTAAATTGATTTGATTTGAAAGTGTTAACACACCTTTCAGAGATTCAATAATATCCGGTTTTGTTCGTTTATTCTGTTTGTCCCCTACAAAGATCGAATCAATAATTGAAGATGACGAACCCTTATTCTGTGAAGGATATGAATAAGAACTTTGCGAAATTGGCTAAGTTTTTTGGGCAGGATTTTCGTAGATGGCAGAAGAAGATGCACTTTTATCTCACGAATTTTAAAGTGGTATATGTTCTGAGTACCCCATGCCCCGTGGCTTTTGAGAATGAAACCCTGGAACAGACTCGTAATCGTTCAAAGTGGGAAAACGCAGACTACATATGTCGTGGTCACATTCTTAACGATATGTCTAATTCTTTGTTTAATGTTTACCAAAACGTAGAGTCTGCAAAAGAATTATGAGATTCCCTTGTAGCCAAGTATATGGCAGAAGATGCGTCTAGTAAGAAATTTCTGGTTGGTAATTTCATAAACTATAAAATGGTAGACACTAGGCCTGTCATGGAACAGTATCATGAAATACAAAGGATATTAGGACTGTTTGCACAATATGGTATGAAAATGGATGAATCAATTTCTATTTCTAGTATCATAGATAAACTGCCCCCCTCTTGGAAAGATTTTAAAAACAATTTGAAACATAAGAAAGAGGAATTGAATCTGGTTGAACTTGGAAGTCATTTCCAAATTGAACAATCCATATGTGATATGAAAAAGGGTTCTGTTGGTGCTACTAAAACCATGACTGGTTCTTCTGTGAACATGGTGGAGGAGGGTGAATCCTCCAAGGCTGGTAAAGGGAAACGAAAATCTCAAAGCAGTAACAATAAAGGTTCTGATAAGAAACAAAAAAGGGCCTGTTGGAAGTGTGGGAAACCTGGACACTTCAAGAAATAGTGCAGGTCTGGGAAGGGTTCTGAAAAAGGCAAAAATGAGGCTGGTACAAGTGGATCTAAGGATCCGAAAAAGCAATAAGGTTTGTTTTTGGTACCCACTAATCATTCTGTTTAGAATTATTATGTATCAATAATCTCCGATGCATTTTATGTGCAGGATGATGACATTTCGTGGTGGGTGGATTCGGGAGCAACATGTCATGTGTGCAAAAATCTTCAGTGGTTCAAGGACTTCAAGCCAATTGAAGATGGATCTTTGTTAAAGATGGGCAATGTTGCTATTGAACCAATTAAAGGACTAGGATCTATTAATCTAGTCTTTACTTCTGGAAACTCTTTACTTTTAAACAATGTTGTGTATGTACCTGGAATTCGTAAGAATCTAGTATCTGGTATTGTATTGAATAATTGTGGCTACAAGCAAGTCTTGGAAAGTGACAAGTATATCTTGTCAAGACATGGAAACTTTATTGGCTTTGGATATTCTAATGGCATGTTTAAATTAAATTTGGATGTTTTATTTGTTAATAATTCTGTTTGCATGGCTTCTACTAGTTCTAGCAATAATTGTGGTAAATCTGAATTATGGCATGCTAGACTAAGACATGTACATTACAAGAGATTGATAGACATGTCAAAATTGAGTCTAATACCTGCTTTTGAATTGAATGGTGAAAAGTGTAAAGCTTGTATGTTGACTAAGATTACTAGACAACCTTTCGCCAAAAATGTCATCAGAGATACAAAGGTATTAGAACTTGTACACAGTGACTTGTGTGTTTTTCATTCAACTCCATCACTTGGTAATAAAAAGTATGTAGTTACTTTTATTGATGATGCTACTAGATAATGCTATGTTTACTTGTTTCATACAAAAGATGAAGCTCTTGATAAATTTAAAATCTATAAAGAGGAAGGAGAGCTTCATCATGGTGTAAAGATTAAAATACTTCGAAATGATAGGGGAGGTGAGTATTATGATCCAATGTATTTCCAATCTACTGGTATAATACATCAGACCACTACTCCATATACACCACAGCAAAATGGTGTATCTGAAAGAAAGAATAGGACATTAAAAGAAATGGTTAATTCCATGTTATACTATTCTGGCCTAAGTGACGGATTTTAGGGTGAGGCTATGTTGAAAGCCTGTTATTTATTAAATAGAGTTTCTAATAAAAGGAACAAGATAACCCCTTATGAACTTTGGCATAAAAAGGTACCAAAACTGAGTTATCTCAGAGTTTGGGGTTGTAGAGCTGTGGTAAGATTGACTGACCCTAAAATAAATAATATAGGTCAAAGAGGTATAGATTGTGTATTCATTGGCTATCCTGAGAATTCTACTTGCTATAGGTTCTATGTCATAGAACCTAATGATTATGTATCCGTGCACTAGTTGCCCTACATCATACCGTTTCATCCCACTGCAAAACTTATGCCTAATAAGGGAGTTGCTGTGAATCAACTTAAATATTTAAAGGCTATTGGATCTCTCATGTATGCCATGATTAGTACTAGACCTGATATAGCCTTTGCTGTTGAAAAGTTGAGTAGATATACTCACAATCCAAGTTTAATCCATTGGGAAGCAATTAATCGAGTATTTAAGTACTTGAAAGAAACAATGGATTATGGTTTGACTTATACTGGATTTCCTTATGTTCTTGAAGGTTATTCAGATGCAAGTTGGATTACCAATAGGGAAGATCATTCTTCCACAAGTGGTTGGGTATTCCTACTTGGAGGTGGTGCCATATGCTGGGCATCAAAGAAGCAAACTTGCATCACTAATTCAACAATGGAATCTGAGTTTGTGGCATTAGCAGCAGCTGGTAAAGAAGTTGAATGGCTAAGGAGTTTAATATATGAAATTCCATTGTGGAATAAACCGATATCACCCATTTCTATCAAATGTGATAGTGCAACTACCTTGGCTAAGGCATACAGTCAAGTATATAATGGAAAGTCTAGACACTTAGGTGTTAGACACAGCATGATACGTGAGCTTATCACGGATGGTGTGATATCTGTGGTGTTTGTGAAAACACAACACAATTTAGCCGATCAATTAACCAAAGGGTTGTGTAGAGATCTCGTGAAAAAGTCGGCAATAAGGATGAGATTAAAGTCCACCAGAAATCTCTGATATTAAGATACCCAATTCCCACCTAGTATGACGCTAGGTGCTGAATTCAATGTGGAATGCTTAACATTTAGAGATTGGAACACATTAGAAGAATCATCTCAAGGTATGTGTTCAAACCTGCAAGTTAGGGAGGTTGAATGGATATATTCTTAATAGCTCTTTTGACAAATTGCATTGCAGGAGCAAGACTAAAAGAGCTACCTATATGAGCATGAAGTTTAGCCGCTTCAAGAAGCTGGGACTTGGCTTTGACATGCTTATGAAGGATAAGGACATAGGCTAGTAAAACATGTGTCAAGATAGAACTACTATGTATGTAAACTTTTGTGTACATTATCTTCGTGTATTCAAAGTGAATTTCCAGGGTTCAATCCTAAGCGACACCCTGGTATTCGAATATTCGGAATGTGTAATGTACTAATGTGAAATTCAATCGTCACGACATTACATTTATGCAAAAGTTTGATTGTTTGAGATAACTTGTTTTAGTTAATCAAGGATTGCACAAAAATAGGGGAGGAATGTTGGATATTTTAGTATAATTGGATTAACTTGTTTGACCAATTTAGTCATAATAAGACATCATTTAGGCTTGGAGGTGCGGAGTGCATACCTATTTGAATTTATTATGATCTTAGGGGCTTAGGGACGGGGGTCCGGGGGCAGCGCCCCTGGGAGCGGGGTCCTAGGGGCGGCAGCCGCTGGCAGGGTTCAAGGGGTCCTAGGGGCGGCAACCCCTGGCGGGGTCCTAGGGGTGGCAGCCCCTTGGATAACTGCCTAAAAGACCGTTAGTGCCCTAATCCCTTATTTATATTCATACATATTTTCTTGGTCATTATTATTTTCTCTGGTTCATCAATCTCAAACACAAGCATTCAAAACGTTCTCAATCTCTGAATTGTATCCGATTGAATAATTCGGGAGAACCACCAAATTGATTCGATCTGAAAGTGTTCAGACGCCTTTCAGAGATTCAATAATATCCGGTTTTGTTCATTTATTCTGTTTGCCCCCTACAGGAACTACATAGTAGTTAGGGGGGAGCGGTGCCCTCCATGGTTCGCCAAAAAATATCAATTTTTAGTGTAAATTTTTTCTATAGGATCATTTTATTAAAGTGCACCCCACTACAAAATCAAATTGCCCCCATCTTAAAGTTAAACAATGTAAAAACCTTAGATCTCTATCTTAATATTAAAAAATATCAGTTTTTAGTGTTAACAATTTTTTTATGACCTTTTTATTAAAGTGCATCACGAATTTTATCAATTTTTTTTTGCCCCACTAAGATTCTGGATCCGCCACTACGTACAAATGTGAATCTGCTACATAATTGTTTCATAAAACATTTTAAACGTATAAACAGTAATAAGAGTTTTGGATAGTATTTGCTTATGCCAACTCGTGTAAAATAAACTAGATAGAAGCGATCATCAAGACACTACACTATTTGTTTACTACCAAAATGATGAACAAAAATAAGCCAGAGTGAAAACTAATCTCAACATGTATAATAACTCCACGTCTTTCAGAGAAAACAACCTTAAAAGACAGATTCATGCCAAGACATTGGCAACATCAGCTATGGTGACAGCTCTGTGAAAAATAATCACCAAATTTTTGTTACAACTTGGTATTCTCTTTATAGAAAATGAAGAAAACACCCACTAAAGAGACTAGCACAAGAGAAAATTTCATGCCCTTCAAAAGGGAAACGGGTGATAATTTTGGATTGGCAGCTAAAAGTTAATACTGTATCGTTTTGTGCGTTGTTCATTTCGAAAAAAACATGTTTTTTCTTTTTTTTTAGATTTTCTGAAATCACGTAAGGTGTACTAAAGTCAAAATAGTACTACATGGGACACGTGTAATGATTTTAACTAGGTAGCACAGATCCAAAGTAGCCTATGTCTATTTTGAGGGAAAAAAAAATTCCTGTCTAGAAAAGGTGCACCCGTTGGGTGACCAAGGCATTTTCGAAATTTGCTCTTTTTAATTTTTATACAATAAGCATACTTTTGGAATACCATAATCAAACAAGCATATTTTTGTCTTCATTTTCAAAAAGAAGCATACATATGGAATTGACTAGATATTTATAGGGATAATTCTAAAACTAGACCAAATATAAATGGGCGGTTCCCTATCTACCCCGAAATCCGAAAATAATTTTGTTGCCAAGGGCAACCGGCAATTTTTTGGGCAACTGAAGAATTTTCAGTGTATTTTTTGGGCAACAATCGCCATTTTTTGGGCAACTGGGGACAATTTTTGGGCAACCGAAGTATGATATAGACCATTTGGTGTTTGGTCTATTTTGGTAATTATCCCATATTTATATGCTCAAGACCGATATTCTTGCATTTTTGCACGTTTTTTGTCGATTTATGCAACATGTTAATTTTAAATCCATATGTATATGCTTAATTGAAACCACAACTTACATATCTGCTACTATATTATTAAAGGTATAAACCGCATATTGATTGTGTCTTGAATACAGATTACATGTGAACATATATAATGAATACAATGGGCCAATACTACAATGCAAATACATAACCGGGCTAGGCCCATATAAACTATCACTAACAGCCCCCGCAGTTTGAGTGGGAGAGGAACGAACACTCAAGCTGGAGCGAGACTCATCGAACAGAACAGTAGGCAACCCTTTTGTGAAGATTGTTAGGTCTTGTTAATATCACACAAGGTTACTAGAGAGATTAAGAGAGAGAGAGATGTAGGTTAAATCACAAGTAATATGAAAATGAATAATGCATTAACCAACACCCCTTCCCTTCAATGGGAGGGGTATTTATAGTGTGTAAAGTGAAATGGGTTTGGCCCTAAAATAGAAAATAAACAAATGGGGCGCAGCCCATAAGATAAATAAATAAACGCCCACAGCCCATGGGCCTTCTACACAGGCTGTATAATAAAACTAACCTAAAGGCCTAAGCAACCTATTACAAAATATGATTAATACTTTAATTATTTAAGACGAGTTCCCAACAATCTCCCCCTAAGTATTAATCATCTAGGTTGCTTGATGTCATCTTTGCTTCTTTGGCTTCGACGTCATCTGGATCTTTGTTCTTCGTTCTTGAATACGTGATATGGTAAGATAATGATCTGCCTTCCACCAACATTCTTTAACACTGGTGTCTTTGCGTCTTTTCCACCATGCTCATATAGCTTCTGACTTTTGTTCTTCAAGTAATTCAGACTTCACTTTGATCTTGGACTTGTGAAATGTTGTACTGCTTGATCTTAGACTTCTCATCGGAATATGAGCATGATGAAACGGTGGATTTAGAACTTCCGGTCTCCATGATTCGCTGCATGTAAACAGTTAGCAATAAATCATCCGGTACTTACAGGTTTGGACTTCGAGATCGTCAACAGCATAGTGTGAAGACTTTCTCTAATCCTAACCCAGGCCGTTCTGAACCGGATACCCCCGAAAGGGCTTACGAGATACACCGAAGTGCATTAACGATTCAGTGAGTCGCTGGAGATCACCCCACGACTGTAGACCATTTTGAAACTAACACTAAGCGTAACCCACAAGGGATTACCGAAGTGACCTGCTGTCAGGGCTGTTTGATGTTGACCCTGGCAGGATTTCCATTCAATCACTGAGAGTCACAAATGTGAATTCTCTCAAGAATGTTCTCGGCAGATTGCTAGGATCTGCGTAGGACACTTCCTAATTTTACAACTTGAGTCCATTAATGTAGAGCATCCAGTGTACGGCTAAGTGTTCCTATGAGATCTTTTATTGTATCTCTTGGCTCTAGACTCGATTCAGTGCACATTTGTTTGGTCGTCGGAGGCGTGGAGCAGAGTGCCTCCTTTTCAATATCAACACATCTCGGAGTGAGAGGTCGATAGATAATGTAGGGATGTCTGTGTGAAATGAAACAAGTGTCTTTTGAGAGGCACCTGAGTGGCTAGAAGGTTTAGTGCAGTGCGTCACTGGGTCCATGACGGCTTAATCTTCAATACCGGTGTTACCGTAGTAACAACCAGTAGCATATGAATTGAACCCGGTTTCTGCCCTAAGGTTGAACAATTTGGAGGGCTATTTCTTTTCACCCTTTTCTTTACATTTCTTTTTAATTCTTCAACATCTTCTTTCTCCTTTCATTTCATTACTCCTTTTTTTTCATAATACCTAGGACTTTCTAGTTCTAAACTATTGGGATTGTCCTTGGGTAGATCCCTCCGGCTCTGGCGGATCATAGGACGATTATTCCTAACCTTAGTCACCTTATAACTCCATGACTAATCCTATGTATGCCATAAACCAAACTTTTTGAAAATCTGTCAAAGTGTTTATGATTGTAAAAACATATTTTGTTAACACTTTGAGAGTTTTGTGATTTTCAGAAATACTCCCCCTTAACATGTGCTTACAAGTGTTTAAAGTAAATTTGCACATGTCGGGTAGAGTCGGCACTTTTGAATTGATTGATTTTCAATGAACATGATAGTTGCGAGACACGTTTACATCACTAGCAGAACTAGCTTGAAATTATTACTCGTCCAGATCATATTCAAGGAAAAATCGCTCGAAATCGGTACATTCTACTCAGACACATCCTTTGCGAGACACGCTTACATCACCAGATAAACTGGCTTGAAATTATTACCCGTCCCGGACATGTCTTTTCGACTACTGACTTTAGCTATCATGAATTCGAGGGTCAATTCTGAGTCGAGCTCTTGTGAGATTACAACGTTACATTTACCATATTTTAATCATCACTTATTCTCCCCCTCAAAAATAGCATACTCATGTTGTTTTTGTAAAACTTTTGATTAAAATATACTCTTTTTGAGGTTTACGGGAATAATTTCAAGAACTTTGGTATTCAGAACAAAGATTTAGTTTCAAATACTCCCCCTTAACAAGGGAATACTTGTCCTTATGAGCAGAATTTTGAAAAAAACTTTGAAAAATTTCTGGTTAATTCTACTCATAAGTAAGAAGCTTTCGCTCCTTATATTAGGATTGAGGCACTGAAGCGTACCTCAGGGTCCTTTCTTTACAAGTACGGGTTGTGCACTGTTATGTGTACACAAGCCATAGTCAAATATAAACAAATGATGAAAGATTGAAATGAATATAAACCAAGGATACCATTAGTTTATGCAGGACGTCGGAAGGTAAGAATGTTAGGAATTCTTGGACGTCCACCCACATAACTTTCGAATCTCCTCATCTGCTCACGAAACTTAAGCCTCCGGTTGATGCGGTCGATGAACTTGTACGCTTGTTTGACGTCATTTCTTGTCCACCACATATGCCTCAACCATCCTATCTTCAGCCCCTGCCTATGGTTTTCCAAAATCCCTTCAAGTTCAGACTTGACACGTAACAAAGTCTCATCACCGAATTTGTGGATATCCTGAAAACCCATGAACCTTGGCAACCGTTTATTCCTCACATATACCAACCCAAATGGTCTGTCACCAAAAGTATAAGGTGTCATTTCTACAATCCCCGGCGGTTGGAAATCAGGCTTGACCAGATTTAACTTCCTCTGGTAGCTTTCTACCCCAAGGTGAACATCCTCAACTCTCTGTCTGATTACAATACTGCGGATGTAAATCAGAAGAGAATTGATGATGTCGTACTGAAGACGACCCGGTAAATGCTCAAGCTTGCCTTGAATCTTAAGGAGATACATATCTTCAATGTCGTTGAGATTCAGATATGGATAATCAGCTTCTTTGAAGGTGTATTCCTGATGAAGCGAAAAGTGTACCGCTTTTAAGGGGTCATTTAAGCCCTAAATCGTATTTATTTGATCAAATATTGCCCTAAATCGTTCCTTTTGTCATTTTAGGTACTTTTGAGAAGAAATCTGGAAAAGGAAGCATTTTGGACGTTTTTGGAGCATAAAAGTGAAGAAAACGGCAAAGTCTCAAAAATCGGCTGAAAGTTACCTTTGACGGCGTCATATTTAACCCTGGACGGCGTCATGGCTTGGCAAAAGTGGTGGATGTGAAATTTACTCATGATAAGCCAGAGAAATTGCATGGAAATTCTGACGGCGTCACCCTTTAATTTGATCAAGGTCGTCACGTTATAATTCAAAGAGGGACGGCGTCACGTTCATAGTCTGAGGGCGTCAAGCCTTGATAAGCCAGAACGGATTTTGGAGAGCTAAAGAGGGACGGCGTCAAGAAGGTCATCTGGGAACCCTAAAAGCGGCGAGGTGACGGCGTCACACTCCATAACGTGACGCCGTCAGATCTAAAAATCTATATATAGTTTTGCAATTCTTTGTCATTAGTGTGGAACTTATTGGGGAACTTTGTGTGTGAAAACCCTAGGACGAATTTGGCAGCTCTTTCAAGGCTTTTTGCCTTGAGATCTTCCATGTTACATTGAAGATAAGTTATCAATTAATCATTCAATATGTCTATGTGTTGTTTGATTCTATCTTATTCTTGTCTTTTGTTTAACATGTTAGGCTAGATTTATCTTGTGTTTGCTTAGATCTAAAGAAACCTAGCTATTGATTATTGGTTATTAGTGTGTTGTTAGTTGTATTGGATGATTGTTCATCTATGTTAGGCTTAAGAAAACTGGCTAACTTCCTATTCGGTAACTTGCTTGAACGTCTTAAGAAACATGAACCAATGCGTACTAAAGGTTTTTAGGGTTGTATTTAATGCACAAGCGAATTCTAGTGATCCCATGTTAGGAGCTTCCTAGCCGGCTCAACATAGGAGTGAAGTAGGAGCTTGTAGAGTTGGGGAAGTACGTACGCCACCCCACGAATGGTATTAAGGAATACACCCGTCATCCACGCAACTAATACACACTAATCAACCGGTAAAAGATAGTTAGGGAGTAAGGAAATCTAAGTAAACACATTTCCCTCCACATAAGTTTTCACCAACATTTTCATTTTTGTTATTTTATTTTATTTGCATTCGTAGTAATTTGGGTTAGTTGACTAGCAACTAATTCCGCCCACTCTTTCAAACCTGAGATTTTACTTGCTTTCATAAAAATATAAAAACATAAAAAGAATCTTCTCTCACCCTTAGACCTATTAGAGTAATTTTTCATACCTAACGAACACTATTCCCTGTGGAGAACGATCAATCCCCCGTACTTACCACTATACTATACTACATCGGTCAGGTACACTGCCTGGTGGGGTTGTAAGCCTCTTGAGATCCCTCGAGAGGTAAAACCTGTTGTAAGGTTGCAAAACCACGCATCAAGTTTTTGGCGCCGCTGCCGGGGAATAGTTATTGTTTAGGTTGAATTTTTATTTTATAGGTCTACTCACTAGATTCCTTTCTAGTGAGATTTTTATTTTCTTTTTTTTTTTAGGTTTTCTTTAGACTATCTTTTTCTTTGTGTCTTTGTTCGTAAAAGAAATTTCCATTGACTCTTCTGTTCACCATTATGGAGAACGTGAATCCACTACATAATCTACCCCTTCCACTCCAAAATGACATCTTTATGTTCCGTCGACATAATGGTGAATCTTTTTCCGATACATGGACTCGTTTCAAATACTTATTAAAAAAGGTCTTTCATCATGGTCTTGACTTATTGTTTCCACTTCAAATCTTTTACA
Source organism: Artemisia tridentata subsp. tridentata (assembly GCA_021014915.2). NCBI lineage: Eukaryota > Viridiplantae > Streptophyta > Magnoliopsida > Asterales > Asteraceae > Artemisia > Artemisia tridentata. The sequence continues at coordinate 411,760,931 of CP139509.1, forward strand.
CTCGTATCGACCGCCAAACCCAGCAGGAGATTGAAAATACGGAAGATGGGAAAATGTGGGATTATGGTGATGAAGAGGCATGGGAAATCTTTAAGATTCTCGCCCAAAAAAGAAGTGGAACATGTGACCCAAAAAATGCAAGCTTAGACCTATTTGGTATTTGGATAAATCAATCGGAAGGTTTGTTTAGGAATGAGGTGGGTAGAGTTGAGGTACCTAAGTGCATGTCATGGTTAGGCCCTACCATAATACAAGATGAACACATAGGTGACCTTGATGTGATGGAGGATTTAGCCGAACATGATCACATTAATCAAAAAGACCTAGGTTTTATGATTGATGACGTTGAATCTCAAGAAACACATGATGAATCCTTTAGGCAATTTGAATATAGCAGTCAGAATATTGAGGATGATCCTTATGATTCGGACATAGAAGTTGAGATGCCTAGAGAAGCACTTGAGATACTTGGGAAAATGTTAGGGTTAGATCCTACTAAAACACATGATGTGGATATAATTGATATTGAGACAAGGAAGGATGAGGTAAATAACACAAACCTACAAAGTACCCCACAAGTCCTACCATCATTCGAGGCATACACACCGCCCGTGACTTACCCGGAAGAAGTAGAAGGGACTATAGGAACCCCAATTGAAGTATAACCTTTGGAAGAAACAAAACTAGAAGAAATAGGTTTGAATACTTGTAGTCATAACCTTTCTCTTAGTTCTATGGAAGTTCCTAGTTTTGATGCACCGGAGCCTAAACCAAAACCGTTACCTAATCTTCCATCCCTAGATGTGAACTTAGGAATTGAATTAGGTCCCGATCCACCCATCAAACCATATAGTCCGGGTAGTTTTATGTTGAAGGTAGTAGACTCTAAGCCTTGTAGAGAGGAAGCTAACATAGGAGTGAACCATAACCTTACATACTTACATCACCCATTCATGATTGATCATAAGAAACATTATGGGTTTAAACCGGGTCTATTGGGTCAAGATGGATTCCCAATTAGGAGTCTCTCGAAGTTGTTAGAAAATGATCCCTTTTTAGGAGAACACTTTAACTCACCCATTAACCAAAGTGAACTAGGTAAGGTTATGATGAAAGGAGCACACCCCTTTGAGCATATAATTCATCCACCACTCTTTCCTCACGTGGCATATTCACACCCTAAGGGTGTGTATCACTACTTTCACCCGCACTTAATCCTAAGTGTAGGGAAAACCTCCCCTATTTTTGTTAAATAAGGGTAGAGTCAGGCTCGTGACTCGAACAAAAACAAGCGCTTCTTGGGAGGCAACCCAAGCTTTATTTGCTTTGTGTGTTTATTTACTTGTTTGTTTGTTTGTTTTTATTTGCTTCCGTATGTGTGTTTAATTTTTATTCTTATTGGTTCATGTTCAAAAGTAATTTGTGAAAATGCTTTATTTTGTTTTTAACTTCGTCTTAACTACATATAAAGGTATTTTGCAAAAGATAAGTGTAAGGGAAATCCAAATCGGTTTATTAGAACAAATGAACATGAATCATAACAATATTAAATTAACATACATATTAGTATTTGTTTGAGTCAAATGCTTGTATCGAGTCATAATGATGTTTTGCAGGAATTCCAGGAAGTAAGGTGTAGGTTTTTCCAAAATTTTTTCCGGAAACGTAACATGAGAATTCTGTCAGATCATTTCTGACGGCGTCAGGCTTTACAACCTGACGGCGTCAGGTTTAATTTTCTGAAAATTTTTGAAAGTTTTGTTTTCATAAAAAGTTTTTATTAAATCTATAACTTATAATCTCCAGGAATCTGCAAAATTATCATTCCACAAGCATTATATCCTTATATATAGATTTATCCCGCTGATGTTATGCAGGTTTTCGTGTTTGTTTTCTCAGGTTTAACAGGTTATTTTGGACAAGGAAATGTTTGCTGGATCAAGCTTTTGGCGATGCATTAGTCATGGAGCTTCAACATTACTTTGGAAGAAGATCTAACCGTGTTACTTCATTATCCACCGAACGAATCAGGGGAGTATTTGATTTCATTCTTTTACTTTATACTTTTACATCTTGTTATTTGAACATTGGGGACAATGTTCATCTTAAGTGTAAGGGGGGGGGGGTAAAAGTACGATTAGAGAATACAATTGCGCTTGATTTTTGTTTGTTTAATAGTGGATGTGTAATAAAACTGAGATAAATACCTGTTAGGGTAATTTTAGTGCCAAATTTAAAATTTTTTACAACATATAGGAGTGAAACTTTGATCTTAATGAGCGTCTCACGGATAGGAGTTATATGACTAGCACAAAAACCGTACCACTAAATTTTTTTTTCCACCCCCAAATATGTGAGGTTCGCCCCTAGAATTGGTAGGAAAAGCATTTTGCTATGATGTGTGTACCGGTAGCACTTAGATTCTAGAACTTGTGTTAGGACCATTCCGAGGCCACAAGTGAGACTACATTCGTGTAGTTAGATTTACTACATGATAAGAGGCATTAGGATTCACCCATTGTTTTACACCTGTGTTTTTATTATAATTACATTGGCTACATTGGTCAAGTAATTCTCCCACACCCTTTGCGTTGTACTCATTTTTAGTACACGATACCCCTAGTACACCCCTCAGAGCCTATCTTTTCGTTTCGACCTTTAAGCATTTTACTTAAAGGAAGAATTTGTTACACCCCACTAAAATGTACACCCAAATCGCCTTAGCCTACCTTGTATGCACTCATTTTTAGTGCATTATTGTGACAACATTTGTTTAAACCCAAGTTAATTATCTAGTTGATTACATGGTTGCTAAGTCGAGTCATATCCTTGTACATATTGTTTTGGGACGATTGGGACTCATGGGTAAAGTACTAGTGTAATAGAGTAATGGGGAAGAACATCATTTATTACCCCCATATGTGCTAAATATTTTATAAGTACTCCAAGTGTTTTGATTATCTTAATTCGAGTCATTAGAATAGTTATTTGTAAAGTTATGTAAAAGTTCAAGTGTAAGGGGAATGCAATGCCCCTATGATGTATTATTTTGGATGGTAGGGCAAAAGTGTATGCAAAAAAAAAAAAAAAAAAAAAAAAAAAATCAAGAAAAATACAAAAAAAAAAAATGAGAAAAAGAAAAGTAGAAAAAACATACGGACTACCATCCCGTTTTATTTTATGTTTATTTTACGTTTTTGTTATTTTGTTTTTAGCTTAAGATTGAGTCGAGTCTTGGCTTAGCAACATTGTATAGTACATGTAATTAATCAAGATCTTTAACTCGCCACCAGTAAAGTATCCCTTATCCAACAAATCCGTGTTTATCATATCCCTACACCTAACATTATAACCCATTTAAAAGCCCTCTTTGATAGTTTATCTTAGGTGCTTACGCCTAGTGGAGGAGGTTTTCGATCCTTTCCCAAGCCTATGGTAATCTATTTGCTATGACAGGTAGTGAGAGATATTATCCGTTTCCATTTATGAGATTTATTTTGATGACACTTGAGAGATGTGAGTATCTAAACACTACTTGTGAGGTGCTAGTATGTAATCTCCGTGCTTATTATGATTAAAGTGGAACGAATATTTGTTGTAATTACTTTTATGTTCGCATTAAATGACCCCTAACTTGTATTTTGATTAGAATAAAAGCGCATTTGCTTGAGGACAAGCAAATCTCAAGTGTAAGGGTATTTGATGAAGCGAAAAGTGTACCGCTTTTAAGGGGTCATTTAAGCCCTAAATCGTATTTATTTGATCAAATATTGCCCTAAATCGTTCCTTTTGTCATTTTAGGTACTTTTGAGGAGAAATCTGGAAAAGGAGGCATTTTGGACGTTTTTTGAGCATAAAAGTGCAAGAAAACGGCAAAGTCTCAAAAATCGGCTGAAAGTTACCTTTGACGGCGTCATATTTAACCCTGGACGGCGTCATGGCTTGGCAAAAGTGGTGGATGTGAAATTTACTCATGATAAGCCAGAGAAATTGCATGGAAATTCTGACGGCGTCACCCTTTAATTTGATCAAGGTCGTCACGTTATAATTCAAAGAGGGACGGCGTCACGTTCATAGTCTGAGGGCGTCAAGCCTTGATAAGCCAGAACGGATTTTGGAGAGCTAAAGAGGGACGGCGTCAAGAAGGTCATCCGGGAACCCTAAAAGCGGCGAGGTGACGGCGTCACACTCCATAACGTGACGCCGTCAGATCTAAAAATCTATATATAGTTTTGCAATTCTTTGTCATTAGTGTGGAACTTATTGGGGAACTTTGTGTGTGAAAACCCTAGGACGAATTTGGCAGCTCTTTCAAGGCTTTTTTCCTTGAGATCTTCCATGTTACATTGAAGATAAGTTATCAATTAATCATTCAATATGTCTATGTGTTGTTTGATTCTATCTTATTCTTGTCTTTTGTTTAACATGTTAGGCTAGATTTATCTTGTGTTTGCTTAGATCTAATGAAACCTAGCTATTGATTATTGGTTATTAGTGTGTTGTTAGTTGTATTGGATGATTGTTCATCTATGTTAGGCTTAAGAAAACTGGCTAACTTCCTATTCGGTAACTTGCTTGAACGTCTTAAGAAACATGAACCAATGCGTACTAAAGGTTTTTATGGTTGTATTTAATGCACAAGCGAATTCTAGTGATCCCATGTTAGGAGCTTCCTAGCCGGCTCGACATAGGAGTGAAGTAGGAGCTTGTAGAGTTGGGGAAGTACGTACGCCACCCCACGAATGGTATTAAGGAATACACCCGTCATCCACGCAACTAATACACACTAATCAACCGGTAAAAGATAGTTAGGGAGTAAGAAAATCTAAGTAAACACATTTCCCTCCACATAAGTTTTCACCAACATTTTCATTTTTGTTATTTTATTTTATTTGCATTCGTAGTAATTTGGGTTAGTTGACTAGCAACTAATTCCGCCCACTCTTTCAAACCCGAGATTTTACTTGCTTTCATAAAAATATAAAAACATAAAAAGAATCTTCTCTCACCCTTAGACCTATTAGAGTAATTTTTCATACCTAACGAACACTATTCCCTGTGGAGAACGATCAATCCCCCGTACTTACCACTACACTATACTACATCGGTCAGGTACACTGCCTGGTAGGGTTGTAAGCCTCTTGAGATCCCTCGAGAGGTAAAACCTGTTGTAAGGTTGCAAAACCACGCATCAATTCCTTTCCATCTTGTCGTCGTACGGTGATCTTCGTCAGGAAGTTGTACCCATACTTGGATTCAGTTTCAGCACTGACGATAGATAGTATCCGACTATTATGAAACACATCCGTTTTAGACGGTTTTGAAAGCTTCCACTTATAGAACCACTTCCGCATATCTGGCCAGTGATAGATACCTAGAAGGGCATCGTCGTTATATTCTTCAACGTCTTTGAGAAACAACTCGTCCATGTGTTCTTCAAAACCATCTATCACGTAGGAAGCTGCCGGACACTTAGTGAGGGATGTAGCATACCGCTTTTCAGGGTTCGTATTACCATAGATCAGATACTCCAAGTCTTTATTGAAGAAGTGTGCCTTAGGTATCTGTAGGTTGTGAGAGGGTCCGATAAGAGGTAGAGGTTTTGAATAATCAAGAAGATTAGAGGAGCCAGTAGTATCCCAATTCACGTTCTCTGACATTGCCCTTGCAACCTGTTCCAAGTTATACTCGAACTCCAAATGTGATGTCGTGACTGTCTTGAACTTAGTAAAACCAGCTTCGCGAACCTTGACGATGTCAGAAAGCTCTAACTGCTGAACCCGCATTACTTTCTTTAGGCGCTTCATAAAGTCCACAATAGATCCGGCAGTAGGAACAGCTTCTGCAGGAGTATCAGGGTACGCATCCACCATTTGTTCAAACCATGTATGTTTCGCAGCATCTGGGTTGACCCATTCTGGTGCAGGCAGCAAAGCTGCATCAGCTGATGGTGCAGTTACAGATGTGAACCTTTGAGGAGCAATATCAGCATCATGATGTTCCATTGGGAAGTCATCAAGTGGTTCAGTGTCGTAAAAAACACCCGTCTCTTGAGGAACAAACCCCTCAGTGTGCCAGTTGAGTGAACGATAGTAGTAGGTTGGGTTGTAGAAGTACCCTCCTTTCTTGGTCGTTTTCCCTGCTTCTTGGCCTGATCGTCCTTGTCAGGATCATCCTGACGACGTTTACTGGGTTTGTCTTGCTTGCAGGTCTCACCCTTCTTCTCAGCTCTCCTGATTGAGTTAATCAATGCTCGACGAAGTTCTTTCTCATTTGGATTATCCGCGACACCTTCCAACAACTTTTCTTTGAGATACTCAACTGGAGGATTCGATGGTAAAGTTTGAAGTGTCATTGACGTGGTGCGAAGTCGATTAGCCACCACGCGATCAAGCTTTCTATTCACATACTCTTTCATCAGACCAGGAATTATCTCACACAGGTGCTCGCTGATCTGTTGAGGTAGGGTGTTGCTGATATAGTGATCACACGCTTTCTCAATGTTATATCCTTTGAACACGTTCATTTCCCTTTGAAGTGGTTCTAGCTGTAGCTGTTGTGCTGCGAACTTCTCTTCTAACTCTGTAAGTTTAGCACTGTCAGGTTGTGGAGCTATAGGTGCAGGTGATGGTGGAGTGTTCATTGTGGTTTCAGCAATTGGAGACGGTGTTTTGGTTTTAAAGGTGTCAGCTGCTGGTGATGGATTCACTGGTGGGGTAGGTATTCTATCATCACCCCGATTTTCGGTTTCTTTTTCACTTTCCTCATCTGTTTCATCACCACTTTCTGCATCTGTCTCTTTACTATTTTCTTCATCTGTGGATTCCTCATCATCGTCAGTATCCTTGACTTTCTCAGTTTTTCCTTCATCTTCATTCATCTCATCATCTGCTGATTTCTCATCATCTTCAGCATCCTTGTCTTTCTCAGTGTTTCCTTCATCATCATTCTCATCATTCTCGTCCTTTTCATCATCGGATTCCGAGTCTGAAGCTGTTTGGTCACCTTGATCTGATTCGGACTGATTCTGAGACTCAGCATCTGAACTACTCGCAGTTTGACTATGTGTAGCTTCCGAGTCTTTTTTAGATTGTGACTCTGAGTCATTATCCCTTGGGTGTGAAGCGGATCCGTCACCCTGTTCCATTCCCCTTTGTCTCTTCTGATCAGCTTTAAATTTGGCCTTGCTTTCTTCTGTGGCCCTTCTGAGCTGTTCTTCTTCTTCATCTCTAGTCGTTGGCGGTTCAAGTTGCTCATAGGATGTATCAGTTATCTTTATGGATTTCCCCTTGCCTTTTCCCAAAGTTTTATCACCATTAGCCAATGCGAATGTGAACTTTACAATCGATTTCCTTCGTTCTTCCCTCAGATCTACGAGTTCTTCTTCCTCTTCCTCTTCTGAAGATTCATCTCTGAGTGTCATCATCTTCTTTGTTTCACGAGTGATCTTTTTAGTACGCGAGGATGAAGAAATGATAGTTTTACCTCTTCCGCGACCTCTGCCTCTCGTCGCCTTAGTTCTCTTAGCCGTAACACCAACTTCGCCAGCTTTTTCAGCTTCATCATACCAGTCATAGGCTTCAGTTACCTTAACCGGGTCAGACAATAGCATTGGAGGAATCCTCAATCCTCGTTTGGTTGTGTTAGTAGCATGTATCCTGATAGTTGTGAGAGTGTGATCCATGCTTTCCGTGTGATAGTTTTCGCTTAGGCGTCTGTCTATCTCTGGATGCTTATCCATGAAATAGGAGATGATCAGCTTGGTGAAGCGAGGAAATGGGACTTTGTATGCTTTCTTTTTAGCAAATTGTTCGTACTGATAAATCATATCGGTCCAGATGTATTGAGCAAAGTCCACGTGGTGCAGATTAATTACACCATGAAAGAACTTGAGGTGTTTAAGTCTAGGGTGTTCTAATCCTGTTTCTTTGCCAGTGATGCAGTGACTGATGATGGTGAATAGTGTCAACCAAGGTTGTGGAATGTACTTTCTGTCGACCTTAGAGCTAGAGGTGAGGTCCTCGCTGTCTTCATCATAGCCAATAGTTCTCAAATTTTCAACAATTTGCTCAAAGGTAGGATCTTTGCGAAAGGTTCCATTGGGAGTGGACTCTGGTGGAGGAAGATCAAGAATAGTCCTAAGAGTGTTGACACCAAACTTGATTCTCTTGTCATTAACGGTTATTCCCATCGTCTTCGAATCTTTGCTGATAAACAACTTGTGCCTGAACTGGTGCATGCACACCTCTGGTACACTCTCCGTCTTAGTCATGACGGAGTTGACGAAGTGTCACTTCAGAATTTCAACCATTATCTGACAGGACTTGTGACATCGTAGGTCATCGAAATCCGCTCTGGAGTTGGATTTGCTAATCTGGCGCTCATCCCCTTCTGGGATCATTTCCGTTCTAGCAATGGAAGTCTGAGACATGACTATCCTGGAGATCGCAAACACAAACAACCACACAAAAGAGGGTGTAGAATAATGTTAGTGTTAGTGATATATTTCATGATCTCAATCCGGCAGAAATGATGTATCACTTAGAAAGAGACAATCACAGATAATCATGCATAGTTTAAACAGGCAATCATGTATTAAACATCAGCACAGATCAGCACATATCAACAAAAACACTCTTAATTACTAAACTTATACACAATAAATATACTAAGTCTGGAAAACAGTAGCTACTCGAATAAACAACACTTTACTCGGAGGAAATAAGCCTTAATCGGAGGATTTTGACCAAACTTGGAAATGTCTGGTCTAAGTAGGAGACTACCAGTTTCCTTACTCGGAAACTATACAAAATCCTCCTAACTCGGAGTATTTGGCTTACTCGAAAAATTGGTCCATATATGTTACTCGGAAAAGTTGAGTATTATGGTTACTCGGAAAGTCAGATGAACCTTGGTTACTCGGAAAGGGTTAAAATCCTTATTCGGAAAGTCTGTTTATCACATTACTCGGAGACAAACTGAGTTACTTGGAAAATTCTAAGTTCCTCAGTTTAATACTCCTTGCTCGGAGATAAATAGGCTTGCTCGAAAAGGTTCATTAACAATCTCCTAACTCGGAGAGAATATGTCTTACTCGGCAACATTCATAGCTTACTCGGGAACATTCAAATAATCCAAGTGCACATTCAGGACATATTCAAGCAACACATTATGAATAACAAACATCCTAAGGATGCCCTAATTATGACCAAGTACCCAGATATTCATAACACGTAACACAAAGATTACCACAGAAAGTTAGATGACAGACAATCATTCAACTTGAGACATATGTTAGATTCATGTAATGAACTCTTAGGCGCATAATCACAATACATAATCACACATATCCCACCAATAACATCACAGAAACATACACTCATTTGTTCCCAGCCATTAAGTCGACCCTATGAACCCTAATCAACTCAGTATGCATCAATTGGAGTTACACATGACAATTAAGCATTGAAAAATCACTCCTAAGCATGTTGTTATGATCAGGAAAACACACAATTAGACTGAAACATGACAAACAAGAAATCCCAAAATTCAATCTATGAACCCTAATTCACGTATGAGCAAATTGAGCCACAGAAATGTTATAAGATTTCAGACAAGTGATTACAACACATAATTAAGCATGTATAACACTTACAAATGAGTTTTTGAAAGAAATCAAAATCTTGCGTAAGAATGGCTAATTACTTTTGGCGGGTTTTATTTTCTTTTGGTGTACTGTGAAGTTAGTGAGAAAGAAAAAACAATTAGACTTTGGGCTTTTATAGGTTTTAAAGTTTGCACTCTTGTCACCTTTAATCCCTTAACGCATTTCCTAGTTCATTAAAGGTCCTAAAGTGTTAAACCTATTAAAAACGTTACACAAACAACCCTCGTGGTATGATGGGATAACACTTTTATCTATTGTGATGAGAAAATCATTTTTTTTTTTGGAAAAATGTAATACAAAAAGAATATTTACAAAACAATGGCCATGATGTTTGACTCGTTTAGCTTTGTTTGAGGAAGTTGTCTAAATCTTCTGGAGTCAAGCATCGCATACCAATCTGGTGAACTAATCCCACAAATCTTGCATGAGGCAAGGCTTTAGTGAATAAGTCGGCCAGTTGGTATTCTGTACACACAAAGTAAAGCTCAACGGTACCCTGTTCCACATGCTCTTTGATGAAGTGATAACGAAGAGCATTATGCTTGGACTTGGAATGCTGAACTGTGTTGCACGAAATAGCAATGGCACTCTTGGAGTCGCAATACATCAGAATCTTGTAGAACACGTATCCGTAATCCATCAGCTGTGACCGCATCCAGATGACCTGAGCACAGCATGCCAACATGGCTACGTATTCGGATTCTGTTGACGAAAGTGATGTAAAATCCTGCTTCTTTGACTGCCAAGATACGAGTTTGTCACCTAAGAATTGCAATCCCCCTGAAGTACTTTTCCTTGTATCTAAGCATCCTGCATGATCAGTGTCTGAAAAGGCAATTAGTTCAAAGCCAGAATCCTTCGGATACCAGATCCCCAAGTTAATGGTTCCCTTTATGTATCGAAGGATTCGTTTAACCTCAGAGAGGTGTCGTTCAGTTGGTCTAGACTGATAGCGGGAGCAAAGATATGTGGCAAAGACTATGTCTGGTCTGCTGGCTGTTAGATACATGAGTGACCCAATTATACTACGGTATTTGGTAGGGTCAGTTGGTGTCCCATGTAAATCAGCATCCAGCTTAGGGGATGATGAGGACATTGGTGTATTATAGGTATCACTACTTGACATGCCATGCTTTTTTAAAATCTCTTGTGCATATTTGGCTTGATTTAGAAAAATACCACGGGGTGATTGATGAACTTGCAGTCCTAAGAAGAACTTCAGTTCACCCATCATGGACATCTCAAAGTTATGTTTCATTAATTTAGCGAAAGCGTTTGAGTATTTCTTATGTGTTGAACCAAAAATGATATCATCCACATAGATTTGAACAATTAAGATGTCTTCCCCGTGTTTTTGTATGAACAACGTTGGATCAACATAACCTTTAGTGAAATGATTAGCTATTAAGAATGCTGAAAGTTTATCGTACTTTAAGGCCATAGAGGGCTTTCTTGAGCCGGTAAACATGCTTCGAATGTTCTGGGTTGACAAAGCCGTCTGGTTGTGTGTCGTACACTTCTTTCCGGAGTTGTCCATTCAGAAACGCCGTCTTCACATCCATTTGATATACAGTGATATTCTTGTGAGCTGCATATGCCAGAAACATACGAACGGCCTCAATTCTTGCCACTGGTGCGAAAGATTCCTCGAAGTCGATACCCTCTTCTTGACTGTATCCTTTAGCTACCAGGCGAGATTTATTACGAATAATTGTCCCATCCGCATCCAACTTGTTCTTCCAGATCCATTTTAGCCCGACAACATAAACTCTAGCAGGTCGTTCTACTAATTCTCACACTTCTAGACGCTTGAATTGATCGAGTTCTTCTTGCATTAATTCAATCCAATTATCGTAAGTGAGAGCTTCCTTAATGTTTTTCGGTTCGGTTTGACAAACGGTGAGTGCATAAATGCAGGTTTCACCGTCCGTTTGGAGTTTCTTGCGTGTCAAGACCGGATTATCTGGATTACCAATCACATTCACTAACGGATGATCCTTAGTCTACTTGTGGGTAAAAGGGTAGTGTTGAAAGTTTTAGTGCATGTTTGACGGATCCAAATTGCTCGTTGAGGACTCGACAGAATCCGGAATTGTGGGAGCCGGAGCAAATGGATTGAAAAGTGCGTTTCCGCCATAGTCTGGTGGTATGGGTACTTCAGAAGGTGAGGGTGGATCTTCAGCTGCAGTTTTGGTATTAGAGGCTGATTGATCGACTGATGATGATGGTTCCGTAGGTGGTGCATCTTCAGCAACTATGGTAGACGTTGCTGGTGTATCAGGTGCCTGTACTTGAGCAGGTATTGTAGCGGAACTGGTGGATTCGTCAGGAGCACGACTAATGAACGAATCATCAAACAGCGGAGAAAACAGATCTTCTAAGTCCTTACGGTTGAAGGATAGTGGTGCAGTTGAATGATCAGGAAAGTTTAGACGGTTAGAATCGGGTCCTAAGCTGTTTTGCTCAGAAGCCATGTTTGTGAGTTCATCGAAATGAGCATGTATGGTTTCTTGAATTTTTCGGGTTCGAGAGTTCCAGATACGAAATCCTTTTGAGTTCTCACAGTAGCCAACAAAGATGCCAATATCAGCTTTGGCTTTCAGCTTTCCAAGATCATCACGATCATTATTCGGGTAACAGAGGGCCCCAAATACATGAAAGTAATTTATGTTTGGTTTTCTTTTGTGAACAAGCTCATACGGGGTTTTGTTGTGCCTTTTGGTGATCATACAACGGTTTTGGGTGTAGCATGCGGTTGAGACGGCTTCAGCCCAGAGGTAATCCGGTAATTGAGCATTTATCAACATCGTCCTTGCAGCTTCCACTAATGTTCTGTTGCGTCGTTCAACCACTCCATTCTGTTCTGGGCTGCGAGGAGTAGATGTTTGTTGTTCAATCCCTACTTTCTCAAAATACTTCCGAAGAATTTGGTTTTTAAATTCGGTTCCGTTATCTGTTCTGACTTTTCGAACGGTGTTGTGGAGCTGAACCTGAATTTTGGTGAGAAAGGTGATGATCATTGAAGGAGCTTGATCTTTTGTTCGAAGGAAGTAGACCCAAGTCCATCGTGAGAAATCATCGACGATTACCAGTATGTAACGCTTTCCGTTGATTGTTTGCACCCTCATCGGGCCACACAAATCCATATGTAGAAGTTGGAGTACATGATCCGTACTGTGCTCTATTTTTGGGGGAAAGCGAGAACGTGTACTCTTTCCTTGTTCACATGCCGGACAAAGGTGATCTTTGGCGTACCGGAACCTAGGAAGACCGTCGACTAACTTTTTCCGAGCAAGCTCGGTCATTGTGTTGAAATTTAAGTGAGACATGCGTTTATGCCATAACTACGCTTTTGTGGATTGTGCCTTAGAGAGCTGGCAAATTGGTGATGAAGCGCTCATGTCCGAAAAGGAAATGGTGTACAGATTTGTTCCGCGTTTTCCTGTCATGAGATCATTACCGTGTAGATCTCTAACGAAGAAGGTTTTCTCCCAAAAAGCAACTTTCAAGGCACCGTTAAAAAACTGTCCTACGGAGAAGAGGTTGTGTCCTAGGCCTTCAACGTAGTAGACATGGCTTATTTCGATGTTCCCGCTGACATAGTCCCCATAGCCCATGATAGCGGCAAACTAATCATTCCCGAATCTGACAGTTCCTATGAACTTTTCAACAAAGTTTACTAGAAGATTTCGGTTGCCTGTCATGTGTCGGGAACACCCGCCATCAACAATCCATAGTACGATTTGAATCACCTGCATCACAAGAAGACAGTGCAGATGGAGAGACAGTAACGGTGGAACCCGTTGGGTTAGTAGCACAATTATTAAGCTTTTTGGGTAACCAAGTAAAACTAGGTTTATTCTGAAGCCAACGTTGCCAATTCCAACTAGATTCTGCTTTCTTCCTAGTAAAGGCACTAGGTGTTTGGATTGTTCTAGTAGGGCCTATGGACTTGTCTACGGTATTCTTAGAAACTACTTTTGGCAGTTTTCTTAAGATTGACTTGGCAGCGGTAGGGAGCCTAGAGGAAATGCCAGCAGTATGTTTCTTCTTACGAGACAAAAGGGTATGTGCAACACAACTTTGATGATTACCAGACAAAACACTCGTACGACAAAACACACAATAAGCATCAATAAGAACATCATTCGAAACATTTAAAGTATCAGCATTCGTTACATCAGAATTAGAATTACTCGTTTTAAGGCTTGATTCTACTCTAGATATAACTTGCTTCTTATTCAAATTCCTAGTGTGAACTTCTTCTTCTTGGTCCTTAGGGGAGCTGCTCTTAGGCTTCCAAACACTATTCTTCATGGTAGTCTTGGATCTGCTAACCTTAGGAGAGATGCCTAGTTCTATAGAAGTGGAAGCATGCACATTAGTGTTCTGGGAAGATACTTTCTTAGGTATTTTGTCTACTTTATACATGCCTGGTTTTATCACATTCTTGTTGACATTTTCCCCTTTTTCAAGTACATTTGTTTTCTCTCTCAATTCAATGATGATGTGTTTCTGTTGTTGAATTTTAGAATCCAATTCACGATTTAATCAAAGAAGGTTATTTCGGTTTTCGCAAACTTTATCGATGTCCTTTTCGTATTTAGAAATTTGCTGTTTTAAAACAACATTTTCTTTCTCAATCAGATTTTCAGAAGCATGACTGTTTTGAAAGGACAAAGATGTGATTTGGTTTTGTAGTTTAAACTCAAAGGCGAGACTCTGAGTTTGACACCATTGCAACCTCTGGTTGAGTTTGCAAATTTCTTTTGAAAAATCATTTTTCACATCATCATTGATTTGTTTAAGCCTCTCATTTTCTTGTCTCAAATTATCTATCTCAACACGCAACATCTCAATATCAACAGAATAAGCATCAACAGTCATATCATTACAATCCACAAAAATAGAATTCATAATCACAGAAATAACATCAGAACATAGAACATTTTCCAAAAGTCGATCTGCTTCTTTTTCCAAAGTTTTCTTTTGAAATTTTTGTTTCAAGATTTTGTCGTCTTTTGCTTTGAAAATGCTCATCATTGATGCAATGTCCGATTGCAGTTCCTGTTCCCAATGTGTGGCACAAAGTCGCAGGTGTTCAACGTGTGGTAAAAATTGTTGTTAAAAAACTTCTCTCTTTTCCTTTTCATAGGGAGAAAGAAAAGTAGAGACTTTTATTTCAGAGTTTCGTTCAATTGCGTCTTCCAAAAATTTTATGTCCTCCATAAAACTATTAAAATATCGAAGGACACGACATGGTTTTGGCACTGAAGAAACTACACCTGGATTTTGTAAAGAGTTATTTACTTGTGCTTCATTGGTTACAGGGACTACTTCAGGAGATGCATTGATTTCACTTACAGACCATGTTGGTTCTGATTTTTCCTGTTGCGGGACGAAATTGTCGCTAATATGAGGTACTTGAAAATAATTATATTGTTTATGAAAATGAACTTGACTCATTTTAGACCGACTTTCATCCTCCTGTTCTATTTCCTCTTCTGTATTAAGCACAACCACACGTGTGAAAGTATCATCAAACAATAATTCTGCACTGTACAACTTAGGATTTTCCTTGAGTGCTTCGTTTAAAAAACGTGGTTGATCATTTCCAATTGCAAATCCATACCCTTTGGGAGCTGGTTTTACCGTTAACTTTTGTATGGTTGTTATTGATTCACCAGTTTTATACACAACGTTTTGAAGGTCTTTGAGTTTGGATTCCAACACAAGAATTTCCTCAAGATACGAATCAACCCGTTTTCTAAAATTTAGTCGGTGTTCAGAAAAATCATTTTGACAAGTGGACAACTCTGTCTTAGTTTTAGTAAGATCAGATTGTAGAATGTCAACTTGTTTTTGAAAATATAATTTCTCTTGTTCATTTTCTAAAATTATTTCACTTTTGGAAATGGTTAATTCACGAACTTGATGTTCTAAATCTTGTGCTTTCGCATAAGATTGTTGGAATGCAGCCTCAAAGCTTTTCTCTCGTTGTTCTTGAGTTTCATAATTCAAAATTTGAAGCTTGTAACACTCAAGATCCTTAGTTAATACTACGACTTTTGCTTTTAGATTTCTGTTTATTTCATTGCACCTTTCAATTTGGGATTTCTGTTCATTCAACTGTGTTTCGGTGGTCAGTATTAGGGTCATGAGTTCTGAATCTGGATCTGGGAAAAGATTATCTTGTCCATATTGATCATTATTATCATCAGAAAGAGGATCATCAAATGAAACAACGGGGTTAATTTGATCATCATCAAATGTAACGACGGTGTTTATTTGGTTATCGACTTGAGAGGATAATAATGAATCATTTTGACCAAGATCTGCTTCAGCTGATGCAGATGCAGAGGGTGACACAATTTCATCAATCAGATATTTTGAGCTAGGTACCTGAGACAAGCCATCGGTATCATAAACCGGGCCTGTTTCACTCATGTGCATTTCCTGCATATTAGCCATCAACATCACAGCTGCTTCTAGATCCTCCATGTCATCATTTGAGTAAGCATTTGCCATGAAGCTTTTCTCCTTTTCAGTGAGAGTGCCTCCACGTTCATCCTTGAGGGCTAGAACTAGAGCTTCCTTGTGATATGCACTCCCCCTGGTTCTTGGCTTGGGGCATGCATTGGCTACGTGACCCTTTCCCCCGCAGTTGTAGCATTTGATCCCGCTGTTTCCAATCCCAGAATTCCCTGTGTCAACAACTTGTGCCCTGTTACTTCTAGTGGAATTGAACCTCTGTCCACCTGAATTACCCATGTAGCTATCCGATCTAGATCTCCCTGAAGCTCGGTTTTGTACCTGAACTCGGCCATCCTGAACAACTGCCTGATTTCTGGTGTTGGAAGAAGACCTCAGACGGTTGTTGGATTTGTTTGAGAACTTGCTGAAAGCTTTGGCAATCAAAACAAATCCTTCGTTCAGTGATTTAAACGCGTCGTCGTCATCACTGTTAGCATCGGTATTTTCATATGGAACCATTTGTTGTGATGAACCTCCGTATGGAACGAGTTGATTAGATGTGGTTTGAGAGGGAGGATTTTTCGGATGCTGTGGTTGGGGAAAACTTTGACATGGTGGTGGTTGGACAAAACTCTGTGGTGGTAGTGGAGCAAAATGAAACTGAGCCATTAAGGAAAGTGAGTTTGGAGTTGGTGATGGCGTGAATCCTCCACGTGCTGCTCTATCCTTGTCAACTTCAGATTGGTGTTGTTTAAGGTAATCATACAATAACGCATAAGAAACGTCGTTTATCTTTTTGGCTTGTCGAACAAATGTCACGTACTTTTGCCAATCTGGTCCGAGACACCCCAGAAACTTAGAGTTTACTGCTATCCTGGGTAGTTTGATGTTGTGACGATCCAAGTCATTGACGATATTTGTGAACCTGTGGTAGTATGACTCCAACGATTCCCCTTGTTCAATCATGAAATTGGTATATTCCATGTACAGTTTAGATTCCATGTCCTCCTGATTTAACTCAGTACCTTCCATAAGAAGGTGTACATGTTCCCACATATCCTTGGCTGTCTTTTGTGCATTTATGCTTCGGAAGATAGGATTAGGAATTCCTTGAAGTATATATGACATTGCCAATTCATTAGCTTCTTGTTGTTGGACTTGTTCTTTTGTAAGTTGAGCAACAGGAGTGGGAATTGTAGTTGCTGCTCTTGGAGGAGTTGCATTGGCATCACCTGGAACCGTGGTTGTAGGTGCTGGGTAAGGTCCTTCAATAATGACCTTTTTTTATGTACTTACCATGGGGTTTCTTCTGCTCGATAAATCGAAGGAAACGACTCGACCACTGCACGTAATTACCCAGAGTAAGCATTGGTGGTGTATCTAAAGATCCGGCCTCGTGTCGGGATTGTTGACTGCTTATAGCATCGCACATCTTGTCAAACCAGTGAGGTTGTTTTGGTAGAAGTTGATAAGTCGGGATTGGCTATTGTGGAACTTGTTGACGAGCTGGTTGTTGAGGGAAAAACTGGTGTTGTTGTGTGAAAGCTTGTTGTTGTTGGTACTGTGGTTGAGGATAATATGGTTGAGGATATTGTTGT
Organism: Artemisia tridentata subsp. tridentata; assembly: GCA_021014915.2. Lineage (NCBI taxonomy): Eukaryota > Viridiplantae > Streptophyta > Magnoliopsida > Asterales > Asteraceae > Artemisia > Artemisia tridentata. The sequence goes on from CP139509.1 coordinate 411,778,670, forward strand.
TGTTTTGGTTGTTGTGGTTGTTGCTATTGATACTGTTGTTGCAGATTTTGAAAGTAGTTAAAGTATGGTGGTTGAGACATTTTAGTTGTAATCTGTGGATGTTTGATCGTTTCAAGGAAATAGGATTTGTGTTTGTATGTGCACAATTTGTTTCCTAACTCGGAAATAATTTCTGTAGATGCTCGGTAACTGCCTTACTCGGAAGAATTACAATAACCTTGGAAGATAAAACGTTTCCTTACTCGGAAAACTTTAGAATGTTCCTTGCTCGAAAATTTGAGAAAAATTCCTAACACAGAAGATTTAAGACTTTTCCTAGCTCGGAAGATATGTAAATGTTCCTAACTCGGAATTTTTGAAATTTTCTTAACTTGGAAGATTCACAATTTTCCTAACTCGGAAATGTTAAATCTTACTGAGAAATAGCGCTTCTTCCAAACTTGGAAATTACAAAGCTAACTCGGAAATATTTCCTAACTCTGAAACTTACTTTACTCGATAATTCCTTAACTCGACAATTCCTAACTCGGAAAAGTTGAGTCTTAGAATTTTTGTTAACTCGGGACAATTTCCTAGCTCAGAAATTTTATGATAATTCGAGACTTTGTTGGAAAATATTCCTAACTCGGAAAGTTTCCAGTTTTTCCTAACTCGGAAAAATGGCAATCACTTGGGACTTGTTGAAAAAATTTTCCTAACTCGGAAATTTTTCAATTTTCCTTACTCGGAAAAATTCAGTAACTCGGAACTTGTTGAAAAATTTTCCTAACTCGGAAAATTTTCGGTTACTCGGGACTTGTTGAAAAATTTCCTAACTCGGAAAAATTTCGGATGAACAGTAACGAATCACACAAAAAATTCCTAAATCTTTGTTTAGCTCTGATGCCACTTGTTAGGTCTTGTTAATATCACACAAGGTTACTAGAGAGATTAAGAGAGAGAGAGAGAGAGATGTAGGTTAAATCACAAGTAATATGAAAATGAATAATGCATTAACCAACACTCTTTCCCTTCAATGGGAGGGGTATTTATAGTGTGTAAAGTGAAATGGGCTTGGCCCTAAAATATAAAATAAACAAATAGGGCGCAGCCCATAAGATAAATAAATAAACGCCCACAGCCCATGGGCCTTCTACACAGGCTGTAGAATAAAACTAACCTAAAGGCCTAAGCAACTTATTACAAAATATGATTAATACTTTAATTATTTAAGACGAGTTCCCAACAAAGATATCCGCATACTGATAGCGGGATGGGACATGAAGAACACGTACATGACCAGTAACGACTAGATCACGAACAAAATGAATGTCAATCTCAATATGCTTCGTACGTTGATGTTGCACGAGATTAGATGATAGATAAACGACACTGACATTATCACAATAAACAATGGTAGCAGTCGAAAGCGGTGTATAAAGCTCACGCAATAAATTGCGTGTCCAGCAAGTGTCAGCAACAGCATTGGCAACACCCCGATATTCAGCTTCAGCACTGGATTGAGAAACAGTAGCCTGATGCTTAGATGACCAAGATAAAAGATTGTTGCCAAGAAATGCACAATACCCTGACGAATAAAGCTGTAAACCATAGGCTAATGTACCGCGAACATAACGTAGAACTCATTTGAGAGCAGCAAAATGTGGCTCCCGAGGATCATGCATGAAGAGACAAACCTGCTGAACAGCATAAGAGATGTCCGGTATAGTAAAAGTAAGGTACTGTAGAGCACCTGCAAGACTGCGATATAATGCAGGATCAGAAACAGGATCACCATCGTCAACAAGCTTGGAATCCGTATCGATAGGAGTGCGACACGGATTACAAGTAAGCATGCCAGCACGCTCAAGAACCTCAGTAGCATACTTCTGCTGAGAAAGAAACATCCCAGAGGTAGTACGAGTCACAGATATGCCCAAAAAATAATTAAGTGGGCCAAGATCAGTCATGGAGAACTCCGTATTCAGAGAAGTAATAACCCGCTGCAAAAATGTTGTAGAAGATGCAGTCAAGACAATATCATCATTCATCAACATATAATAGTAAATAAGCTGTATCGGTCCCCTGACGATAAACGAATAGTGAAGAGTCACAACGGCTATGATGAAAACCAACCCGAGTAACATATGCAGCAAACCTCTGAAACCAAGCGCGAGGGGCTTGTTTAAGCCCATAAAGTGATCTCTGCAAGAGACAAATATGATTGGGATGCTGCAGATCCCGAAAACCAGGTGGCTGATACATATAAACAGTCTCAGACAACGAGCTATGCAAAAAAGCATTCTTGACATCAAGCTGATGAACATGCTAATGTCGAGAAATAGCAAGACTAAGTACCGTACGAATAGTAGCCGGTTTAACAACGGGGCTGAAAGTGTCTTCAACATGAATACCTGAAAGTTGAGTACTGCCATTCGCAACAACGCGTGCCTTGTAGCGATTAAGACTACCATCTGCATTATGTGTGTGCCCAAAAAGCCACATAAAATGAACAATGTTCGCGTCTGGTGGTCGAGGCACAAGAATCCAAGTATTATTTTTAATCAGTGCATTATATTCATCAAGCATAGCACGAAACCAATTAGGGTCAGTAAACGCATGGGTGTATGACTTTGGAAGTGGAGAAATGGTAGACACATTAAAGGTGAAGCTTTGTGTGGGGCGATTAGAACCAACACGATAGCGAGTGACCATGGGGTGAGTTGACGTGGGATTGGGGTGTGGTTGTTGGACCGGAGGAATAACACCAACGGATTGTTGGACAGTGGTAGTGGAAGTTGGCTGGGGTTGGGCCTGCGTATGGGACGGTAAGGACATGCTACTGGGTGTAATTAGGTCTGGTTGGTGAGTTATTGGACTGTGGGATGATGGACTATGATCGGGTGTGGGAATCGGGTAAGTAGTAGTGGTAGGCGAGGGTAAGGTTAGGTTTTTAGTAAGTAAATGTTGTTGTATAATGTTGGGATATGTATCAAGAAAGGTGTAAGAGGGCGAGTCGTTTGGTGTCATGGAGCCATACGGGAATTGTGATTCATCAAAGGTCACATGACGGGATAAAATGATTTTGTTGGTGTTGAGGTCGACATCTATACCCTTGATGGTTCGTTGGGTACCCAAGAAATATGGAAGGCGTGGAACGGGGTCCAAGTTTGTTGTTGGTATCTATGTGAGGGTAGCAAAGACAACCAAATACTCGAAGGTCTGCATAGTTGGGTGTAGTCTTGTAAAGGCGAGTGTGTGGGGTTTCATTGTTTATGGCAGTGGAGGGCAAGATGTTTTAAAGGTAGGCCGCCATGTGAAGGGCTTTAACCCAAAATGTGGGTGGAATGTGGGCTTGAAATAGAAGGGTGCGTATTAGATTGTTGATTGTGCGGATCATTCGCTCAGACTTACCATTATGTTGGGAGGTTCTCGGGAAAGACAACCGAATGGTGATGCCATTAGAAGAGAATAATTGGTGTAGGGCGGTGTTGTCACATTCACCACCATGGTCACATTGCAACGATTTTATATCACAATTGAACTGGTTCTTAACAAATGCACGAAAATGAATAAATTTAGACATCATATCAGACTTGTTACGAAGAGGGTACACCCATAAATAATGAGAAAAATGATCTAAAAACAAAACATAGTATTTAATGCCAGTAACACTCGAGAGTGGAGAAGTCTACAAATCAGAATGAATAATATCAAACGATGAAGTAACTATAGTTTCAGAAAGCGAAAAGGGAAATCTCACGTGCTTGCCAAGCTGACAAGCATGACATAACATGGAAGGCTTAGTCTTATTACATGAAATAAAATTATTGGAAACTAAGCTACGTAACACGTCACTTCCTGGATGACCAAGTCGTTGGTGCCCCGTATCTTGACTGACAAAGAAGGCTTGAGGAGGTGTCGGGGCAGTTACAGGATAGAGATCCCTGGTGCTATCACATCTGGGGAGGATTTGGCGGGTCCAGTAGTCCTTCACAGAAAAACCGAACTCATCAAACTCAATGGTACATTTATTTTCATGAACAAATTGACGAACAGATATAAGGTTTTTAACGATGTTAGGAGTAATGAGAACATTATTTAAGTGAAGAGTGCGATAAGGAGTGGTTAACGTGCTATGACCCGTGTTGGTGACGGGAATGGATTTCCCATCACCAACAGAGACAGATGGATAAATACAAGAATTAAAAACAGTACTAAGATTAGTAGCAGAGGAATTAAGGTGAGATGACGCACCAGTATCTATGTTCCAGTTTGCATTAGCCGGGTCTTGGAGAGTCATGGTGTTGAATGCCTGAGGAAGATGTGTTTCCTGTCCATGTGGAGTAGACTGATTGCCCGAGCCATATACCGCCTGTGTGAGCAAAGCATGTTGTTGCGGTGACAAAGTAGAGGTCCCCTGATGTGTTACCGAATGACCAAAATTAGATGAGTTGGTCTGCTGTGGGCCAAAACCAGGTGGAATGGATCCGAGGCCCAAAGTCGCAGCCTGTATGTTGCTATTAGAGTTTGAACGGGCCTGAGATAATTGTGCTCTAAGTTGTTGTTGGGCCTGCAATAGTGCAACAAGATTGGGCTGTCCAGTGGAGTTGTTATTCGACCCACCAAATTTATTCCCAGATGGGATACGATTAACATTAGGTTGCCTGGTACTATTTTGACTACGAGCAGAGTCATGAATGAAACGACAAGCATTCCCCCATCGACAAAATCCACGAGAGAAGTTACGACAAACCTGAGGAGTATTGGTACGTGTGTCGTGTGAAGTGCGACTGTCTTGGTTACGGTTTGCATGGTTTGCATGAGGAGTCTCGGTAAGGAGTACTTGAGGTGCCGAGCTACCGGTGTTGATGGAAACAGCTTGCGAGCGTGAATTAAGCCGCATCTCTTCAGTGATCAGCATGGAACGCATTGTGTCAAGTTCCGGAAAGGGGTCCTTATGCGCAATAATAGTAGCAAGATTAGCGTATTTTTCGCTTAGGCCATTGATGGCATATGTGACAACGTCGTCATCCGTCATAGACGACCCAAGATCCTTCAATAATGTGATGATCGGTTCTATCTTGCGGAAGTAAGCATCCGCGGTGAGATCACCCATTTGTATGACGCGTAACTCGCCTTTTAAAGCAACTATACACGTACGCTTATTGTCGAGAAAGAACTTTCCGACATGTTCCCAAGCGTCTTTGGCAGTTTTGGGGTTGATTTTTATTAACCTACCTTGAAGAGTAGGAGAAAGTGTGAGAAATATCCAAGACTTGACAATCGAATCTGCAGTCTTCCATTCGTCAGTTGGTGGAGGCGGGTTAGAAGATGTTACAGCCTCGGTTGCACCTTCGATATGCTTTAGGACACCGAAGTTGTCACAATGAATTTTAAAGAAATAGCACCATGATGAGTAATTTAACTCATCAATATTCAGTTTGACAGGGACAACGTTGTTGATGTTGTTGACAGCGTATTGTTTCTCGATGAGGGTGAGGGTGGGAGGTTGTGGAGGTGGCGTACTGTTAGTCATTGTGGTGGTGTTTGACGGCAGCCGATTAGGGTATAGGTGTTTTTAGGGTTTTGAGGGTGAGGTATATTTGGAGAAGATCGACTAGGCTGATACCATATTAAAGGTATAAACCGTATATTGATTGTGTCTTGAATACAGATTACATGTGAACATATATAATGAATACAATGGGCCAATACTACAAAGCAAATACATAACCGGGCTAGGCCCATATAAACTATCGCTAAAATATATATATAAACGAACTCGTTTGGCATATATTGACAAGCCTCGATTTTTGTGTGTTTGTTAAAAAATCTAACATCTTGCTGTCACTTTGGCGGATAGAGTTGAGCTATCCATCCAACATATAACATACTTTGATGTCGTCGTTCAGACTTCACTTTGGTTCATTTGGAGATTCCATAATAAGATAAAGTCATGCATGTGGAATATTGTAACATACTAACCAATAACATAGATGAATTAAAATGGATTTATATATGTAATTTAAAAGTTTGTAGACATAGATAAATCAACTTGGAGAATCTTAATTTATAGATTATTGGATCTCGTTCACGTAACATGGGATTTCTGAACAACTATTATAGTCGAAATTCATTAAATTTCAACGTGGAAGGATACCACCCTTCATCTTTACGTAAATGGACGTGCATGCTCATCAATCTTCTTCATTGTGGCCTGGTGTGTTAAGCCGTTGCAAAAGTTTTAGAAGAGACTATAGAGTTCAATCTTGTTGGGTGAACATTTCATGATAGCTAATGAAATATCCAGAAACGGTCACATACCGATTAGAGCGCATACATCAAAGCCAAAAAGGCAAGCTCGACTTTTCCAGATAACTTGAACAAAGATCCTTTTCCGTTTACCTGGAAAATGGACATGCATGCTCTTCAAGACTAAAATGACCATGTTTCATGAACCCTACTAACGCCATTGTTTCTTTACAAATCGTAACACATGGATCGAGTCTTAAGAATGATGGAAAGAACAACCAATGGGTAGTAAGCGTCAGAAATGTCAGTGTTATTAGCCAAGCCAAAATGGGCGGCAGCTCCAACCTCTTACCTAAGGTTTTCTTGATCACGATCTCCATTCCAATCCAAAGCCCCTGAAGTATAAAGTACCAACTGACTTCCCAAGTTGGCCTATGTAGGCCAAGGTGATAAAAGATCATTTCATGCATGATCCCCGACACTAGAAATGTTGTGAAAACAGCGGGCACTGATACCCATCTTTCGGGAAAAAAATAGCTAAAGATGACACGGGCTGGATTATAGACTATAAGGCGTAGTATATCAGAAACCACTAGATTCCATCTTTTTCCCCAATAGTTCTGTACAGATGTAGCACGGTGAGGCTCGTCGAATTGTGGTTCTAGCTTTACCCCAAGTATAGCTCCAACTAAAAGAGCTATCATGTTGAAAGATACTACGAACATGAAGACAAAGGAGTACGCAATAAAAGACAAGGTCACTAATGGGTGAAAGTAGTCCTTGTAACCATATCCGATAATTGCCAGGATAAACAATATAACTCTAGGAGCATAATCCCTGTAAGATTTTTTCTTGATTTGGTGAGATGCATTTTCCTGATTTCTTATGATTTTGATGGGTAGACTAGCCGCAAAAATGAAATGAGATAAAGTAAGAGCCGGATCTGTAGATAAAGGGCCTTGCCCAAAGGCATAAAGGATGAGCTTGAAGCTTCCAAGCCATGACAATAAGAAAGATATCGGACCGGCAAAGATGATGGTTTTTAGGTTTAGGGGAAGACATACAAAAACACATATTACTGGAAATAAAGCCAAGAATCTAGCTGTACCTTTTGAAATAAGCATACCTACACTATGAGAATAGACGAGAGATGCCAATGCTATACACAAATCAACAATAAGATTGTATACCTCTCCTCCCATTTTTATGGATATTTCTTTGAGATCAATATTTATATATCTTCTTGAACTAACGTGTGGAGTTTTGGGCCTTTCAAAGAAGATAAACAAAATGTGAAGTTTGATCAAATGTTGACATATATGATGCAAATTAGATATGGATAATTACATGTATATGTATATACCCTTACACACTTTAGATATGGATAATTATATGTATATTTTTTTATTTTATTTTTTATATTTTTTATCCTTTCGAAAAAAAACTTTAATATTTTTTATATTTTACGAGCTAATTAATCATCTGCTCTCACAATTATTCAACAGAAAGAAAGTTTAAAAAGGCGCATATATATACTTTGAAATTTTGCGAGAACACACATGACCAAACCAACATTATGCGTGAGACATGCACCATATCAACTCTCAAATACACTCGACTAAATCAACAAAATGGCAACTCGACACGAGCTTGTGGAATGTGTCATACAATAGCTAACTCTATTATAAACTTAACCAACAGCTTTCCCACTTTACTTTGTATGTGTAACTATAAGTATGTAACCACGGTTTATCGATGTACACAACACCAAAATAAAGGTTTTGGGACCAGCCAAAAATTTGGGTCGACATTCTCGTCCCAAATTTTGAACATGACCCACACTTTTTTCAACAAAAAATGGCAGTCAAACATTTTTTCCACATTCTCAATATGGGACGACAATGTCGTCTCAAATCTTTATATACTTGTTTTTCGACATTTCAATGGTTTCTAAATGAAATTTCCAAAAAAAAAAAAAACATCCCGCCAAACAAAATGGGACTAAAATGTCGTCTCATTCTGCGAGTATTTGTTTTTTTTTTTTTATTTAAAAACTTTTTAAATCAATATAAAAACTTTTTTAAAAACAAAATGGGACGACAATGTCGTCCCATTTTTATTAAATATTTAAAATGGCATTTTTAATCCAATAATCTATTTTAAAATATTTGTATATAAATTAATTTTAGAAAATTATTTGCTTTAAAATTATATGTTAGTGTAAAATTTAATTTTAAAAATTACATAAATTAAAAAATTTACAAAATCAATACTTTACTATTTATCAAAAATATTTTTGTTGTTAAAAATATCAATTATAATGGGGTTTTGTGGAATCTGATAAACCACAGGGTTCAGATTGGAGTAAAAAAGTTGAAGAAAAAACTGAATCGCAAAGTGGTTGGGGTAAATCAATACTTTTAGAACATAAGATCAAGACTTTTGTGTAAAAAATAAATTTAAGCTCAATGAGCGCACATAACCTACCGACCATAAACAAATAAGCTCTCCTTTCAAACAGCATACATAGAATGAATCTTGTAGACCTTTTAAATACCTTTTACTTCCAATAACACCTATTTCAATAACAAGAAAAAAGTCGTTCGCTCTTGTGTCGTAAAATAAAAGCAGAGGGTTTTGATGTGCACTTGGAGCAAACATTGTTCGTTGTTTGGATAATCTTAAAACGCTGTGTGGGTGTGTTTAAGAAACTAGCAGCCAAGGAGTATAAAATAGGCCTGACCGCTTGAATATTGGTACATGGTAGTGAATAGGTTTAATTAAATATAGGAAGAAGGGTGGTTGGGGGACCAAATGATGGTCCTAGACCAAGAGGACCTTTTACCGCAACGAGACAAAGGCTCGATATCTTCACAGCGGATGAGCAAAAGATTATTAACGAAATTAATCCCATCATTCAGTCTATTCCATTGTTGAATTCCATTTCTTGTTAATGTTAAAGTTATGAAACACGAATACTAACTATGTATGGGCACAAACTATTTTGTGAAGGTACAATGATGGCGATCCTTTGTCCGCCGATGATCAAACTTATATTCTTGATAACGTCTTCAATCACCATCCATATAAAGTTCAGAAAACAAAGTTTCAAGAAAGTCGTTGCTTTTTTGTTGTATCAACCGATGGCTGTGAAGAAGACTTCTCGTACATTAAATGTGTTGAGAATTATGTAAAGGTGGTGATCTTGACTATTATGAACTAGAGGATAATTACATGGAAGCGGGATCTCCTGAGCTCGAATCCGGTTCTAAACCTGTATTTGAAGACGGTTTAGATCTGAATATTGATGAAATGGATGTGCAAGAGATTATTAACGAAATTAATTCCATCATTCAGTCTATCCGCTGGATTATGCATCAAACTTCCCACCAAACACTTCCCGCCAAATTTTCCCACCAAAACTTCCCACCAAAATATTGGTGCCAAAATTTCTGTTGGGAATTAAATATTCAAGAAGTTTAATATCGGGTTCTATTCAAAGAAATACTCTAAGTGTGATTCTGCTGCTAGAGCATTTGGTTCCTGCTGCTAGTGTTTGATTCTGCTGCTAGCGTTAAATGATTCTGCTACTAGGCTTAACATTCTACTGCTGAAGGATTCTGCTGCTAGCGTTAACATTGCTGCTGCTAAAGTACTTTCTGCTGCTGAGTGGATAAGTATGAAAAGATATTATGTGTATTTAAGTCAACAATATACGGTAGATAATATCTTACCCCATGTGATCAGTCATAATGTTATATTCACAGAAAAAGTTGTAAACATAGATACAAGTTGTATCTTAATGACTGACTCTCTCAAAGCAAGTGTTCGACTAGACTTATCAATATTGTAAAAGATCTTTCTTGTGATATAAAAGAAAGATCTTAGACTAGTGATATGTGTGTCTAATAGTGTGTTAAAACATATAGTGAAAAATATATCTCTCAAGAACAAAGAACAAAAACAATATCACAAGATATAGAAACATAAGATTCAAGGTTATAACCCTAGTGATAACTCAAGATCACTCGTATTATTATCTTAATAATATTGAATCATTTGGTGATAAGCTTTCATTGTTCATTGTCATATAACAAACACAACTGTTCCATTTCCATAACACAAATAACCTTCTACGTGTGATTAAGTAGATTCCGCATTCTTAATCATATTAACTCAATATATCATACAGACAAAGTACAAAAGGTTTAACCACCTTAACCATGTGTCCAATCCTAACAAGTGGTATCAGAGACAGGCTGATATAGTTGATTTAGAAGAAGAAGCTTAAGAAATGGATGTTCAGGATACTGCTAAAAATGTTGCTGTAAAGTTGCCCATGATCAAACAAAATGAGTTTGAGCTATGGAGGTTGAGAATTGAGCAATATTTTATGGTTCAAGATTATGCTCTCTGGGATATCATTACATATGGTGATTCTTTTTCACTAGGCTATTCAGATGTTATCATTGACGGCAAAACAGTAAGACAAAGAAATACTGGACCAGTTTCAAATGAAGAAAGGATACAGAAGAGAAATGATCAAAAAGCAAGAAACTTGTTGCTTATGACCATTCCTGGTGAACAGATGCTATCCTTTAGCAAGTATCCAGATGCAAAAACTCTTTTTGAAGAGATTTGTGCATGGTTTGGTGCTAATGAAACTACCAAGAAAACACAAAAGACATTGCTGAAACAACAAATTGAAAATTTCAGTTCAAATAGCAATGAATCTCTTGATAAGTTGTTTTCTAGATTACACAAGCTTGTCAGTCAGCTAAGTGTATTGAGTGTTGAGATAGCAAAGGAAGATCTCAACATGAAGTTTTTGAGAAGTCTACCTGATGAGTTCCATACTCATGTGGTTGTCTGGATGAACAAGCTAGATATTGAAACCATGAAACTCAATGATTTGTTCAATAACTTCAAAATTGTTGAACAAAGTCTAAAGAAGTCTGGAATCTATAGTACTAGCTCTGGGAATGTGGCACTCTTGTCATCTCCCAGTATTAGTAAGTCAGAAGAGGTAGATGAAGTTGAAGGTGTTTCTATTGCTACATATGGTGGTCCTTCTACTAGTTCACAGAAGAATGTTGCTGGACTTGGAGATCCATCATTTTATGTATTCATGTCTAGTCAAACTAGTGGTTCTCCTCTAATTCATGAAGATCTTGATCAGTTGGATGAAAATGATTTGGAAGAGATAGACATCAAATGGCAGGTTGCTTTGCTTAGCATGAGGGCTAAGAAGTTCTGGCAGAGAACTGGTAAGCAGATTACCATTGATGGTAATGAAACTGCTGGGTTTGATAAGAAGAAAGTAGAGTGTTTCAACTGTCACAGGTTAGGACACTTTGCTAAAGAATGTAGAAACCCAAGGAAGCAGGATAATAGAAGCACATGGTATAGGCAAGAGAAGAAGAAGGAAGTCACAGTTGAAGAACCAAGGGCTATGCTAGCCATAGATGGGGTTAACTATGACTGGAGCTTCATGGTTGATGAAGAGGAAGCACCAACAAATGCTGCTCTTGTGGCCACTGAGACTGCTCTAATGGCCTTCTCTGATTCAGAGGTAAATTCCATAACCAAATGTTCTGAATCATGTTCTGCTCTTAAAGATAATGAAGAACTTAAAGAAAAGCTGATAATAGGCGAGAAGAACTAATTATTGCCTTAGCTAATTTAAGTAATCCTAAAAGAGCTATAGGTGTTCTTGAAAAACAAATTGCACATTTTCAAGGTAATGAATCTAAGTTTACTAATGATTTAAATGCTCTACATAGAGGCATAGCATTTAGAGATAAAATACTTACTAGTCAAAGTAAACAATTAGCTGAAGCCAATAATAAAACTGAAAATGTTAAGATAACTGTAGATGCTTTAGCTCATGCCTCAGAAGGAATGAATAAGATTTGGGAAGCTCAAGTAATCGATAAAGCTAAGTCTGGTTTAGGATACAAATCTGTTCCTCCACCATATAGAGGTGTTCCTTCACCTCCAGGTGTTGACCTAGCACACACACGTTTTGCTGAGTTTCAAGAACCAATAATGGAATATGGTTCTAAGGCTACTAAGAGTCCTAAGATAGAAAAAGTAAGTGAAAGTTTAGATAAAACTTTACTTTATCAGGACAAGGTGTCCTTTGTTAAGAAAGGAGATGCTATAGTTGTTGAGGATAGTACAACTAATAGTGATGAAGATATACAGGTTATGTCTAAACCTGAGAAAGTTAAGAAAACAGGAACTAAGGTTCCTAAAGTGGTCAAAAAGGATACCGATAGGCCTAAATCAAACATTAAACATGTTAGGCAACCAGTTAGGTATTGTGAACAATACAGATCCACTAGCAAGCCCAGAGGTAACCAAAGAAATTGGAATAACCTCAACTCTAACCAATTAGGTGATGACTTTGCTTTTTATAATAAAGCTTGTTACACATGTGGTAGTTTTGATCATCTTGCAGCTTTCTGTAACAAATGGGTATCTGGGTAGGGTTGAGCAAACGGACCGGATGGACCGGACCGACCGACAAAACCGACCGGACCGGACCGGACCGACCACATTCGGTCCGGTCCTCGGTCTAAGCTTTTTGGCTAATTCGGTCCTCGGACCGGTCCGGACCGACCAAAAAACTGAAAAAACTTGCCAAATCTTGCCTAATTGGACCGGACCGACCGAAGACCGACCGGACCGAGACCGGACCGACCACATTCGGTCCGGTCTCGGTCTATGGTTTTTCCGGTTCTCGGTCTTCGGTCCGGTCCGGTCTTGGCCGGTCCGGTCCGGTTTTTGGACCGTGATCACCCCTATATCTGGGTATGAAAACAATAGGGTGAATTTCAAAAGGCAAACTCCTCAAACTCACTTTCACTCTAAGTCTAAGAAAACAAAACCCAGAGCAGTTACCAAAGCAGTTGTCAAAGCAGTTTTTGCTGCTAGACCATTCATGACTGTTAACCCAAGACCAACAGTTAAAAATGCAAAATCTTTTTATACAAATGTATCAAAGACTGTTCAGAGGCCCATTCAAACAAAAGCAGTGGTCCAAAAACAAGTTTGGAAACCAAAGGGTAAAACTGGTAAGCTAGCAGTTCCTGCTGGTAAGCAATCAGTTCATTCTGCTGCTAAGGGAAACAGGGCAAATGCTGTTAAGGCCTCAGCATGTTGGATTCTTAAATCCAATGTTGCATCAACTGTCCTTAAAAGATTAAATTACATTGATGCTAGAGGCAGATCCAAGTCAGTAATGGCTTGGGTCCCCAAAAGAAACTGATACTTCTCATTTCTGTGCAGGAACGTTCAATTGATCAACAAGAGGATCAAGGATACTCAGATAGTGGATGTTCTAGGCACATGACAGGTAACAAGTCTTATCTCTCAGATTTTCAATCAATAGATGGAGGCTATGTTACCTTTGGAGGAGGTGTTGGTGGCAAAATTTCCGGTAAAGGTACCATTAAAACTGGAAATTTAGATTTTGAAGATGTGTACTATGTAAAAGAGCTAAATTATAATATTTTTAGTGTCTCACAAATGTGTGAATAAAAGAACAAAGTTCTTTTCTGTGAGACTGAATGTCTTGTACTTTCTCCTGATTTTAAGATGCCTGATGAAAGTCAAGTACTTCTTAAAATTCTTAGAAAGGGCAATATGTACAGTGTTGACATGAAGAACATTGTTCCTAAAAAGGATTTAACTTGTCTTATTGCAAAGGCCACATTGGATGAATCAATAAAATGACATAGGAGGCTTGGTCATATTAATTTTAAAACCATAAATCAGATTGTTAAGAATGGTTTGGTAAGAGGTTTACCTCACAAAAGATTTGAAAATGATCAAACATGCATTGCTTGTCTTAAAGGCAAACAACACAAAGCCACTTGTAAGCCCAAGATTTTTAAGTCTATCAATCAATCATTGTCTATGCTTCATATGGACTTATTTGGACCTGTTTCAGTAAGTAGTATAATGCATAAGAGATATTGTCTTGTTATAATTGATGACTATACCAGATTTACATGGGTTTTCTTTCTATCTACTAAGGATGAGACTACAAGCATCCTTAAGACATTCATTACACAGATAGAAAACCAAGTAGACAAGAAAGTGAAAGTCATTAGATGTGATAATGGGACAGAGTTTAAGAATAGAGTTATGGATGATTTCTGCAAACAAAAACGTATTAGGAGAGAATTTAGTGTTGCTAGAACTCCACAACAGAATGGTGTTGTTGAGAGAAAGAATAGAACACTAATTGAAGCTGCTAGAACTATGTTAGCTGATTCTAAGCTACCTATAACTTTTTGGGCTGAAGAAGTCAGCACTGCTTGCTATGTTCAAAATAGAGTTTTAGTTGTACAGCCTCACAATAAGACATCATATGATCTTTTTAGAGGTAGAACTCCTGCAATAGGATTTCTTAGACCTTTTGGATGTCATGTGACAATTCTCAATACCTTAGACCATTTAGGAAAATTCGATGGTAAAGCAGATGAAGGATTCTTTGTTGGATATTCTCTTAATAGCAAAGCATTTAGAGTATATAACACAAGAACTATGATTGTAGAGGAAAATCTACATGTGGAGTTTTTGGAAGATAAATCCAATGTAGAAGGTCAAGGACCAAAATGGCTATTTGATCTTGAATCACTAACCAAATCAATGAATTATGTGCCTGTTGTTGCAAAAACTAATGATTTTTCAGGTTCACAAACAACAAATGAGGCAGGGTTAGACAAGGAGACAAATCAAGATCATATATGGATGCCAATAAGTACCAGTGTGGTTTCAACTTCAACAAATGATGAATCTTCTTCTGGTAAAGCTAAAGAAGATGTTGAAAGTGAACTCAAGGAAGATGGAACAAAGGAACAACAAAATGTTTCTGCTGATGTTAGTGCTGCTGAGACAGAGCATTCTGTTGCTAGACTTAATCATTCTGCTGCTAGGCCAAATGATTCTACTGCTGGCCCTTCAGTTTCAAATGAAGCGGATTTTTTAGATAATGAGGTGGATTTAAGCAATATCACACCTACCTATCAAGTTCCTTCAACCCTACACACAAGAATTCACAAAGTTCACTCCTTAGAAAATGTGATTGGAGATGTACAATCAGGTGTGAAGACAAGACAACAACTGATGTCTTCAGACCATCAAGGGCTTCTTGATGCCCTTTATGCTTCAAAGCAGCATGAGTTTTCAAAATCTTGCTTGTTTGTATGTTTTCTCTCACAAGATGAACCAAAGAACATTCTGAAAGCCTTAGATGATTCAAGCTGGGTAGAAGCTATGCAAGAGGAGCTTCTTCAGTTCAAGATTCAGAAGGTATAGGTGCTAGTTGATTTACCAAAGAATGCAAAGGTAATTGGCACTAGATGGGTTTTCAAGAATAAAAGGGATGAAAGGGGCATAGTGATTAGGAATAAGGCTAGATTAGTAGCCCAAGGGTACACACAACAAGAAGGGATAGACTATGATGAAGTTTTTACTCCAGTAGCAAGACTTGAGGCAATTAGGCTTTTCTTAGCTTATGCTTCATTTTTAGGCTTCACAGTTTACCAAATGGATGTCAAGAGTGCATTTCTATATGGCATAATTGAAGAAGAGGTGTATGTCTCACAACCTTCAGGGTTCAATGATCCTGACCATCCAGACAATGTGTACAGAGCTGTAAAGGCTCTTTATGGCCTTCATCAGGCACCAAGAGCTTGGTATGAAACACTAGCTTCCTATTTAAAAGTAGATGGATTTCAAAGAGGAAAGATTGATCAGACACTTTTCATCAAACAGCACAAGAAGGATCTTCTGTTAGTGTAGGTGTATGTGGATGACATTATCTTTGGATCTACATGGAAGGAGATGTGTTTGGAGTTTGAGAAGCTTATGCATGATAAGTTTCAGATGAGTTCCATGGGGGAACTTACTTTCTTTTTGGGTTTGCAAGTTAAACAGTCATATAAAGGCATATTTATTAGTCAAGATAAATATGTTGCTGAGATACTAAGGAAGTTCAACTTTGCTGATTCAAAAATGGCAAGCACACCAATGGACTCTGAGAAGCCTCTTCCAAAAGACTTAGATGGAGAAAATGTGGATGTACACACTTACAGATCTATGATAGGATCTTTGATGTATCTTACATCATCAAGACCTGACATCATGTTCTCTGTTTGTGTTTGTGCAAGATTTCAAGTAACTCCAAAGGTTTCTCATTTAACAACAGTCAAGAGGATTTTTAGATATCTCAAGGGTCAACCTAGGTTGGGTCTATGGTATTCTAGAGAATCACCTTTTGACTTGGTAGCATTTTCGGATAGTGATTATGCTGGTGCTAGCTTGGACAGAAAGTCAACAACTGGAGGATGTCAATTCCTTGGGTGTAGACTTATCTCATGGCAGTGTAAGAAGCAAACAACTGTGGCTACTTCAACAACTGAAGCTGAATATGTAGCTGCTGCAAGTTGCTGTGCTCAAGTTTTATGGCTTCAAAACCAACTTCTTGACTATGGGTACAATTTTATGAACACTGTTATTCATATTGATAATAGTAGTACTATTTGCATTATTAAAAATCCAGTGCAACATTCTAAAACAAAACACATTGAAATTAGACATCACTTTATAAGAGACTGCAATGAGAAAAGATTAATTCAAGTTCTTAAAATTGCTTCAAAATTCAATTTTGCAGATCTGCTAACCAAAGCTTTTGATGTTGGAAGGTTTCAGTCCTTGGTAGCAAGTATTGGAATGCTAAATCCTCAATGATTTTAAACTTTGTGTTTTTGTAAATAAATTTTTGTTTGTACTGCTGACTTTAAAAGATACTACTGCTATTACAAAAGTTTGTGCTGCTAGTACGAATTTAATTTGTGTTATTCATACAGTTAGTCCTATGATTATTCTAATACAAGGCAAGTACTTTGTACATTGTTCTTTTGGTTTTAGACTAACAATTTCAGGTATGAACTTTTGAGCACAAAGGAAGTTTTCAAGTGAAATGGAAGCAGCAGAATGTTATATAAGTTGCTTACATAACAGGTTTATGATGGACTGAGTTTGAGAATTCTTAACAAAGGTTTATACCTAAGTTCATTAATTCTTTAAAACTACTTTCTTGAAACCTGGTTATCATATTTCACATTGAATTGATGACTTAGTTGATCAGATAGTAACTGATGCAACTCACTTTCTATCATTTTATACTTTTAAGTATAATGAGAAAGTCTAAGGACATCTAATAGAAAGAACAGCTAGTAAAAGTGAATCTAACACTTGTGTTGGAGGCAACAATTGCTATGAGCTGGAAACCCTGTCAAGAAATCCTTTTGAATAGGTTTATCTTTACACAGGCAGTTATTTATAATTGAAAACATTGGTTCTCACACAACCAGAGGTTGCTTTAAATCGAAATCTTGATTAAGTGTCTGTTATACACTTAATCCCTTCAAAATGGTTGAAAGCAGTATGATTTTTCATAATAAAATCATATGCATACTGCTCAAAGTCAAAAATTTTCTTAAAAGGCTTTTTGAAATAAAAATGACTCAGAAAACCATCAGTTGATGGATTATGAGTTATTGCCCCATGAATCACCTCTCATAGGAGTTAACACACCTAGAAGTGATGAGGGCAACAAATTAAACTCTTAAGGAATTGATGGCTACATGTACAACATTGTCTGATAACATATTATGATGGATAGCTCAGATGATGGAGAGAAATATTTTGGTACATAGTGAGAGATATTCCAAACAGGGGAGGATAGAATGTTATTTGCATCTCAGGGGAGGTAATATCTCAGGAGAAGAAATAAATTACAAAGAAGGAAGATTAACCAGTGAAAGGGAGGAAAAGACAAGAGCATACAAGATGATGAAGAAGTTGAAAATGACAAGAATAGAGCTGATTCTGGAGTATTATATATATTCAGAAGGAATGAAGCATTCCAAAGGAGAAAGTTCTATCTAGGTCAAACGAAGAAAACTTTCAGTTTCAATTTCAGTTCACTACGTTTGTTCATTACTTGCAAAGGCATGCTGATAGATGATTTCACTTGTTGAAACAATCATCCAAGATACACAACATCATTGCCTCTTATAATTCCTCCATCCAAGGAAATTGCACCATCTTTTAGGTCAATGTTTGAAGACTGAAGATGTGTTTTGATATTGTTAAAGTCAAAGAACAGAAAGCAGATGAGTTACTGAGAAAGATATTCAATCTTGAAGAACAGAAGTGTTTGAAAGATCTTCACAATCCATAATTTAATTCAGAAACATGTTGAAATGGATTCACATGTTTAGGGGAGGATTGTTGAGAATTAAATATTCAAGAAGTTTAATATCGGGTTCTATTCAAAGAAATACTCTAAGTGTGATTCTGCTGCTAGAGCATTTGGTTCCTGCTACTAGTGTTTGATTCTGCTGCTAGCGTTAAATGATTCTGCTGCTAGGCTTAACATTCTACTGCTGAAGGATTATGCTACTAGCATTAACATTGCTGCTGCTAAAGTACTTTCTGCTGCTGAGTGGATAAGTATGAAAAGATATTATGTGTATTTAAGTCAACAATATACGGTAGATAATATCTTACCCCATGTGATCAGTCATAATGTTATATTCACAGAACAAGTTGTAAACATAGATACAAGTTGTATCTTAATGACTGACTCTCTCAAAGCAAGTGTTCAACTAGAATTATCAATATTGTAAAAGATCTTTCTTGTGATATAAAAGAATGATCTTAGACTAGTGATATGTGTGTCTAATAGTGTGTTAAAACATATAGTGAAAAATATATCTCTCAAGAACAAAGAACAAAAACAATATCACAAGATATAGAAACATAAGATTCAAGGTTGTAACCCTAGTGATAACTCAAGATCACTCGTATTATTATCTTAATAATATTGAATCGTTTGGTGATAAGCTTTCATTGTTCATTGTAATATAACAAACACAACTGTTCCATTTCCATAACACAAATAACCTTCTACGTGTGATTAAGTAGATTCCGCATTCTTAATCATATTAACTCAATATATCATACACACAAAGTACAAAAGGTTTAACCACCTTAACCGTGTGTCCAATCCTAACAATTTCTCACCAAAACGTTTGTATAAAATATCTGCTCTATCCTCACAAACAAATTATATACACTCTTATCCTCAAAACCACTCAACCTCACAACCTCTTATCTTCACACCAATTTCAAAACCTGAGATGCAGCGATATAATCCTTTTATGTGTTCTTGTGGAACAGGAAATATAAAACTAAGAAAATCACATAAAAAAGATACATTTAGATGGGAATATTATGCATGTCCTCTTTCGAAGGTGAACAATCATACGTTTCTTATTTATGTAAATATACAAACAATCATAACATTTGCTTATTTATGTAACAGCCAAGAGAAAATGATCATAGATGTGGATATTTTATGTGGAAGAGTGAATTTGATGACCGGTTAAGAGTAATCTCTTCTGCTTCAACATCTCAAGGTTTTGGATCTGCACCAACAGAGTGCTCAAACTGTAATGCCAAAGATCTTAGGATAAACATGTTGGAATCATAAAAACAGGTGCTAGAGACAAGAGTAAGGATGCTGGAGGCAAGACTTGAAATGGCAAGGAATCCCGACGAACACGACCACGCATGTCAGCCGGATGCAATACTCCGTAAGCTGTTAGGTGACATGGAAAATCTTCGTATGTAGTAGTGCTGTTGTTGTTTTTGTTGTTTGTTGTGTTATTGTTGTTTTTGTTGTTTGTTGTGTTATTGTTGTTGATGTTGTTGTTTGTTGTGTTATTGTTGTTGTTGTTGTTGTTGTTGTTGTTGTTGTTGTTGTTGTTGTTGTTTGTTGTGTTATTGTTGTTGTTTAATAAAATGTTGTAGTTGTTGTTTGTTGTGTTATCATCTCGACTCATTCATTTGTTTAACATCTCATGTATAACGGTATCATATCGACTCATTCGTTTAACATCTCATGTATAACGGTATCATATCGACTCATTCGTTTAACATCTCATGTATAACGATATCATATCGACTCATTCGTGAAGAAGACTTCTCGTACATTAAATTTGTTGAAAATTATGTAAAGGTGGTGATCTCGACTATTATGAACTAGAGGATTTGAAGAGGGTTTAGATCTGAATATTGATGAAATGGATGTTGATCGGATTGAAGGGGCAAATGAATAGACTACTGATAAAGGGAGTAATTGGGGATGGAACAGGAAGGAGGAATAAATGATGGTCCTAGACCAGGAGGACCTTTTACCGCAACGAGATAAAGGCTCGATATCTTCAGAGCGGATGAGCAAGAGATGATTAAGGAAATTAATCCCATCATTCAGTCTATTCCATTGTTGGATTCCATTTCTTGTTAATGTTAAAGTTATGAAACACGAATACTAACTATGTATGGCCACAAACTATTTTGTGAAGGTTCAATGATGGCGATCCTTTGTCCACCGATGATCAAACTTATATTCTTGATAACGTCTTCAATCACCATCAATATAAAGTTCAGAAAACAAAGTTCCAAGAAAGTTGTTGCTTTTTTGTTGTATCAACCGATGGCCGTGAAGAAGACTTCTTGTATATTAAATGTGTTGAGAATTATGTAAAGGTGGTGATCTCGACTATTATGAACTAGAGGATAATTACATGGAAGCGAGATCTCTTGAGCTCGAATCCGGTTCTAAACCTGTATTAATTTATTTAAATAATTTATAACTAATTTAAATCATTTTTAATTTATTTAATATTAATTAAATAATTTAAATCATTTTTAATTTATTCAATATTAATTTCAATAATTTATACACATAAGATAGAGGGAAAAGAATAGAAAAACAGTTAGGGACGATATTGTCGTCCCTAAATTTACCACCAAAATTTTCGCCAAAATTAAATCACCCCGCCAAAAAAAAAAAAAAAAAAAAAAAAAAGGTACAGGAAACAATTTGGGACGACAATGTCGTCCCAAATTTTGGCTCAATTATTGATAGATCTGGATCTGCAATCTTTTGTTTTCTAAGTGTTATAATAATTTACCCACAAAAAAAAAAAAAAAAAAAAAAAAAAAAAGAACCTACGACAAACACCACAAAAACCACCTTCGACACCACCATCAAAGCACCTTCGACACCACCACAACCACCTTCAACACCACTATCATCCGAAACCACCTTAGACACACACCACTGTGCACAATTTGTTTAATTTTTGTTAATTTGATTTGTTTAAAGGAATTTTTTTTTGTTTTTTTTTATTATTTTATTATTTTTTATTTTGTTTGTTAATTTGTTTTGTTTAATTATGGTTTGTATGTTGTGTTTGTGTTTGTTAGATGGCACCACTACGAACCACCGCCACCGGACAAGCCCACCACCACAGCAGCCCCACGTACGGCAGCAGCTCCACCTATCTCTTCCTATCTTCTTTGAATTTTTGTTTGATTTGTTTAAAGGTATGTTTTTTCTTTTTATTTTTGTTTGATTTGTTTAGTCTATTTGTATTTTTTTATTGTGTTAATGTGTTTTGGGACGACAATGTCGTCGTCAAAAGTTTTTTTTAAATTAATTTGGTTAATGTAAGTTTGGTTGTGAATTGAAGGTATATAATTTCAGCCGTGAATTGAACTATTTCAGCCATGAATTGAACTAGGTAATGTTATGATGCATTTCTCGTTGTAATTTGTGATTTATTTCTGTTATTGTTAGGTTTTCAATTAGTCTAGAATCTGTTTAAATAGGTTTGAATATGATTAGTGGTATGATGTTGATGTTAATTTTCGCGTAGTTCGTGATAAATAGCTTACGCATGATTTAATGGCGTATCTGTTGATGTAGTTTGCCGTCGATTTGAAGTAATGTGAATTTTGTAGCTTATCGTTATTGTTAGTTGTATAATTAGCTTGATTATGATGATGTTGATGATATTTATTGATTATAATTGATTGACGTGCGATA
This sequence comes from Artemisia tridentata subsp. tridentata, assembly GCA_021014915.2. Classification (NCBI taxonomy): domain Eukaryota; kingdom Viridiplantae; phylum Streptophyta; class Magnoliopsida; order Asterales; family Asteraceae; genus Artemisia; species Artemisia tridentata. The sequence goes on from CP139509.1 coordinate 411,800,883, forward strand.
ATCGATGTATCCGTTGTTGAAGTTTGTAATGATATGAATTCCGGTATGAGGAAATTGTTTGTTGAGGGATTTAATAATTTGTTAGCGTTGTTAATGATTGATATAGGAGTCAAACGAGTGAGAATCTGTTTGAGTTTATTTTATTAGGAACGATTGTAGGCTGTAGTTCATGAAGTTTTAGGGTTTGAAAGGTGGAAGAGGTGTAACAGCACTGAATATATATATTGATTAGCTTTAAGAGTGATCATTACTGCATGTATGTGATTAACTTGCTAGTGTTGTCGTATTGGACTTGGGTTGATCACATTTATCGGTTCTTGCTAGTTCATGAAGTTTTAGGGTTTGAAATTGTGTGTTCTTGTACTTGTAATTTTACAGATGGCATGTGTAGCTCCTAGATCACACGGCGGGGATGCTGGTGGTGATCCACCAAGACAGCCCTATTTTACTACGCTGGGCTATTGCGCAGGTAAGAAATTGTGATTTTTATTTTACATTTTTTATTGATAAACTAATTTTTTTTACTTGTATTTTCATGACTCAATAACTTATATTTGTAGGTTCGATGATTGCGGGTGAGACCTCAAATCGGGCCTTAAGGAGGGCGTTTAAAGCGAATAATAATCAGCCTTTGCCGATCAGCTTTGATTACAATGATCAAGGCACCTTCTCACCTGTAGGCATGTATGCACCGCAGTTAAGTAGTCTTATCGGGGAACAAGTTAGGCCACTTCCCCTTGACTGCGAGTGGGAGCAAATTCCAAAGCCTTTTAAGGCTCATATATTTCCCGCACTCCAAGTATTAATTGTTTATTTTATTTCTATTGTTATTGTTATCGACCGTTTAGATATGCGTGTTATATTTAAATTGTTTGTTTATTTAAATGCGTATATTTATTTGCAGAGCTATTTCCTCCTCGCGCCTTGGTTAAACGACGAGCGCCGAGTGACGGTTGGGGAGTGTGTGTATACGGTTGGGGAAAGGGTAACTCTTGGGCTTAGACTTCAGATGCGGTTACTATACCGCAAAAATAAATACAGGATCAAGTCTAAGTACTTTGACATACATGACAACCCCGAGACGGCAAGGGAATATCTGCCGCCGCCAAAAGTGTGGCATAACAGAAGCCGAGAGGAATGGGAGTCGTTGGTCGACTGGTGGTCCCAACCGGAACGGATGTCAAGATCTGCCAAAAATGCAGATAACCGAGCATAAAACAAGATACTAACCCACCAAGGGAGACAATCGTTCGTACAAGGATGAAACGATTATGTAAGACTCATTATAATTTTTGTGATTTTTAAAGGTCTATATATTGTTTATATATAGCTCGTTATTAATTTATTTTATATTGTATGTATAGGGGGTTAAGAATGCGGGGAAAAATGAAGACCTCATCAAAACATGGAGGAAGGGGCATTCAAGGAAGGGCGTGTTTAAAACAAAAGAAAACAAGACGGCTTATATAAGTAATTTACCTCTTAACATGCATCAATAAGATCAAGTTACTTTTTTTTTTTTTTTTTTTTTTTTTTGACTTACACAGATGGCGATGAAGCCACTCTGGGATCAAGTTAAAGCCGGTACACACCCGTTGATGACTGAGCAGGAAATACTGGATGAAATAGTTCCGAGTGAAAACCGGCAAAATATGCCGTGTTAGGAATATAAATATTCATATGAAAGACTCGGTCACCCCGAGTATCTTTTGGCATTAGATAGCTCGTAGGCTTTATAGTTATATTTTAGATATCGTTTCACCATGGAGTCGGGTCGGGTCTTTACCCACTGTAGCCCGCTCCATAGCCCACGTGGGGCGTTAAGTAAGTTGTATAAATACCCTCTCCCACCAAGGGAGAGGGTTGGAGCTTCATTTGATCTTAATCATATAACATTACTTTCTCTGACTAAAACTCCCATTTTCTTTCTCTCTCTATCTCTCTAAAATTCGGCTAAACACATAATCAAAGAGTGTGTTATGATATCCAATATCTTACAATTGGTATCAAGAGCCATGGTTTGATTAGCTAGATTGTGTGTACAATTCGTGGTTTAGTTTTTTTTTTCTTGTTTTTCTTCTTCTTTCTTGGTTCGAATAGAAAAGGCAAGAAAAACATTGTTTGAGCTTTGTTGGTGGTTAAATTTGTTGAAAGGTTGTACTTTAGGGCTTAGATTATCACCTTGTGTTGTTTCTTGGTGGTATACGAGTCATTTGGTGGCTTTCTTGGAAAATTGAAGTGTTTTTCTTCCCTGCGTTTTGACCCTCGAAGTTGTGTTCTTCATTGCATTTTGATCTAATCTTGGAAGTCACAGGTTGCATTTTGGTCTAATCTCAGTTGCGGTTTGGTTTTGTAGCTGAAAACGGAAATGGACAAAACTTAGTGAAAGTGACATTTATGTCCTTTGCGTTTTGTCTGTTTCCCACTACGGTTTGACCAAGTGACTGCGTTTTGACCTGTTGCATTTTGAAGTTCTGCGGTTTGACATTCTTGCATTTTGGAAGTCTTGCGGTTTGAGTTTTGAAGTTCTGCGTTTTGGACTTCTGCATTTTAGACCTCTGCGTTTTGTGCCAGACCCTGCGTTTTGGACTTCTGCGTTGCGGTTTGATCTTGCGGTTTGGCCTCTGTGGTTTTGATGCGCGTGATGTGTCGTTGCGGTTTAGCAGTTTTAATGCCTACTCAAGTTTTAAATTTATATTTAGCCGACTTATCAATAACACACACACTTAACGAGCAGTGTACCTGGTCAGTATGAAGATAATGGTAAGTAGAGTGTCGATCACTAAGAGTGGAACGTATTATCTCGTTATTCTAATCAGTATTTTAATATCCTAACGCAAGGGGGTTTCAGCCTGAGAGACTGGCACGGTTTGTTTGCAATTAAATAATAAAATAAACCAATAGGCACGAATCAGCAAGTAGCACACACGTACACAGATAAATACTTGAGACAATAAGAGGGCTGTCCTTATGATTAAGTAGATTGTCACTTGTTTTATTGATAGCTTTATATGAAGTGTATGTAGTTAACCCTTTCTCGTTGGTCCTATTCTTATCGGCGAGTAAACCCTTAATGATTACTTATGTCTAAAAGTTATTCCTAAGTGATCAATTTAGTAATAACCGTGGGAGCCACATTATGTCCCGCAGTCAAATGCCCGCAAGCCACTAATAAACACAGAGGTTATCAATGCACTAATAAGTAGTAACTAAAGACATCATCATATAAACTTTAATTGATGGGAAAGCAAGTATTAAAGGAGTGCAATCTTTCGTTGTCACATTACACAAGCCACCAATCCTGATGAATTAAAGTTTGCTAACACAATAAAACAAAACTACTTAATGAATTAAACACATGCAGCACCTTCTTACAGCTCTTGTATCTTTGATTTGGGTGTGTCTTGTGCTGCCTCCTTGACTGAATTCGTCCTTTGTTTCTCCTGTTCGAACTTCGGTTTTAGGGTTTTCGGAACTTGTAATTCGTCTGGTCTACGGGGTATTTATAGTTTCTGTCTGAGGGAAGATGCGGCGCATCTACTAAGTAGATGCGGCGCATGTACTTAACTTCGCGTGGGGTCCAAGATTATAATATTCAGGAATATTCGTACACCGCCAGAAGATGCGGCGTAACTCCATGATTAGATGCGGCGCATGTCCTCTTGTATCTTGGATCGTATCTGGTGATATCTTGATAGAGATGCGGCGCATGTCGAGAGTGAGATGCGGCGCATCTGGAGCAGAATTGACTTGATCTTGTCCATGTCAGTAGACCTTCAACTTTATGCACGTTTTGCTCCGTAATTAGTCCAAAATCGCCAAGTTTCACCAAATGCTTGTTTTTACCTGAGAATTACAAAAGTAAACGATTAAGTATCAATCCTCATACATATTATAGTAAAACAAGTCAAATTAATAGGATAAATGATAGTAATAAAATGTACTTATTTGAGTTCATCAAATATCCCCCCACTTGAACTTTACTTGTCCCCAAGTAAACCTTAGAATTTCTTTTATGAAAATGTATCCTAAAAGATGTTAGGATTTATTTTTATATTTAAGCATGTATTCGTTCATTTCATAATCACACAACTAAAAACTTAACGATTCAGAAGTAAAATAAAATAAGTCGATAAAAGCAAATCTAATCGTTTAACTGTCCAGTCGCGACGAATATTCTATCATAAGCTTGGCAAGTATACACATCTCCACCACTAAAGCTAAGGAGTAACAAGTCTAAAGCGGTAAAAAAGGGTTTTTTGGCTTAAGGGTTAATTATTCTCTTTCACTATCGATCTCAAATTCCAGAAAAGGCGACAAAATCACAAATACATGATCGAATCCACGAACACGATACTTGCAATTGCTCAAATCCTTAACTCGAATAGGCTAAAGATAGGTCCAAACTTCACCAATAATAATATATCAAAAAGGGCGACAAAATCATAAATACATAGCCGAATCCACGACTACGATACTTAAGATTGCTCAAATCCCTAATCTCAATAAATCAAAGGTTTGGTTGGATAAAGAATAATAAAGGGCATGGATAACATTTGGGATATAAATTGGTGCAAAAATAAAAATAAACAAAACAAATAAATTAAAATCCTAAGTGTGGTTAATCACTATCTCAACCATCCCATGAATAAGACTCATATCATCGAATAACTCACGCTTTAACACTTGAAACACACGCTTTAGGTAGACACGAATTATACTCAACAAGATCTTAATCAAAGAATAAACCTTAATTGGCGTTCCCATAACTGCCAATTCCCATTCAATCCATAGATATAGTACAACAAATAGTGGTGATATCGACCACTTACATAACTTTACATAAGTTGGTTAAAACTAACTTCCAACTTTTCTTTCTTTCTTTTTCTTTTCTCATTTTTTCGATTTTTTTTTTTTTTTTTTTTTTTTTTTTTTAAACATAAACATAGATGTGTAAAATTTCACCACATCACTATAACTTTCTTTCCGGATAATTTTTCCATACTTTTCATGACTTCAGAAATAATGGTAATAGTGAAAGTAGTAAACACACGAAAAATAAACTCAAAGATATACAATATTTACTTTCACTCCAATTGCATTGTGCAATTTCCCGACCTAACCATAGATAATGAATTACGCACGCGAACACAGGTAATGTAAGGAAACACACTTTGCCTATAGCAATTAACCAACCACGGATTCTAATCTACAGGGTAGGCTAAGGTGTAAGGGTGTAACGAAACATTTTAAACATAGGTGTAAGAAACGAAAGGAATGGCTCTGAGGGTTTTTCTAGGGGTATCTTACTCTAAAAATGAGAGTAACAAAAGGGTTATACGGGGGTTAGCTAACCAGTGTAGTTAGTTAATAACACATAACAAATAATAGGCTATTTGGGTGTAATCCTAGAATTTTACCAATTTAGACAAGTCATTCCAATTATATAAATAGTACTCATTATGGTGGTCTCGAATAGTATACAAGCCAAGTTCTAAAGTTTACAAGTCACCGGCACACTCATAGATTTGTGAATTTTGAAAAATCACAATTTTTGAAAATAACGTCATGTGTGCAGTTATGCAACTTAGATCTTTAACAAAAACATGCTAAAAAATTTTTAAGTTTGATATATTAAGCACATTTTAAGCATAATTTTTGAAAAAGTTTAGGACAAGTAATTGTTAAGTGTTCTAATTCTCCAATCCCCCCACTTAAGTTAAACAACGTCCTCGTTGTTTGTATAAAAGGTTAAAAACTGGAAAATAAAAGAATTAGAACAGAAAAACTCCCCTGAGATTTGCTCGGTATGATCCTCCATTAGTATAAGAGCAAATATCAACTTCTTGTGGATTAGAACGTTAAAGCTTCGTACTTGATGTATCCACAGGAAATCCAGGAAACTATAATACCACCAATACTTTAAAACACACCTAAGATAAGAAAGGTTCAAGCTTTGCATAATACATTAGTAGTTAGGAAAAATAAAACTTAAAAATTAAAACTGAAAATCATCAGGTCAGTCGATGCGCCGTATCTTATGGAAGAAGATACGCCGTATCGAGCCTGGAATTAATACGGATCAGAATAAAGATGCGCCGCATCCTTAACCAGGGATGCGCCGCATTAAAAATAAACTGATAAATAGTTTTAAAGTCGAAAATAAAAATGCAGAAAAATAAAATAAGATATGACCATTGCAGGAGATGCGTCGCATCTCAGAATTGAGATGCGCCGTATCCTCTTCGGCCTGACTGACTCAATACAAAATCAGAAAAAATAAAAATAAAATAAAAGATAAGCATGGGTTGCCTCCCACGAAGCGCTTGTTTTTGTTCGAGTCACGAGCCTGACTCCACCCTTATTTACTGTGTAATAGGGTGTTGTTCCCCCCACTTGGGATCAAGTGCGGGTGATTGTAGCAATAAACACGAAAAGAGTGCAAATTTGCTAGTAAAGATGGAAGAAATAAATAAAGATCATACCTTGGCAATATATGTGCATCTTCCCTAATCTTACCCGGTTTGGTTGATAAATTGGATGACTTGACCATTCCATCAGAAAGAGTAGTATGTTGAGGAAAAATGAGTCTCCTTTCTTCTTGGTTAGTCTCTTTGGTAGTAAGGCGTCCCTTGACTTCCGCGGAAGATGAGAAAGGGTCTTTGGCAAGTAAAAGTTCGAGTTCCTCTACAACCTTCATGGGGTCTAAATCATCATCTTCATCAATCATAGCAATGTTTAAGAGCTCATCACCAAACTCTTCTTCGAGCTCCACCAAATACGGGTTGATCACAGGTGCTTCAATAGGTAGTGTAATAAATTTCACTTCATCATCTTTTTGTTTCGCAACCTGTTTAGGAAAACTAGCAAGATTATAAGTAACGGGATTAGTTATATTAAATAAATTTGTACCACTTTGTGTTGTAAGTGACTCCAATTTATCTTGTGAATCTCCATCTTCAACTAGTGGTCTTGCAACTTCAGCATCGTCCCGAATTTCATCCTTAAATAAGTAATCCCAGATTTCTTCAAAATCCCTCGTTGGGTCAAAATCTGGTTGAGGTATGTCATCATAAACTATGGCGTCAAATGGTTTGAAATCAAAATTAGAATACTTTTCATCTTCATCCGTTGGATTGTCTAATGGTGGTAATACGATTGCAGAATATTCTTCAACGTAAGGTTCCGTATACACATCATCATCTTGTGCAATCTCCGGAGAAAAGTACTATCAATAACAATTGCCGGAATTGGTTTCAAGGTATATGAATCTTCCTCATCATCATTTGACATACACCAAGCGTGTTGAAACGGCAAGTTGTTTCTTTCTTTCCTTGTTTTTTCTCGTCCTAAAATTAAGTATTCTTCCATAGTGATTTCTTCCGTCTCAATGACTTGTGCACCATATCTTGCTCTTTCCCAATCATAGATCCCATTATTGCTCAAGGCTCTTTCCTTTTCAAACCTAATATATTCTTCCATTGTAATATCCGGATCGTCCATCTTCCTGAAATAAAACTTACTCGTGCAAAAGAAGGGTGAAACGATCAAAGTAAAATAAAAGTTGCTGATGTCAGCTGACGATGCGCCGTATCCAAAAAGTTGGATACGCCGTACCTTAATATGTTAAAAATAAGTCAAACTTTTATTCAGAAAATAGATACGCCGCTTAGAATTTATGAATGCGCCGTATCGAATTAATTAATCAAAAATCAGCTTATCTAATTAAAATTAAATACGTCGTATTAACGAAAGTTAATGCGCCGTATTTTCGTTACGTTTAAAAATAAAAGATTTTTGATTCAGTAAGATGCGCCGTATCGATAGAGATCGATACGCCGTATTTGTTTAATAATTCGCAAACTGTTTTTAATTAAAATAATAGATACGCCGTATCTGCTAAAGCAGATGCGTCGTATGGCGTTAACGTTTAGAAAATATTTTTTTATCGAAAACAGATACGCCGTATCTGCAAAAGCAGATGCGTCGTATTACTTTATCGCTTAGAAAAATTTTCTTATTAAAAACAGATACGCCGTATCTTGGGGAAAAGATGCGTCGTATCGAATTAATTAAACGCGTTGTATTAAAAAAAATTAAACGCAATACGCCGTATCTGAGAGATCAGATGCGCCGTATCGTTTGATTTAGCACAGTACAACGATAGCAGAACAGAAAAATACGAAAAATAAAAACAAAAATTAAACACACAAACGAAAATAAACACACAAAAATAAAAGAAAACAATTAACACACAATACAACAAATATGCAAAATAGTACAATGATGCAATTGATCTAATAAAAAGAAAAAAAACTAATTAAAATACTAATTAAATTAACAGATAATAACAATTCACTCCCCGGCAGCGGCGCCAAAAACTTGATGCGCGTGATGTGTCGTTGCGGTTTAGCAGTTTTAATGCCTACTCAAGTTTTAAATTTATATTTAGCCGACTTATCAATAACACACACACTTAACGAGCAGTGTACCCGGTCAGTATGAAGATAATGGTAAGTAGAGTGTCGATCACTAAGAGTGGAACGTATTATCTCGTTATTCTAATCAGTATTTTAATATCCTAACGCAAGGGGGTTTCAGCCTGAGAGACTGGCACGGTTTGTTTGCAATTAAATAATAAAATAAACCAATAGGCACGAATCAGCAAGTAGCACACACGTACACAGATAAATACTTGAGACAATAAGAGGGCTGTCCTTATGATTAAGTAGATTGTCACTTGTTTTATTGATAGCTTTATATGAAGTGTATGTAGTTAACCCTTTCTCGTTGGTCCTATTCTTATCGGCGAGTAAACCCTTAATGATTACTTATGTCTAAAAGTTATTCCTAAGTGATCAATTTAGTAATAACCGTGGAGCCACATTATGTCCCGCAGTCAAATGCCCGCAAGCCACTAATAAACACAGAGGTTATCAATGCACTAATAAGTAGTAACCAAAGACATCATCATATAAACTTTAATTGATGGGAAAGCAAGTATTAAAGGGAGTGCAATCTTTCGTTGTCACATTACACAAGCCACCAATCCTGATGAATTAAAGTTTGCTAACACAATAAAACAAAACTACTTAATGAATTAAACACATGCAGCACCTTCTTACAGCTCTTGTATCTTTGATTTGGGTGTGTCTTGTGCTGCCTCCTTGACTGAATTCGTCCTTTGTTTCTCCTGTTCGAACTTCGGTTTTAGGGTTTTCGGAACTTGTAATTCGTCTGGTCTACGGGGTATTTATAGTTTCTGTCTGAGGGAAGATGCGGCGCATCTACTAAGTAGATGCGGCGCATGTACTTAACTTCGCGTGGGGTCCAAGATTATAATATTCAGGAATATTCGTACACCGCCAGAAGATGCGGCGTAACTCCATGATTAGATGCGGCACATGTCCTCTTGTATCTTGGATCGTATCTGGTGATATCTTGATAGAGATGCGGCGCATGTCGAGAGTGAGATGCGGCGCATCTGGAGCAGAATTGACTTGATCTTGTCCATGTCAGTAGACCTTCAACTTTATGCACGTTTTGCTCCGTAATTAGTCCAAAATCGCCAAGTTTCACCAAATGCTTGTTTTTACCTGAGAATTACAAAAGTAAACGATTAAGTATCAATCCTCATACATATTATAGTAAAACAAGTCAAATTAATAGGATAAATGATAGTAATAAAATGTACTTATTTGAGTTCATCAGGTTTGCTATCTTGAAGACCACTTTCTAAGACTAACTAAACGTTATGCTGCCTAAATTGTGTCAAGCCTTGCGTTTTGAGCATTGAGACTTGTCTACCTCAATTCGTAAACTCATTTCAACCAAAATCAAACAACATTTCGCAAAGTCTAACAATCAATCATCACCCTCAACACACAATCACTAATCATATTATCGATCCAAACTTTTATCATAACAAATTCAAGTAATCATTATCATTTCACGGTTTATTCTTGATTTTTGTAAAATCCCACGAAAGAATCTATTTCTCGGTTTAAATCATAGAATTGTAAAATCCCGTGCAAGTTTACATCATGGCAAGCGCTTCTCCTGATGACATTCAAGCTGTCGGGTCCGATACCAGCCCTCCTATGCTTGATAGGACGGATTATGAATCATGGGCACAAAGAATACGACTTTATTGCTTGGGAAAAGAGAATGGTGTTAACATTCTTAAATCCATTGATGAAGGACCTTTTCAAATGGGCACCACTAGAGATGTTGTCACTACCGCTGAGGATGGAACTGTCACTCTTAGAATCAACAGGCCACATAATTACAACGATCTTAATGAGGAGGAGAAGAAGTGTTATGATGCAGACATTGGAGCTTCTAACATTGTGATTCAAGGACTTCCCAAAGACGTTTACAAGCTTATCAACTTCAACAATGAAGCCAAAGCTGTTTGGGACAATGTTAAAATGCTTCTGGCTGGATCTGAACTGACCAAAGAAGATTGTGAATCTCAGTTGTATGATGAGTTTGAGCACTTCAAGATGAATCCTGGTGAAAACATCACTGACTATTATGTGAGATTTCACAAGCTTGTGAATGACATAAGGATCATTAGGATGACAATGCCAAATATCCAACTCAATTCTAAGTTTGTGAACAACATGTCACCCGAGTGGGATAGATTTGTCACAGCCGTGAAGCTCAACAAAGTATTGAGAGAGACTAATTATGAACAGCTGTATGCTTACTTACAACAACAAGAAAAGCATGCTATCTATGACCGTCAATTAGGGGAAAGATTCAATCCAACAACAACTAATGATCCACTTGTATTTGTCTCAAATGTTCAGCCATTCAATCAATCCTCACTTGATCAAGTTTATCACCATCCTTCTTCATCACAAAATCAGACATCATTTGCCCAATCATCTTTGCACCCACCGTCTGCTGTGAACACCCAACTAGATTCAGGATACACTCATACTGACAAGATGATTAATAATCTCTCCAACCAAGTTTCTTTACTTGTCCAACAGTTCAGAGCAACACTCCCTCAAACCAACAACCAACTTCGAACTTCATCAAATCCACGTAATCATGCAACAGTGGAAGATGGAAGGGTTGTGGTTCAGAATGTTCAGGGAAGGCAGAATGTGAATCAAAGGAACATTGGTCGAGGTAACATACAGAACAAAGTTGGGAATGCTAATCAGGGACAGGGAAGGCAAATCAAATGTTACAACTGTGGTAGACTAGGACACATAGCAAGGAACTGCACTCAACCAAAGCGTCCACAGAACTCTAACTACTTCAAAGATAAGATGCTGTTAATGCAAGCTCAAGAGAATGGAGCAGCTTTAGACGAAGAAGAGTTATTGTTTCTTGCTGGTGATGAGGGGAACACATTTGATGCTGATGTGGATGATCAACTAGTTCAGGACTTGGCACTAAATGATCCCAACATCTTCCAAGCTGATGACTGTGATGCTTTTGACTCAGACGTTGATGATGAACCCACTGCTCAAACCATCTTCATGGCTAATCTGTCTTCTGCAGTCTCATCACCACAACAATCTGGTCCTTCCAATGCATCTGTCATATCTGAGGTACTAAAGCTGTATGACATGTATAACATGGTCGATGAACAGAAGATTCCCAACAAAGTACAACAGACATATGTTGTTGAATCAGATATTGCTGATATGGGAAATAGTAATGTTATCCCATATGAACAATATGTGAATCACAACGACGTGTCTGTTGTACCAAGTAGTGCATCTTATGTTGTCGATAATACTTGTGAATTGCATGAGAACACCGTGTTTATCCTTGATAACACTTTGACCACTAGACTTAACATCTATAAAGATCAGGTGGCCATATATGAACAACGTGCAAAATTTGAGCTAATTGAACATGAGCAGAAAATGGATAGTCAAATGCGTACATTCATAACAGAACGTAATTTAAGGGAAGAAACATTGAAAAAGGAGTTATATTCTTTACGAAAACAACTTGATCAAACTGTTAAACAAAAACAGGAGATCCAAGAAAGTGTAATTATACTAAAACATGATTTCAAAGAAAAAGAAACAAAACTCTTAAATGATTTTTCCAGACTTAAAACGTTAAAGAATAAGATTGAAAACAAGTTGTACACACAAGACTAGACCAGACAAACTGCTCAAATGATTCAAATGCATAAAAAGTTGTGTGATGAAAATAGTGAAAAGGATGTAGGTGAACCTAAATCAATTTTTCTTAGGAATGTTAAGGTTGCCCAACCTGCATTATATGATGCAAATGTAATGCTTAAGCCTGGTCATGCCCCTCCCGATGTGTCATCATTTGAAGAGAGTAATGAGATAGAAGTAATAAATAGAGAAAGATTGGCTGAAAAAATGAAGGATCCCAAATGTATAGCAAATAGAGTCATAATCAAACTCCATGATTACTCTGAGGAGAACCGATTAGCTATTTTTGTACCTCAAACTAAGTTGACTACAGAAAAAATATTTTGGTCCTTAGACTTAGAAAAAACGAAAGCCGAAGAACTTCAAGCCAAAATTCCACCCTTTAGAAAGATAGCTGCAACAACGGTGTACTCACCCAATACACCCATGCATTTAGTTCCTTTAATTCTTCCCACAGAATGTAAAACTCTAATTAGCATATATGTTCTTTGTCAACTATTTGCTGATTTCAATAAAACATGTAAGAAGAGAATTACGCCAACGGGAATTACTGAAGGGGAAAGGGGCTTTGAACAGACAAAACGGTGCTACTTAATTGAGGTTATTCCATTTTTTAAACTTCTCAAAGAACATTTTGAGGGCATGCTACAAACCCTTGAAACTGAATTAAAAGAAATGGAAGAAGTGTTTAAAGATATGGAAAACGTGGGAAAGCAAAATGCTATTGATCTTAAATGTTGTGAGATTGAAAGAAAGAACATTCTCATCACTAATGAGAATATGATTGCTAGATGTATTGCACAAGATGTATTTTATACTGCTACTGATTCTGCCTTAACTGCTTGTCAATTTCATGAGTTGTCTATTGCATTGAATGTTACCCAGAATCGTGTTGTTGAGCTTGAGGGGGAGAATTTAAAATTGCACGAGAAAATCCAAAATGATGACCATGATAACATGGTCAGGCATTTTTCAAAACTAAAGGTTGATAATCTTAATTTGCAATTAAAATATCAACATTTAGAAGAAAGAATTAAAATCTCAAATGCCAAGACATCTTTGGATGCTCCTGAATTTGATGCATATTTTGAATTAAGCAAACGAGATGAAAAAATTCAAGCTCACACTAACACGATTCAAAAATTGAGGGCCCAAATTGCCCAATTAAAATCTAATAAGAGTGATGTGACTGGCACCTATAAACCATCGTCTTTAGATTCTCAGAATTTTCACTTTCAAGATACCAACAATAAATTACAACATGAAAATGATTGGTTTCAAGCTGAAAATTCAAATGTTAAACAGCGTTACAAAGAGTTATATGATTTGATTAAAATCACACGTGATAAAATGATATGTGTCTAAATACACATATATTTACCTTGTTTAAACCTACATAAACAGCCAAAAACACTTTGAAAAGTCAAATAATACAGAAAATATCATAAAATGTGTTTTTATATGATTCAGGAACAAAAAGATTGAAAACAAGTGAAAAACGAACAAAGTTTGCATAATTGTCATTTTTAGTCCCTGAAGTTTCATAAATTGGCAGAATTAGTCCCTGAAGGTTTATTTTGAAAGAAAAAGTCAACAAAGGTCCTTGGAGTTCACAAGTTGTCACAATTGGTCCTTGGGTGAAAAGATTGAAGAAATTACAAGATTGGTCCCTCAAGTTTGACAAATGGCAAAAATAGTCCCTGGGTATTCAAAAATGGAAGATTACATCTTTGGCCCTTGTACTATTCACAATTTACAAATTATACCCCTTGGATAACCTTTGAAACAGTTTCACATTCAACCCTTCAACAATTCAGAAATTACAATAATGGTCCTTGGGCTTTGTTTGCTAAGTTATATACCAAATGGACCTTGATATATAAATAACCCACTACAAAAACCAAACCCATTTACCCTTATAACTCCCAGGCCCAACATCACAAACCCAACCTCGTTTAAATAAATACCAGTCAAACCATCAGTCAAACCCACCTTCACCTTTATCCCTTCCCTCCCACTTCACTGTAACACCAATACCACCACACACCTCACCTGGTTTCATAACCAACTCACCCCCCAGCTGTTTAACAACCCCCTTCCACCTCACACAACCTCCCAAATGCCATTTAAACCCTTAAAATCCGCACAAGTAATCCTAAGCTGTCAAATGATATTTTTCCCGCCAAAACTCAAAGTGTACGATTATGATTGTTTTGACCGAATCAATGGTCAAATATTGGTGGGATTGCCACATGAGGTCGACAGAAGTTCAAAAGATCTCTACAAATACAGAAAGAAGCAGAGGAGAAGAGAAAGTAGGAATAGTGTAGCTTAGTTATGTCGAATGTAGTGTAGAATAATTTCTAGTTGTAATTTTTAGTCTAAAACAGTTGTAATCTTTATTTTCAGTGCAATTTCATCTTTATTAAAGCTCAATTTCAAGTTTTATATAGTTAATTCAGTTTTAGAAATTTTAAAGTGAAATTGACATCTTTGCTTGCTAACTATTGTTGTTTAATGTTTATCTAAGCTCTATTCAGTTCACCTAAAAGCTTTTATAAGTTTTTTAAGCCATTTAATCAGTTTTCACTTAGTTTACTAAAAATACCATAAATACCTCAAAAATAGCTCTTAAATTAAAAACCAGTATAGATGAAAGATGAAGCTTGGAGCAGGGTATGTCAGGGATGGCCTTGGGTTAGTTGCTTCTTGGGAAGCTATAGGAAGTGTTCTTTGGCCTTGGTTCTCAGTTGTGCACTTGGAAGCTTTTGTAAGGCATTTTATGCATTTTTACTTATTACTGTTCAAGTACTTATTAGCTACTTATCTTTGTGCTTTGATGCTTATTTGGTATATGTTAGTGAGTTTATTACTTTACATTGCCTGTTTGTTCACTAGAATCCTTTGTTGCTCAAATTTTCATTTTCACTGCCATTTTACCAATAACAGTAATTAATGGTGTTTAGTTGTTATCAGTGATGCTTTTGTGCTCAAATATGTTCATACCATCATAATATAATATTAATAATCAGTATCATAGTTTGAATTTACATGTTGCTTTGAAAAAATCACCAAGACAGTCAATTAAGGGGTGTTTGGTTCATGCTGTTTTGAGGGCTCAAGTTGTTCATTGTTGTTGTTTCTGTCCATAACATGTACCCTTAGGTTGTTTTAGGTCAAAGAAACCATAAGAACAAGTACCAACAGGTGCAAAAGTCAAAATCAACCCTTGTGCCTTTTCTATTATTGAAGCGCGTGATGTGTCGTTGCGGTTTAGCAGTTTTAATGCCTACTCAAGTTTTAAATTTATATTTAGCCGACTTATCAATAACACACACACTTAACGAGCAGTGTACCCGGTCAGTATGAATATAATGGTAAGTAGAGTGTCGATCACTAAGAGTGGAACGTATTATCTAGTTATTCTAATCAGTATTTTAATATCCTAACGCAAGGGGGTTTCAGCCTGAGAGACTGGCACGATTTGTTTGCAATTAAATAATAAAATAAACCAATAGGCACGAATCAGCAAGTAGCACACACGTACACAGATAAATACTCGAGACAATAAGAGGGCTGTCCTTATGATTAAGTAGATTGTCACTTGTTTTATTGATAGCCTTATATGAAGTGTACGTAGTTAACCCTTTCTCGTTGGTCCTAATCTTATCGGCGAGTAAACCCTTAATGATTACTTATGTCTAAAAGTTATTCCTAAGTGATCAATTTAGTAATAACCGTGGGAGCCACATTATGTCCCGCAGTCAAATGCCCGCAAGCACATAATAAACACAGAGGTTATCAATGCACTAATAAGTAGTAACCAAAGACATCAACATATAAACTTTAATTGATGGGAAAGCAAGTATTAAAGGGAGTGCAATCTTTCGTTGTCACATTACACAAGCCACCAATCCTGATGAATTAAAGTTTGCTAACACAATAAAACAAAAACTACTTAATGAATTAAACACATGCAGCACCTTCTTACAGCTCTTGTATCTTTGATTTGGGTGTGTCTTGTGCTGCCTCCTTGACTGAATTCGTCCTTCGGTTCTTCTGGTCTTCGGTCTTAGGTTAAAACTTCGGACTTGCACACGAAATTCGTCTGGCCTTGGGGTATTTATAGTTTCTGTCTGAGGGAAGATGCGGCGCATCTAATAAGTAGATGCGGCGCATGTACTTAACTTCGCGTGGGGTCCAAGATTATAATATTCAGGAATATTCGTACACCGCCAGAAGATGCGGCGTAACTCCATGATTAGATGCGGCGCATGTCCTCTTGTATCTTGGATCGTATCTGGTGATATCTTGATAGAGATGCGGCGCATGTCATGAGTGAGATGCGGCGCATCTGGAGCAGATTAGTCTTGATCTTCTTCATTTCAGTAGACTCTTAACTTTATGCATGTTTTGCTCCATAATCAGTCCAAAATCGCTAAGTTTCACCAAATGCTAGTTTTTACCTGAGAATTACAAAAGTAAACGATTAAGTATCAATCCTCATACATAATAGAATAAAACAAGTCAAATTAATAGGATAAATGATAGTAATAAAATGTACTTATTTGAGTTCATCAAATATCCCCCC
Organism: Artemisia tridentata subsp. tridentata; assembly: GCA_021014915.2. Taxonomy (NCBI): domain Eukaryota; kingdom Viridiplantae; phylum Streptophyta; class Magnoliopsida; order Asterales; family Asteraceae; genus Artemisia; species Artemisia tridentata. The sequence continues at coordinate 411,817,632 of CP139509.1, forward strand.
ACTTGAACTTTACTTGTCCCCAAGTAAACCTTAGAATTTCTTTTATGAAAATGTATCATAAAAGATGTTAGGATTTATTTTTATATTTAAGCATGTATTCGTTTATTTCATAATTACACAACTAAACACTTAACGAATTAGAAGTAAAATAAAATAAGTTGATAAAAGCAAATCTAATCGTTTAACTGTCCAGTCGTGACGAATATTCTATCATAAGCTTGGCAAGTATACACATCTCCTCCACTAAAGCCAAGGAATAACAAGTCTAAAGCGGTAAAAAGGGTTTTTTAGGCTTAAGGGTTAATTATTCTCTTTTCACTATCGATTTCAAATTCCAGAAAAGGCGACAAAATCACAAATACATGATCGAATCCACGAACACGATACTTGCAATTGCTCAAATCCTTAACTCGAATAGGCTAAAGATAGGTCCAAACTTCACCAATAATAATATATCAAAAAGGGCGACAAAATCATAAATACATAGCCGAATCCACGACTACGATACTTAAGATTGCTCAAATCCCTAATCTCAATAAATCAAAGGTTTGGTTGGATAAAGAATAATACAGGGTATAGATAACATTTGGGATATAAATTGGTGTAAAATGAAAAATAAACAAAACAAATAAATTAAAATCCTAAGTGTGGTTAATCACTATCCCAACCATCCCATGAATAAGACTCATATCATTGAATAACTCACGCTTTAACACTTGAAACACACGCTTTAGGTAGACACGAATTATACTCAACAAGATCTTAATCAAAGAATAAACCTTAATTGGCGTTCCCATAACTGCCAATTCCCATTCAATCCATAGATATAGTACAACAAATAGTGGTGATATCGACCACTTACATAACTTTACATAAGTTGGTTAAAACTAACTTCCAACTTCCTTTTTCTTTTTCTTTTCTCATACTTCTCATAGATGTGTAAAATTTCACCACATCACTATAATGATAATTCTGGATAATTTTTCCATACTTTTCATACTTCAGAAATAACGGTAATAGTGAAAGTAGTAAACACACGAAAAATAAACTCAAAGATATACAATATTTACTTTCACTCCAATTGCATTGTGCAATTTCCCGACCTAACCAAAGATAATGAATTACGCACGCGAACACAGGTAATGTAAGGAAAAACACTTTGCCTATAGCAATTAACCAACCACGGATTCTAATCTACAGGGTAGGCTAAGGTGTAAGGGTGTAACGAAAAATTTTAAACATAGGTGTAAGAAACGAAAGGAATGGCTCTGAGTGTTTTTCTAGGGGTATCTTACTCTAAAAATGAGAGTAACAAAAGGGTTTATACGGGGGTTAACTAACCAGTGTAGTTAGTTAATAACACATAACATAATAAAGGCTATTTTGGGTGTAGTCCTAGAATTTTACCAATTTAGACAAGTCATTCCAATTATATAAAATAATACTTATTATGGTGGTCTCGAATAGTATACAAGCCAAGTTCTAAAGTTTACAAGTCACCGGCACACTCATAGATTTGTGAATTTTGGAAAATCACAATTTTTGAAAACAACGTCTTGTGTGCAGCTATGCAACTTAGATCTTAAACAAAAACATGCTTAAAAAATTTTAAGTTTGATATATTAAGCACATTTTAAGCATAATTTTTGAAAAAGTTTAGGACAAGTAATTGTTAAGTGTTCTAATTCTCCAATCCCCCCACTTAAGTTAAACAACGTCCTCGTTGTTTGTATAAAAGGTTAAAAACTGGAAAATAAAAGAATTAGAACAGAAAAACTCCCCTGAGATTTGCTCGGTATGATCCTCCATTAGTATAAGAGCAAAAATCATCTTTCTTGTGGATGAGAACGTTAAAGCTTCATACTTGATGTATCCACAGGAAATCCAGGAAACTATAATACCACCAACACTTTAAAACACACCTAAGATAAGAAAGGTTCAAACTTGCATAATACATTAGTAGTTAGGAAAAATAAAACATAAAAATTAAAAATGAAAATCATCAGGTCAGTCGATGCGCCGTATCTTATTGAAGAAGATACGCCGTATCGAGCCTGGAATTAATACGGATCAGAATAAAGTTGCGCCGCATCCTTAACCAGGGATGCGCCGCATTAAAAATAAACTGATAAATAGTTTTAAAGTCGAAAATAAAAATGCAGAAAAATAAAATAAGATATGACCATTGCAGGAGATGCGTCGCATCTCAGAATTGAGATGCGCCGTATCTTCATGCGGGCCTGACTGACTCGACACAAACAGAATAATAAAAGTTTTCAGGGTTGTCTCCCGGTAAGCACTTGTCTTTATTCCAGAGTCTTCAAGTTAGACTCACGTTCAGCTCTTTATTTAGTTCTTGTCACGGTCCATCCTTCTTCCTTCATCCGAAAGATTTTCCCGTATATCTCTGCGATGTTTTCTTCTGTTCGACTTAATCTAGTATAATTCTTTGTCTTCACCGCAGTATATTCTTCATCAGGACCTAAAGAATATTTGATGATTTTAAATTTTTCAGAAATAATCATGGGTGGCTCATTGTAAGGAATCCCAAGTAGTTGACACTTTCTTTTGGTGAACTCTTCCTCGTCTTTATCAACAAACTTAAAATAAGGATCCTTAATCAAATAATCATCTAGTTCTTCAATCAACGACTTATTATTATTATCATCTTGAATCGCCTCCCATTCTCTTTCCAAATCATATTGTAACCGACGACTAAGCTTTGTGAAATCATCAAACTGTTTATGCACCCATTCCCAGAAAGTAGTATCCGATGTCCCCTTAAGTCCTTTCAAGCGTTCAATTCTCCCCTTTTCTTGTAAAGCCTCTGCTTTTTGTGGGCAGTCTTCAACATTATCGTACCACTCATAATCTTCAAAGGTTACATCGTTTCCAACCCATCTCATCCCAATTATACTTCCCCCATTACAGGTTCCGTCACTTTTATAATCACAGGTCGGCCAAACACTACTCCCGTCCTTGAAAACGAAGGGTGTACAAGTGTGATTAATGTGCGCAAATTCCCATGGTTTATCCCAAACCCATGGTACTTGGTCATTCCATTCATAGTACCAGGTGTTTTTGAAATCGTCATAAGTCTTAAATCCTGGTAGATCTCCAGTAAGCACATCATCGTCGACTTGAAGAAGGTAGTTAAATTCCTTGAACTGCTTGCACAAGGGTGTCTCATAATCGAACAAATCAACGTCTATTCTGAATAATTCTTCGATGCCTTCATTGATTGTTGAATCATGAAGTGACGACCCATAATCGCTTTCTACTTCTTCATCTTCTCCTCTCATCCAATATACCCATAATGCATCCTTAGTAGCTCGATCCATGCTCTTATGGTTATTAAACTTACTAGCCAACCATTCTGAAAAATCAACATCGTTAGGGTCATGGTTAACGTCAAAGCAAGCCTTACCAATCATATTCTTCTTTATCTCCATGAACTCGTTAAATTGCTTCTTAAAACTCCGAGTCAACCATGAAGTCATAATCTGCTTGACTTCATTTGCAGGGGCAAATTCCGGACTACCATATTTGAGTTCTAGCCAATCATTGAGGGATAGGTCTATCAATCTTACCAATCTGCCATGAAATAGTAACTCCGCCAAAGCATAATTCATGTCATTATCCAGATAGTTCTCATTTAATCCCCAGTACTGTTCGGAATAAGGCATGTAAGAGATTTGGGCATTGCCTCCACCACAGCTGTTGTTGCTCGAGTCCATGTATGCAAGATAGAATTTCCCATCATCTTCTTCGATAGTAGTCCAGTTCAATCCTTCGGCTTCAATGATAGGCCATAAGAGCGACAATTCTTCTCCAGTGTACCTCACAAATACATCATAAGAGAATACCTCTTTGTCAATGTTGCATAAACGCATGAATTCCTTAAAAGCAGCTTCAAGAGGAGTCTCCCAAGAGAATAAATCTGCATCGATCATGAGCACATTGAATGAATCTGAAAACAAGCATTCCTTAGCAAGATATCCGTTAACTGACATGTCTTCCATAGCAAAATCTGTCATCCAAGGTAAAATCATCAGTAGGATTTGTTCGCTAGAAGAGAAATTAATGAATATAGAAACGGATATATGAATACAAATGGCTGATATCTGCAGACGATGCGCCGTATCCAAAGAGTTGGATACGCCGTATCTTAATACGTTAAAATTAAATCAGACTTTATTCAGAAAATAGATACGCCGCTTAGAATTTATGAATGCGCCGTATCGGATTAATTAATCAAAAATCAACTTATCTAATTAAAATTAAATGCGTCGTATTAACGAAAGTTAATGCGCCGTATTTTCGTTACGTTTAAAAATAAATATCGATTTTTGATTCAGAAAGATGCGCCGTATCGATATAGATCGATGCGTCGTATCTGTTTAATAATTCGCAAACTGTTTTTAATTAAAATAATAGATACGCCGTATCTACGAAAGCAGATGCGTCGTATGGCGTTAACGTTTAGAAATTTTTTTTTATCAAAAACAGATACGCCGTATCTGCAAAAGCAGATGCGTCGTATTACTTTATCGCTTTTAAAAAAAATTTCGTATTAAAAACAGATACGCTGTATCTTGGGGAAAAGATGCGTCGTATCGAATTAATTAAACGCGTTGTATTTTTAAAAAATTAAACGCAATACGCCGTATCTGAGAAATCAGATGCGCCGTATCGTTTGATTTAGCACAGTACAACGATAGCAGAACAGAAAAATACGAAAAATTAAAAACAAAAAAATAAAAACACACAAACAAAAATTAATAAAAACAAAAATAAAAGCAAACAAATAACACACAGTACAACAAATATGCAAAATAATACAATGATGCAATTAATCTAATAAAAGAAAAACCTAATTAAAATACAATCAAATTAACAGATAATAACAATTCACTCCCCGGCAGCGGCGCCAAAAACTTGATGCGCGTGATGTGTCGTTGCGGTTTAGCAGTTTTAATGCCTACTCAAGTTTTAAATTTATATTTAGCCGACTTATCAATAACACACACACTTAACGAGCAGTGTACCTGGTCAGTATGAATATAATGGTAAGTAGAGTGTCGATCACTAAGAGTGGAACGTATTATCTAGTTATTCTAATCAGTATTTTAATATCCTAACGCAAGGGGGTTTCAGCCTGAGAGACTGGCACGATTTGTTTGCAATTAAATAATAGAATAAACCAATAGGCACGAATCAGCAAGTAGCACACACGTACACAGATAAATACTCGAGACAATAAGAGGGCTGTCCTTATGATTAAGTAGATTGTCACTTGTTTTATTGATAGCCTTATATGAAGTGTATGTAGTTAACCCTTTCTCGTTGGTCCTAATCTTATCGGCGAGTAAACCCTTAATGATTACTTATGTCTAAAAGTTATTCCTAAGTGATCAATTTAGTAATAACCGTGGGAGCCACATTATGTCCCGCAGCCAAATGCCCGCAAGCCACTAATAAACACAGAGGTTATCAATGCACTAATAAGTAGTAACCAAAGACATCAACATATAAACTTTAATTGATGGGAAAGCAAGTATTAAAGGGAGTGCAATCTTTCGTTGTCACATTACACAAGCCACCAATCCTGATGAATTAAAGTTTGCTAACACAATAAAACAAAACTACTTAATGAATTAAACACATGCAGCACCTTCTTACAGCTCTTGTATCTTTGATTTGGGTGTGTCTTGTGCTGCCTCCTTGATTGAATTCGTCCTTCGGTTCTTCTGGTCTTCGGTCTTAGGTTAAAACTTCGGACTTGCACACGAAATTCGTCTGGCCTTGGGGTATTTATAGTTTCTGTCTGAGGGAAGATGCGGCGCATCTAATAAGTAGATGCGGCGCATGTACTTAACTTCGTGTGGGGTCCAAGATTATAATATTCAGGAATATTCGTACACCGCCAGAAGATGCGGCGTAACTCCATGATTAGATGCGGCGCATGTCCTCTTGTATCTTGGATCGTATCTGGTGATATCTTGATAGAGATGCGGCGCATGTCATGAGTGAGATGCGGCGCATCTGGAGCAGATTAGTCTTGATCTTCTTCATTTCAGTAGACTCTTAACTTTATGCATGTTTTGCTCCATAATCAGTCCAAAATCGCTAAGTTTCACCAAATGCTAGTTTTTACCTGAGAATTACAAAAGTAAACGATTAAGTATCAATCCTCATACATAATAGAATAAAACAAGTCAAATTAATAGGATAAATGATAGTAAGAAAATGTACTTATTTGAGTTCATCAATTATCAACTGTTAGGTCTTAGAATTTGTAATCTCACCATTTCAATTCGTAAGTAGTTATTATAGCCTAGCTTAGTTTCATTTTAACTTAATACAACACAATCAGTCACAACAAATGTATTGTTGTGAGTACTGTGGGGGTCCACATTATGAATCCGATTGTCAAACGAGGACCCCGCTTGTCTATGAGCATGACCCTTGTAACAATTATGATCATTCTTATCAAGACCAGCCTCCACAGCATCAAACGATTCAAACTCAGCCTCAGCTACCTCTTGAAGGATCTTTCGAAGATGTATTCCAAAAACTTAAAAATTTTGCGGATACACTTAATGATTCGGCTGTTAGGCATACCCAAAATGATCGTCATGGTGAATCTAGGGAAGAGATACTTGCCATAGAACGAGCTGCACACAATCGTTTATTATTTAAACAGGCGTGCATGCTCGATGACGAAGATGAAGACGACGAGGAGAGTACTATTCCTGTTAGTGATATCATTTCTCAACTCCCTCAGTCTATTGCAATCACATCATTCTTTCCGACTTTGGTCCCCAAGGACTCTCTTATTATGGGGGATGAGCCTATTAGCACTATTCCTGAAAAGGAATCGGACGAATTCATAAAGTCTAGTGCTGAGAACCTTATCCCAATCCCAAGTGAGTCTGAGGATATTTCCGACAGTGAAAGTGATGATTCTTTTTGTAGTGATCAGCCTCTTGACACTACTGATGATTTTTCCGGGACGTTTTCTAACCCTCTTTTCAATGATTCTTTCAGGATTTTCTCTAATCCCATTTTCAAATCAAATGATGATTTTTCCTCTAGTGATGATGAATCACTTTCTGATGAGGAAGTTCAAAATGAAAGTCTCAAAGTCCATTCAAATTCTCTTTTTGAATTTGATGATGAGTGCTTTTCTATCAAAATAAATCCTCTCTTTGATGAAGAATTAGAAAACGATGAGGTCAAGGACTCTATTATCCATAAAATTGATGATGTGACCTCAACTCTTAATCTCGATCTTTCTCCGACATATGTGCCAATTCCTTCTGAGGATCGCCATTATATTGACTTCACATATGTCGTTCGAGTTTTTCTACCTTTCTGTCCTTATAAGGTAGCTTGTCCTTTCCCTCACTCGTTTGGGAATGAGAACAAAGTCTTTGACCCCGGCATTTTCATTTATCATTTGTAAGCCGGGTCTCTGTGTATATCTCATCGGAGTGGAACTTTCAAGTACTTCAGTGTTTATCCAAACATCTTGAACGAAAGTCCGATGGAGATTTTTTGTTCCACATGCTTCCCCATGAACCAATGAATGCGGGGTCGAGTCAAGCTAGTGACTCGGTGAACAAAAACATTAGTACAACATGGGTTTTCACCCATGTCTCTGACTTCTTTCTCTTTTCTAACACCTAGTGTGGGGGAGATGCCCCACATGTTGTTTGTTGTTAAAAAAAAAAAAAAAAAAAAAAAAAAAGTGAAAAAAAAAAATGTGTGTATAAAATAATGGATATTAATATTTCCCTTTCACGTTCTAAGTGTTGATTTAACAACCGGTTCTTTGAATATTGAGGGCAATATTCAGTTCTAAGTGTGGGGGGGAATTCTAGTGAATTTAATCAAATGTACCATCTAGTACCCCCATTTTGGCCAAAATTTTAAATTTTTTTTCTCACTTAGAACGCAATAAATGGTTATCAGTCCGCCATGTCTAACCCACATAAGGATTGGCTAATCCAGGAGCAAACGGCTCTTGGTAAAGATATATCAAATCCGTTTATGGCTTGCAATTTGCCCAAAATTGTATGGTTTTCGACTCGCCATATCTTTATAAGTGAAGAGTTGGCTAGCCCGCAAGGTTATGGCTTGTGGTAAAGGCAGTGGAAAACCATGATTGGTAATCAGCTCACCAAAGATAATAACTGTAATTTATCTAAGAGTTGGCTAGTCCAGAAGCAAACGGCTTTTGGTAAAGACAAATCAAAACCGTTGACAGCTGATGATTTGCTCAAAATCATTTGGTTATCATTGTACCAAAGTATCACATACTAAAACATTGGCTACTCCAGAAGTAATGGCTTTTGGTAAAGAGATAAAACCCATTAAATTTTCATAAAAGATTGCTAGGGACTAGCAATAGTTTAGTGTGGGGGATTTGATATGTGTCTAAATACACATATATTTACCTTGTTTAAACCCACATAAACAGCCAAAAACACTTTGAAAAGTCAAATAATACAGAAAATATCATAAAATGTGTTTTTATATGATTCAGGAACAAAAAGATTGAAAACAAGTGAAAAAAGAAACAAAGTTTGCATAATTGTCATTTTCAGTCTCTGAAGTTTCATAAATTGGCAGAATTAGTCCCTGAAGGTTTATTTTGAAAGAAAAAGTCAACAAAGGTCCTTGGAGTTCACAAGTTGTCACAATTGGTCCTTGGGTGAAAAGATTGAAGAAATTACAAGATTGGTCCCTCAAGTTTGACAAATGGCAAAAATAGTCCCTGGGTATTCAAAAATGGAAGATTACATCTATGGCCCTTGTACTATTCACAATTTACAAATTATACCCCTTGGATAACCTTTGAAACAGTTTCACATTCAACCCTTCAACAATTCAGAAATTACAATAATGGTCCTTGGGCTTTGTTTGCTAAGTTATATACCAAATGGACCTTGATATATAAATAACCCACTACAAAAACCAAACCCATTTACCCTTATAACTCCCAGGCCCAACATCACAAACCCAACCCCGTTTAAATAAATACCAGTCAAACCATCAGTCAAACCCACCTTCACCTTTATCCCTTCCCTCCCACATCACTGTAACACCAATACCACCACACACCTCACCTGGTTTCACCACCAACTCACCCCCCAGCTGTTTAACAACCCCCTTCCACCTCACACAACCTCCCAAATGCCATTTAAACCCTTAAAATCCGCACAAGTAATCCTAAGCTGTCAAATGATATTTTTCCCGCCAAAACTCAAAGTGTACGATTATGATTATTTTGACCGAATCAATGGTCAAATATTGGTGGGATTATCACATGAGGTCGACAGAAGTTCAAAAGATCTCTACAAATACAGAAAGAAGCAGAGGAGAAGAGAAAGTAGGAATAGTGTAGCTTAGTTATGTCGAATATAGTGTAGAATAATTTCCAGTTGTAATTTTTAGTCTAAAACAGTTGTAATCTTTATTTTTAGTGCAATTTCATCTTTATTAAAGCTCAATTTCAAGTTTTATATAGTTAATTCAGTTTTAGCAATTTTAAAGTGAAATTGACATCTTTGCTTGCTAACTATTGTTGTTTAATGTTTATCTAAGCTCTATTCAGTTCACCTAAAAGCTTTTATAAGTTTTTTAAGCCATTTAATCAGTTTTCACTTAGTTTACTAAAAATACCATAAATACCTCAAAAATAGATCTTAAATTAAAAACCAGTATAGATGAAAGATGAAGCTTGGAGCAGGGTATGTCAGGGATGGCCCTGGGTTAGTTGCTTCTTGGGAAGCTATAGGAAGTGTTCTTTGGCCTTGGTTCTCAGTTGTGCACTTGGAAGCTTTTGTAAGGCATTTTATGCATTTTTACTTATTACTGTTCAAGTACTTATTAGCTACTTATCTTTGTGCTTTGATGCTTATTTGGTATATGTTAGTGAGTTTATTACTTTACATTGCCTGTTTGTTCACTAGAATCCTTTGTTGCTCAAATTTTCATTTTCACTGCCATTTTACCAATAACAGTAATTAATGGTGTTTAGTTGTTATCAGTGATGCTTTTGTGCTCAAATAAGTTCATACCATCATAATATAATATTAATAATCAGTATCATAGTTTGAATTTACATGTTGCTTTGAAAAAATCACCAAGACAGTCAATTAAGGGGTGTTTGGTTCATGCTGTTTTGAGGGCTCAAGTTGTTCATTGTTGTTGTTTCTGTCCATAACATGTACCCTTAGGTTGTTTTAGGTCAAAGAAACCATAAGAACAAGTACCAACAGGTGCAAAAGTCAAAATCAACCCTTGTGCCTTTTCTATTATCAACTGTTAGGTCTTAGAATTTGTAATCTCACCATTTCAATTCATAAGTAGTTATTATAGCCTAGCTTAGTTTCATTTTAACTTAATACAACACATTCAGTCACTAGGAATCATCAAAAATTCAATTTAGTCAAACCTTTGCAAAACTGCAAAAGTCAAAACTAAGGTTTAAACCCAGTTGCTGAGGCTGCTGATCTAGGGCCAAATTGGACTTCAATTGAGATGTTTGTGATGGGGCTTTTGTTTTTTTTGTGTAGCCAGTAGTATAGGGTAACTTTTTCCCCATAATATTCAGAATTTGCTGCTTATTTATTAGCTTAAATAGGTCTGCAAGTTGGCTGCTTAAACTGAATTTTCTGCATAAGTTGTGAGCCTGCCAAAGTGCTTATCTTGCTTATTTCTCTAGCTTATTTATGTTTATCTGTTGTTTTATGCTTTAAATAAGTTGTTTAACTAGTCCTGAACTTCTGGTAATTTTTCTAGCTTATTAGCTTATTTTTGGCTTATTTGCCAAACTGCTTTATTGGCCAAACTGCTTATCTGGGTTCAGTAACTTTTGCTTTTATTTTTCATATCTTTTAAATATTAATTTTGACTTATCCTGAATTTTTCAGATTTTTCCTAAGTCATTTAATATTTTTAATCTTTTTAATTAGTTTCTATTAGTAATTAAATCATAATAAATAAAATAATAATTAGAAAAATATAATTTTAATTTTCATAATTTTCTTTTGTCATTTTTAATCTAGGAAAAATATAATTATATTTTTAGACCTTAAGAAAAACAAAAATAGAAAAATAGTGATAGCTTCTATTTAATAGAATTTATCTTTTTAAATTTTAATTAAGTAATTTTCATTTTTATAATTTTATTAGCTTTTATTTACTTAATAATATTTATAGAAAAAGTTTTAGAATTTTCTTTGTTCATTAAGTATTTTTTATAAATTTAATTAGTTTAATAAGTAATTAATAATAAATAATTAATAATAAATAGAAATAAAGTGTAAAAAAATATAATTTTAGTTTTTAAATAAGTTTTAAGTCATTTTACATTTTTAGGTTTTAAATTTCATAAATTTCAGTTTTTGTCCCGTTTTAGATTTTCTGTTACGCGTTTTTAATTTGTTAATTCGCGTTTAATTTTCTTGTGCATATTTGTTTTAATTTGTTATTTAGAATTATTAAACAAGCAAAATCAAAAATATCCAATCACATCAGTCACTCTAATCCTAGCTTTTCACAGTTGCCCATTCACACCTCGTTGGGAAACGATTCGGGTAATTATTTACCTGTCTTCACACTACACACGAACGTGAGTTTTTACAAGCATCCTTTTTCACAAAGGGGTGATTTGTAATTATTCACGAGCATCCGTCGTTGCATAATATTTATATCTATTTAGCACGGATCATAAAACCAATGAAAAAATAACTTTTTTGCTTAATGAGATTGAGAATCTAAAGGCTCGGGTGAAAGGGAAAATGCCAGTCGTCACCAGTGATAATATTGTTCCAAAGGTTTCTGCTGGTAGAAAATATGCAATTGATGCTGTGAATATTCCGCTTCCTCTTAGGAACAATAGGTCAGCTCATCATGTTTATCTCACTTATCTTAAGGATAGTCTCGACATTCTTCGTGAGACCGTAGAAGAGGATAGGATAGAGAAACCACTTGATAGTGCAGTTGTAGATGTCAGCTTCCTCACTAAACGATCTCAGGAACTCTTAGAATACGTCATTGGCACATGTCCTAAGATTGATAACAAGAGAGATAGGTTTATTGCATCATCCTCAATGACTAAGAACAAGCATGTAACCTCTGATGTACCATTGAAAACATCTGAACCCAGCACATCAAAAACGGAAAAACAAATGGCAGTGAAACAAACTAATGTTCCCATCATTGCTTCTACAGGAGTAAATAGTGACACTAAAGCTAGCGGGTCAAAGCCTAGTCGCAATACAAAGAAAGATAGGACTGCGCAAGCTAAGAGTGCTCATGAGAAGAAAGTAGAAGACCACCTTAGGAACAATAAGTTTGGTTTGAACGAAACGAATAGTGTTGATTCTAGTATTAGCTTTAAGCGTACTGTAATTAATTCAAATTCTAATGCTGTCTGCAAAACATGTAATGAATGCTTAATTTCTGGTAATCATGATGATTGTGTTTTGTCATTCTTGATGTCTTCTAAACAATCCCCAATTAAGAATGTTAGGAAACCTAAACTGAGTAAGCAAATTTGGAAAGCAACAGGAAATCTGTTTGCTAATCTTGGTTATCAATGGAAGCCCACTGGAAGAAAATTCACTTTAGGTAATAAGTTCCCCTTAACTAGAATGACTAATCATAAAGTAGTGATTGTTAAGGAATGGAAGCCAACTGGTCGAATTTTCCCGTTAGAGACACAATGCCCTGTAACTAGGTCCATTGCATCTACTAGTGAAGTTTCCACTATGAATACCATGGCATCTATGATTCCTATAGTTCCAGAATTTGTTTGTATTAACCAAACGGACCCTAGTTGCACGTGGGGATCCACCTTTTTCAGTTATCCATCATTGTCTGTTTTCAAATGCAGGTCGTACAAATCGTCCTTTGGTATTTGGACTCAGGCTGCTCAAAACATATGACCGGGGATCGATCACGGCTCATGAATTTCGTGAATAAGTTTATCGGTACAGTTAGATTCGGGAACGACCATTTTGGGGTGATTATGGGTTATGGAGATTATGTGTTTGGTGACAGTGTAATTTCCAGGGTATATTACGTGGAAGGACTTGGGCACAATTTGTTCTCTGTTGGTCAATTTTGTGATTCCGATCTTGAAGTTGCTTTCAGAAAACACACATGTTTCGTCAGAGAATTGGATGGTATTGATCTCCTTAAAGTCAGTCGTGGCACTAATCCATACACCATCTCTATTGAAGGCATGATGCGGTCCTCTCGTATTTGCTTGTTGTCAAAGGCCTCAAAGAACAAATCATGGCTTTGGCACCGTCATTTAAATCACATAAACTTCGGCACCATAAATGAACTTACTCGCAAGGATCTTGTACGAGGTATGCCCAGATTGATGTTTGAAAAGGATCATCTTTGTTCTGCTTGTCAACTGGGCAAAAGCAAGAAGCATACTCACAAACCCAAAACTGTCAACACCATTATGGAAGCTCTTCACACCCTTCACATGGATCTGTGCGGACCAATGAGAGTGGAGAGTATAAATGGGAAGAAATATATTCTTGTGGTGGTCGACAACTACTCTTGGTTTACATGGGTGAAGTTTTTGAGAACCAAGGACGAGAATCCAGAGGTTATCATCAAACTTATCAAACAGCTACAAGTAAGACTCAACAAAACCGTCAGAATCATCCGCACAGACAATGGAACTGAGTTTGTTAACAAACAACTCATTCAATTTTATGAAAGTATTGGCATAACCCACCAGAAAAGTGTTCCACGCATTCCTCAGCAGAACGGGGTTGTTGAAAGACGAAATCGTACTCTTGTGGAGGCTGCACGAACCATGCTGATATTTTCCAAGGCACCGGTATTTCTTTGGGCGGAAGCAATTACTACAGCTTGTTACACCCAAAACCGATCTTTGATACATACTCTTCACAACAAAACTCCATATGAGCTGATACATGGCAAGAAACCAGATCTTTCTTTTCTGCGAGTGTTTGGTGCTCTATGCTACCCGACAAATGATAGTCAGGATCTGGGAAAACTAAAGACTAAAGCAAACATTGGATTCTTCGTTGGGTATGCACCAGATCGCAAGGGATACCGAATCTACAACAAACGAACCCGACAAATTATGGAAACCATTCACGTGACATTCGATGAGCTGACTGAGCAAACGGCTCCTGGACACACAAGTTCTAGACCCTTGTCTCCTGGACCAATTAGTTCAGGTCTTGTACAGCGTCGCACTCCTGCAGTTCATTATGTACCCCCTACGAGTGATGAGTTGAAGAATTTGTTTGATCCGTTGTTTGATGAATACTTTGAGCCACCAACTGTTGATACTACAACTGAAGCTCCACCTTTACCTCCAGTTGCTGATGCTCCAATTCCACACAACTCAGATGGTCCATCTGTATCTGTCTCAATTAGTCAAGACGCACCATCTGCCAGTCACTCACCATCATCATCGAATATTCAATCTCCTTCGGTACAGCTAGACTCTGCAGTTGACAATTCTTTTGAAGTGAATCCTTTTGCTCCTGCTGATGATGCTCCATTCGAGAATATATTTGCTCCTGAATCTTCTACTAAGACATCTTCTTCAGGGGATCCTAACATGGCAACATCAGTTCCCTACCCTCAACCACATGAACATCTCAGAAAATGGACCAATGATCATCCGATTGACAACATCATTGGAAATCCTTCTCGTCTAGTATCCACACGAAAGCAACTTGCCACCGATGCATTGTGGTGCTTCTTTAATTCCGTACTATCCAAAGTAGAACCCAAAGATTTCAAAGATTGTTATGAATTATTAGAATAATAGTTATTTCATTTCTGTTGTTAGTAGTAATGGTTCCTGCTGGCAGGTTTATAGTCCCTGCTGGTATGGTTCCTGCTGGTAGTAGTGTTTAGTTCCTGCTGCTAGTTTGGTTTCTGCGGGTAATAGTAATTAGTTAACCCGTATGTTTAGAAAGTTTGTTAGAGTTATATTAGGAAGAGATAGTGTATATCTTCTTCACACGTTTTCTAGTATGGGCTGTGATGAACTCAAATAAGTACATTTTATTACTATCATTTATCCTATTAATTTGACTTGTTTTACTATATTATGTATGAGGATTGATACTTAATCGTTTACTTTTGTAATTCTCAGGTAAAAACAAGCATTTGGTGAAACTTAGCGATTTTGGACTGATTATGGAGCAAAACATGCATAAAGTGAAGAGTCTACTGAAATGGACAAGATCAAGTTAAATCTGCTCCAGATGCGCCGCATCTCACTCATGACATGCGCCGCATCTCTATCAAGATATCACCAGATACGATTCAAGATACAAGAGGACATGCGCCGCATCTAATTATGGAGTTACGCCGCATCTTCTGGCGGTGTACGAATATTCCTGAATATTATAATCTTGGACCCCACGCGAAGTTAAGTCAATGCGCCGCATCTACTTAATAGATGCGCCGCATCTTCCCTCAGACAGAAACTATAAATACCCCAAGGCCAGACGAATTTCGTGTGCAATATCAGAGTTTCGAAGACCGAACAGGAAAAACCCTAGGACGAATTCAGTCAAGGCAGCAGCACAAGACACACCCAAATCAAAGATACAAGAGCTGTAAGAAGGTGCTGCATGTGTTTAATTCATTAAGTAGTTTTGTTTTATTGTGTTAGCAAACTTTAATTCATCAGGATTGGTGGCTTGTGTAATGTGACAACGAAAGATTGCACTCCCTTTAATACTTGCTTTCCCATCAATTAAAGTTTATATGTTGATGTCTTTGGTTACTACTTATTAGTGCATTGATAACCTCTGTGTTTATTAGTGGCTTGCGGGCATTTGACTGCGGAAAATAATGTGGCTCCCACGGTTATTACTAAATTGATCACTTAGGAATAACTTTTAGACATAAGTAATCATTAAAGGTTTACTCGCCGATAAGAATAGGACCAACGAGAAAGGGTTAACTACATACACTTCATATAAAGCTATCAATAAAACAAGTGACAATCTACTTAATCATAAGGACAGCCCTCTTATTGTCTTAGGTATCTATCTGTGTACGTGTGTGCTACTTGCTGATTCGTGCCTATTGGTTTATTTTATTATTCAATTGCAAACAAATTGTGCCAGTCTCTCAGGCTGAAACCCCCTTGCGTTAGGATATTAAAATACTAATTAGAATAACGAGATAATACGTTCCACTCTTAGTGATCGACACTCTACTTACCATTATATTCATACTGACCGGGTACACTGCTCGTTAAGTGTGTGTGTTATTGATAAGTCGGCTAAATATAAATTTAAAACTTGAGTAGGCATTAAAACTGCTAAAACTATACTGCGACACGCATACGCATCAAGTTTTTTGGCGCCGCTGCCGGGGAGTGAATTGTTATTATCTGTTAATTTGATTAGTATTTTAATTAGGTTTTTCTTTTTATTAGATTAATTGCATCATTGTATTATTTTGCATATTTGTTGTATTGTGTGTTAATTGTTTTCTTTTATTTTTGTGTGTTTATTTTCGTTTGTGTGTTTAATTTTTGTTTTTATTTTTCGTATTTTTCTGTTCTGCTATCGTTGTACTGTGCTAAATCAAACGATACGGCGCATCTGATCTCTCAGATACGGCGTATTGCGTTTAATTTTTAAAAATACAACGCGTTTAATTAATTCGATACGACGCATCTTTTCCCCAAGATACAGCGTATCTGTTTTTAATACGAATTTTTTTTTTAAAAAGAGATAAAGTAATACGACGCATCTGCTTTAGCAGATACGGCGTATCTGTTTTTGATAAAAAAAAAAATTTTTAAACGTTAACGCCATACGACGCATCTGCTTTCGTAGATACGGCGTATCTATTATTTTAATTACAAACAGTTTGCGAATTATTAAACAGATACGACGTATCGATCTTTGTCGATACGGCGCATCTTTCTGAATCAAAAATCGATATTTATTTTTAAACGTAACGAAAATACGGCGCATTAACTTTCGTTAATACGACGCATTTAATTTTAATTAGATAAGCTGATTTTTGATTAATTAATTCGATACGGCGCATTCAAAATTCTAAGCGGCGTATCTATTTTTTGAATGAAGTCTGATTTAATTTTAACGATTATAAGATACGGCGTATCCAACTTTTTGGATACGGCGCATCGTCTGTAGATATCAGCTATTTGTATTCATATATCCGTTTCTAAATTCGTTAATTTTTCTTCTTGCGAGCAAATCCTACTGATGCTTTCGTGATTATTTCAGAAGAAAAATGGAAGGATACGGAGAACTGATTGACTTCGACTTCGAAGCCAATTTTATGAATGAAGTATTAGTGCATGATAAATCACTCGAACGTTACGATGGGGACTACATTGAACTTAATGACCTTAATGGACCGTTGGAATCCAATGACCTGGTCATGGATGATGCTGAATCTGAGTTAGAAGAAGGAGAAATTGTGGATAGTCCAAAAGTCAACGTTATTAATACTAGGAATTACGATGAATTTGAGGGATATGATGGTTCTTGGGATTATGGTAGAAGAATCCACGCCAATTGTGCTTACAATTTGCAATTCCCATGCATGATTGGATACAAATGTATTGACGCCAATTTCTTTCCTATTTTGCCGATCAATGTTATGTCAAGAAGCTTTTACAATTCTATTATGAGAAATAAAGTGGAGTGTAGGGGAAAGAATGTAGTTGGAGCCTTCATTAATGTCCCGATCTTCGTTGGACGCTTTACTATTGTTACTGAGTTCGCCGTTGTTGAAGACATGAATGCCTATCGTGACAGCAGTATGGGCGACGTGATTGTTGGAAAACCATTCTGTAGGGAGATCACTATTAATGCAAGGCGATTTGAAGGAAAGATCACCTTTCAATGTGGAAGCGACGTTATCACTTATATGATGCCCCGAACTCACCCTGGATTTAAACATGCTACTACTAGGGTCTGCTACAAATTCTCTCCATTCCTTTTTATTAGTAATGATGACATGAAGAGAGGGATTGAATACCCGTATCAGATGATGGAAGGATTCTATAAAGGAGTTTTGAACTTGGGACCTGAATATATACGTGACGAATTAGTTGCTAAATGGATCCTACGCGGCAATGTAGGAATCAATGATCGATATTAAAGAGCTGAACGTGAGTCTAACTTGAAGACTCTGGAATAAAGACAAGTGCTGGCCGGGAGACAACCCGGAGAATTTTTATTATTCTGTTTTCTGTGTCGAGTCAGTCAGGCCCGCATGAAGATACGGCGCATCTCAATTCTGAGATGCGACGCATCTCCTGCAATGGTCATATCTTATTTCATTTTTCTGCATTTTTATTTCCGACTTTAAAACTTTTTATCAGTTTATTTTTAATGCGGCGCATCCCTGGTTAAGGATGCGGCGCATCTTTATTCTGATCCGTATTTATTCCAGGCTCGATACGGCGTATCTTCTTCAATAAGATACGGCGCATCGACTGACCTGATGATTTTCAGTTTTTATTTTTATGTTTTATTTTTCCTAACTACTAATGTATTATGCAAGTTTGAACCTTTCTTATCTTAGGTGTGTTTTGAAGTGTTGGTGGTATTATAGTTTCCTGGATTTCCTGTGGATACATCAAGTATAAAGCTTTAACGTTCTAATCTACAAGAAGATGATTTTTGCTCTTATCAAATGGAGGATCATACCGAGCAAATCTCAGGGGAGTTTTCCTGTTCTAATTCTTTTATTTTCCAGTTTTTAACCTTTTATACAAACAACGAGGACGTTGTTTAACTTAAGTGGGGGGATTGGAGAATTAGAACACTTAACAATTACTTGTCCTAAACTTTTTCAAAATATGCTTAATATATCAAACTTAAAAAAATTTTAGCATGTTTTTGTTTAAGATCTAAGTTGCATAGCTGCACACATGACGTTATTTTCAAAAAATTGTGATTTTTCAAAATTCACAAATCTATGAGTGTGCCGGTGACTTGTAAACTTTAGAACTTGGCTTGTATACTATTCGAGACCACCATAATAAGTATTATATTTATATAATTGGAATGACTTGTCTAAATTGGTAAAATTCTAGGATTACACCCAAATAGCCTTTATTATGTTATGTGTTATTAACTAACTACACTGGTTAGTTAACCCCCGTATAAACCCTTTTGTTACTCTCATTTTTAGAGTAAGATACCCCTAGAAAAACACTCAGAGCCATTCCTTTCGTTTCTTACACCTATGTTTAAAATGTTTCGTTACACCCTTACACCTTAGCCTACCCTGTAGATTAGAATCCGTGGTTGGTTAATTGCTATAGGCAAAGTGTGTTTCCTTACATTACCTGTGTTCGCGTGCGTAATTCATTATCTATGGTTAGGTCGGGAAATTGCACAATGCAATTGGAGTGGAAGTTAGTTTTAACCAACTTATGTAAAGTTATGTAAGTGGTCGATATCACCACTATTTGTTGTACTATATCTATGGATTGAATGGGAATTGGCAGTTATGGGAACGCCAATTAAGGTTTATTCTTTGATTAAGATCTTGTTGAGTATAATTCGTGTCTACCTAAAGCGTGTGTTTCAAGTGTTAAAGCGTGAGTTATTCGATGATATGAGTCTTATTCATGGGATGGTTGGGATAGTGATTAACCACACTTAGGATTTTAATTTATTTGTTTTGTTTATTTTTCATTTTACACCAATTTATATCCCAAATGTTATCCATGCCCTTTATTATTCTTTATCCAACCGAACCTTTGATTTATTGAGATTAGGGATTTGAGCAATCTTAAGTATCGTAGTCGTGGATTCGGCTATGTATTTATGATTTTGTCGCCCTTTTTGATATATTATTATTGGTGAAGTTTGGACCTATCTTTAGCCTATTCGAGTTAAGGATTTGAGCAATTGCAAGTATCGTGTTCGTGGATTCGATCATGTATTTGTGATTTTGTCGCCTTTTCTGGAATTTGAGATCGATAGTGAAAAGAGAATAATCGACCCTTAAGCCTAAAAACCCTTTTTACCGCTTTAGACTTGTTATTCCTTGACTTTAGTGGGGGAGATGTGTATACTTGCCAAGCTTATGATAGAATATTCGTCACGACTGGACAGTTAAACGATTAGATTTGCTTTTATCAACTTATTTTATTTTACTTCTAATTCGTTAAGTGTTTAGTTGTGTGATTATGAAATAAACGAATACATGCTTAAATATAAAAATAAATCCTAACATCTTTTAGGATACATTTTCATAAGAGAAATTCTAAGGTTTACTTGGGGACAAGTAAAGTTCAAGTGGGGGGATATTTGATGAACTCAAATAAGTACATTTTATTACTATCATTTATCCTATTAATTTGACTTGTTTTACTATATTATGTATGAGGATTGATACTTAATTGTTTACTTTTGTAATTCTCAGGTAAAAACAAGCATTTGGTGAAACTTAGCGATTTTGGACTGATTATGGAGCAAAACATGCATAAAGTGAAGAGTCTACTGAAATGGACAAGATCAAGTTAAATCTGCTCCAGATGCGCCGCATCTCACTCATGACATGCGCCGCATCTCTATCAAGATATCACCAGATACGATTCAAGATACAAGAGGACATGCGCCGCATCTAATTATGGATTTACGCCGCATCTTCTGGCGGTGTACGAATATTCCTGAATATTATAATCTTGGACCCCACGCCAAGTTATGTCAATGCGCCGCATCTACTTAATAGATGCGCCGCATCTTCCCTCAGACAGAAACTATAAATACCCCAAGGCCAGACGAATTTCGTGTGCAATATCAGAGTTTCGAAGACCGAACAGGAAAAACCCTAGGACGAATTCAGTCAAGGCAGCAGCACAAGACACACCCAAATCAAAGATACAAGAGCTGTAAGAAGGTGCTGCATGTGTTTAATTCATTAAGTAGTTTTGTTTTATTGTGTTAGCAAACTTTAATTCATCAGGATTGGTGGCTTGTGTAATGTGACAACGAAAGATTGCACTCCCTTTAATACTTGCTTTCCCATCAATTAAAGTTTATATGTTGATGTCTTTGGTTACTACTTATTAGTGCATTGATAACCTCTGTGTTTATTAGTGGCTTGCGGGCATTTGACTGCGGAAAATAATGTGGCTCCCACGGTTATTACTAAATTGATCACTTAGGAATAACTTTTAGACATAAGTAATCATTAAGGGTTTACTCGCCGATAAGAATAGGACCAACGAGAAAGGGTTAACTACATACACTTCATATAAAGCTATCAATAAAACAAGTGACAATCTACTTAATCATAAGGACAACCCTCTTATTGTCTTAGGTATCTATCTGTGTACGTGTGTGCTACTTGCTGATTCGTGCCTATTGGTTTATTTTATTATTCAATTGCAAACAAATCGTGCCAGTCTCTCAGGCTGAAACCCCCTTGCGTTAGGATATTAAAATACTAATTAGAATAACGAGATAATACGTTCCACTCTTAGTGATCGACACTCTACTTACCATTATATTCATACTGACCGGGTACACTGCTCGTTAAGTGTGTGTGTTATTGATAAGTCGGCTAAATATAAATTTAAAACTTGAGTAGGCATTAAAACTGCTAAAACTATACTACGACACGCATACGCATCAGGCTGTATTAGGATTTCTTGTGTATAAAAGAAACTCATGGCTATTGATATTGTAACACCTTGAACAATCATTAGTTAATAAAAAGATCCATAGAGGATCAATGTATTAGTAGTTATTGTCTTCTTAACTCTTGTGTTTAGTTTCCGCATAAACATAAGTTTATAATCAGAGATTCTCTTAGTCTGTTTGTGATTACATAAACATTCTACCAAGCTCAAAGATCTATCAAGGAGGCACGATCCAACAAGTGGTATCAGAGCAGACTCAGAGTGTGATGAAAAACCCATTGTTGTTCCTTCTTTTCCCTCTAACCACTTTTCAGGTACTGAGCTCAAAGATTCTTCTGATAAGGCTGAAGGTGATTCAAGTTTTGCAGAAGATCTTGCTAGGCTTCAAAGACAAGAACATGATGCCAAGGAAGCAGCTGAAAAGTTTGGTTTCGAATTCACACAAGAAACAGAGGAACTCTTAAGAAAAGCTGCAGATGAAGCCCGCAGGAATATGGATTCTGCTGGTCGAGTTCCGGTTCCTGCTGCTACTACCAATTCTGTTGATAGCTCTTCTGTTCCTGCTGTAGTCACCACTCCTGCTGGTCCTTTGTCCACTCCTTCTGTTGACTTATTGGGTTTCAATGAACCTCCCACAAGATATCCAAGTCCATCTGATCTTGGAAATTCACTCTCTTCAGGATCTAAGTTGGAAGATCCACATCATCAGTCAAGAACGGGCATCTTCACTTCCTCCTCATATGATGATGACTTCAATCCCTCTATCACCAATCAAGCGTTAACCATTGATGTCAATCCCACTGCTACTAAGAGGATAAACATGGTTCATCCTCAGTCTTTGATTCTTGGAGATCCCAATTCAACGGTTCAGACAAGAAGCAAGTTGAAACAACCAATGTTTGGAGAAACTGCTTTTGTCAGTTATATTCAGGATCAGCTAAGGAATAATCACACAGACTATCTCCATTGCCTCTATGCTTGTTTTCTATCTCAAATTGAACCAAGCAGTGTAGCACAAGCTCTTGAAGATTCTGATTGGGTTGAGGCTATGCAAGAGGAAATGCAACAGTTTTACAATCAGAAAGTCTGGAAGTTAGTACCTTTGCCTGAAGGAAAGTATGCAATTGGAACGAAATGGATTCTCAAGAACAAAAGGTCATAGGCAGGAGGAAGGTATTGACTATGATGAGGTGTTTGCTCCTGTGGCAAGAGTTGAAGCTATTAGATTATTTTTAGCTTTTGCCTCATACATGGGATTCATTGTCTATCAGATGGATGTGAAGAGTGCATTTCTCTATGGTGAGATTGAAGAGGAGGTGTATGTAACTCAGCCCAAGGGTTTTGTGGACCCACAGAATCCTGATTTGGTTTACAAGGTGGTGAAAGCACTCTATGGACTTCATCAAGCACCCAGGGCATGGTATGCTCGATTGTCTACTTTTCTGCTGAAGCATGGTTACAGAAGAGGAGCAATTGACAAGACACTCTTCATCAAGAAAAATTCAAGAGATATCATCCTTGTTCAGGTTTATGTGGATGACATCATTTTTGGTTCCACAAAGAAAGATTGGTGTAGGGAGTTTGAGGTGCTAATGAAGGGAGAATTTGAGATGAGTGCTATGGGAGAGCTTACCTTTTTCTTGGGCTTACAAGTCAAACAAAAACCTGATGGGATCTTTATCTGTCAAGAAAAGTATGTGCAAGACATACTTAAGAAGTTTGATTTGGAAAGTGTGAGGACTGCAACGACACCATATGAAGCTCCAAAGCCTAAATCCAAAAATGAACCTGATGATGCTATTAATGTTCACCTCTACAGATCTATGATAGGTTCACTGATGTATTTGACAGCTTCTAGGCCTGATATCATGTTTGCAGTCAGTGCTTGTTCCAGACATCAAGTTACACCATTAACTTCACACTTGAATGCAGTCAAGAAAATCTTCAAATATCTAAAAGGACAACCTAAGTTGGGTCTTTGGTACCCAAGAGATTCTCCTTTTGTGTTGGAAGCTTACAGTGACAGTGATTATGCTGGTGCTAACTTTGATAGAAAGTCTACTACTGGGGGTTGTCAGTTTCTGGGCAGGAGGTTGATATCTTGGCAATGCAAAAAGCAGACTATTGTGGCTACATCTTCGACTGAGGCAGAGTATGTTGCTGCTGCTAGTTGCTGTGGTAAGGTACTTTGGATTCAAAATCAGTTGTTAGACTATGGGTTTAACTTTATGAATACTAAAATCTTTATTGATAACCAAAGCACCATTTGCATTGTTAAAAACCCAGTTTTTCACCAAAGAACAAAGCACATAGAAATCGGGCACCATTTTATCCGAGATGCTAATGAGAAACATCTTATCCAAGTGCTTAAAATACACGCTGATGATAATGTGGCTGATTTATTAACTAAAACTTTTGATGGCCCAAGATTTAACTATTTGGTGGTTCATATTGGGATGCTCAATCCTTAAGTGCTGAGATTGAGGGGAGGTATAAGCCTAAGGGGAGGCTTATTGTTGTACATTTTTCATCTTTTTCATTTTCTTTCTTTATTTTCTTTATTTTATTTTTTTAGTTAAAAAAAAATTGTATATTGTTTACTAACTTTTATGCAGGTACAGTGTTGGTTTCTAACCACACAACAAATGGTAATCAACTCACCATGTCTTACAGAAAGAAAGAGTTGACTCACCATGAGGGTACGGCTCTGGTGTGATTATCAAATCCGTTGACAGCTGTAATAGTTTGCTCAAAACTATAGGGTATTCAACTCACCCATGTTTTATTACTGAGAGTTGATTTGGTACTCAATTCACCAAGGTGTTCAATGCAACCTAAGAATTGGCTAGTCCTGTAGTTAATGGCTATTGGTAAAGAGACATCAAAACGACTACAGGTAAATACAAAGCAAATCCGTTGATTGATGGTTTACTAAAAATCATATGGTTATCAATGTACCATGGTCTTACACACCAAAACATTGGCTACTCCAGTAGTTAATGGCTATTGGTAAAGAGACATCAAATCCATTAATTTTCAATGATTCACCTCTCACAGGAGTTAACACACCTGGTGTAATACCTGAAATTCTATAACATGTAAAATGACCAAATTACCCCTGGGAATTTAAAACCTAAATAAAACATATGTAAAGCACAAAATAAATTCCAAACTTCTAGCAATGAACAAGTTATGATCCCAAATAATTTTAACAACTTCATTTAACTTTTATTCAAGCCATAAATTACCAAAATGCCCTTGGGCGCCTAATAAAATTTAAATTCAAATTTTGTAAGTTAAATAAAGGTAATTAAGGGAAATAAAAAAGGCATTAAAAACAATTAAACAAGGCAATTAATTCTTTTGACCAAAATTTCGAAATTTGGTCAATAACCTCCCCTATGACTCGGCCTTTCTTGGCTAAAAATCAATCCACACAATTTTTATCTTAGAAACCCTAAATGCCGATTTAAACCAAAACACACCAAAAATCCTTTGAGCCTCCATACGACTTCCACAAATCCTCTAAGCATTTTTCTGTGATCAATATACTTCTAAGGAGTCCTGGAAAAATAATTTTGAAGGTGTTCTTTGCTCGATCCTATTGTGGTGAATTTTCTCCCATCGCAACAAACAAAAGAGGTATAATTCGTTTTAATTCACTCGATCACCACAAATCTTGTTTCTCATTTTTATAACACTCTTCCTAACGTGTACAACCTAGGAAAAATAGTGGTGAAGCCTTGTTTGGTCGATCTCTATTTTGGGGAGTTATTTTCCTTTCGTGCGCTAGTAAACAAGGTAATTCATAAATTAATTCTACGACACCTCTAAAATTCGTTGGCCATTTTTCTCATGATCTTTATGTCGAATAAAACCTGGGAAAAATGATAAAAACAACCCATGCATCATATATAAATCGTATGGAAAATAATATGTTATAAACCCTAGAATCGAATATAAAATCAAGAGGCATGCATGCGAATTTTCTGGATCATGTTATTATTTTTCATGGCATCTATGATCGTCACATAACACTAGAAAAATGTTCCTTTGAATTGTGGAGACCTAAATCTATTATTGTGGAAATTAATGTAAATCGGCTAAATAGAAACAAAAGTAAAATTATGGAAAACCCTAAAATCAAATCGACCTAGGTATTTTATGATTAAATCTGGAAAATTGATGTGTTTAAATGATGTGGTAATGATGATGTAATGATTAGTGAAATTAGGGTTTTGATTTGTTAATTAAAAGTGTATATCGATTTGTAGAAATAAATCTAAGGGTGTGTTTTGTAATTCTAAAAACTCAAGGGATAATTTTTGTAGGTTATTTGAACATGGTATAATTCGTATAAAATGTTAAATGAGGGGTTTATATGTAAATTTTGTATTTAAAAGGTTAAATGGGTAATTATATATAATTAGTAATTCGATTTGCAAATTAATTAAATCAAGGGACTAAAAATGTAAATACTGGAAAATTGAGGTCATTTTGAGTAAATTATAATGTTAAGATGGTTTGGTGTAAGTTTGGATAATTATGGGGGCTAATATGTAATTATTTGGAATTTACAAATTAATATATATGTTTTATAATTATAGGGACTAAATGTGTAATTATGGGAAACTAAAGGGTTAAATCGTACCATGCATGAAATTAGAAGGTAGATTCTGTATATAATTAAATCTAAGGGTTAATGGTGTAATTAAAGATATTATATGGATTAAATTGTAAATTATGTAACTTTAGGGTTTATTTTGTAACTTTTATAAATAAAGGGTTTAAAGTGTAAAATATGGAACTTAAGGGGCTAAAGATGTAATTCTGAATAAATGGGGTATTTAAATAAGTAAATCATGATATTTTCATTCTAGACCTTTAATTTGATATATTTACAATTAAAACCCTAAACTATGTAAACTTGTCATATTTAACCCTAAACTTTTATAACTTGCTAAAAACAACCCTAATCCCATAATGAGACTAAATTAATGACTTAACTACATCAAAATACTTAAATCTTACTCATTATAGAAATCTGCTAATTTTGGAAACTTATTAAATAAGGAAACTTTCTAAAAATGGAAACCTGCTAAAAATAGAAAGTTACTTAATATGGAAATGGGATCTTTAGTAATCATGTCTTTACTCCTCTAGGTGTGAAGAGGGAGTAGTTCTGTGCTCTTTATCATCTTTTTCAGTGTGATCCTTGTCGAGCAATAAGGTACAGATATTCTGCTTCTTTATTAAGAGGCCTTCATTCTCTTATTATGATTCATATTAGGGTTTCCCTATACCTTTGCTATGTTCCCTTCATTCATGAACTCCGTTTATTGAACCATCATGATATTGAACCTGTTGTGATTATGAACCCTTGCTTATGAACCATGATTATGAACCATGATTATGAACTTATGAAACATGATATTTGACCTATGCAAGTAAACTTAAAACATGATTCATGATACTTGACCTTTACCCTCAGTTTGATACTACGAGCCACTCACTAGGCATGAGGGTTTCATGTCCATGTCAGTCGATGCACCGATGGCATGACTCTAGGGCAGGAGAGTGATGACCTGTCCCGTCCCTGCATGTTATGTTTACGTAGAGGCAGATTATGGCCACCTGGGGCGTATGGATGCATCCTAGATTTGTTCATGTACATGTTATGTTATGTTATGTTATGTTATTCATGGTGACTGATGGTGTGTGCGATACACGTCTTTCACACTCCGGGAGCTAGCTACTCCAACCCATGATGAGGTCACCCCTCATATTTACAGGATACTAAGAGGTCTCCCCTCTACATGTTTATGGTTACGATTATGATTATGATTATGATTTCATGTTATGGGCTCGTAGTGGATTACTGACCTTTCTTTACCATGTACCTTTATCCTTTCCCTTATGATACCATGTATTCTTGCCATGTATTCTTACCATGTATTCATGCTTCCATTCTCATTTACTCATGTATTATTCATTATGCTACTGCTTGTTACGTTATATCTGTTCACTGAGCTCTAGTAGCTCAGCCGCGTTTTCTTTTCCCGCGGCAGGTAATTAAGCTAGGAGCTGGGCATGGCTTTGGGGTTGAGTGCACTTGAGTGGAGCTTGTTCTTTATAGCTTATCTACCATTTGATTTCTTTAGACATTATGTTGCCATTGTTTAGGCATTGAACTTATGTACTTCTTTTATCTCCTTTCATTTGGATATAAGTCATGTTGACTTATTGTTGGATTATGTATTTGACTTCCGCTATTTTGGTTTATGGATGCTATGTTGTTCTGATATGAAACCATATATTTGTGATATCTTTACCCTTGACGGGTCGGGGTGTTACAATTTATGGTGTCAGAGACAGGTTTCCGAAACCCGTTGGCTTAGGCCTTTGACCTGTGAGGATTGGGTAGACATTAGGTTTTCCTTTTGCGTACTCTTTTCCTTATTCTGCTCTGTCATATTTTGCTTCACCTTACTAATCGTCTTCATAATTCCATAGATGGTTAACACTCGTCACCAGGAATATAACAGTGGAGGAGATGCTGAAATCCCCAATCTGGAGGCTATGGTGGCTAATGCTGTAGCCAGTCTGCTACCGGGCCTTAACACTGAGGCGGTGATCAACCGGCTTATCAGTGGTGGAGCTGGTCCATCTGGGGGTGCTGGTAGTTCTTCTGGTGGTGGGGGCCGACCCACTACCATTAATGGGTGGCTGGAGAGTTTTAATAAACTCAAGCCGTTGTCCTTCACTTCTGCTGCTACTCCTCATGCAGCAGAAGACTGGATCACCCACATGGAGAAACTATTTGAAGTGCTAGGTTGTGAGGACGAGTTCAAGACTCGTCTGGCTGTGTTCAAGTTAGAGGGTGATGCGCTCAACTGGTGGAAAGCGCACAAAGAAGCTAAGGGTGGTGATGCATATGTTCTTGGTTGTTCATGGGCTGATTTTCGTACCACGTTCTATAATCGGTACTTTCCTGTCTCCGAGCAGCAGAGATTCATTAGGGAGTACAACACTATCTCTCAGCTTGATTCTGAGAATGCTGGGCAGTATCTGGAGCGGTTTCAGAGATTAGTTAGTTTTGTGGGTCCGCTTGCTGGGGATGCTAAGCAGCAGGCTAGACAATTCAACTAGGGACTCAAGAGGTGGGTACTAGACCGCATACTTAATGATGAGTTTCGAGACCCGGCAGAATGTTGCGACGCAGCTCGCAATATCGAGATATTTCATCAGGGATCTGGGTATAAGAGGAACAGAGATGGGGATAGGATTCAGACTCAGGGCCAGAGCAGGGACTTTAAAGGCCGAAATGACAGGAGTTATGATTCTCGTGGACAGGGGGATCGACGATACGACCATCAGGGTCAGGCTGGCAGGAACTATGATCAGAGGAGGTCGGATACTAGAGGGCAGGATTCCAGGTTCACTCCTAGGCAGGGAGATGATCGCTCGGGACGCAACACCAGTCAGAAACAGTGGAGAGACCAGACTGCTAGGGGTAATCAGCAGAGCAGGGCTTCGGGTTCTAGTTCTCAGGGAGGTGCATCTGAGGGTTCATATTCTTATCCTATTTGTACTACGTTAGGCAAGCGCCACAATGGACCATGTCATCGGGCTTCTGGGACTTGTTTTGGATGTGGTTCGACAGAGCATCGGGTGAAAGATTGTCCCAAGCAAAACCCGGAGAAAACCGGGAACTATTTGAAACCTCCCCCTCCACCCAACACTGGCCGTGTATATTCTATGACTCGGGATCAGGCGGCACAATCTTCAGGTACGATTACGGGCATTTTATATATTGGTGATCACGCTATTTTCACACTTTTTGATACTGGAGCTACGCACTCGATTATATCTTTGAATCTTGTTAAGAAACTTAAAATATTACCAACACCACTAAGTAATCAAGTATCCCTCTCCACTCCCATGAAACTCAGTACTCTTATTGATCATGAATATGTAAATTGTCCTATACGATTCGATGACCGGATTCGTTCGGCAAATCTGCTCCCTTTGGACATGGTTGATTTCGACGTTATTCTGGGCATGGATTGGTTATCTTTTCATAGAGCCACCATTGACTGTCATGCTCGAAAAGTAATTTTTGGTGATCTAACTCAGCCTGAATTTGTCTTTCATGAAACACGCTCTCTAAAATCTGTGAAAATTATCTCTGCTTTGAAAGCAAGGACTCTAATATCTCATGGTTGCCAAGGTTATTTGGCCTCTGTTAAAGATTCTTCTGTAGAGAGTCCTGATATTAATACTGTTCATATTGTTCGGGAGTTTTCTGATGTTCCCCTGAAAAACTTCCTGGTCTTGCTCCGGCCAGAGAGGTTGAATTTAGTATCGATCTGATTCCCGGCGCTGAGCCTATCTCTAAGGCTCCGTACCGGATGGCACCGATGGAACTTAAGGAGTTAAAGGAACAGCTAGAAGAGCTATTGGACTGTGGATTTATTCGTCCGAGTGTGTCACCATGGGGTGCTCCTGTACTTTTTGTAAAGAAGAAAGATGGGTCTATGCGGTTGTGTATCGATTACCGGGAGCTAAACCGCATCACTATTCGAAACCGTTATCCGCTACCTCGCATCGATGATTTGTTCGATCAGCTGCAGGGAGCTAAAGTATTCTCCAAAATTGACTTGCGATCTGGTTATCACCAGTTGCGGGTTAAAGAGCAGGACATTTCTAAGACTGCTTTCCGCACCCGGTATGGACATTATGAGTTTTTAGTTATGCCTTTTGGGTTAACAAATGCTCCTGCAGTATTTATGGACTTAATGAACCGGGTTTTCCATGAATTCCTTGATAAATTCGTCATCGTTTTCATTGATGATATTCTGGTATATTCTAAGTCGGCGGAAGAGCACGAGCAGCATTTGCGTACTGTTTTAAGTATTCTGAGGCAGCAGAAATTATACGCTAAATTTTCCAAGTGTGAATTCTGGTTGGACCGAGTTGCTTTCCTTGGTCACGTCATGTCTGCAGATGGGATTACCATGGATCCAGCTAAGGTCGAGGCTATCACAAAATGGCCAAGACCTACCACGGTAACCGAAGTCAGGAGTTTTCTGGGTTTAGCTGGCTACTATCGACGTTTTGTCGAGGGTTTTTCGAAGTTGGCTTTACCGTTGACTCAGTTGATGAGAAAAGGTGAGAAGTTTGTGTGGACGGATGAGCGTGAGCAGAGCTTTGAGGAGTTGAAACGACGACTAGTGTCTGCACCTATTTTGACCTTACCGTCGGGTTCGGGAGGATTTCAGATTTATAGTGACGCTTCCAAGAAGGGTTTAGGTTGTGTTCTCATGCAGAACGGGAAAGTAATTGCCTATGCTTCAAGGCAGTTAAAACCCTATGAGGAAAATTATCCGACCCATGATCTAGAGTTGGCAGCTGTGGTATTTGCGTTGAAAATATGGAGACATTACTTATACGGTGAATCATGTGATATCTTCACGGATCATAAGAGTCTCAAATACATATTTACCCAGAAGGAGCTCAACATGAGGCAGAGGAGATGGTTGGAGCTTCTGAAAGATTACGACACTAATATCCAGTATCATCCCGGCAAGGCGAATGTTGTTGCCGATGCACTCAGCAGGAAATCGGGTATGATCGCTAGTATGAATATCGAGCCTCGTATTCTTCAGGATTTAGAGCGGTTAGAGGTTGAGCTATGTGAAAAAGGCGTTAGTGGTTATTGGGCGAGTTTGAAGGTGGAATCAAACTTGATGCTGAGGATTAAGGAAGCCCAGAAGGACGATGGTGAACTCTGGGCTATTGTGCAGAATGTCGAGGAAGGTAAGCAGTCTGAGTTTCGGGTCGACGATAGTGGTATTGTATGGTATGGGGATCGATTATGTGTTCCTAATGATCCTGATCTACGTGAGGCTTTGTTGACTGAGGCTCATAGTTCTCCTTTTTCTATCCATCCTGGTTCTACCAAGATGTATCGGGATCTAAAACAACATTTCTGGTGGAACGGCATGAAGCAGGATGTGGCATCGTTTGTAGCTAGATGTATGACCTGTCAGCAGGTCAAGATTGAACACCAGAGAGCTAGTGGGTTATTACAGCCTTTGGAGATTCCAGTTTGGAAGTGGGATGAAATATCTATTGATTTTGTTTGTGGTTTACCGTTGACTCGTAGGAAACATGATGCGATTTGGGTGGTCGTTGATCGGCTAACTAAATTCGCTCATTTCTTACCCATCCGTATGAGCTATAGTGTTAGTAAGTTGTCAGATATTTTCACGCAGGAGATTGTTAGATTGCATGGCACTCCTTCTTCTATCGTTTCTGATCGTGATCCTCGTTTTACTTCGCGCTTCTGGAAGGGATTGCATAAAGTTTGGGGTGTTCGTCTTAAGTTCAGTACCGCTTTTCATCCCCAAACTGATGGTCAGTCGGAGAGGACCATCCAGACATTAGAGGATATGTTACGGGCGTGTGCGTTGGAATGGACGGGTAGTTGGGACAATTATCTGTGTTTGGTAGAGTTCGCTTATAATAACAGTTGGCACGCGAGCATTGATATGGCACCTTTTGAGATGTTATATGGGCGGAAGTGCAGAGCACCGGTATGTTGGAACGAAGTAGGGGAACGTCTTCTTGAAGGACCTGAGATGATTGAGGTGACCAATGAAAAGGTTGCTACGGCTAAGGAGAAATTGAAAGAGGCACGGGCGCGTCAAAAGAGTTATGCGGATAAGCACCGTCGGGATCTAGAGTTTAATGTCGGCGACCGGGTATTTCTTAAAGTATCTCCGTTCCGAGGCGTCAAACGTTTTGGTATAAAGGGCAAGCTCAGCCCTCGGTTTATTGGACCTTTTGAAATTCTGGAGCGTATCGGAGAAGTATCGTATCGTCTAGCTTTACCACCTTAGTTGGCTCATGTTCATAATGTATTTCATGTATCTCTTTTGAGGGGATACAACTATCATCCTCTACATGTGGCTTCTTATCCGTTTGATCAAATCCGTCCCGATATGACCTTATCTGAAGAACCGGAAGCGGTGTTAGAGCGTCAAGAGCGCGTTATGAGGAATAAGGTCATTCCTTTTGTAAAGATTCTTTGGCGGAATCACCCAGCACGCGAGGTAACCTGGGAGACCGAAGAGTCAATACGATCGAGTTATCCTCATTTCATGTTTTGATCTGGTATGTTCAGTTTCGTTTCTGTCATGTTTCCTTTCTTATGTCCTTGCAAATTTCGAGGACGAAATTTTTTGTTAGTCAGGAAGAAGTTGTAATACCTGAAATTCTATAACATGTAAAATGACCAAATTACCCCTGGGAATTTAAAACCTAAATAAAACATATGTAAAGCACAAAATAAATTCCAAACTTCTAGCAATGAACAAGTTATGATCCCAAATAATTTTAACAACTTCATTTAACTTTTATTCAAGCCATAAAATTACCAAAATGCCCTTGGGCGCCTAATAAAATTTAAATTCAAATTTTGTGAGTTAAATAAAGGTAATTAAGGGAAATAAAAAAGGCATTAAAAACAATTAAACAAGGCAATTAATTCTTTTGACCAAAATTCCGAAATTTGGTCAATAACCTCCCCTATGACTCGGCCTTTCTTGGCTAAAAATCAATCCACACAATTTTTATCTTAGAAACCCTAAATGCCGATTTAAACCAAAACACACCAAAAATCCTTTGAGCCTCCATACGACTTCCACAAATCCTCTAAGCATTTTTCTGTGATCAATATACTTCTAAGGAGTCCTGGAAAAATAATTTTGAAGGTGTTCTTTGCTCGATCCTATTGTGGTGAATTTTCTCCCATCGCAACAAACAAAAGAGGTATAATTCGTTTTAATTCACTCGATCACCACAAATCTTGTTTCTCATTTTTCTAACACTCTTCCTAACGTGTACAACCTAGGAAAAATAGTGGTGAAGCCTTGTTTGGTCGATCTCTATTTTGGGGAGTTATTTTCCTTTCGTGCGCTAGTAAACAAGGTAATTCATAAATTAATTCTACGACACCTCTAAAATTCGTTGGCCATTTTTCTCATGATCTTTATGTCGAATACAACCTGGGAAAAATGATAAAAACAACCCATGCATCATATATAAATCGTATGGAAAATAATATGTTATAAACCCTAGAATCGAATATAAAATCAAGAGGCATGCATGCGAATTTTCTGGATCATGTTATTATTTTTCATGGCATCTATGATCATCATATAACACTAGAAAAATGTTCCTTTGAATTGTGGAGACCTAAATCTATTATTGTGGAAATTAATGTAAATCGGCTAAATAGAAACAAAAGTAAAATTATGGAAAACCTAAAAACAAATCGACCTAGGTATTTTATGATTAAATCTGGAAAATTGATGTGTTTAAATGATGTGGTAATGATGATGTAATGATTAGTGAAATTAGGGTTTTGATTTGTTAATTAAAAGTGTATATCGATTTGTAGAAATAAATCTAAGGGTGTGTTTTGTAATTCTAAAAACTCAAGGGATAATTTTTGTAGGTTATTTGAACATGGTATAATTCGTATAAAATGATAAATGAGGGGTTTATATGTAAATTTTGTATTTAAAAGGTTAAATGGGTAATTATATATAATTAGTAATTCGATTTGCAAATTAATTAAATCAAGGGACTAAAAATGTAAATACTAGAAACTTGAGGTCATTTTGAGTAAATTATAATGTTAATATGGTTTGGTGTAAGTTTGGATAATTATGGGGGCTAATATGTAATTATTTGGAATTTACAAATTAATATATATGTTTTATAATTATAGGGACTAAATGTGTAATTATGGGAAACTAAAGGGTTAAATCGTACCATGCATGAAATTAGAAGGTAGATTCTGTATATAATTAAATCTAAGGGGTAATGGTGTAATTAAAGATATTATATGGATTAAATTGTAAATTATGTAACTTTAGGGTTTATTTTGTAACTTTTATATATAAAGGGTTTAAAGTGTAAAATATGGAACTTAAGGGGCTAAAGATGTAATTCTGAATAAATGGGGTATTTAAATAAGTAAATCATGATATTTTCATTCTAGACCTTTAATTTGATATATTTACAATTAAAACCCTAAACTATGTAAACTTGTCATATTTAACCCTAAACTTTTATAACTTGCTAAAACCAACCCTAATCCCATAATGAGACTAAATTAATGACTTAACTAAATCAAAATACTTAAATCTTACTCATTATAGAAATCTGCTAATTTTGGAAACTTATTAAATAAGGAAACTTTCTAAAAATGGAAACCTGCTAAAAATAGAAAGTTACTTAATATGGAAATGGGATCTTTAGTAATCATGTATTTACTCCTCTAGGTGTGAAGAGGGAGTAGTTCTGTGCTCTTTATCATCTTTTTCAGTGTGATCCTTGTCAAGCAATAAGGTACAGATATTCTGCTTCTTTATTAAGAGGCCTTCATTCTCTTATTATGATTCATATTAGGGTTTCCCTATACCTTTGCTATGTTCCCTTCATTCATGAACTCCGTTTATTGAACCATCATGATATTGAACCTGTTGTGATTATGAACCCTTGATTATGAACCCTTGCTTATGAACCATGATTATGAACCATGATTATGAACTTATGAAACATGATATTTGACCTATGCAAGTAAACTTAAAACATGATTCATGATACTTGACCTTTACCCTCAGTTTGATACTACGAGCCACTCACTAGGCATGAGGGTTTCATGTCCATGTCAGTCGATGCACCGATGGCATGACTCTAGGGCAGGAGAGTGATGACCTGTCCCGTCCCTGCATGTTATGTTTACGTAGAGGCAGATTATGGCCACCTGGGGCGTATGGATGCATCCTAGATTTGTTCATGTACATGTTATGTTATGTTATGTTATGTTATGTTATTCATGGTGACTGATGGTGTGTGCGATACACGTCTTTCACACTCCGGGAGCTAGCTACTCCAACCCATGATGAGGTCACCCCTCATATTTACAGGATACTAAGAGGTCTCCCCTCTACATGTTTATGGTTACGATTATGATTATGATTATGATTTCATGTTATGGGCTCGTAGTGGATTACTGACCTTTCTTTACCATGTACCTTTATCCTTTCCCTTATGATACCATGTATTCTTGCCATGTATTCTTACCATGTATTCATGCTTCCATTCTCATTTACTCATGTATTATTCATTATGCTACTGCTTGTTACGTTATATCTGTTCACTGAGCTCTAGTAGTTCAGCCGCGTTTTCTTTTCCCGCGGCAGGTAATTAAGCTAGGAGCTGGGCATGGCTTTGGGGTTGAGTGCACTTGAGTGGAGCTTGTTCTTTATAGCTTATCTACCATTTGATTTCTTTAGACATTATGTTGCCATTGTTTAGGCATTGAACTTATGTACTTCTTTTATCTCCTTTCATTTGGATATAAGTCATGTTGACTTATTGTTGGATTATGTATTTGACTTCCGCTATTTTGGTTTATGGATGCTATGTTGTTCTGATATGAAACCATATATTTGTGATATCTTTACCCTTGACGGGTCGGGGTGTTACACCTGGAAGTGATGAGAATGGTATGAAACTTAAAAGTTTTGATGTACAAATTGTCATGGTTGCAGTCAAGATCAAGTGGTTTGTATATCAAATGGTGACACGATTATGATGCTGTGGTTTCCTGTTGCTGCTGTTTCTTAGAAGTTGCTGCTGGAAACTTGTTCTTAATGGTGATTTCTTGTTGCTGCTGGTTCTCTTGAGTTGCAGCTGGTTGCTTATTGTTGCTGCTGAAGATCAAGTTCAATCCTCATGTTCTGGAAGTCAAAACTCTATCAAGAAACTTGAAGTTAACCAAGTCAAATTCAAGTTTAGGGGAGGATTGTTAGGAATTATTAGAATAATAGTTATTTCATTTCTGCTGTTAGTAGTAATGGTTCCTGCTGGCAGGTACATAGTTCCTGCTGGTATGGTTCCTGCTGGTAGTAGTATTTAGTTCCTGCTGCTAGTTTGGTTTCTGCGGGTAATAGTAATTAGTTAACCCGTATGTTTAGAAAGTTTGTTAGAGTTATATTAGGAAGAGATAGTGTATATCTTCTTCACACGTTTTCTAGTATGGGCTGTATTAGGGTTTCTTGTGTTTAAAAGAAACTAACGGCTATTGATATTGTAACACCTTGAACAATCATTAGTTAATAAAATGATCCATAGACGATCAAAGTATTAGTAGTTATTGTCTTCTTAACTCTTGTGTTTAGTTTCCGCATAAACATAAGTTTATAATCAGAGATTCTCTTAGTCTGTTTGTGATTACATAAACATTCTACCAAGCTCAAAGATCTATCAAGGAGGCACGATCCAACAAAGATGCTTTGTCTAAAGACAGCTGGTTTACTGCAATGCAAGAAGAAATTCATGAGTTTGATCGACTTGAAGTATGGGAATTAGTGCCTCCTCCAGATTGTGCAATGATTATCGCTCTTAAGTGGATCTTCAAAGTGAAACTTGATGAGCATGGCGACGTTCTGAAAAATAAGGCACGGCTTGTTGCAAAGGGATATCGTCAAGAAGAGGGCATAGACTTTGAATAATCATTCGCACCTGTTGCTCGAATTGAAGCCATAAGAATCTTTCTCGCTAATGCTGCCAGTCAGAATATGATAGTCTACCAAATGGATGTTAAATGGTGATTTGAAAGAGGTAGTCTATGTTAGTCAACCAGAAGGATTTGTGGACCCTGAACGCCCTACTCACGTCTATCGTTTGAAGAAGGCTCTCTATGGCCTAAATCAGGCACCTAGGGCGTGGTATGACACTTTTTCTAAGTTCCTTCTGGCAAACAAATTCTCTAAAGGTGTTGTTGATCCTACGCTATTCACAAGGAAAATGGGCAAACATCTACTTCACGTTCAGATCTACGTAGATGACATTATCTTTGCCTCCTCTGATCCTATGAAATGTGATCGTTTTTCTAACGAGAAGAATTCAAAGTTCCAAATGTCTATGATGGGACAAATGTCGTTCTTCTTAGGTTTACAAATCTCTCAAAGTCCCGGAGGCATCTTCATAAATCAATCCAAATATGCAAATGAAATATTGAAGAAATTTGGATTTGACTCAAGTGATCCTGTTAACACTCCTATGGTTGAGAGATCGAAATTGGATGAAGACCTCTCTGGGATTCCTGTTGATCAAACCAAGTTTCGTAGTATGATTGGATCCCTAATGTATCTCACTGCTAGTAGGCCAGATCTCTTATTCTCTATATGCATGTGTGCTCGGTACCAGTCTAACCCCACCAAAAAGCATCTGGAAGTGGTGAAGCGGGTCTTTCGATACCTTCAAGGGACTATTCACATGGGTCTCTGGTATCCCAAGGACACCGCCATGGCACTCACAGCCTATGCAGATGCAGACCATGCGGGGTGTCAAGATATTCGTCAAAGTACGTCGGGAGGTACTCAATTTCTAGGAGAAAAGTTAGTAAGGTGGTCATCCAAGAGGCAAATGAGTACATCTATATCTTCCACAGAGGCTGAATACATTGCCATGTCTGCATGCTGTGCTCAAATCTTATGGATGAGATCTTAACTATCAGACTATGGCTTTGTATACAACAAGATTCCTTTGTACTGTGATAACAAAAGTGCCATAGCTCTTTGCTGCAACAATGTCCAATACTCTCGATCTAAGCACATCGATATCTGACATCACTTCATCAAGGAACAGGTTGAGAAAGGTGTGGTGGAACTTTACTTCGTGAGGACAGAGTTTCAGCTGGCAGATATTTTTACTAAGGCACTTCCGAGAGAACGGTTCCAATTTATTCTCCCGCGACTTGGCATGAAGAGTCTGACGCAAGAAAACCTCAAACGTCTTCAGGAAGAACATGAGGAGTAAAGGATTTGCTTCATATATCCTTGTATATATTTTAAACCAAAAAGAAAATAGAAAAAGATAAAACCTATAAAAACCATAAAAATCAGAAAAACACAAAAATACCAAAAATAGTTCCTCTAGGCATGTCTTCTGTTTATCGATAATATTTACGGTCCTAGAAATGTCATTCAATAATGACACGGGTCTTTAAATGAAGCTCGGGCAGAAGTTAAATTGAATGGTTAAAACATGTCATGTCGGCTTGCAGGTACTTCAGACTGCAACCCGTTCTTCAAAATGAGGAAAGCTCGTCGCCTAAAAGACGGCTGTTCCTCCCACTGGGTGAAGTTCACTCAGGCATGGATTACTTTGTATCTATGTTTCCTCGAAATAATGTACGCTAAGAGAAGTCTTCTTTACATCGCAAATACTTTTCCATCTATGATTCTTTAGGAAAGTATTTGTGCTAAACTTGGTGGTACCATGAAGTTTTCTTGGAAATCAATCAGACTTGAAGTTTTTCATAAAATTTGTCACTCAATCAATGACTACAACTCTTTAAATAGAACACGGATCATCGATTGAGGGGGAGAGTGATTTCAAAATTTTATATCATCAATACACGCCACTTTGTACATAATAAGCAAGTGAATAAAATTTGTTGTTATGTGTCAGTGTATGAGTTTCATTCAAATATACCTGACGCTAACATTCTCCCTCATTGAT
The DNA here is from genome assembly GCA_021014915.2 of Artemisia tridentata subsp. tridentata. NCBI lineage: Eukaryota > Viridiplantae > Streptophyta > Magnoliopsida > Asterales > Asteraceae > Artemisia > Artemisia tridentata. The sequence goes on from CP139509.1 coordinate 411,856,924, forward strand.
TGAGGGGGAACATAATAATGTTTCATTATCAGAATACATTGAATCAGACCACATTGTCTCCCAAATTTTCTAACTTATTTAAATCAATTGAGATCCCAAATCTCAAAAGGTTTAAAATTTTTGATCGGGGGGAGAGAATGTGATTTAAATATGAAAATCTGATAAAAAATGTGATTGTTTGGAATCAAGTGTAGGCTCTCCCACATGTGCAAAACTCTTTCGTATATCGACGCACATATTGAGGGGGAGCAAATGATTTATGATGGCAATTGTGGAACTATACCAAAGACCAACCATTTTATTTATTGCACTGGAGTTATAAGGATGGTAAGGTTATGTATAAGTTCTCATGATCCAGCCAAAACCGAAGGGATATTCCCAGGGACAATCCTCTTGTTAGAATAGAAGTCCTTAGAAACGATTAAAAAGGAGAAAAGTGAGAATAAGGGAAGAGTGCCGACTGAGATGGAGCTGGTACTGGAACAAACCCAACAAGGTACTAGTGATGAAGTCTCGGTAAGCGTTGAAGGGGTTGAAGAATGAAAAAGAAATGTAAAGATAAAGGGTGAAAAGAAAGAAGCCCTCCTTACACTTTAGGCAGAAACTGGGTCAATACATATACTTTCAGAATCACTTAGTTGATTGCTGACATTGAAGACAAGTATCATGGACCCAGTGATATGCTGCACAACCCTCCCTAGCCACTCAAGGTCCTTCAAAGGACTCTTGTTTCATTTGTCACGGAGATCAATACATTTCTATCGTCTCTCTCACTCCGAGTTAGACGATATTGAAAAGGTGGCAGTCCAATCCAGCCTCCGATCACTAAATCAAAATGCACTATTGAGTCTAGAGCCAAGAGATCATCCATAAATCTCATTAGGACACACTTAAAATGTGCTTGTTATTTCATAAATCATGAAAAACAAGAAATATATATACATTAAGAGTCCTACGCATTATCCTCGTGGTATTGCCAGAACATCTGAGTGATATGCCAGTATTCACAATGAAGATGGAAATCCTTCTAGAGCGAACATCAAACAAGCTCTTGGTAGGTGAAATGTGAGATCCTTCATGGATCAAACTAGTGACAACTGGAAAGAAACGATGGGGCGATTCACATTTGAATCAAACTTGTTCCAGGAAATGGATTGACGAATGCTTTTGGAAAACCTTTCAATGTGCTCACCTACTGAGTTTCGAGCACATTGATTGTGTAAATTTTCAAACAAAAGTGTTTATGACAGAAATGTGATTCAATTTATAAAACCCTCGTCGTGTTGCATAAAATGTTTATCCAGTGACACGCGAGTGATTTTTCTAATCAATTTCTCATCAATCAGTGGGTATTTAATTCAATGATTCACTCTATCGTGCTGTCTGCTTTGAGATGTTCCGGTATGAGAACATGCTTAGTATGATGATTCTGATGTTAATTCGTTGGATGATTCTTTAGAACAAGCTGGAAAGTCCTGTCAAGGAGAATTTTCTTTAAAGGGGATTCTACCTGATCACAGGTCGGTCCTCACAGAACCGAAGGTTAATCCAACCACACCAAGCGAATGACAAAGCCATATTCGTTTATTGCTAACTGTTTTATTTTAGATTTATATAAAGATGGTGATGGTGGTACCTAATTCCAGCAGAGACATGTCAATCCACACCCTATGCTCACACGACCAATTCATTATCAAAGGATCATGAAAGTTGAGAGAATTACAACAATGCTTCCGCAACTCTGATGCAAAGTCTCCTGATCCAGAAAAGTGTGAGCATGTCGGTCCAATGGTCACTACATTACATGAAGGCGATACTACAAAGGATGAACTTGGAGATTTACGGTGGCTGATGATCTCAAAGAATGCTCAAAGATCACATATGCAAAAGGAACATTAATCACACGATCATTGCTTGAAGTACAAAGTGTGCTAAACTTGAAGAATCAAAAGACTACGAGCTAGGAATTTACAGTCATGTAATAGAATGCTAGAAATCAAAGTGTATTTTCCGAGGTGACCTCCCTTAGGGGGTGATTGTTAGGAATATAAATATTCATATGAAAGACTCGGTCACCCTGAGTATCTTTTCGCATTAGATAGCTCGCAGGCTTTATAGTTATAGTTTAGATATTATTTCACCATGGAGTCGGGTCGGGTCTTTACCCACTGTAGCCCGCTCCATAGCCCACATGGGGCGTTAAGTAAGTTGTATAAATACCCTCTCCCACCAAAGGAGAGGGTTGGAGCTTCATTTGATCTTAATCATATAACATTACTTTCTCTCACTAGAACTCCCATTTTCTTTCTCTCTCTCTCTCTAAAATTCGGCTAAACACATAATCAAAGAGTGTGTTATGATATCCAATATCTTACATGCCGCGCAGGGGCAGGATGATGCCGGGCTTGGGCAAAGCTTCATCCAGGTCAGCACATCGGCCGGTTGCACAAGAATATGTTACTCGGCAGCATATGTCAGAGGTGTTGAGGTGAGAGGCGGACGAGAAAGAGTTGTTCAGGAGGCAAATGCTGGAGGTGCAACAACGGGCTCAAGTGTCCGAGAATGAGGCTAGATTAAATAGGATACAGGGTGAACAACTTTTTGCTCGACAAGTCGCCTTCGATTCTTTCAAAGGCCAGTTTGTCAGCCTCTACAACAGCCAAGGTAATCCGTTTCCCGTTTCCTTTCCCTCATTTCCCCAACCTCCTTCATTTCCCGCCCCTTTTCCTGACCCTATTCCCTTTCCCAACCCTAATAATTCTTCCTTTGAAAATTATTATTGTCCCACCTTTCCCGACTCTACTACATGCCCGGGTTCTAGTTCTAACCCGGGTTCTAGTGCTAATTATGCAATGCCGCCACCCGACCTTAACAAATACACGTTACAAAATAATCCTCATTTGAGCCGCATTCCCGAGAATAATAATGCTAGTAGTGGTGAGGAGGAGGCGAAGGAGGAGGGGGAGGAGGCGGGTTCTTACGAGGAGTCGGACTAGGAGTAGGCGTAGCCGCGTAGGGATGATGTAAGATATTATTATATGTGTTAACTTTGTGAATTGTTAGTAACTTTGAGGAATGGTATATATTGTCGAATGCTATCGTGGATTTGAGGAATGGTATATATTGTGTTAACTTATAAATTAGTAAATTTGTGACTTAATTGTTAGTTTAATTTGTATCATATTTATTAGTTTAATTTGTATCGTATTTGTCGAATGCTATCGTGGGTTTGAGTAATTTGGTATTGCATCATATTGCCGAATTGGTATTGCGGATTGTGGTTGATTACAGGTTTTGTTTTGGTAGATTTTTTCCAGAAAAAATCTGGAAATGCAGGTTTCTGCTGCATTTTTTTTGGCATACAGGACAAAATGGGACGACAATGTCATCCCAAAATTTCAAAGAAATGTCGTCCCATTTTTTTTTACTGCCACATCACCCGTCCTACTGGACCTAATTTTAAATAATTCAAACAATTTGGGATGAGAATCTCGTCCCATTTTGTTTCCTAATCTCGTCCCATTTTGTTTTTTTAAAAACATTTTCGTATTTAAGTAAAAGCTGTAAAGAAAGTAAAAAAAAAGGAAAAAACATTTGGGACGAGAATCTTGTCCCAAATTTGTAAATTGATGTCGACCCATTCTGTGTTTTAAGAGTTGAATGTGTGGTGGGTCCCAGGAAAAATTTCGTCCCATTTTGCACTAAAAATGTCGTCCTAAATTTTTTTGGGACAAGAAAATAGGTACTAGCAGAATGGGACGAGGTGTCATCCCATTCTGCCTTTTGGTCGACTTCCTTTGCACATTTGGGGCAAGATTATCGTCCCAAAGTGCTTTAAGACACCGAAGTTGTCACAATGAATTTTAAAGAAATAGCACCATGATGAGTAATTTAACTCATCAATATTCAGTTTGACAGGGACAACGTTGTTGATGTTGTTGACAGCGTATTGTTTCTCGATGAGGGTGAGGGTGGGAGGTTGTGGAGGTGGCGTACTGTTAGTTATTGTGGTGGTGTTTGATGACAGCCGATTAGGTTATAGGTGTTTTTAGGGTTTTGAGGTTGAGGTATATTTGGAGAGGATCGACTAGGTTTTTTTTTGGGTAAAAGGGTCGAAACCCCGGCAAAATATTAAAACAACCAAAACTGTTCAAAAATAACTAGCTATGGACACACCCATAGTAGTTTTATGATGCCATGACATTCCCAAACCATGCTTAGGGAACATCAAAAGAAAAGATAACACACTACAACGTCTAACCTTATTATAAATCAAAAGACAACTAATAAGGTAAAATAACCAAAACTTGACAATGTTCTTCCTCTTCGATGCCGGATGAAACATGACAATGTTCTTCAGCATATTGGCCTTCAAATCTTCAAAAAAGTGGGACATGCAAGTCTTAAAGCTGTTATAGAGCCACTCCCTTTGACTTATAAATCTATGATGCACCTTTAGACTACTAAAACCCATCCACACCAAAAGCCCAAAGACATAATTCATCTGAACATACATCCCATGGAAATTTCCAACCACCAGCCTACATCCCATTTCTGATTTAAAGAAAACCAAATTCTCCATAAAGACCAATTGGGCTCTAAGCCCAACCTGTAATGTAATGGTAGAAGCCATAACCAAACAACAAAAAAAATCCATGAACCCTTTTGTCCAGACCAAACCAAGAGAAAAAAACTACTTCCAAGGAGAAAATTTGACCCATTTCCTGCTATTACTCTGAAGGACATGAAATTCCCAAATATTAGCAGCTTCAAAAACTTGAGGAGAAGCATTCGCACTCAGGCTCATAATTCTCAACCTCACAGTATCTTTGATCATATTATACAAAACCTCCAAGGACCTAGATTTTACTTGAAAGATCCTAATGTTCCTTTTCTGCCAGACATAGTAAATAGAAGCACCAATAACAAGTCTTTGTAGAATGCTCCAAATAGACTTATTAATAGGCCTCTTAAGCATATAAAGCTGAATATCAGACCAAGAGTTAGGAGCAAAATCAAGCCTGACCAAACTCTTCATCCTATCCCACACTTCACCAGGAAAATCACATTCAAAAAACAAGTGGTTGTGGCTGTCAGGCATCAGTTTGCAGAAAGAAAAAACCAAATTATCGCTCTTTTCCCAAGCCCTTATAGAATCATGTGTTTTAAGCCTTCCATGGATTGCAAGCCAAACCATAAAAGAGTGCCTTGGTATGCATTGGCTAAACCAAACAAGGCTAGCCCAAGGAACCAAAGCATTAGAGTCCCTGATATCATTCCAAACAGTAGCCAGAGAAAAATCTACTTGTCTCCCCTTCTTAGTTCTCTACAAAACCTTGTCTTTTTTGCCTTCAATCAGAGTTGGAGGGGAAATAGCAGCAAGACTGATGAGTGCCTATTTACTCATCATTTTATGCCCATATTAAACACAAAAATAACCAAAAACGGCCAAATATACCAAATTATACTGCAGATATCCTTGGTTTGTGTTTTTATGCATTTCAGGTACAAAGGATTGAAAACGGAGCTAAAACGAGCATTTTTGGATCGACTCGACAACAACTGTGCATTTGGTTATACCGAGACGGAATCAAAGTCAACCCCGGGATATAGTTTTGGATCAAGATTGGAAAACCGAAACCAAAACCATTTTTTTATGGGCCGACCCGACCCATTTTTATGGGCCAAGTCAGCCCATATTTACCAAATCCAAATCTATACTAAACATATCCAATACCAAAACCCTTTTATCCATAAATAATCTTAACCAAAAATAACCAAGCCCAAAATAAACATAAACCTAACACCCAGCTTTTGTTTGTTAGCCATAATCAGTTGACCCGGTCAACCCTTCTTCTATTTCCTTATCCCGCCAAAAATACAATATCCCCATACTGTACCATCACCATCACCATCACCAACACTTTTGTCTCCCCTCACCATTTCCCCAGCAACTGTTCCCAGCCCACACTATTGTACCTTCTTCTCCTCCCTCCTCCAGGTCACCAATCCACAACTCAATTTGGGCGCCAAAACCAATTGAAGGGCTGAGATCATCCCAACTCAATCCAATGGGTGGGATTTAATCCCAAGAAGCACAGAAGAGTCCCCCAAGCTGTTTTCTCTCACAGAACTTTCACAAAGAGTGAAGACCCCTAGTTTAGCTTTTTAGTATAAATAGGACCATTGTTAGCCTTTGAAGGCATGCTTTAATTTATGTAATTTAGTTTTAATATTGTAATCTGTGTTTTTAAGTTTAATATAATTTTCTCATTCAGAATTTCAAGTGTACCATTTTCAGTCTTAATAGAAATTTAAGGTTTTTTAGAAAAATCTTGTTTGTGCTTATTTCATGTTTCAAATCTTTGCATAAGCTCTGACAAGCTCTTAAAAGTGATAAGAAAACTCAAAAAGATCCAACTCAGAATCATAGTATCTCAGAATCACCTTTGCATTAGACATTGGAAAGCTTTTTGGAAGTTGCCAGTAATGGAATGGCAAGGTGGACATTACCTAGCTTATCTTTGATAAGCTAGGAGCTTGTAGCTGCCATTTGGGAGCCCTTGTTTAGCTAGGGTCTCAAGTGAGTCAATTTCTAATTTTTTTTTTTACACTTTTACTGTAGCATAGCTTAACTATTGCTTATTTTGTGCTTATTCTGCTTTTCTATGTTTATTTGTTCTATGTGATGTTAGTAAATGCTAGACAGATAGGTTATTTTGGTTTAAATTAGTTTTTGCTTAAATCTCACTAAAAAGCTAAAAACAGTCATATAAGGAATAGCTCATTTAGGTGCTTATTTACATTTGGAAATTGTTCATTAGGGGTTAAATAAGTTAGGTAATCAGAGTTTAGTCAGAATCTTAGCTTAATTTGGCCATTGGTAGTGGAAATCACCAAAACAGCCCCAATAAGGACTGTTTGGGTTAAGGGTCCAAATTGGTCAAAATCACTAGCTACTGTTCATCTGCACATTGGTTTATGTTAATTTAGCTTAAAGTAACTTGAATAAGCTGTTTGTTTGAGGATTTGGGCTTATTTGAAGTTTTTTTTATAGAATCAAGTTGGATATTCTAAATCTAAGGGTGTAGACTGCTTGTTCTATGCTTATTGAGAGATAAGCAGTTGTGGTACTTGTTTTTGTAAATTTCATTTCCATTCTAGAGTGCTAAGTTGATTTCCAAAGTTTTGGTTGAATACATTTTGGATTTGAAAAGCTTTGGACTCAAAAACCATAGCCTGCACAGACTCACAATAGCAGACTGCAAGTTAGATTTGCCTCATTTCAGCCTTTTGATCTTGATTTTTAATCTGCTCTATATAAGCTCTTATGTGCTGAATCTTTGCAGTGTTACTGTTCTATTGCTTATTTACTTGTTGTATTTTTCTTAGATTTTTTAGATAAGCTTTTAGTGCTTTATTTTGGCTTAAAAATTGCTCATTTTGCCCTGTGCATTGTGCACCTCAGCAGCCATTAGCAGCCCTTATGGCTTTTTGCTTATTTTGAGCTTATTTCTGATGATCATTGCTTGTTGAGATTTTGATTTTAGTTCTTGATAGACTTTAGCTTATTTTCCATGTTCCTAGCTTGTTGGAATAGCTTTTAGCTTATTTGGCCCTTTAGCTTGTTTTTCTCCTTTTTCCAAACCTGATCCAAGCAATAAGCTGATCTGAGCTTGTTATTAGTTTTCAAAAAGTTTTCAGGTTTTAATATTAGCTTATGTTAACTTATTGTTTGAGATTTAAAAATGGAAAACCACAAAAAAAAAAAAAAAAAAAAAAAAAAAAAAAAAAAAAAAAAAAATAGTTGCAAAAGGATGCCATGAGTAGGAATCGAACCCCAGCCTTTTAGCTGAACACACACACCTTAACCAATCCGCCTTTGGGTCTTTTTCATTATTTTCTTGCAACATTTAATTGATAACCCACTCTTTCCATTTAAGCAGTCCGCACTTAATTGCTTTTTCCCAGCTTATTGCAATAAGCTGGGATCTTTTTCAAATTTTTCTTAGAACCAGCATAGCTTAAAGTATTTTTATAAAAAATTTCAGATTTTTCTCTTTTAGTTTAGTATTTTTAATCACTTATTTTCTTTTAATTAGTTTTAAATTCGTATTTAATTATTAAAAAGTTAAAAAAATATAATTCTTTTTTTCAAAATTTTCTTTTGTCATTTAGGACGTAGGAAAATTAATTTGGTACCCGTAGGATTAGAACTCTAAATATTTTAGTTGTAGGCTCGTTATTAGAATTTCCCGATTCGCGTTTTTAGTTTAATTAACTTGTGCTTTAATATTCTTTGTAACTTTGTTTTCAATATCCCAATTAGAAGTTAAAAACTCAAAAATCCAATCATCAAGCATTTTAATTCCGAACCAAAAACGAAATCCTCGATTCACACCTCGCTGGGACACGACCCGGGTAATCACTTATCCGGTATCTCACACCGTATTCACGGGTTTTGCACGTTGGCCTTTTTCCTAAAGGGTTGGCTTGTTGATCCCCAAGTATCACGGGTATCCGATATTATATTTATATATACTACACACGGATCAATTTTTGGCGCCGCTGCCGGGGAGGTTGTGTTGCGACAATATCGTTTAAGGTTTAAACGATTAGTGACTTGAGATCCTTCGTCAAGAAGTTATCGCTTTCATAAAAATATAAAAAAAAATATTTTTCTTTTCTTTTGTATATATATTATCGTATAAAACAAAAATACAAAAACATTTTCCGTTTTGTTGTGTTAAAATAAAAGATAAAAGCAATCTCAATATAATATTCCTCAACTTGGAGTATTATCATATTAAGTTCCCAAACAAAAGATTAAAACTTGCCTTTGTATCACTTGCGAATATCGGCTCACCTTTAATTGATAAACAAACTATAAGATGGGTATAAGGAGAGGCGATCCAACGAACTTCGCCTCGAAAAGAGATCCATTCTTCTCTTCCGCTCCTTTGTGCGTTTATCTTTTGAAGAGCTACCGTACGCTTGTTGATTATTGGTTTAAGTTCACTTGTGTTTTGCTTCGGTCTCGTTTTAATTGAATTGTTTTTGGTGCACGCGCACTCGTTCTTCTCCGTCAACAAGTCCTTTACGTGAACTCGTACGTACTCCGAGAAGACGTAATCGGAGACGTAATCGTAGGCATTCCGCCTCAATAGCCGAACCCGAGATTCGTGCTATTCCCGTTCCTCCCATTGTCACAATGGCGGATGAACGCACCATGTCTGAGCTTCTCCAAGCACCCACCGAGGGTTATAGAGATGCTATCGTTGTTCCGGCAATCGTTGCCGATAGCTTTGAGCTTAAAACGGGGTTGCTATCCTTAGTAACTTCAAGTCAATATTTCGGATTTGAGAGGGACGATCCTCATTCCCACATTCGATGGTTTAACAAGATCACCTCTACCATCAAATACCGAAATGTTCCGCAAGAGGCAATCAAATTGCTTCTTTTTCCTTTCTCTCTCGAGGGGACGGCCCGAATTTGGCTAGAAAAACAACCCCCTCGTTCTATTGAAACATGGGAAGATTTGGTGTCAAAATTTGTGAATGAATTCTTTCCTCCATCCAAAACCACAAGCCTTAAAAATGAAATCACCAAGTTCACTCAAAAATTTGATGAATCCTTTAGTGAAGTGTGGGACCGTTTTAAAGAATTACTTCGCAAATGTCCTCACCATGGTTTCTCCGAGTTACATCAACTCGATACCTTCTATAATGGTTTGAACCACTCCGATCAAGACTCTCTAAATGCCACCGCCGGTGGTAATCTCTTGTATCAGACTACTAAAGATGCTTTAGCCATCATTGAGAATAACTCTAAGGTTCGCACTTCACGAAGCAAGCAAGTTGTTTCCCAAGTGAATGCTTCACCTTCCACTTCATCTCCCGTGAGTTCTTCTAGCACCGATGCTAAGATTGACAAGCTCACAGAGGCTATTCAAGCTTTGGTTCTTTCCAAGCAAAAGAAACAATCTTCCCCACAAACTTCTTCACCCACTCAAGTCAAAGCGGTGGAAAAAACTTGTGTCACTTGTGGTGGTCCTCATGCATACTACAATTGTACTGCCACCGATGGTAGTCGATGTGAAGTTAATGCGGTAGTCGGGACTTTCAATCAAGGAGGTAATCAATATCGTCCTCAAGTTGACCCGAATTATCGTGCTAGCAATCAAAATGGACCACTCGGATTTTCTCAACCCAACAATCCAAATAGATTCGATCAAAACCAATTGAGAGGGCAAAATGCTCAAAATCAATTTCAAGCCCCGATCAATCAATACCCAAATCAAGGGGGTAATTTCAATCAAGGCTTTCAAGCTTCGAATTACCAACCCCAATTGCTTCCTCAAACGAACTTGCTAATTACATCAAGTCAAATGAGGCAAACATGAGGTCAATGCAAAATCAAATCACCACCTTGAAGAATGATTTTCAAACTTCAATTTCGAAACAAGGTCATGAGCTTAAAAATGAACTTAAGAATACAAATCAAAAGATTGATCAATCTCAAAGTAAAATTGAGAACATGTTTACTAGTCTCATGTGTCAATTGAATCAACCTTCAACTTCGGGAACCCTCCCGGGAAACACCATTCCAAACCCGAAGGGTGAGTTGAAAGCTATTACCACCCGAAGTGGTAAAGCATATGATGGGCCCTCGATTTCTACTCCTTCTCCGGTGAAGGAAGTGGAACGAGAGACCAAGGTGACAAAGGATAAAGTGCAATCTTCAAGCCTACAAAGTACCGCACACGTCCAACCTTCGGTCGTCCAAACTCTAATTCCGGAACCCGATGTTCCGAAGACCAATCCTAAGCCCTCGATTCCATATCCTTCGAGGCTTAATGAACAAAAGCTCCGTGACAAAACTAATAGTCAAATGATGAAGTTTCTTGAAATCTTTCAAAAGTTACACTTCGATATTAGTTTTGCAGATGCTCTTCTCTACATGCCAAAGTTTGCTTCTACATTCAAGAGTCTACTTAGCAATAAGGAAAAGTTGCTTGAATTAACAAAAACTCCATTGAATGAGAATTGTTCGGCGGTAATTCTTAAAAAGTTACCCGAAAAACTAGAAGACCCCGGAAAATTTCTCATTCCTTGTGACTTCCAAAAGCTTGATGAATGCTTAGCCTTGGCTGATCTTGGCGCAAGCATCAATCTAATGCCTCTTTCCGTATGGGCAAAGCTTTCTCTCCCGGAACTTACTTCTACACGAATGACTCTCGAACTTGCAAACCGAATGGTTACTATTCCGCAAGGAATTGCCGAAGATGTCTTCGTGAAGGTGGGCAAGTTCCATTTTCCTGCCGACTTCATAGTGGTCGATTTTGATGCCGATCCTCGTGTCCCACTTATCTTGGGAAGACCATTCTTGAAAACGGCTCGTGCATTAATCGATGTCTACGAAAGTGAAATGACTCTTAGAGTCGGTGATGAAAAATTGGTCATGAATATTGAGAGTACTTCAAAATATCCTCTCAAGCATGATAGCGAGTCAATTAACCAAATTGAGATCATTGATGCTACATGCGAGGAATATTTTCATGAAGTACTAAGTGGCAATCCCACTTCTTTAGACCATACCGTTGCTCTCTCTTCCCCCTCTTTCACTCCGTCTGAGGGAGGTGACTTCATTTTGGAAGAGATTGAAGCTTGTTTGTCTTGTGATTCAATTCCATCGGGAATTGATGATGATGTGTTTGACCCAGAGGGAGACATTCTTCTTATTGAGAAGTTGCTTAATGATGATCCATCATCTCTCCCTCCAAAAGAACTTCATAATGAGGATTCAAACCTAGTGAAAATTCTAATGATCCTCCGGAGGTTGAACTTAAGGACTTACCGCCTCATCTCGAGTATGCATTTTTGGAGGGTACCGATAAATTACCCGCCATAATTGCTAAAGATTTAAATGATGAGGAGAAAACTGCTCTCATAAAGGTTTTAAAGTCACACAAGCGAGCCATCGCTTGGATACTTTCCGACATTAAGGGTGTTAACCCGGAATTTTGTACACACAAGATTTTAATGGAAGATGACTTTAAACCGACGGTTCAACATCAAAGAAGGGTTAATCCAAAAATTCATGAGGTAATCAAAAAGGAAGTTCTTAAACTCCTTGATGTTGGCTTGATTTACCCTATCTCGGATATTCCTTGGGTGAGCCCCGTTCATTGCGTGCTTAAAAAAGGTGGCATTACCGTTGTTACAAATGATGAGAACGAGTTGATTCCTACTCGATTGGTGACCGGATGGCGTGTATGCATTGACTACCGAAAGTTAAATGACGCCACCCGTAAAGACCACTTTCCTTTACCATTCATGGACCAAATGCTCGAAAGACTAGTGGGAAATGAGTACTATTGTTTCCTTGACGGTTTCTCGGGTTACTTCCAAATTCCCATTGATCCGCAAGATCAAGAAAAGGCCACTTTCACGTGCCCTTATGGAATGTTCGCCTACCGACGCATGTCTTTTGGCTTATGTAATGCTCCGGGCACGTTCCAAAGGTGTATGATGGCCATATTTCACGACATGATCGAGAAAACAATGGAGGTCTTTATGGATGATTTCTCGGTCTTTGGGGATTCTTTCAAAACATGTCTCTCCCATTTGGACAAAATGCTTCAACGATGTGAAGACACTAATCTTTGTCTAAACTGGGAGAAGAGTCACTTCATGGTCAAAGAGGGTGACCGGATCTAAACACATACGTTGTGTTGGGGATACTTTAAATATATACTTGATAGCACGCGGAATTTACTACCAAGTACTTAGAAGAATATGAGTTTGTGTTTGGTGATTGATTAAGTAAAACAATAAGAACACAAAACGATATCAACCAAACTATCACTTCAATATATCAAACGATTACAATATGAACGTGAAGGATATTAGGTATTAGATGTATTCGATGTCTGAAACCCTAATCTAAGGATCTCCTTTTATAATGCAAAGAGTCCTGTACAAGTAAAACATCTAACCGAATCATTCTATACAAATAAGATATATACCATATCTTTTCTATATTTATCTTCACACAGTTTCACCTTGATCTCTTAAGCAGTCCTAACTGTTCTTCCTTCAGCAGTCCTAACTGCTCTTCCATCAGCAGTCCTAACTGTTCTCGTATACTTCAACCGTACTAACTGCTTAAGTTTAATTCCCAACAGAGGGCATTGTCCTCGGCCATAAGATTTCTAAGAGTGGGATTGAGGTCGATAAGGCTAAAGTTGATGTTATCGCTAAGCTACCTCATCCCACTACCGTCAAGGGTATTCGGAGTTTCCTTGGTCACGCCGGGTTCTATCGTAGATTCATTCAAGATTTTTCAAAAATTGCCCGACCGATGACTCGTCTCCTTGAAAAGGAAACTCCGTTCATTTTTTCCAAAGAGTGCATTGAAGCTTTTCAAACTCTTAAGAAGAAACTTACCGAAGCACCAATCTTAGTTGCCCCCGGTTGGGACCTACCTTTTGAGTTTATGTGTGATGCAAGTGATTTTGCCATAGGTGCGGTCTTGGGGCAACGAAAAACAAAACATTTTCAACCTATACACTATGCTAGCAAAACTATGACCGAAACTCAAGCTCATTACACTACGACGGAAAAAGAATTATTAGCCGTGGTGTATGCTTTCGAAAAGTTTTGGCCATACATAATCTTGTCAAAAAGGATAGTGTATACGGATCACTCGGCTCTCAAATATCTCTTTGCAAAACAAGATGCAAAGCCGAGATTGCTCCGATGGGTTCTCCTCCTGCAAGAATTTGATATCATCATCCGTGATAAAAAAGGAGCGTAGAACCTTGCTGCTGATCATTTGTCCCGATTAGAGAATCCTCACCAAAGTGTGCTCGAGAAAAAGGAAATAAATGAAACATTTCCTCTCGAGACACTTAACGTGGTATCTTTTCGTGGTGATTCTAGTACCCCATGGTTTGCCCATTTTGCAAATTACCATGCGGGTAACTTTGTTGTTAAAGGGATGTCGTCCCAACAAAAGAACAAATTCTTCAAAGATGTAAAGCATTACTTTTGGGACGACCCTTATTTGTTTAAAGTGTGTGCGGATCAAGTCATCCGGCGGTGTGTTCACGGCCAAGAAGTCGTTGAAATTCTTAAGGCTTGCCACAATGGATCCACGGGGGGACATCATGGTGCCAACTACACCGCCAAGAAGGTGTTTGATTCCGGTTTCTATTTTCCCACAATCTACCGTGATGCCCATGACTTAGTCAAATCTTGTGACTCTTGTCAACGTCACGGGAAGATTTCGCAAAAAGATGAAATGCCACAAAACGTCGTTCAAGTTTGTGAAATCTTTGACGTTTGGGGCATTGACTTTATGGGGCCGTTCCCGTCTTCACGAGGGAACAAGTATATACTTGTGGCTGTCGATTATTTGTCTAAATGGGTCGAAGCGAAATCGCTCCCCACCAACGACGCCCGAGTAGTTTGTAAATTTTTGAAATCTCTCTTTTCTCGGTTTGGAACTCCCCGTGCTATCATTAGTGATCGCGGTACGCACTTTTGCAATGACCAATTTGAAAAGGTCATGCTTAAATATGGTATTACTCACCATCTTTCTACCGCGTATCATCCACAAACAAGTGGACAAGTGGAGGTTTCAAACCGTGGTCTTAAAAGAATATTGGAAAGAACCGTTGGTGAAAATCGAGCCTCGTGGGCCAACAAATTGGATGATGCATTATGGGCTTTCCGAACCGCTTATAAGACACTCATCGGGTGTACTCCATCTAAGTTGGTTTACGGAAAAGCCTGCCATCTGCCCATCGAACTCGAGCACAAAGCCTATTGGGCCTTAAAGCATGCCAACTTTGATCTTAAGTCCGCGGGTGATCATCGTAAAGTTCAACTCAATGAATTAAATGAACTTCGTGATTAAGCCTACGAGAACTCTTTAATCTACAAAGAGAAAACAAAGAAGATCCATGACTCCAAAATCAAGAACCGCGTTTTCAACGTTGGTGACCGAGTCCTTCTTTTCAATTCTCGATTAAAGATATTCTCGGGAAAGCTTAAAACCTGTTGGACCGAACCATTCACCGTTGCCAAAGTTTTTCCTTATGGTACCGTCGAGTTATCTCAAAACGACGGACCAAACTTCAAGGTGAACAGTCATAGGTTGAAGCATTATTTTGGAGGGGACATACCATCCATGGTTGTCTCGGATCTCCAAACTTTCCCCATGGACCAATGAATTCGGGGTCGAGTCAAGCTAGTGACTCGGTTAACAAAAACATTAGCACCACATGGGTGACAACCCATGTTTCTGACTTCTTTCTATTTTCTAACACTAAGTGTGGCGGAATTCCTCTGCTGTGCTGTGCTTTTTTGTGTTGTTTGCTCTTGTTTGCAGATTTCCCTTAGATTGTGATGATTGATGCGCCTGTTTTCAATCCAGCCGCCCAATATCCGATCTTTTTGCTAACGATTATCTAGGGATATCTGTTCAATCTTTTTTGTGAAAAATAGAGATTTCTGTTCCACACTTGGCTATTAGTATTACCTTTTTACGTTCTAAGTGGCGGCATAATAGCCGGTACTTTGAATATTGAGGGCAATATTCAATTCTAAGTGTGGGGGGGAATTCTCGCAAATTTTGTCATATATGTACCTTCTAGTGCCCTAGTACCCCCGTTTTGACCCAAATTTTAAAATTTTTGTCGTTTTTATTATTTTTTATTTTAAAAAAAGAAAAAAAGAAAAAGTGTGTTATGTTTAGTCTTGATTAGGTTAGAACAAAGGGAATCCCGACTCTGCCAGAGTGTTGATCTGGCTGCTCCCTTAACGTTTAGACTAAGGTTTTACGATATGTGCAAATGAAAATCCTAAGTGTAGAATAGTTGGTTTTCTTTAGAGCTTATATAAGTAATCTATGGCTTTTCCTCCCAGGAGATAACTAATCTGACTTAATAAGTGCTTATTTTCAAACTTTTGAACACACAAATTCATTTTTTCATACGATTTTGAAAAATACTAGTTCAAAGCTTTATTTAAACTTCGGAACAAGCATATGTCCTAATAATGCAAAATGAAAGTGAGACGTTGCTTGAAATTTGCAAAAGTTAAGTAATAAATATATATGCTAAAAAAGCTACGGTTCAAAATCGGCCCTTGGATCCTTATTTCTGGAAGGCATTTAGGTCTTGGCTACCCTCTTACACCGGCCCTTGGACCTCTAATTCAGGAATGTGTGAGGTCTTGGTATAACACCCTTGGATCATCATTTCATGAATGTTTAGAGTCTTGGAACTCTCCGTTGTAACGGCCCTTGGATCCTTATTTCCGGAAGGTGTAAGGTATTGGTTCCCGTGAAACTCCGTTAGTTTTAGTTGTACAAGTCAAAAAAAAAAAAAAAAAAAAAAAAAAAAAAAAAAAAAAAGATGAAAAAATGAAAATAAAATAAAATAAAATAGAATGATATTGCAAAATGCAATAAAGTTTTGAAACTTGCTTGTTTTAAATTTTAAATCTATCTTTCAACTAGTATTAGTCAATATCTAATAAAAATGTCGATTTTTGTATTCAAAATTTTGAAAATCAAGCACAGTCACCTAACTTGAATAAATGTGGGAGTGAAAAGTTAAGTCTCGACTTACATAGATTATTAGTATAAGTAGTGTTAGCATTTTACTAAAGCATTTGCACATTGAGTTTAAGCTTAGTTGGGAGTATAAAAAAGAGGATGACGATTACAATTCCCTAGAGACACCCATTTTGTGTGAATCCCGTTCCATGATACCATTTTTGGAAATCAAGCCTGTTATCTATTTTGTCCTAAGTTTAAATTTCTCGCATTGAATAAAAAGTCGAAACGGGGTATACTTGGTATTCTTTTGATCCTTTCATTACTTTATTCGATCGGATTGCTAGGGACTAGCAATTGATAGTGTGGGGGGATGATGAGTGCCTGTTTACTCATCATTTTATGCCCATATTAAACACAAAAATAACCAAAAATGGCCAAATATACCAAATTATACTGCAGATATCCTTGGTTTGTGTTTTTATGCATTTCAGGTACATAGGATTGAAAATGGAGCTAAAATGAGCATTTTTGGATCGACTCGACAACAATTGTGCATTTGGTCATAACGAGACGGAATCAAAGTCAACCCCGGGATATAGTTTTGGATCCAGATTGGAAAACCGAAACCGAAACCATTTTTTTATGGGCCGACCTGTAAAACCCGAAAATTAATATAATCTGAAAGGACAAAAATGCCCTCGAATTTAAAAATTTGAGAACTTACAAATATTATTTAAGTGACTCTTAACCTAAGTTTATAAACAAATAAAACTTTACATTATGCAAGTTGGAACAAAAAAAAAAAAAAAAAAAAAAAAAAACTAAGGTGCCGCTCCCCCCCTTAACCAAAAACAAGTCCAAATTCATGATTGCTAAATATATGGAAAGATCATAATGTGATTTACTCCTTCCTAATTTACCCTAAACTAAATGTCGGTTCTTCTTATCCTCCAAATACCGATCCATTGAAAACAAAACAAAGAAAAAAAAAAAAAAAACCTAAGCTACAAACCTTTGGCTGTATTGTTCTTGCTGCTGCCACGCCCCAAAAACCACCCAAAGAAGGCTTCAAATCTTGTTCTAACTCGTGTTTTATCATCATAAGGTAAGCCTCTAACATCAACAAGGGTCCATTCGAATTTTGTGAAGCATAAACTAATCAAAAGAACCCTATTTTCTGTTTTGGTGGCTGCTGTTCGACGCCAAGAAGAAGGAGGAGATAGGAGTGTTTCGTGTGGTGTTTTGATCCTCGTCGTGTTCGTGTTCTTCGTGGTCTACGAGGGTATTGTATCCCCTAATTTATTTGATCAATGTTTCTTGTTTTCCTTTTGATTAAAATCGAAAATATGCACAAAACTAACCACATAAAATCACAAACTAATAAAACCCTAAAAACGTGTATGTATGAATCGGCTGAGTTGGTGTTGAAATAATTCATTGTGATTATGTTAAATATGTTATAGAATGACCTAAATATGTTATGGACTCAACCAAAATCGTTTGGAGTGAAAAACTAATGATTTGGATGGTAAAAACCCTAAAATGGATAAGTTGCTGTGATAACTGATTCTGAGTGGGATTTTTGGTCGACTTTAAACGGCTGTAACTTTATGATGGAATCGAGTTTTTGAGTGTTTTAAAAGCCTAAAACTAAGTTCATTGAAATAGCTACCTAGGAAAATTTAGTTTGTAATTTTTAGAGGCCTAGAAGGCTACCTTTTGATTTTTAGGAAATCATGTGTCTGATCGGATTTGTGAGTCTGAAAAATCAGTCCGGGTTTTTGAATTTTAATTTCCAAACCGTGTCGAATTAGAAGGTATCCTTTGAACTAAGTCATGTTCAATATGTCTCTTAGTAACTGGAATTTTTGTAGAATTTTGTGAATTTTTCTGGAGGGGTAACAAAGGGTAAACTTGTCGAGTGTTTCATCAGATGCGTTTCTGGAACATGTTGAAGAAATGGATTTTTAAGTGGTACCTAGACAACTTAATAAAATCTGGAAAAATTATCTAAAACACTCAAGACCCTGGGGAACGTCTGTGAATTTTAATAGATTTTATTTCGAAGGTTTGATATGGTTTATAAATTATTTAAAACGGGTCCAGGCAATACTAAAAGACTGTCAAGACATGTAAAAGGTTGTAAATTGTTAATTTTCCAAAACTAAGGGTTATAAATGGTAAACCATGAAACTTGAGGGTAAGTCGTGTAATAAATCATATTTAAGGTGTTTTGAGTCATTTTGGTAATTAATGGGGTTGATGTGTAATTATTAATAAGTAAAAGATGAAGATTATAAATAAAGGAACCAAATATGTAAAAGTATTAATTTGAGGGACTTGTTTTGTAAATCTTGTATTCTGGAGGTTATAATCGTACAACATAATAAACTAAGGGTAAATTGTGTAAATTTGAAAACCAAGGGGCTTAATATGTAACTTTGGATAATTTGATTATAACTTAACCTAAATGGAATTTTGGAAATATTACTAAGTAAGGAAACTTTCTAAAAGTGGAAACTTACTAAATATGGAAACCTATTTAAAATGGAAAGTTACTTAAAATGGAAAGTGTTGTAACACTTGTCTACCCCTCTAGGTGTGAAGAAGGAGAGAAACTGAGTTCATTCAATCTTATTCATTTGGTGTGTGCTTGGCATTGGTATAAGGTACAGATATTCTGCTCTTGTATAAGGAGCCTTCGGTCTCTATTTTGATTCGTATTAGGGTTTCCCTATACCATTGCTATGTTCCCTACACTTTGATATGAACCTTTGATTTCCGAACCTCTTATATGAACCTTTGGCATTTGAACTTTGACATATGAACCTTTGATATGATCCTTGAGATTTGGACTATGATTATGACCATATGAACCTTTGCTTTGATATAAACTTTTGACCCTTAACCCCAGTTTGATACCCGAGCCAAATTTGTTTCCTAGCCATGAAGGTAACATGGCCGTGCCTTTGATGCACCACTGGCATGACTAGTGTGTAGCCCTAGTGATTTGGTTACACCGTCCCCATTTGATTTGATATGAGCTCACTTTGATATGATTTGATATGGCCAATATGATTTGTTTGGGGGGCGAATGGATGCATCCTAGATTTGCTTTGTATATGATATGATATGATATGATTTGATTTGGTGACTGATGATGGGTGCAATCCACGTCTTTCACAAAATTTGGGAGCTAGCTACTCCATTTGAAGAATGAGGACACCCCTCATATTATCTGATTATCTGAGAGGCCTCCCCTCTATATGATTTGAAGATTATGGTTACGATATGATGTGATTTGATTTGTTTGGGCTCGTGGTGGATTACTTTCCTAAACCTTACTCTTTATTTCCTTTTTCCTATATCTCATTCATTTTGATATGTCTGTTCATTTCCATTTGATTTTGGTTTCCGTTTAATATATATCTGTTCACTGGGCTTTTAAGCTCAGCCGCATTCTTTTCCTGCGACAGGTTTTAGTAGGAAGCCAGGAGCTTGGGTTTGCTTTGGGATGAGAGATTAGCTTATGAAGACGATACCCTAGTTTTAGTATTTATTTATGTATGACTACGTAGATTTGGTATATTTTTCCTTTGTAATATTGTTAACCATTTGTATTATGTAAGTCGTATGTTATGCTTGCCTTTGATATGTCACCATTTTCGTGACACTTCTACCCTTGCCGGGTTGGGGTGTTACACGACCCGACCCATTTTTATGGGCCAAGTCAGCCCATATTTACCAAATCCAAATCTATACTAAACATATCCAATACTAAAACCCTTTTATCCATAAATAATCTTAACCAAAAATAACCAAGCCCAAAATAAACATAAACCCAACACCCGGCTTTTGTTTGTTAGCCATAATCAGTTGACCCGGTCAACCCTTCTTCTATTTCCTTATCCCGCCAAAAATACCATATCCCCATACTGTACCATCACCATCACCAACACTTTTGTCTCCCCTTACCATTTCCCCAGCAACTGTTCCCAACCCACACTATTGTACCTTCTTCTCCCCCCTCCTCCAGGTCACCAATCCACAACTCAATTTGGGCGCCAAAACCAATTGAAGGGCTGAGATCATCCCAACTCAATCCAATGGGTGGGATTTAATCCCAAGAAGCACAGAAGAGTCCCCCAAGCTGTTTTCTCTCACAGAACTTACACAAAGAGTGAAGACCCCTAGTTTAGCTTTTTAGTATAAATAGGACCATTGTTAGCCTTTGAAGGCATGCTTTAATTTATGTAATTTAGTTTTAATATTGTAATCTGTGTTTTTAAGTTTAATATAATTTTCTCATTCAGAATTTCAAGTGTACCATTTTCAGTCTTAATAGAAATTTAAGGTTTTTTAGCAAAATCTTGTTTGTACTTATTTCATGTTTCAAATCTTTGCATAAGCTCTGACAAGCTCTTAAAAGTGATAAGAAAACTCAAAAAGATCCAACTCAAAATCATACTATCTCAGAATCACCTTTGCATTAGACATTGGAAAGCTTTTTGGAAGTTGCCAGTAATCGAATGGCAAGATGGACATTACCTAGGTTATCTTTGATAAGCTAGGAGCTTGTAGCTGCCATTTGGGAGCCCTTGTTTAGCTAGGGTGTCAAGTGAGTCAATTTCTAATTTTTTTTTAACACTTTGTTGGGAATAAAATGTTCAAGTCAAAGAGCCTGCTGGATGATGTATTGAGCCTGCTAGTTGATTTTGAAGAAGTTGAAGATGTACTAACAGTACCTTCTGGGTAGGAAGGTACTGCTAGTTAATGAAGGTCCTTCCAAGTTGATGATCAAGTTGATAGATATTTATTTGTAGATATTTGTTGTATTATTAGTCTTTGTACAAAGTAACACGTTATGTAGAAGTAGTTCAGTCTTCCATGTTTGTGCAGAAGAATATACAGAGTAGTTTACATTGGTAGTTGTATTTAATAGTAGGCTAGAAAAGTCCAAGTATCTTATTATATTGTGCAACTTGACAACTTGTAATAAGGGGTCCTTATCCTATAAAAGGATCCTTTAGTCACCACCTTTGTAGTATTTTTCTTTTCCAACTAAGAACTTAGCTATATCCAAAACAGAACATCTCTCTAGTAACTTAGTTACTAATTCACAAATCCTTAACAAATCAAAGATTCAAGGTTACTTTGTAATCCTGGTGATAGTTAGATCATCCGTATTATTTCATCAATAATATTGAATCGTTTTGTGTTACTAAAGTTGTGTTCATTGTTCATTATTATTCACGTTTACATACTCACCACCTTTTGTTTCTTTTAAGTATGTTATAGTAGATTCCGCATACTAAAGCACGTTCATTCCTAAATATCCCAAACACATTATTAAGATTCACATCCCAAGTGTTTGTATAATCCTTCACAAGTGGTATCAGAGCTAGGCTGATATTTACGATTTAAAAGAACAATGGACGTTGAACACATTCAAACCAATGCTGCTGCAAAACTTCCATTACTCAAACAAAATGAGTTTGATATGTGGAGACTGAGGGTAGAACAATACTTCCAAGTGCAAGACTATGCACTTTGGGAGATTATTGAAGAAGGAAACTCATTAAAACCCACAATCACCACCTCCACAGTAAATGATGCACTAGTAACACATGTGCAAGTAAACCCAACAAGCGCAGAAGAAAGAATTCAAAAGAGATATGATCTTAAAGTCAGGAGTATGCTTCTCATGACTATTCCAAATGATCAGCTTTTGATCTTCAACAAGTACAAATGTGCTAAAACCCTTTTTCAAGCTATTGTGGCTAGATTTGGTGGAAATGATGCCACCAAGAAAACTCAGAAAACTCTCCTCAAACATCAGTTTGAAAACTTTGCAGCCACAACAAATGAGTCTTTGGACAGCATGTTCAATAGACTACAAAAGCTTTCAAGTCAGTTAGCCATTCATGAAGTAATGATATCTCAAGAAGACTTAAACTCCAAATTTCTTAGGAGTTTATCCTCTGAATGGTCCATGCATGTCATTGTCTGGAAAAACAAACCAGATATTGATCAGATGAGTCTTAATGATCTCTACAACAACTTTAAAATAGTAGAGCATGAAGTAAAGAAGACTACTGGTTCAAGCTCAGGAAATATGGCCTTTGTATCATCTCCAAGCACCTCAAGGGTAGTAGATGAAGAAAAAGATGGTAGAGAAGAAGGTACTGCCAACACAAATTTTGGTACTGCCAGTACTTCTAGCAGTACCAAAACAATACTAGATGAAACAATTGGTTGTGCTTTCCTGACATCACAACACAATGGGTCCATATTAACTTTTGAAGATCTTCAAGAGATCAATGATGATGATCTTGAAGAAATGGACATAAAGTGGCAACTTTCACTTTTGAGCATAAGGGCTAAGAAGTTACTGATGAGGACTGGAAAGAAGATTATCATAGATGGTAATGAGCCTGCTGGGTATGACAAGTCCAAAGTGGAGTGTTACAACTGCCACATGAAGGGTCACTACTCAAGAGAGTGTAGAAGACCAAAGAAGCAGGATGATAAGGGAAGAGGGTTTGAGAACAAGAATAAGGGAAGCTTTGAGAAGAAAGGAAGCTTTGAGAACAAGAGCAAGGCTGTGGAAATCACTGTGCCTAAAGCTATGGTAGCTATTGATGGAATGGGTTTTGATTGGAGTTTTATGGGTGAAGAAGAGTCAACTTCAGATGAATTGGCTTTAATGGCTTTCTCCACTCCTGAGGTACAAATTACTAAATGTTCTAATACTTGTAAAGTTTTTGAAGAATTACAAACTTTTATAAAACTTTATGATGAACTGAAAATAGAAGAAAGAAAAACTCATCAAGACCTAGTCAATCATAAGTGTGGTATGGACAAACTTGAGAAGCAGATAATCCATTTTATGGAAAATGAACTCACTTTTTCTGACACTAAAGCCATTCTTAATAGGGAAATATTTTTGAAAGATGCTGAAATAAAAATGTTAAGAACTGAGTGTGCTAAAATGACATTGGCAAAGGATAATATTCAACTAACTGTTACCACTTTGGAAACTGCTTCTGACTGTACTAGAAGCATAGTTGAAAATCAAATGAACAAGAGAATCAAATCTGGGATAGGATACAAGACATGTCCACCTCCTTATAGAGGAATTCCTTGTCTCCCAGGATTAGATCTTGCAGAATCAGGTTTACATGAATTCATCAACAAACCATTAGCTAAGGTTGCTTCACTCTCCAAGGTGCTCACTGATAAGAAATCAGATGTTCTAATTATTGAAGATTGGACATCTGATGATGATGAAGAAGAGACTGTTTCAAACAAAGGAAACAAAGTAGGACCACCCAGTCCTAAAAGAGTAGAGATTAAGACTAAGGCTAAAGCTGTTCTGAAAACAGTTGAATGTTGTGCTAAGTGTAATAGCAAACCTAGAGGTAGCCAAAGAAATTGGAACAATCTTAAGTCACACCAACTTGGTGATGATTTTGTTATGTACAATAACGCTTGCTATTACTGTGGTAGTTTTAATCATACTCATGCTTATTGTAACAATTGGGTTTCTGGGAGTAAATCAAGGTCTAAAACAAATGAAACAAACCCAGAAAAAGTTTTGTTAAGTCTAACACACCAAAAGTAAATCATACTGTTAGACCAAATAAGCCTGTTACCTCAAAACCAACTACTAAGGTTGCAAGAAACACTTTCAAACATGCACCAAGAGTTGTGAAAAGTCCCATTGAAAAGAAATTTATGGTCAAAACACAAGATTGGAGACCAAAACCAAAAGGTCCTGCTAGACTAAATGGTACTGCCAAAATTGGTACTGATAGACCAAAGACCACAAAATGGATTAAAAGGGAAAATGCTGTTAAGTCCTCAGCATGTTGGATATGGAGACCACTCCAATCAAAAGGTGCATCAATAATCCTAAAGAGGTTTGATTTCATTGATGCAAGAGGCAAACCCAAGTCAGTCATGGCTTGGGTACCCCAAAGAAACTAATATGTCTATATATGTGCAGGAACATTCAAATGATATTGCTGATCAAGGATATGTAGATAGTGGATGTTCAAGGAACATGACAGGCAACATGTCTTACCTCACAGACTTCAAATCAATTGATGGAGGATATGTTACCTTTGGGGGAGGAATCAAAGGAAAGATTACTGGTAAAGGTACAATCAAAACCAGTAAATTAGATTTTGAAAATGTGTACTTTGTGAAAGAACTTCAGTTTAATCTCCTTAGTGTCTCACAAATGTGTGACAAAAAGAACAATGTTCTATTTACTGACAATGAATGTATGGTTCTTTCTTCTGATTTTAAAATGCCTGATGAAAGTCAGATTCTTCTTAAAATCCCAAAAAGGAACAATATGTACAGTGTTGATTTAAAGAACATTGATCCTAAGGAGAGTTTAACTTGTTTAGTAGCAAAAGCCTCATTGGATGAATCTATGCTTTGGCATAGAAGGCTTGGTCGTGTAAACTTTAAAAAAATCAATACAATTGCAAAATATGATTTGGTTAGAGGTTTACCCAAAAAGATTTTTCAAAATGACCAAACCTGTGTTGATTGTCAAAAAGGCAAACAACACAGAGCTTCTTGTAAGACCAAGACCCATAACTCAATTTCTCAGGCTTTATACATGCTTCATATGGATCTTTTTGGTCCTACTAATGTGAGTAGCTTGAATGGTAAAAAATATTGTCTAGTAGTTACTGATGATTACAGCAGATTTTCTTGGGTTTTCTTTTTAAGATCTAAGCATGAAACAAGTGAAATTCTTAAGTCTTATATAACTGAGGTAGAAAACCAAGCTGATAAGAAAGTGAAAGTCATCAGATGAGACAATGGGACAGAATTCAAGAATAGGGTTATGGATGAATTTTGCAAAGAAAAAGGAATAAAAAGAGAATTTAGTGTAGCTAGAACCCCACAGCAAAATGGAGTAGCAGAAAGGAAAAATAGAACACTTATAGAGGCTGCTAGAACAATGTTAGTAGACTCTAAGTTGCCTATTTCATTTTGGGCTGAAGCAGTAGGTACTGCTTGTTATGTGCAGAATAGGGTTCTTGTGATTAAACCACATAAAAAAGACTCCTTATGAACTTTTCTTTGGTAGAACACCATCTTTAAGTTTTATGAGACCTTTTGGATGTCATGTCACTATTCTCAATACCAAAGTTCATTTAGGAAAGTTTGAAGGAAAAGCTGATGAAGGCTACATGATAGGGTATTATTTGCAAAGTAAGGCCTATAGAGTGTATAATAGTTGCACTAGGCTAGTGGAAGAAAATTTGCACATAGAGTTTCAAGAGAAACTAGCAAATGTTAAAGGCATTGGACCAGATTGGATGTTTGACATTGATAGGCTTTCAGAATCTATGAATTATGTGCCTGTTGCAGGTACAAATACTAATGATAATGCAGGTTTTGAAGACAACGTTGAAACACCTAAAGATCAAGATTACATCTGGATGCCAATTTGGAAAGGATTGGATTTATCTTTAAGTCATGAAGAACCTTCAAATACAACAAATGAAGGTACTGAAGATGATCATGGAACTCAGGGTCAAGAGAATCAAGAAAGTAGTGCACATGACAATGGTACTGCTAGTTCACCAGATGGTACTGCCAGTTCACAAATTGGTACTGCTGAACCATTAAATGTTCAATCAGATGTTTCTTTACCAGAAGAAGTGGGGATTGGCAATCTTCCATTTACCTATGAAGTTCCTACAACACACAACACAAGAATTCTCAAGGATCACTCCACTGATGATGTGATTGGTAGCATTGATTCTGGTGTTAGAACAAGATCTCAAGTCTTGACTTCAGACCAAGAAGGGTTTATCTCATCTATCTATGAAGAAAAGAATCATGAAGTTGCCAACATATGCTTGTTTTCATGTTTTCTTTCACAAGCTGAACCCAAAAACATTAACAAAGCCTTAGATGATGCATGTTGGGTTGAAGCAATGCAAGAAGAACTTCTTCAATTCAAGCTTCAGAAGGTTTGGAAATTGGTTGATTTGCCAAAAGGTCATTGGGCAATTGGAACCAAATGGGTGTTCAGAAACAAGAAAGATGAAAGGGGGATTATGATCAGAAACAAAGCAAGATTGGTGGCCCAAGGGTATACTCAAGAAGAAGGGGTAGATTATAAAGAGGTTTTTGCTCCAGTTGCATGACTTGAAGCAATTAGGCTATTCTTGGCCTATGCTTCTTTCATAGGCTTCACTGTTTACCAAATGGATGTTAAAAGTGCCTTCTTATATGGTACTATTGAAGAAGAGGTGTATGTTTCTCAACCTCCAGGCTTCATTGATGCAGAGTATCCAGACAAGGTGTATAGGGTTACCAAGGCTCTTTATGGTCTACACCAAGCTCTTAGGGCATGGTATGAAACATTGGCTTTCTATTTATTAGAAAATGGATTCCAAAGAGGCAAGATTGATCCAACTTTGTTCATCAAAAGAACCAAGAAAGACATCTTGCTGGTGCAAATTTATGTTGATGACATTATCTTTGGATCCACAAACCAAGACTTGTGTGTAGAGTTTGAAAAACTTATGCATAGTAAGTTTGAAATGAGTTCCATGGGGGAACTTACTTTCTTTCCGGGTCTCCAAGTGAAACAATCCAATGAAGGCATATTTATCAGCCAAGATAAGTATGTAGCAGAGATCCTAAGGAAATTTCATTTTGCTGATTCTAAGTGATGAGCTCAAATAAGTACATTTTATTACTATCATTTATCCTATTAATTTGACTTGTTTTACTATATTATGTATGAGGATTGATACTTAATCGTTTACTTTTGTAATTCTCAGGTAAAAACAAGCATTTGGTGAAACTTAGCGATTTTGGACTGATTATGGAGCAAAACATGCATAAAGTTAAGAGTCTACTGAAATGAAGAAGATCAAGACTAATCTGCTCCAGATGCGCCGCATCTCTATCAAGATATCACCAGATACGATCCAAGATACAAGAGGACATGCGCCGCATCTAATCATGGAGTTACGCCGCATCTTCTGGCGGTGTACGAATATTCCTGAATATTATAATCTTGGACCCCACGCGAAGTTAAGTACATGCGCCGCATCTACTCCTTAGATGCGCCGCATCTTCCCTCAGACAGAAACTATAAATACCCCAAGACCAGACGAATTTCGGGTGCATTATATTAGATTCGAAGACCGAACAGAAGAACCCTAGGACGAATTCAGTCAAGGAGGCAGCACAAGACACACCCAAATCAAAGATACAAGAGCTGTAAGAAGGTGCTGCATGTGTTTAATTCATTAAGTAGTTTTGTTTTATTGTGTTAGCAAACTTTAATTCATCAGGATTGGTGGCTTGTGTAATGTGACAACGAAAGATTGCACTCCTTTTAATACTTGCTTTCCCATCAATTAAAGTTTATATGTTGATGTCTTTGGTTACTACTTATTAGTGCATTGATAACCTCTGTGTTTATTAGTGGCTTGCGGGCATTTGACTGCGGGACATAATGTGGCTCCCACGGTTATTACTAAATTGATCACTTAGGAATAACTTTTAGACATAAGTAATCATTAAGGGTTTACTCGCCGATAAGAATAGGACCAACGAGAAAGGGTTAACTACATACACTTCATATAAAGCTATCAATAAAACAAGTGACAATCTACTTAATCATAAGGACAGCCCTCTTATTGTCTCAAGTATTTATCTGTGTACGTGTGTGCTACTTGCTGATTCGTGCCTATTGGTTTATTTTATTATTTAATTGCAAACAAATCGTGCCAGTCTCTCAGGCTGAAACCCCCTTGCGTTAGGATATTAAAATACTGATTAGAATAACTAGATAATACGTTCCACTCTTAGTGATCGACACTCTACTTACCATTATCTTCATACTGACCGGGTACACTGCTCGTTAAGTGTGTGTGTTATTGATAAGTCGGCTAAATATAAATTTAAAACTTGAGTAGGCATTAAAACTGCCAAAACTTTACTCCAACGCACGCCCATCAAGTTTTTGGCGCCGCTGCCGGGGAGTGAATGGTTATTATCTGTTAATTTGATTAGTATTTTAATTAGGTTTTTCTTTTTATTAGATTAATTGCATCATTGTATTATTTTGCATATTTGTTGTATTGTGTGTTAATTGTTTTCTTTTATTTTTGTGTGTTTATTTTTGTTGGTGTGTTTAATTTTTGTTTTTATTTTTCGTATTTTTCTGTTCTGCTATCGTTGTACTGTGCTAAATCAAACGATACGGCGCATCTGATCTCTCAGATACGGCGTATTGCGTTTAATTTTTTAAAAATACAACGCGTTTAATTAATTCGATACGACGCATCTTTTCCCCAAGATACGGCGTATCTGTTTTTAATAAGAAATTTTTTCTAAGCGATAAAGTAATACGACGCATCTGCTTTTGCAGATACGGCGTATCTGATTTTGATAAAAAATTTTTCTAAACGTTAACGCCATACGACGCATCTGCTTTAGCAGATACGGCGTATCTATTATTTTAATTAAAAACAGTTTGCGAATTATTAAACAGATACGGCATATCGATCTCTGTCGATACGGCGCATCTTACTGAATCAAAAATCTTTTATTTTTAAACATAACGAAAGTACGGCGCATTAACTTTTGTTAATACGACGAATATAATTTGATAAATATAGTTGATTTTTGATATTTACCTTGATCGGTCAGCTACTCTCGTTTGCAAGTTGTTTATTTTCAGGATAAATGATGACTCGAGCATCACCAAGAAGGATTACATTCTGAACCAAACCAAGAGACGCTAGCTGAAGTGACCGAACATAAGACGACAAGAGTGGAGGAAAACTCAGTACTGGTAACATTGAACTTCTTAAATTCTTAAAATAGAATCCCAGGTAAACTCTACGATAATTCAACTGCCCAAAGGAAAGTTCTCTACACTATGATCTCAGTTTTATTATCCATATTATACATCTGATTCAAATCGTAATCTTAATTTTGTATGCTCAAAAACGATATTTGTTCCTAACCTCGGAATAAATCCTTATCCACTAAACAATAAGATTACAATTATTAATGAAACGTTTATGCCTATTGCTCTTATTTTGAATTCATCTTTATGGTGTGCCGTTTAACCCAAATTTGATGTATAAGGAACTGTGTTGCGGAGGCCAAGGTACGTTCTTCATTTAAATTTCGTTAACTAACATAGAGATACGGCGGATCTAAATATCCAAAGCGCCGTATCCCTGACCAACTAGGACTTATTGACTAGTCAACGAAATTAAATAGATACGGCGCATCCCAATTTTCTAATACGGCGCATCGTGTCGCCCTATAAATACGACGGGAATGCGCCGCATAAACACACACAGTTAAGAACTTTCACGCACTAAAATTATACTCGAAATCCGATCATCTTTCTTAAATCCTCCTTTAATCCGATCTATAACCTTTCTCCTAATCATCAAATTAAGGTAATTATTCTATTTTGATTTAATTTCGTTTAATTATAAAAATTAGGGTTTATATGACCACTTCGATTAGGGCTTAAACGATATAGGGATATGATTAGAACTTGGCATTGATAATTTCCCCTAAGTTAATTTTAGATTTGGACATCGAATTTGGCACTAATTAAATCGAACGAAAAATAGGGTTTTGGGTGATTGTTTTTAAATTTTAGAGGGAAAGTGTGATAGAAGTTTTTGATAGGAACAATTCAGTAAATTTAGTCTGTGATATAATGCGGGAGTTTACGTCACGGATACGGATTCTTGAAAAACGTGCCTAACCCTTTATTTTATACTGATATGCTTTTAGATGCGGCGCATCTAGGTTGATTAATGCGGCGTAACGACCTATTTCAAAATTGATAAAATTCTAGATACGCCGTATTGATTAATCTAGATACGACGCATCTCAATACGCCGTATCTATTGTCTTGCACCGCATCTCTTATACTTTATACAGATACGCCGCACTGATTAAATCAGATGCGCCGTATCTACCTATTTTGCAGACTGTTTACTGACTGTGAATATCTATTTCAGATGGCACTACCAGAGGTCATACTAAGGCATCAGTGGCTACAATTTGAGAACATGGGACTTACTCCTGCCGCTCTAGAGGATTACTTGCATAGGCTTGACTCGATTTACTTCAAGAAAATATTCAGAGTCCAGGTTTTGAATTTTGACGATGTGGGATTGATCGGTGGTGGACATGCAGCTGCTAGTTTACAGCATCGGATGGAGATGGTAGTTGTTGGAGACGATGAGGAGGCGTGTGTTTAGGTCTAGTGCTTGGGAGAGACTATTTAGGATTGACGAGCCTCTGATTAGGGAGCTCATGCTGGAGTTCTTTAGCACGATTCATTACAGGGAGACGGATTTGGAGATTGATACAGCTGACACTCTGGTATTCAGGTTAGGAGGTGTGCATAGGCAGATGTCGATGAGGCAGTTTATTTTGGCCATGGGGCTACACACTGAGGAGGAGATTGGATCTGCTGGGTTTGCCAGATACTGGGCTGAGAGTTTACGGGTTGTCCCTGACAGAGGGGTATTCAGTGACTAATGGGTTAGGATTTCTTCGATGGGTGACATCGTTACTTCCACCCCATCCTACACATTGATCAGAGAGCCGATGAGGCGGCTATGCCACCGTTTGATTGCACTCACCATCGCTGGGAGGGGTCAGTCACCTGAGAAGGTGACCACTCTGGACCTCTTCCTCTTGAGGAGTATGGATGAGGGGTTGTCGGTGAACATCCCCCACTTTTTAGCGCACTACCTCCACCGATCTGCTGCAGGGAGAGATCGGAGGAGCCAGATGACTGGCGGGCATTTTGTTTCGAGGCTGGCCCGCCATTTTGGATATATTGGAGCAGAGATCCCAGCGGGGCTGGAGGTTATTGTGGCCCGTCTCCCGGTTATCGATAGGGACTATTTGGTTAGACTCGGGATTTGCCAGGTGGCTGCGGGAGGCCACTTTTGGGCAGCATTAGGGCCCGCCAGAGCTGCAGGGCCAGAGGCGGAGCAGGGAGGACCTCAGGGACCTCCGGCTGCTGCTCCTGCCGACGAGGAGGTGCCACAGGCACCAGTACCCCCACGCACCATTGGTCAGAGACTCGACGCAGTCGAGGGAGAGTTGAGAGCCCTGAGGAGAGACTCAGAGTGGGTGGTCATGAGTGTGAGCAGACTATTAGAGCAGCAGGGTATTACACACGTTCGTCCAGATGGTACTGAGGTTGCGGGAGTGACACGTGCATACGAGCGCAGAGTCCGCCAGAGGACTGATGGAGCCAGCACTTCCGGGACCCATCCAGACGACCTTGCTCACCCATGATATTACTCTCTTGATTTTACAGACATTGTTCCACACATTATTATTATTTTTTGGATTGTACTGATCACTATTCTCATGTATATATTTAATGTTTCAGTTTATATTTCTTGTTATATCTGATGAAGACTGGCATTAAGTTCAGCATGAGAGTACGAGAGGACGTGAAAGATTAAACCGTGGAACGAGTCATTTTACAACAGACTGTTAACAGTCTGTTTGGTATCTACATGCGCCGCATCTGGTTAACAGATGCGACGCATCCTATCCTTTATTTTGTTTTATTTTTGTTTCAGGCCGTATGAGGATACGGCGCATCTCAATTCTGAGATGCGACGCATCTCCTGCAATGGTCATATCTTATTTTAATTTTTCTGCATTTTTATTTTTGACTTTAAAACTATTTATCAGTTTATTTTTAATGCGGCGAATCCCTGGTTAAGGATGAGGCGCATCTTTATTCTGATCCGTATTAATTCCAGGCTCGATACGGCGTATCTTCTTCAATAAGATACGGCGCATCGACTGACCTGATGATTTTCAGTTTTAATTTTTAAGTTTTATTTTTCCTAACTACTAATGTATTATGCAAGTTTGAACCTTTCTTATCTTAGGTGTGTCTTAAAGTGTTGGTGGTATTATAGTTTCCTGGATTTCCTGTGGATACATCAAGTATGAAGCTTTAACGTTCTCATCCACAAGAAAGATGATTTTTGCTCTTATACTAATGGAGGATCATACCGAGCAAATATCAGGGGAGTTTTTCTGTTCTAATTCTTTTATTTTCCAGTTTTTAACCTTTTATACAAACAACGAGGACGTTGTTTAACTTAAGTGGGGGGATTGGAGAATTAGAACACTTAACATTTACTTGTCCTAAAACTTTTTCAAAAATTATGCTTAAAATGTGCTTAATATATCAAACTTAAAAAAAAATTTAGCATGTTTTTGTTTAAGATCTAAGTTGCATAGCTGCACACATGACGTTATTTTCAAAAATTGTGATTTTTCAAAATTCACAAATCTATGAGTGTGCCGGTGACTTGTAAACTTTAGAACTTGGCTTGTATACTATTCGAGACCACCATAATGAGTATTATTTATATAATTGGAATGACTTGTCTAAATTGGTAAAATTCTAGGATTACACCCAAATAGCCTTTATATGTTATGTGTTATTAACTAACTACACTGGTTAGTTAACCCCCGTATAAACCTTTTGTTACTCTCATTTTTAGAGTAAGATACCCCTAGAAAAACACTCAGAGCCATTCCTTTCGTTTCTTACACCTATGTTTAAAATGTTTCGTTACACCCTTACACCTTAGCCTACCCTGTAGATTAGAATCCGTGGTTGGTTAATTGCTATAGGCAAAGTGTGTTTCCTTACATTACCTGTGTTCGCGTGCGTAATTCATTATCTTTGGTTAGGTCGGGAAATTGCACAATGCAATTGGAGTGAAAGTAAATATTGTATATCTTTGAGTTTATTTTTCGTGTGTTTACTACTTTCACTATTACCATTATTTCTGAAGTTATGAAAAGTATGGAAAAATTATCCGGAAAGAAAGTTATAGTGATGTGGTGAAATTTTACACATCTATGTTTATATGTTGAAAAAAAAAAAAAAAAAAAAAAAATTGAAAAAATAAGAAAAGAAAAAGAAAGAAAGAAAAGTTGGAAATTAGTTTTAACCAACTTATGTAAAGTTATGTAAGTGGTTCATATGGCCACTATTTGTTGTACTATATCTATGGATTGAATGGGAATTGGCAGTTATGGGAACGCCAATTAAGGTTTATTCTTTTATTAAGATCTTGTTGAGTATAATTCGTGTCTACCTAAAGCGTGTGTTTCAAGTGTTAAAGCGTGAGTTATTCGATGATATGAGTCTTATTCATGGGATGGTTGGGATAGTGATTAACCACACTTAGGATTTTAATTTATTTGTTTTGTTTATTTTTATTTTTACACCAATTTATATCCCAAATGTTATCCATACCCTTTATTATTCTTTATCCAACCGAACCTTTGATTTATTGAGATTAGGGATTTGAGCAATCTTAAGTATCGTAGTCGTGGATTCGGCTATGTATTTATGATTTTGTCGCCCTTTTTGATATATTATTATTGGTGAAGTTTGGACCTATCTTTAGCCTATTCGAGTTAAGGATTTGAGCAATTGCAAGTATCGTGTTCGTGGATTCGATCATGTATTTGTGATTTTGTCGCCTTTTCTGGAATTTGAAATCGATAGTGATCAAGAATAATTAACCCTTAAGCCTAAAAAACCCTTTTTACCGCTTTAGACTTGTTATTCCTTGGCTTTAGTGGTGGAGATGTGTATACTTGCCAAGCTTATGATAGAATATTCGTCGCAACTGGACAGTTAAACGATTAGATTTGCTTTTATCGACTTATTTTATTATACTTCTAATTCGTTAAGTGTTTAGTTGTGTGATTATGAAATAAACGAATACATGCTTAAACATAAAAATAAATCCTAACATCTTTTAGGATACATTTTCATAAGAGAAATTCTAAGGTTTACTTGGGGACAAGTAAAGTTCAAGTGGGGGGATATTTGATGAACTCAAATAAGTACATTTTATTACTATCATTTATCCTATTAATTTGACTTGTTTTACTATATTATGTATGAGGATTGATACTTAATCGTTTACTTTTGTAATTCTCAGGTAAAAACAAGCATTTGGTGAAACTTAGCGATTTTGGACTGATTATGGAGCAAAACATGCATAAAGTTAAGAGTCTACTGAAATGAAGAAGATCAAGACTAATCTGCTCCAGATGCGCCGCATCTCTATCAAGATATCACCAGATACGATCCAAGATACAAGAGGACATGCGCCGCATCTAATCATGGAGTTACGCCGCATCTTCTGGCGGTGTACGAATATTCCTGAATATTATAATCTTGGACCCCACGCGAAGTTAAGTACATGCGCCGCATCTACTCCTTAGATGCGCCGCATCTTCCCTCAGACAGAAACTATAAATACCCCAAGACCAGACGAATTTCGTACGCATTATATTAGTTTCGAAGACCGAACAGCAGAACCCTAGGACGAATTCAGTCAAGGAGGCAGCACAAGACACACCCAAATCAAAGATACAAGAGCTGTAAGAAGGTGCTGCATGTGTTTAATTCATTAAGTAGTTTTGTTTTATTGTGTTAGCAAACTTTAATTCATCAGGATTGGTAGCTTGTGTAATGTGACAACGAAAGATTGCGCTCCCTTTAATACTTGCTTTCCCATCAATTAAAGTTTATATGTTGATGTCTTTGGTTACTACTTATTAGTGCATTGATAACCTCTGTGTTTATTAGTGGCTTGCGGGCATTTGACTGCGGGACATAATGTGGCTCCCACGGTTATTACTAAATTGATCACTTAGGAATAACTTTTAGACATAAGTAATCATTAAGGGTTTACTCGCCGATAAGAATAGGACCAACGAGAAAGGGTTAACTACATACACTTCATATAAAGCTATCAATAAAACAAGTGACAATCTACTTAATCATAAGGACAGCCCTCTTATTGTCTCAAGTATTTATCTGTGTACGTGTGTGCTACTTGCTGATTCGTGCCTATTGGTTTATTTTATTATTTAATTGCAAACAAATCGTGCCAGTCTCTCAGGCTGAAACCCCCTTGCGTTAGGATATTAAAATACTGATTAGAATAACTAGATAATACGTTCCACTCTTAGTGATCGACACTCTACTTACCATTATCTTCATACTGACCGGGTACACTGCTCGTTAAGTGTGTGTGTTATTGATAAGTCAGCTAAATATAAATTTAAAACTTGAGTAGGCATTAAAACTGCCAAAACTTTACTCCAACGCACGCCCATCACTAAGGTTGCAAGTACACCAATGGATTCAGAAAAGGGGTTACTAAAAGATGCTGAGGGTGAAGATGTGGATTTGCACAATTATAGATCAATGATTGGGTCTTTAATGTACCTTACATCATCAAGACCAGATATCATGTTCTCAGTGTGTGTATGTGCAAGGTTTCAAGTACATCCCAAAGTTTCTCATCTCACAGCAGTCAAAAGGATCTTTAGATATCTCAAGGGTCAACCTAGGTTGGGTCTATGGTATCCAAGGGAATCATCTTTTGACTTGGTGGCTTATTCTGATAGTGACTATGCTGGTGCAACCCTAGACAGAAAATCCACAACTGGTGGATGTCAATTTCTTGGTTGCAGACTCATATCTTGGCAATGCAAGAAGCAAACAATGGTGGCCAACTCTACAACTGAAGCAGAATATGTTGCTGGTGCAAGTTGTTGTGGACAAGTTCTTTGGATCCAAAATCAAATGCTTGACTATGGGTACAATTTTCTTAACACCATTATTTACATTGACAATAGTAGTACTATATGTATCATTAAAAATCCAGTTCAACATTCAAAAACAAAACACATTGAAATCAGACACCATTTCATAAGGGATTGCAATGAGAAAAGGTTAATTCAAGTTGTCAAAATTGATTCTGAAAAGAATTATGCAGACCTTCTCCCCAAAGCTTTTGATTTAGGTAGATTCAAATACCTAGTAGGAGGTATTGGAATGATTAATCTTTGAAAAACATGTGTTTTTGTACATAAAAATAACTGATATTGGCTTTTAAACATGGTACTGCTAGTTAGTCAAAAGGTACTATCAGTTCATATTTGGTCCTGCTAGTATAAAGTTTGCTATGTTTTGTTCATCTTGATTCTTAAATGTTAACAATACTATAAAACAAGTGCTTTGCACTTTGTTCTTCTGGTTTGCTACTAACAAATTTCAGGTTGATAACAAAACAAGAGATCTTCCAAACAAAAAGAGAAATATAGGTTATTTAAATCTCAGGGGAGGTAACAATCTCAGGGGAGGAAATAATAGCACAGAATGGAAGAAAAACCAATATATGGAATGAAAAGACAAGAGCATACAAGATGATGTAGAGGTTGAAAATGATAAGACTGGATCACATATTCAGAAGGGATGAAGCATT
Organism: Artemisia tridentata subsp. tridentata; assembly: GCA_021014915.2. Lineage (NCBI taxonomy): Eukaryota > Viridiplantae > Streptophyta > Magnoliopsida > Asterales > Asteraceae > Artemisia > Artemisia tridentata. The sequence continues at coordinate 411,893,874 of CP139509.1, forward strand.
CCTAAAGGAGAAAGTTCTATCTAGATCAAGCTAAGGAAAGTTTCAAAGCAAAGGCATGCTAATAGATGATTTCACTTGTTGAACCAAGCATCCAAGATACACAGCATCATTGCCTCTTATATTTCCTCCATCCAAGGGAATTGCACCATCTTTTAGGTCAATATGGAATTGGTATTCAGTTCACCAAGTTTTACAAACTTAAGAGCTGGCTAGTCCATAAGCAAATGGCTTTTGGTAAAGACACATCAAATCCGTTGATGGTTGATAGTTTACCAAAAACTATATGGTATTTAACTAACCATACTTAACAGTAAATAGTTAACTAGTCCATAAGCAAATGGCTTTTGGTAAAGACAAATCAAATCCGTTGATAGCTGATAGTTTGCTAAAAACTATAAGGGATTTTTGCTAAAATTTCAAAGAGATTGCCAAGTAACATTTTCTTTCAAAGGTACTGGTAGTTCAAATTTTGGTACTGGTAGAGTAAAATGGTACTGCTAGATAACTGTTGAGCCTGTCAGATAAAATTATAGCCGTTGGGCCTGGTAGTTACAATTAACCGTTGGGGTAATTCTGTAAATTACTGATGATTATATTATATTATATTTCATATATAAAAGATCTTTTTAACCGCCTTTTCATTTACTTATTATACATTTTCTTATTTTCGGTTAAAAGTAAAACTCTCATAATATCTTTCATCAATCCTTATCACAATTAACACACACCTTTCATCTTCTACCAGTACCACCATCAAATCCCACCATCCTAATCAAGATTTTCATTAATTTTCACCATGGCTATTCTAACTTTTGTTAAACGTCACAACCAGTTAGCATTTTTGGAAAAGTCTGAGGATAATGCCTCTTTTAATCAAATAGTGGACTTTTTAAATGATTTGTACATCAGGTTTGCTTTACTTGTAAATCCCACTATTTATGAATCTCAAATTTTAAAATTTTGGCAAACAGCTAAAGTTAAAAATTTTGAAAATGGGGACCAAAGGATAAAAGCCAAAGTGGATGGCAAAACCTTGACTCTTACTGAGTCATCCATTCGAAGACATCTTCATTTGGATGATTCTGATGGTATTAGTCAATTTCCTGATACTGAAATTTTTGAAAATTTGGAAAGAATGGGGTATAATGCTGATTCTACTAAACTCACCTTTCTTAAAAAGCATTTTACTCCACAATGGAGATTTTTGATCCATACAATCCTTCATTGTTTAAGCCAAAAGAAAACCTCTTGGGAGCAATTTAGTGGCAACATGGCTTCAGCTCTCATTTGCTTGGCAACAAACAGAAAATTCAATTTTTCCAAACATATTTTTGAAGGATTGGTTAAAAATGTGGATAGCATAACAATGTTTTTGTTGTATCCAAGATTCATTCAATGCATCATCTCAAAATCAAAACATTTGTTACTTCCCCCACACTCTCTTTATGAAACACCAAAACTTTCACACAATGTGTTTTCAAACATGAAAATTGGTTTCAATGGGGAAGAAATACCACTTTTTGATGAAATGTTACCACAACATCCTGAAGAACCAACACCATCATCAGAATCACCATCATCAAGTTCTTCACCTGGTTACATCTCACCAACTCATCTTACATCACCAATCCCATCTCCAGTACCATCTGCAACACCACCAACACCATCACATCATGTATAACCATCCCAATCTCCTCCACATTCAGGTCTGGATTCTTAGACAGTGAAAGATCTCAAGGAAAAGGTGAAGCTCTTGGAAGATGCTCTTAAAAGTCAGAACACAAAATTTTCTGAGATCAACATCAAGTTAGTTAAGAGGGTTAAGAAATTGGAGAATGAAGTGAAGATGCTGAAGGGTAAAAGATCTTCAAAGTTAGTGTTATCTAGTTCTTCAAGATCAGATGCTGAAGGTTTGGGTCACTCTTCCAAAAAGGGGAGGATGAGTAGTTCAGAAGATGAAGAGGAGGCTCAATTTCATTTTCATGAAGGAACTCAGGTTTATGATGAAGAGCCTGCTGGTGCAGAGCAAGAGCCTGCTAGTTAAAAAGAGCCTGCTGAAGCAGAGCAAGAGCCTGCTAGGATTGAGAGGCTATTGGCTATGGATTATAAAGGGTCTGCTGAGCATGTCTACAAGAGAAAGAGGGAAGCACAACCTCAAGGGGATTTGTTTGTTCAAGGGAGATTATTTATTGCTGATGAGCAATCTACTGCTCCATCTCAAGAACCTACACCAAAAGATAAGGGCAAGAGCATTATGGTTGATGATGAACCTAAGCCCAAAAAGTTGAAGAGAACAGAGCAAGTGCAGATGGCTTTAGATGAAGAAGTCTCCAAAAGGCTTCATGAAGAAGAAGTGCAAAAAGCATTTGAAGCTTCAAGACTGCTTGCAGAAATGCAAGAGCAAAAAGATGCTGCTCAGACTCTTCTTGACACTCAAGCTTCTCAGGAAACCTTTGATGCACAGATGCAATGGATTATTGCCAATGATCCAATTGTAAGAGGTCAAGCAGCAATAATTATGGATGACAAGAATCTTTCTACTGAAGAGAAAACAGCAGAGCTTGAAACTTTTATCAACAAAAAGTATAAAGAAGCAGCTCTGGATGATATTTTTCAAAAGATTCAAGAAAGTCAGAAAAGAGGTTTTAAGGTGGGCTCAACTCAGAAAGATCAAGTGACTTTCATGAAAAGGTTTCTAAGAAGTCAAGCAAATTGGACTGAATATCAACTGAAGAAGAAATCTGCTGATGAAATCTACTTCCTTTATCTAAATGCCTACAAGAGTCTTTACTACAAGATCCCATCTGATGCAATGCCTTCAATGAAAAAGAAAGATGCTCAACAGAAGAAAGAAGCAAAATTGGATTCAGAGCAAGTAAGTAAAATGTTAATTACTTTGCCAACAATTATACATGCTGATCCAATTAGGTCTAGACACCCTATTATTGATTGGGAAATTCACCATGATAGATCAGGAAAGTCATGGAAAATAACTAGGGTTGGGGGACAAACTGCTATCTTTAAGAATTTTGAAAATCTGATTAGAGCATGTGATAGAGCTGACTTAGAAGAATTGTGGAATCTAGTTCAAATTAGGCTAGACACAAATTCTAGCACTGATGTTAAGGAACATGAACTATGGGTAGAATTTAATAGGATGTATGATCCTAATCCAAAAGATGTTCATTGGAAGTTTCCATATCATGATTCTACAACCACATGGGAATTTCTAAGCCTTAGCAGTATTCATCATCTTTTTACAAAAAGTGGGATTGAGCTCTTTATGTTGGCTGAAAAAGAGTATCCACTTAGCTATGAAGTTCTTACAACTATGATCTCCAAGAGGTTAAGATGTGATAAAGATGAAGAAAATTCAGAAGTTGTTCAAAGTTTGCTGATGAGCATTTTAGAGCAATGTGAAAGAAAAAGGAAGAACAGAGAGTAAAGGTTTTGGAAGAGTTCCCTCAGATCCTCAAGGTATGTATTTTATTCATAAGAAACTTGTGTATTTTAAAAGAAATAACAAGTTTAGGGGAGGATTGTTGGGAATAAAATGTTCAAGTCAAAGAGCCTGCTGGATGATGTATTGAGCCTGCTAGTTGATTTTGAAGAAGTTGAAGATGTACTAACAGTACCTTCTGGGTAGGAAGGTACTGCTAGTTAATGAAGGTCCTGCCAAGTTGATGATTAAGTTGATAGATATTTATTTGTAGATATTTGTTGTATTATTAGTCTTTGTACAAAGTAACACGTTATGTAGAAGTAGTTCAGTCTTCCATGTTTGTGCAGAAGAATATACAGAGTAGTTTACATTGGTAGTTGTATTTAATAGTAGGCTAGAAAAGTCCAAGTATCTTATTATATTGTGCAACTTGACAACTTGTAATAAGGGGTCCTTATCCTATAAAAGGATCCCTTAGTCACCACCTTTGTAGTATTTTTCTTTTCCAACTAAGAACTTAGCTATATCCAAAACAGAACATCTCTCTAGTAACTTAGTTACTAATTCACAAATCCTTAACAAATCAAAGATTCAAGGTTACTTTGTAATCCTGGTGATAGTTAGATCATCCGTATTATTTCATCAATAATATTGAATCGTTTTGTGTTACTAAAGTTGTGTTCATTGTTCATTATTATTCACGTTTACATACTCACCACCTTTTGTTTCTTTTAAGTGTGTTATAGTAGATTCCGCATACTAAAGCACGTTCATTCCTAAATATCCCAAACACATTATTAAGATTCACATCCCAAGTGTTTGTATAATCCTTCACACACTTTTACTGTAGCATAGCTTAACTATTGCTTATTTTGTGCTTATTCTTCTTTTCTATGTTTATTTGTTCTATGTGATGTTAGTAAATGCTAGACAGATAGGTTATTTTGGTTTAAATTTGTTTTTGCTTAAATCTCACTAAAAAACTAAAAATAGTCAAATAAGGAATAGCTCATTTAGGTGCTTATTTACATTTGGAAATTGTTCATTAGGGGTTAAATAAGTTAGGTAATCAGAGTTTAGTCAGAATCTTAGCTTATTTTGGCCATTGGTAGTGGAAATCACCAAAATAGCCCCAATAAGGACTGTTTGTGTTAAGGGTCCAAATTGGTCAAAATCACTAGCTATTGTTCATCTGCACATTGTTTTATGTTAATTTAGCTTAAAGTAACTTGAATAAGCTATTTGTAAGAGGATTTGGGCTTATTTGAAGTTTTTTTATAGAATCAAGTTGGATATTCTAAATCTAAGGGTGTAGACTGCTTGTTCTATGCTTATTGAGAGATAAGCAGTTGTGGTACTTGTTTTTGCAAATTTCATTTCCATTCGAGAGTGCTAAGTTGATTTCCAAAGTTTTGGTTGAATACATTTTGGATTTGTAAAGCTTTGGACTCAAAAACCTCAGCCTGCACAGACTTACAATAGCAGACTGCAAGTTAGATATGCCTCATTTCAGCCTCTTGATCTTGATTTTTAATCTGCTCTATATAAGCTCTTATGTGCTGAATCTTTGCAGTGTTACTGTTCTATTGCTTATTTACTTGTTATATTTTTCTTAGATTTTTTAGATCAGCTTTTAGTGCTTTTTTTTGGCTTAAAAATTGCTCATTTTGCCCTGTGCATTGTGCACCTCAGCAGCCATTAGCAGCCCTTATGGCTTTTTGCTTATTTTGTGCTTATTTTGATCTTATTTCTGATGATCATTGCTTTTTGAGATTTTGATTTTAGTTCTTGATAGACTTTAGCTTATTTTCCATGTTCCTAGCTTGTTGGAATAGCTTTTAGCTTATTTGGCCCTTTAGCTTGTTTTTCTCCTTTTTCCAAACCTGATCCAAGCAATAAGCTGATCTGAGCTTGTTATTAGTTTTCAAAAAGTTTTCAGGTTTTAATATTAGCTTATGTTAACTTATTGTTTGAGATTTAAAAAAGGAAAAACACAAAAAATAAAAAATAAAAAATAAAAAAAATCGAACCCCAGCCTTTTAGCTGAACACACACACCTTAACCAATCCGCCTTTGGGTCTTTTTCATTATTGTCTTGCAACATTTAATTGATAACCCACTCTTTCCATTTAAGCAGTCCGCACTTAATTGCAATAAGCTGGGATCTTTTTCAAATTTTTCTTAGAACCAGCATAGCTTAAAGTATTTTTATAAAAAAATTCAGATTTTTCTCTTTTAGTTTAATATTTTTAATAACTTATTTTCTTTTAATTAGTTTTAAATTCGTATTTAATTATTAAAAAGTTAAAAAAATATAATTCTTTTTTTCAAAATTTTCTTTTGTCATTTAGGACGTAGGAAAATTAATTTGGTACCCGTAGGATTAGAATTCTAAATATTTTAGTTGTAGGCTCTTTATTAGAATTTCCCGATTCGCGTTTTTAGTTTAATTAACTTGTGCTTTAATTTTCTTTGTAACTTTGTTTTCAATATCCCAATTAGAAGTTAAAAACTCAAAAATCAAAAATCCAATCATCAAGCATTTTAATTCCGAACCAAAAACGAAATCCTCGATTCACACCTCGCTGGGACAAGACCCGGGTAATCACTTATCCGGTATCTCACACCGTATTCATGGGTTTTGCACGTTGGCCTTTTTCCTAAAGGGTTGGCTTGTTGATCCCCAAGTATCACGGGTATCCGATATTATATTTATATATACTACACACGGATCAAAGACCATCAAACTCCTCAATTAAAGACCTAGGCCATTTCCATTCCCCATCTTGCACAATACTTGCCACTTTAGAATCCAAAGATAAACCAACCCTATGAATTTTCCTACTAGAGATAAAATCACTCAGAGGGCATATGGCATGCCTATTATCAAACCAGATAGATGTGTTGTGCCCATCACCAATTCTATGAATAATATGGCCCCTAATAATCCATCTAAATCTTAACATCTTTTTCCAAGACCAGGAATCACCTTCTTTTTCAGAAATATCCCAGAAACTTCCACCTTTTTAACTTATACGTATGTACCCATTTGACCCATAGAGTGTTTTTTTGGGTTATTAGGTTCCAAACATGCTTGGTCATAAGGGCTATGTTCCATGTTTCCAGTGACTTTATGCCTAAACCCCCCTCAACTTTAGGTCTACACACATCACTCCATTTAATCTTGGATTTGCCTCTTTTAAAATCCCCACAGTTCCATAAAAAATCTCTCATCAATCTTTCAATCTCATTAGCTATTGTGACAGGAAGGATAAACATTGAGGCCCAAAAAAATTGCATAGACCCAATTACAGAAAGTATTAATTGGAGTCTTCCAGCAAAAGATAACGCTTTGTTTTTCCAGTCACTAATTCTCTTCCTAGCTTTATCAATCAAGGGCTGGCAATCTATAACATGGAGTCTTTTAGATAATAAAGGGACTCCTAAATATCTAACAAGAAGTTTGCCCTCAGCGAAAGGCGTAACATTAAGAATCCTAGCTTTATTAGACTCTTTCACATTGCTAAAATAAACCGTGCTTTTAGGGAGACTAGGAAGTAAACCAGAAACCATACCAAATTCATCCAGAGCCCTCTTCAAGACAGCAACAGAGGAACTATCACCATGACAAAATAGCATCAAATCATTCGCAAAACAAAGGTGAGTGAGCTTCAGTTCCTTGCATTGCCAGTGATATTTGAAATAAGAACATTGTGCAATTTGTCTTTTAACCATAAGGTTGAAAACCTCCATAACCAGGGTGAATAAATAAGGCGAAAGCGGATCCCCTTGCCTTAGACCCCTCTTGCCCTTAAAGAAACCTTGAACATTTCCATTAATATTAATAGAAAATGAGGTGGAAGAAACACATTCCATAATCCAACTGACCATGGTACTATGCAATCCAAATCTACCCAAACAGTCCTTAAGGAAATCCCATTCTACCGTATCATAGGCCTTCTGGATGTCAACTGTGAAGGCACACTTAGGTAAGCCCCTGTTTTTGTGGTAGCCTTTCATTAATTCTTTAGAAAGTAAGATATTATCACTTATTTTCCTGGTAGGTATAAAAGCACTCTGATTTATGTCCACTAAAGAACTCAAATACCCTTTAAGCATGTTGACGATTATTTTACTAATGCACTTATAGACCACATTACAACATGCAATGGGTCTATAATCAGAGACCTTTCTAAGGGTAGCAAGTTTAGGGATTAACGAAATAATGGTAGCATTTACCTCTTTGAGCAGCTTGCCACTCTTGAAAAATTCCCTCACCGCTTTACAAAACTCATCTCCAATAATTCCCCAAGAGGCCTTGAAAAAAAGATACGAGAACCCATCTGGGCCAGGCGCCTTGTTACTATCAATATCAAATAAGGCCACCTTCACTTCATCATTCGTAATATCTCTAATCATATATTCAGCATCGGTCACAGGGAGCTTGTTAAGAAACAATGAATCAGGATCATGAATGGGAGACACTTTAGCAGACTTGCCAAGAACATTGAAGAAATGGTTAACAAATTGGGCACCCACATCAAGACGAAAATGAGATACACCAGCTAAATCTTCAACAACAGAAACCCTGCTCCTATTAATCTTCCCCTTAATCACATTGTGGAAAAACTTGGAGTTCTTATCCCCTTCATTAAGCCATTCAACCTTTGCTTTTTTCTTCAGGAAACATTCTTCATCCTTAAGAGCAGTATTATAGGTTTTAAGACAAACAAGTTCAGCTTCTCTAAGCACTATAGAATGGGGATCAGCTTCCATAGCAGTTTGAATACTAGCCAACTCCTTTCTCAACCTTTTGACATTTTCAAAAATGTTACCCTGTTCAAAATTCAATATTCTCAGCGGCTTTTTTAACAGTTTAAGCTTAGAAACAAGAGAATACATGGGAAATCCCTCAATCTCTTGACTCCAGCTTTTCTTAACAACCGGAACAAACCCATCCTTGCTAGCCAAATAATTATGGAATTTAAATGGCTTGGGTTTAGCTCTCTCCACTTCAGGAATAGCAAACACAGCAGGGGTGTGATCAGACGTCATAAACGGAAGAAACAGGGCAAAAGAAGATGGGAAAGCAGAAAAAAATTGGACATTACACATGACCCTATCCAATTTGTTTAGAAGCCCACCAACTTTACCAGGTCTCTTATTCCACGTGAAATTCAAACTTGAACTAGCCAAATCCTCCACCCCAATATTCTCAACGCAATCTCTAAAGTCACACATAGCAGTGGTAAGAGTAGAGCCTCCAGTGGATTTCTCAGTAGGATCCAAAGTAACGTTGAAATCCCCTAATAATACCCAAGGAGAATCCCCAATAGTCCTCTTATGTTTCTGCAAATCTTTCCATAAACTTCTCCTATCAGTTGTGTGATTAAAAGCGTACACAAAAGAGCAGTGAAAACTCTTATCCCCGTTTAGTGGTTCAACATAACAATGAATAACTTGAGATGTTTGTTCCGCAACCATCAGATTTATACAATTTGGATCCCATCCTACAATAATCCTAGTGCCACCAGAACACGATCCATTATTTGACACCCATTGCCATTTACCAAGCACACGATTACAGATCTTTGCCAAGTTCTTTCTTTTAACATGAGTCTCCAATAGGCCACACATACTATAATTATCTTCTCTCAGAAGTTCAATAACTTGGTTCTGGTTGATAGTCTTGTTTAGACCTCTGACATTCCAAGCGAAGGCCTTAAACCCCATTTAAAACATTGGTAGGTTGAGCTGTATCATTTCCACTATTACTTACAGCATTGACATCATATTCAGTCCTCATTTCACTTGCTATACCCTCATATTCAGACTCAACATCATCATCCTCATAAGAGGGGTCCAAGTTATACATATGACAATTCTTGTAAAAATAATCTATTTGGTGCAGGGACCAATCCATCCTAATAGCTTTAGTAGGGTATATACCTGCTTCCATAAGCAAATCAACTTCATATTTTTGCTTAGGCCAAACTTTATCATCAAATTCTTTCTGCACATTTATACCATCGTCATCATTATCTTTCTCCAAGTCTTCATTACCTAAACAATCAAAAGAGTTTTTGACTGGAATACTCTCATCACCTCTTCCCTTGGGCTTATCATTGGAACTAGAACCCCTAAGCAAAACTTTGGGCTTGAAGTTACCATTTATGCTTTTAGAATTGGTCACCTTCTTATTACCCTGCTCCACAAATTTTGAACCGCCAAGAAAACCTTTTGACTTAGCACCATTACCCTGCTTGAATCCACCATTTCTACCTTGATAATTAGGACCAACTCTGCCTTTACTTTGCCATGAGTTACCAAAAAATTTCCTGTAAGTACCTTGAACCCCTTTGAACTGAGAATTATTACCTATACCACTCCTTGTCTGCCTGTTGCCATTTTGAAAGCTTCTATTCTGTACACCAACACTATTATTTGGAACATTATAGACAGGTCTATTGTTCTTCCCTACAGTAGTAAAACCATCATCATCCACCTCAATAACCTTTCCTTTACCCTTTGCATTACCTCCCAAGGATCGACTAGGTTGATACCATATTAAAGGTATAAACAGTATATTGATTGTGTATTGAATAGAGATTACATGTGAACATATATAATGAATACAATGGGCCAATACTACAAGCAAATACATAACCGAGCTAGGCCCATATAAACTATCCCTAACATATATATATAAACGAACTCGTTTGGCATATATTGACAAGACCCAATTTTGTGTGTTTGTTAAAAAATCTAACATGTTGCTGTCACTTTGGTGGATAGAGTTGAGCTATCCATCCAACATATAACATACTTTGATGTCGTCGTTCAAACTTCACTTTGGTTCATTTGGAGATTCCATAATAAGATAAAGTCATGCATGTGGAATATTGTAACATACTAACCAATAACATAGATGAATTAAAATGGATTTATATATGTAATTTAAAAGTTTGTAGACATAGATAAATCAACTTGGAGAATCTTAATGTAACACCCCAACCTGACAAGGGTAGAGATGTCACAACAATGGTGACATATCAGAAACATACACAAGCATACATCTTCAATAATACAAAGAAAGTACAAAGGTTACAAGAATTTACAAGGGAATACAAAATTTACAAAGGAATAAATACTAAGCCTGATAATATGAATTCTTCTAATAATCTCTACATCAAAATAACTATCAAAGTCTTCTAAGTCCAAAAGTCTCTTCACTCAAACCTAGCTTCCAACTAAAACCTGCCGCATGGAAAGAAATGCGGCTGAGCTTAAAAAGCCTAGTGAACAGATATAACGATAACAAACAATAATATAGAAAAGTACAGTATAACAGAAACAAAGGTCAACAGATGTAATATGGTTCAAGGGATAAGTCCATGAATAAGTATAAGGGAAAGAGAAAAGGATAGTAATCCACCACGAGCCCAGAAACTCAAAGTCATAAATCTCAAAGTCATAATCTCACAGTCATCATCTCACAATCAGAGGGGATACCTCTTAGGCAACCAGATAATATGAGGGGTGTCCTCATGTATCATAATAGTGGAGTGATCAGCTCCCAGAAAATGTGAAAGGCGTGTATTGCACACAAGCACCAGTCACCTCAAAGTCATAAACTCAAAGTCATAGTTAAATCCACTAAACAGAACAGATCTAGGATTGCAATCCATACGCCCCAAACTCAAAGTCATAATGGCCATAGCAGATAATACAAAAAGGGACGGTGTGAGAAATCACTCACCCACACATGAGTCATGCCAATGGTGCATCAAAGACATGGCCAGGTTACCTTCCTGGCTAGGTACACAGAAAATGGCTCGGGTATCAAACTAAGAGTCAGGTCTCAATGTCAACACAGAATGTCATATCAAAAGGTCATATATCCGAAACTACATCTCAATATCTCAGAAGTAATATCAAAAGGGCCCAAATCAGAGTTTACCAGATCAAGGTTCATATTGAATAATCAAGTCAAGATTCATATTAAAAGTTCATTTCAAAACTTTCCATCACAAGTCCATTTCAAACAATTCTTTACTCATGATTTTCATAAAACGATCCTTTAAAGTAGTTCTCATAAAAATATTCTTTCAAAAGGTTTTTCGTAAAAATTAGTCTTCCAAAAATAGTTTTCATAAAAGCTAGTAATATTTATATAAAAATGGTTTTGCCTCATTTATAAGCCTCTTTTTAAAATGGTTATCCTCAAAACATTTCCATGGTATAATCACGAGGTTTTCATAACATAGGTTCATATCACATGGGATCACAGAGAAGGTTCAAACAAGGGAATCATAGAAATGGCATCAGTTCAGAAACTAACGGATCAGAGAATGAAAGAGATCATGAGAAACCTTATAAGAAAGGTCAGAATATCTGTACCTTAACAAATACGCAAGCAAAAGAATGAAACGAAAAGCAAATCAAGCAGGAGATCACTCCCTCTTCACCCGATCTACAAATAATCATAATGGTACTTATAAGATTCATATAATCATAATGCTTCATTTTAGTTGTCTTTCTATTTTAGGTAACTTTCCAAAGATAGTAGGTTTCCATATTTAGTAACGTTAAGTTATAACATTCCCGTTTGTCCATTCAAAGTATTACAGATGATCGTATTCATAGTTTAGGGTTCATAATGTCATTTACATAAGTTTAGGGTTCATAAGGTAGTTTCCATAACTTTAGGGTTTATTATGCAATTATCATAAGTTTAGGGATTAGTATGCAATTCTCATAAATTTAGGGTGTAAAATGTAATCACTATAAAGTTACAGGTGTTCACAAGTTAGGTCCATTAGTTTTAGCAATTAACAATTTAAACCCTTTAGTTTAATAAAATAACCACAAAACATCTTTTAATTTCCCTTTTTAACCTTTTATAATTTCTCACAGTTTTATATACGAAATTGTTAGGTTTCCTATAAATTGTAAACCATATAAGAACTTAGTAATAAAATTCCCAAAAATTCCCAGAGATGCTAAAATATCTTAAGTATTTTATCTAATTTTTCCAGATTTTATTAAGTAACATAGCTATGGATTAAAATTCACTTAAACCAACTCGTCCAGATTTCTGATTAATTTTACAATACAAAAATTTATTAATTAGAAACCTTTTAAAAAAAATTCACAAAAATCTTCAAAAATTCCACGAATTAATACACATCCTAAAGATTACCTAGTTAAAAGGAAACCTCCTAATTCAACACGGTTTGGAAATTAAAATTCAAAAACCCTGACTGATTTTCCAGACTCACAAATCCGATCAGACACATAATTTTCCAAAAATCAAAAAGTAACCTTGAAGGCCTCCATAAATTACAAACTAAATTTTCCCAGGTAGCCATTTCATTGAAATTAGTTTTAGACTCTTAAAACACCAAAATATATGTTCACATCATTTATTTACAGCCGGTTAAAGTCGAACAAAATTCCAGATCAGTAGCAGTTATTCACAGAATCTTGTATAACTTAGGGTTTTATCATGTTACCTCTTTAATTCTTAACACATAATGATTATAGGTTAATCCAAACATATTTAGGTCAATTTTACCAGGTCTTAACATAATCAAATCGAATAATTCCACCATATAAACCCTGGTTCGATTCATACATAACAGATTTTAGGGTTCATGATCAATATTTTATGTGTACTTATATCGATTAGAACCTAACAAGAACATGAACAAGGATTGAGCAAGGCGAAGGATACGATACCCTTGAAGATCACACGAATGACAAGAATGACACAAGATCACAAACACTACACGAACGAATTCCTTTTTCCCCTTCTTGATTTCGTACAGCAGCAGCAAATGTTAGGAATATAAATATTTAGATGAAGGCTCGGTCACCTCGAGCATCTATTTAGCATCTACATAGCTCGTAGGCTTATTTATATTAGCTTAGTAATATTCATATTAGTATTAATAGTATTAGTCGTAGTTATATTTGTGGAGTGGGTCGGGGCTTTCCCCACTGTCAGCTCAATCCACAGCCCACTAGGGGCACAAATAGTAGTAAGTATATAAACCCCTTCCCACACATGGGAAGGGTTGGAACTTCACATTATCTCAAGCTAATATACACATTGTTTTCTCTCTCTAGAAGTTCCCACTTTCTCTCTCTAGTTCTTTGTCATTCAATCCAAATCTAAGCCTCAAACAAGTGTTTCTTGCATTATGAATACCCTACAATTGGTATCAAGAGACATGGTTAGGTCCATGAGAGTTGGTATTCACGGATTTGTTTAGTTTTTGAGGTTTTTGTGTTCGAATTGATAAGTAACAAAAATTTCATTTTGTGCATTGTTTAGTGATTAGAAGTTGTTATACCTTGTACTTTCTAGCTTAGGAACAGTATAAGAGTGGTATTTGGTGCTTGGATTCACAGATCTAAGAATTGTGTGGTGATTTTGGGGTAATTCGTGGGTGTTTGTTGTAGTGTTCTTCGCAGCGGTTTGTGTGCTTGGGACAAGTTCTTGGACTCGGTTTGTGTCACTTCGAAGATACGGTTTGTTTTATTACTAGTTTAGGTTGATGAGGCGAAAAGTGTACCGCTTTTAAGGGGTCATTTAAGCCCGAAATCGTATTTATTTGATCAAATATTGCCCTAAATCGTTCCTTTTGTCATTTTAGGTACTTTTGAGGAGAAATCTGGAAAAGGAGGCATTTTGGACGTTTTTGGAGCATTAAAGTGAAGAAAACGGCAAAGTCTCAAGAATCGGCTAAAAGTTACTCTTGACGGCGTCACAATTAACATGGGACGGCGTCATGCCTTGGCAAGAAAAGTTGGATATGAAATTTACTCATGACGGGCCAGTGAGTTTGCATGAGAATTCTGACGGCGTCACGCTTTAACTAAATCAAGGGCGTCACGGCTTAAATCATAAGGGGACGGCGTCACGTTCATGATCCGACGGCGTCAAGCCTTGATAAGCCAGAATGGATTTTTGAAGAGCTAAAGAGGGACGGCGTCAAGATGGTCATCCGGGAACCCTAAAAGCGGCGAGGTGACGGCGTCACAATGCATAAGGTGACGCCGTCAGATGTCAAAGTCTATATATAGTTTTCTAATTTTTTGTCATTAAGGGAGAGCTTAGTGTGTGGAATTTTGGGATAAAACCCTAAGACGATTTTAGCTACTTTTTCAGGGCTTCTTGCCTTGAGATCTTCCATGTTTCATTGAAAGATAAGTTATCAATTAATCATTCAATATGTCTATGTGTTGTTTGATTCTATCTTATGCTTGTCTTTTGTTTAACATGTTAGGCTAATTTTATCTTGTGTTTGCTTAGATCTAATGAAACCTAGCTATTGATTATTGGTTGTTAGTGTGTTATTAGTTGTATTGGATGATTGTTTATCTATGTTAGGCTTAAGAAAACTGGCTAACTTCCTATTCGGTAACTTGCTTGAACGTCTTAAGAAACATGAACCAAACGCGTACTAAAGGTTTTTATGGTTGTATTTAATGCACAAGCGAATTCTAGTGATCCCATGTTAGGAGCTTCCTAGCCGGCTCGACATAGGAGTGAAGTAGGAGCTTGTAGAGTTTGGGGAAGTAAGTACGCCACCCCACGAATGGTATTAAGGAATACACCCGTCATCCACGCGACTAATACACACTAATTAACCGGTAAAAGATAGTTAGGGAGTAAGGAAATCTAAGTAAACACATTTCTCCACACATAAGTTTCTCACCACTTTTCATTTTTGTTATTTTATTTTATTTGCATTTGTAGTAATTTGGGTTAGTTGACTAGCAACTAATTCCGCCCACTCCTTCAAAACCCGAGATTTTACTTGCTTTCATAAAATTATAAAAAACATAAAAAGAATCTTCCTCAACCCTTAGACCTAATTAGAGTAGCCTTTCACACCTAACGAACACTATTCCCTGTGGAGAACGATCAATCCCCCGTACTTACCACTACACTATACTACATCGGTCAGGTACACTGCCTGGTGGGGTTGTAAGCCTCTTGAGATCCCTCGAGAGGTAAAACCTGTTGTAAGGTTGCAAAACCCACGCATCAAGTTTTTGGCGCCGCTGCCGGGGAATAGTTATTGTTTAGGTTGAATTTTTATTTCTATTAGGTCTACTCACTAGATTCCTTTCTAGTAAGATTTTTATTTTATTTTTCTAGGTTTTCTTTAGTCTATCTATTTTCTTCGTTTCTTTGTTCGTAACCATTACCATCCGACATCATGGAAGATGGTAATATCCTTAACCCCCACAACCCACCACCACCTCCTAGAACCCGCACTTTAGGAGGATATTCCCTAAGTTTGGATGATGACCCCCCTAATCTTAGAATCACTAGGAGCCGAAGCTCGATAAAGACTCTTGCCACACCCTATGCTGAACCCGAAAGGGAAATGCATAAATTAAGACGACTCCACCAAGCGGCTGAACCATCCACGATCAATTTTGATGATGCCCTCTCCGAGGAAGAATCCAATCATCATTCTACACCTCCTAGCCCTCAACCCAATCACGATATGGAAGTTCCCGAAATCCCAATCCCCAAATGTCTCAAGGACTAATCTTCTCCCACCCCTCGTGGTTTTTCCAATGCTATCGTTTTTCCAAATGAACACACGGATGGGGTCTTGCGTGCAACTGATATTTGGCTGGTCCAAAGTGTATGCAAGTTTCACGGATTGAAAACTGAAGATCCAATCCAACACATCAAGGACTTCTTGAAAATAGTGGATACCCTCCACACGGACGGAGCCACTAGAGATACCTCCCGGTTGCGATTCTTTCCCCTTACCCTTCATGAAAGAGCCGGAGACTGGTATAACCAACTTCCTTCCGAATCCATCTTCACATGGGAACAGCTTATCTCAAAATTCTATGAGAAATTCTTTCCCATAGGAAGAACTTCAAAGTTGAGAGACGAAATCCTCCTCTTCCATGTTGGACCAGCAGAACCTATTCACAAATCTTGGGTTAGATTCAAGGATCTAATTAGACAGGTCCCTCATCATGGCATTGAACTCTGGCTTCTTGTCCAAATCTTTTATGACAGTGTCTCCAAAAATGACCAATTGGGCATTAATAATTCATCAAAAGGAAAAATAGCCAAATTAAGCGTTGAGGAAGGATGGAATAGAATTGAGGAATACGCGAATGATCAAGACGATACCTGGGATGAACCCGATTCGATCATGAGCGTTTCCAAGATCATGAAAGAGCCTCCTTTTGCTAGCCGGGTGAGTAGATTGAATGATCAGGTATCTTATCTAGACAAGTCGCAACCAACTAAGCGGTTATCAAACCCATACTTGATCTGTGATCAATGTGGTGGCCCGCATGAAGTAGAGGAATGCGAGGATGATACCACCACCGAACAAGCATGCTTGTCAAGCCACGACATCTTCGATGATCCTTCGCTCTTAACTTTCTACCAAAACAATGATTTCACCCCCTGGGGAAATCTTGTGAGAGAAGAGGGAGGAGGAGAATATCCTGACTACAAGGTTAGGAGCACTTTTGAGGATGATCTTGGGCACTTCACGTTTGAGAAGAATCTGCAACTAAGTGGTCTCGACAACCTCGTCACTAGCCAACAAAACGACGTGAAGGCCAAATTCGCAGAACTCAACGCCATTCTCGACGGCCTTGGCGAACCACAAAGAGATCCTTTACTCGCCATCACCACTCGTGCTGGAACAACTACTAAGGATCCACCCTACCCAGCTCAACCATCTAACGCCATGGAACCCAACACCCCTCATGAGGAGAACGATAATGTGAACGACGAAAATCCCGAGCAAACCCCTCCGGTAACTCCATCCCCACCTACTCCTGCCAAACAGCCCCTTAAAGTCCCATACCCATCTCGCCTCAAGAATCAAAAGGTCGAAAGTGATAATAAAAGATTCTTGTCATATTTAAAGAATTCGGTCGTCACCATACCCCTTCTTGATGCATGTTATCATATGCCCAAATATAGTACATACTTCAAGAGGCTGCTCACCAACAGGAAAGGGCTCGAGGGTCTTGTAACCTTAGGAGAAGAATGTTCTGTGGTGACTCAACGAGGGCTACCAAAGAAGGTGGACGACCCAGGTAGTTTTACCTTGCCCTGTTCAATTGGATCTCTTTCAGTCAAAAATGCCTTAGCCGACTTAGGAGCAAGCATCAATCTTATGCCGCATTCCCTGTTCCGCAAGCTAGGGTATTCTGGGTTGAAACCAACCCGTATGAGCATCCAACTGGCCGATAGATCAGTCAAATACCCCTTAGGAATATGCGAGAATGTGCTGGTTAAGGTAGGGAAGTTTAAATTTCCAGTTGACTTCGTCATCCTAGAAATGGAAGAAGATGATCTTGTGCCCATCATTCTAGGAAGACCCTTCCTTGCTACTTCTCGTGCTGTTATTGATGTTCATGACGGCAAACTAACCTTACGAGTGGGGGCCGATAGCTTAACCTTCGACATCAAGGACACAATGAATCTTTCTCTCGAAGCAGATAATCAACTGTATTTCATCGAAGAAATCGATGAACTATCCGACGAGATTGATAATTGTGTAGATGAACAGGTGGAAGCCGGTTGGTTGCGAGATGAAGCTTTCTTACCCATCTTAGAGGAGGAGAAGGCTATGGATGTGAATGCAGTCTCCTTCTATCCCAGACAAGAAATCGAACAGCTTGAGCTTCGTAAACCCGAGAACAAACTTAAACCTTCCATCATCAAGCCACCTGCGGTAGAACTCAAGGAACTCCCAACCAACCTTGAATATGCTTTCCTCCAAGGGGAAGATCAACTTCCGGTAATCATAAGCTCTTCTTTGAAAAGTGAACAAAAGGATCAACTCTTAGGAGTTTTAAAAAAATATAAAGGAGTTATAGCATGGAGTGTAGCCGATATCAAGGGTATTGACTCTACCTTTTGTAC
This sequence comes from Artemisia tridentata subsp. tridentata, assembly GCA_021014915.2. Classification (NCBI taxonomy): domain Eukaryota; kingdom Viridiplantae; phylum Streptophyta; class Magnoliopsida; order Asterales; family Asteraceae; genus Artemisia; species Artemisia tridentata. Next base: position 411,912,251 of record CP139509.1, read on the forward strand.
ACATAAAATCCTCATGGAGGAGGATTATAAACCCAGCGTGCAACCTCAAAGGCGAGTAAATCCCAACATAAAGGAAGTCGTAAAGAAGGAAGTCATTAAGCTCCTAGACGCAGGACTAATTTACCCGATTTCGGACAGTCCATGGGTAAGTCCTGTACAGGTTGTACCAAAAAAAGGAGGAATGACGGTAGTGAAGAACGATAAGGATGAGTTAGTACCTCAACGAACAGTAACTGGATGGCGTGTGTGCATCGATTATAGGAAGTTGAATGATGCAACCCGAAAAGATCATTTCCCTCTCCCATTTATCGACCAGATGTTGGAAAGGTTAGCAGGGCATGAGTACTACTGCTTCCTAGATGGGTTCTCAGGGTATTTCCAAATCCCTATCGCTCCTGAGGACCAAGAAAAGACCACGTTTACATGCCCTTATGGCACCTTCGCCTACAAGCGAATGCCCTTTGGACTATGTAACGCCCCCGCCACTTTCCAGCGCTGCATGACGGCAATCTTCCATGAGTTAATGGAAGACAGCATGGAGGTCTTTATGGATGACTTTTCAGTCTTTGGGAACTCTTTTGATCGCTGTCTTGCTAACCTTGAGAAAATGCTCAAACGTTGTGAGGAGACCAACTTGGTACTAAACTGGGAAAAGTGCCACTTTATGGTAAAAGAAGGGATTGTGCTGGGGCACAAAATTTCAGGAAGTGGAATCAAAGTAGACCGGGCAAAAATTGAAGCTATATCTAAACTTCCCTATCCAACAACTGTCAAGGCAATCCGTAGTTTTTTGGGTCATGCTGGCTTCTATAGGAGATTCATTAAGGATTTCTCAAAGGTAGCCAAACCGATGACTCAGTTACTCATGAAGGATGCCCCGTTCGACTTCTCTCAAGAGTGCAAGGACGCATTCGATCTATTGAAGCAGGAACTTACCCAAGCTCCAATTATGGTTACCCCTAACTGGGAGTTGCCCTTTGAAATCATGTGCGATGCTAGTGATTATGCTGTTGGAGCAGTATTAGGCCAAAGGCTTAACAAACACTTTCAGCCAATATACTACGCTAGCAAAACCATGAATCCTGCTCAAGAAAACTACACTACCACTGAAAAGGAATTACTAGCCGTGGTATTCGCTTTTGATAAATTTCGCCAGTATCTTGTCCTTTCTAAAACGGTTGTTTTTACGGATCATTCAGCTATTCGATATCTTTTCGCTAAACAGGATGCTAAACCACGGTTACTTCGTTGGATCCTATTATTGCAAGAGTTCGATGTTGAAATTCGTGATAAGAAAGGAGCAGAGAATCTTGCGGCTGATCATCTCTCTCGTCTCGAAAACCCCAGCCTCGCTGAATCTGACAAGAGTGAGATTCGGGAAACATTTCCTGAAGAGCAGCTCATGTTAATAAATGATTCTGAACCTTGGTATGCGGATTATGCTAACTACCTGGCAAGTAGAGTAATCCCTGAGCATATGAGCAGGCATGAAAAAAGGAGGTTCTTTAATCAATTAAAGTACTACTTTTGGGATGAACCCTTCTTATTTCGAAGATGTCCAGATCAGGTAATCAGGCGTTGTGTTTCGGAAAGAGAGGCTGTCAGAATTATGAAAGAATGTCATGCGGGTCCATCTGGAGGACATCACGGAATAAGCACTACTGCACGAAAGGTCTTCGACGCGGGATTCTATTGGCCTACAATATTTCGTGATGTGAAGGGAATGATACAAACGTGTGACGCATGTCAAAGAGCTGGGAATATCTCTAGGAGGGATGAAGCCCCACAGAATTATATACAAGTTTGTGAGGTTTTTGATGTCTGGGGAATTGATTTCATGGGACCATTCCCATCTTCTGGAGGGAATGAATACATCTTGGTGGCCATTGATTATGTTTCGAAATGGGTGGAAGCACAAGCCCTTAGGACTAACGACGCTAGGGTAGTCATTCATTTCTTAAAGAAATTGTTCGCTAGGTTCGGAATTCCGAAGGCTCTTATTAGTGACAGGGGAACCCATTTTTGCAATTCACAAATGGAGAAAGTCATGAAAAGATATGGAGTCTCTCACCGATTCTCCACCGCTTACCATCCTCAAACCAACGGTCAAGTCGAAAACACTAATAGAGCCATAAAAAGAATATTAGAGAAAACAGTTAATCAAAACAGAAAAGATTGGTCTTTTAAGCTCGATGAGGCTTTGTGGGCATTTCGAACCGCCTATAAGACGCCAATCGGGACAACCCCGTTCCGTATGGTATATGGCAAGGCATGCCACCTTCCAGTAGAACTGGAACACAAAGCATATTGGGCACTTAAGGCTTGTAATTTGGATTATACAGTTGCGGGAACAAATAGATTCTTACAGCTCCAAGAACTTGATGAGTTGAGATTAGAGGCTTATGAATCTTCCATCACATACAAAGAGAGGGCGAAAAGATGGCATGACCAACGGATTAAGAGACCCAAGGAGTTTTCAGAAGGAGACAAGGTCTTATTATATAATTCTCGCTTAAGGCTATTTCCTGGGAAACTTAAATCTAGATGGTATGGACCTTTTACCGTAAGGAGCTCCTCTAAAACCGGAGCCGTTGTATTAATTGACGACGAGGATAGAGAATTCACTGTGAACATTCAACGAGTCAAGCATTATCAAGAGAATGGTAATGAAATGATCAATGAGGAAGACATTACTTTCGATGAAGAAGTCACGTAATGTACGTGACTTTGAGTCTAGCTACAAGACTCGTTAATAAAGAAAAGCGCTTCTTGGGAGGCAACCCAAGCTTTATTTGTTTTATTTGCTTTGTGTGTTTATTTATTTGTTTGTTTGTTTTTATTTGTTTCCGTATGTGTGTTTAATTTTTATCATTATTGATTCATGTTCAAAAGTAATTTGTGAAAATGCTTTATGTTGTTTTTAACTTCGTCTTAACTACATATAAAGGTATTTTGCAAAAGATAAGTGTAAGGGAAATCTAAATCGGTTTATTAGAACACAAATTAACATGAATCATAATAATATTAAATTAACATACATATTCGTATTTGTTTGAGTCAAATGCTTGTATCGAGTCATAATGATGTTTTGCAGGATTTCCAGGAAGTAAGTTAAAGGTTTTTCCAGAAATTTTCCGGGAACTTAAAACGAAAATTTTTGTCAGGTCATTTCTGACGGCGTCAGGGGTTATAACCTGACGGCGTCAGATTTAATTTCCAGAAATTTTTGAAAATTTTGTTTTCATAAAAAGTTTTTATTAAAATCTCCAACTTATAATCTCCAGGAATCTGCAAAGTTATCATTCCACAAGCATTATATCCTTATATATAGATTTTATCCCGCCGATGTTATGCAGGTTTTCGTGTTTGTTTTCTCAGGTTCAACAGGTTATTTTGGACAAGGAAATGTTTTGAATCAAGCTTATGGCGATGCATTAGTCATGGAGCTTCAACATTCTCTTTGGAGGAAGATTTAACCGTGTAATTTCATTATCCAACGAGCGAATCAGGGGAGTATTTGATTTCATTCTTTTACTTTATTCTTTTACATCTTGTTATTTGAACATTGGGGACAATGTTCATCTTAAGTGTAAGGGGAGGGTAAAAGTACGATTTTAGAGAATACAATTGCGTTTGATTTTTGTTTGTTTGATAGTAGATGTGTAATAAAACTGAGAGAAATACTTGTTAAGGTAATTTTAGTGCCAAATTTAAAATTTTTTACAACATATAGGAGTGAAACTTTGATCCTAATAAGCGTCTCATGGATAGGAGTTATATGACTAGCACAAAAACCGTACAACTAAAAAATTTTCCACCCCCAAATATGTGAGGTTCGCCCCTAGAATTGGTAGGAAAAGCATTTATGCTATGATGTGTGTACCGGTAGCACTTAGATTCTAGAACTTGCGTTAGGACCATTCCGAGGCCACAAGTGAGACTACATTCGTGTAGTTAGATTTACTACATGATAAGAGGCATTAGGATTAACCCATTGTTTTACACCTGTGTTTTTGTTATAATTACGTTGGCTACATTGGTCAAGTAATTCTCCCACACCCTTTGCGTTGTACTCATTTTTAGTACACGATACCCCTAGTACACCCCTCAGAGCCTATCTTTTCGTTTCGACCTTTAAGCATTTTACTTAAAGGAAGAATTTGTTACACCCCACTTAAATGTACACCCAAATCGCCTTAGCCTACCTTGTATGCACTCATTTTTAGTGCATTATTGTTACAACATTTGTTTAAACCCAAGTTAATTATCTAGTTGATTACATGGTTGCTAAGTCGAGTCATATCCTTGTACATATTGTTTTGGGACGATTGGGACTCGTGGGTAAAGTACTAGTGTAAAGGAGTAATGGGGAAGAACATCATTTATTACCCCCATATGTGCTAAATGTTTTAAAAGTACTCCAAGTTTTTCAATTATCTTAATTCGAGTCATTAGATTAGTATTTGTAAAGTTATGTAAAAGTTCAAGTGTAAGGGGATGCAACGCCCCTATGATGTATTATTTTGGATGGTAGGGTAAAATTGTATGCAAAAAAAAAAAAAAAAAAAAAAAAAAAAAAAAAAAAAAAAAATCGAAAAATCAAGAAAAATACAAAAAAATGAGAAAAAAAAGAAAAATAGAAAAAACATACGGACTACCATCCCGTTTCATTTTATGTTTATTTTATGTTTATGTTTTGTTATTTTCTTTCATTAGCTTAAGATCGAGTCTAGTCTTGGCTTAGCAACGTTGTATAGTACATGTGATTGATCAAGATCTTTAACTAGCCACCAGTAAAATATCCTTTATCCAACAAAACCGTGTTTTCCTTTTCCCTACACCTAACGTTATAACCCATTTAAAAGCCCTCTTTGATAGTTTATCTTAGGTGCTTACGCCTAGTGGAGGAGGTTTTCGATCCTTTCCCAAGCCTATGGTAATCTATTTGCTATGACAGGTAGTGAGAGATATTTTCCGTTTTCATTTATGAGATTTATTTTGATGACACTTGAGAGATGTGAGTATCTAAACACTACTTGTGAGGTGCTAGTATGTAATCTCCGTGCTTATTATGATTGAAGTGGAACGATTATTTGTTGTAATTACTTTTATGTTTGCATTAAATGACCCCTAACTTGTATTTTGATTAGAATAAAAGCGCATTTGCTTGAGGACAAGCAAATCTCAAGTGTAAGGGTATTTGATGAGGCGAAAAGTGTACCGCTTTTAAGGGGTCATTTAAGCCCGAAATCGTATTTATTTGATCAAATATTGCCCTAAATCGTTCCTTTTGTCATTTTAGGTACTTTTGAGGAGAAATCTGGAAAAGGAGGCATTTTGGACGTTTTTGGAGCATTAAAGTGAAGAAAACGGCAAAGTCTCAAGAATCGGCTAAAAGTTACTCTTGACGGCGTCACAATTAACATGGGACGGCGTCATGCCTTGGCAAGAAAAGTTGGATATGAAATTTACTCATGACGGGCCAGTGAGTTTGCATGAGAATTCTGACGGCGTCACGCTTTAACTAAATCAAGGGCGTCACGGCTTAAATCATAAGGGGACGGCGTCACGTTCATGATCCGACGGCGTCAAGCCTTGATAAGCCAGAATGGATTTTTGAAGAGCTAAAGAGGGACGGCGTCAAGATGGTCATCCGGGAACCCTAAAAGCGGCGAGGTGACGGCGTCACAATGCATAAGGTGACGCCGTCAGATGTCAAAGTCTATATATAGTTTTCTAATTTTTTGTCATTAAGGGAGAGCTTAGTGTGTGGAATTTTGGGATAAAACCCTAAGACGATTTTAGCTACTTTTTCAGGGCTTCTTGCCTTGAGATCTTCCATGTTTCATTGAAAGATAAGTTATCAATTAATCATTCAATATGTCTATGTGTTGTTTGATTCTATCTTATGCTTGTCTTTTGTTTAACATGTTAGGCTAATTTTATCTTGTGTTTGCTTAGATCTAATGAAACCTAGCTATTGATTATTGGTTGTTAGTGTGTTATTAGTTGTATTGGATGATTGTTTATCTATGTTAGGCTTAAGAAAACTGGCTAACTTCCTATTCGGTAACTTGCTTGAACGTCTTAAGAAACATGAACCAAACGCGTACTAAAGGTTTTTATGGTTGTATTTAATGCACAAGCGAATTCTAGTGATCCCATGTTAGGAGCTTCCTAGCCGGCTCGACATAGGAGTGAAGTAGGAGCTTGTAGAGTTTGGGGAAGTAAGTACGCCACCCCACGAATGGTATTAAGGAATACACCCGTCATCCACGCGACTAATACACACTAATTAACCGGTAAAAGATAGTTAGGGAGTAAGGAAATCTAAGTAAACACATTTCTCCACACATAAGTTTCTCACCACTTTTCATTTTTGTTATTTTATTTTATTTGCATTTGTAGTAATTTGGGTTAGTTGACTAGCAACTAATTCCGCCCACTCCTTCAAAACCCGAGATTTTACTTGCTTTCATAAAATTATAAAAAACATAAAAAGAATCTTCCTCAACCCTTAGACCTAATTAGAGTAGCCTTTCACACCTAACGAACACTATTCCCTGTGGAGAACGATCAATCCCCCGTACTTACCACTACACTATACTACATCGGTCAGGTACACTGCCTGGTGGGGTTGTAAGCCTCTTGAGATCCCTCGAGAGGTAAAACCTGTTGTAAGGTTGCAAAACCCACGCATCATAGGTAAAAAGACAAAAAGTAGTGAAAGCGACGTGCTTGGGAGTTTGTGTCTACACGGTTTGTCCCTGCAGCGTGTACTCGGTTTGTGTCTACTCGATTTGTCCCTCCAGCGTGTACTCGGTTTGTGTAGACGCGGTTTGTCTCTGAGGAGTCTACTCGGTTTGTGTCTACTCGATTTGTCCCTCCAGCGTGTACTCGGTTTGTGTAGACGCGGTTTGTCTCTGAGGAGTGTACTCGGTTTGTGTCTACACGGTTTGTCTCTGCAGTGTGAACTCGGTTTGTGTCTACGCGGTTTGTCTTTGCAGCGTGTACTCGGTTTGTGTCTAGGTGATTCTAGAAATTCCAGCGAAAGATTCTATTTCTAGGTTAAATCACAAGATCAGTAAAATCCCGTATTCACTATGACAACTAACTCAGACTCCCTCATTTCGGAGGTTCTCAAACTGTACGATGCTATCAAGGATCATGGGAACTATAATTTCACTTCTCTAACAGAAACAAATGATACTGATTCTGCTAGAACTGATGAGTCACACTCGCAGTCACACATGGATGAATGCCTTCAGGTTATGCAGTTGGCTAATGATAAGGAAAGTCAAGTAGCATGCTTCAGATCACTTCTATCACACATTAAGGCTTTGTTTGGTAAATCTGAATACGTGATGGGGTACAAACGGGCTTTCGCTTCACTCTTTGGTCAGGAAATTGGTGATTTCACAGTCATAATGACATTATATCTGGATCAACTAGAACAGGAGCTGGTCAAGGAAGAATATTCTGAAGATAAATCCAGAGCAGCTCTCAATGTGATCAACAATCAACTCCAAGTGTTCATCAACTCTCAATACACTATGGACTATAATTATGACTGCCAAGTGACTAAAGAGTGCTTCGCTAAATATACTGGGTCAGAAGTTGAAACGTACAAAACGACACTGCTACTGCTGATGAGGGATGTCCGTGGGTTCATTGAGGAAAAAGGTGAACAGGGTAGGAATGGAACAAAATCAGACAAGACGGATGATGGTGTCAGCACAGGAAGTGACTTCACAAGATGTGAGAAGGAATCCTACGAACCTGAAAATCACCAAGCACAGACTACTGTGGTACATCTGTCTCATCTTGATAATACTGTTTCTAATGTACTTGTGCATGATAATTCGTCGAGTTCTTTGCCTACGACTGAGTCTTTCAAATCACCTGATATGATTGAAAAGAGGGTTTACAATGAACTTTTAAAAGGATTTTCAAAACTGGAAAAACATTGTGTTGATCTTGAAATTTCAATGCAACAATTAAAAGAAAAGTTCCAAATTAACCTTCCATCAAAAAGTCTAGAATTACCTGACTTTCGGGAATTCTTTATGATAAATGAGTTGAAAGATCAGCTAGTGGCCAAGAACGCGACTATTAACATGTTAAGGACCAAACTAAGTGAATTGCAAGAAAAGGTCAATGATGATAAAACCTCACATGACGCAAAAACTGTTGAGTTACAGGCTAAAAATGATCACTTTCAAGCACAAAATCTAAGGAAAAGTTTCTTATTAGCTTCTCGTAGGGATGACTTAAAGAATTCGGCCAAGAACAGGGTGAATCCTAAGTCTGTCAAACCATCAGTCTTGGAAACACCTTCCCCTTATCCAAGGTGTGCTCCCCAAGTTGGTGAGACTAAGAGTTTGCCTAAATCAGTCACTTCACAACCTAGACATAAGGGAACATTAACTAAGAGTCACTTTCAGGATTAGTCTCACATGACACCAACAAAGGAAGTTAATTTTCATGTCACTGCATTCTCTACTACGACAAACAATCACTATAGGCCTGTAAAACTAATGAAGCACCCTAGGAAGCCTAATAGATCTAGTGCTGAAAAACAAGAAATTTTCTCTAGTAAAAACACTAAGGTGCCTCAGAAACAGAGCATATTTAGAACGTGCCTAAGATGGTTGCTGATGCGTGGTTTTGTAACCTTACAACAGGTTTTACCTCTCGAGGGATCTCAAGAGGCTTACAACCCCACCAGGCAGTGTACCTGACCGATGTAGTATAGTGTAGTGGTAAGTACGGGGGATTGATCGTTCTCCACAGGGAATAGTGTTCGTTAGGTATGAAAGGCTACTCTAATTAGGTCTAAGGATTGAGGAAGATTCTTTTTATGTTTTTATAATTTTTATGAAAGCAAGTAAAATCTCGGTTTTGAAGGAGTGGGCGAAATTAGTTGCTAGTCAACTAACCCAAATTACTACAAATGCAAATAAAATAAAATAACAAAAATGAAAAGTGGTGAGAAACTTATGTGTAGAGAAATGTGTTTACTTAGATTTCCTTACTCCCTAACTATCTTTTACCGGTTAATTAGTGTGTATTAGTTGCGTGGATGACGGGTGTATTCCTTAATACCATTCGTGGGGTGGCGTACTTACTTCCCCAAACTCTACAAGCTCCTACTTCACTCCTATGTCGAGCCGGCTAGGAAGCTCCTAACATGGGATCACTAGAATTCGCTTGTGCATTAAATACAACCATAAAAACCTTTAGTACGCGTTTGGTTCATGTTTCTTAAGACGTTCAAGCAAGTTACCGAATAGGAAGTTAGCCAGTTTTCTTAAGCCTAACATAGATAAACAATCATCCAATACAACTAACAACACACTAACAACCAATAATCAATAGCTAGGTTTCATTAGATCTAAGCAAACACAAGATAAAATTAGCCTAACATGTTAAACAAAAGACAAGCATAAGATAGAATCAAACAACACATAGACATATTGAATGATTAATTGATAACTTATCTTTCAATGAAACATGGAAGATCTCAAGGCTAAAAGCCCTGAAAAAGTAGCTAAAATCGTCTTAGGGTTTTATCCCAAAATTCCACACACTAAGCTCTCCCTAATGACAAAAAATTAGAAAACTATATATAGACTTTTGCATCTGACGGCGTCACCTTATGGATTGTGACGCCGTCACCTCGCCGCTTTTAGGGTTCCCGGGTGACCTTCTTGACGCCGTCCCTCTTTAATTCTCCAAAATCCGTTCTGGCCTATCAAGGCTTGACGCCCTCACCTCTTGAATGTGACGCCGTCCCCTTATGAATTAAGCCGTGACGCCCTTGATTTAGTTAAAGCGTGACGCCGTCAGAATTCACATGCTAACTCACTGGCCCGTCATGAGTAAATTTCACATCCCACTTTTCTTGCCAAGGCATGACGCCGTCCAGAGTTGATTCTGACGCCGTCAAAGGTAACTTTTAGCCGATTCTTGAGACTTTGTCGTATTCTTCACTTTAATGCTCCAAAAACGTCCAAAATGCCTCCTTTTCCAGATTTCTCCTCAAAAGTACCTAAAATGACAAAAGGAACGATTTAGGGCGATATTTGATCAAATTAATATGATTTCGGGCTTAAATGACCCCTTAAAAGCGGTACACTTTTCGCCTCATCAAATACCCTTACACTTGAGATTTGCTTGTCCTCAAGCAAATGCGCTTTTATTCTAATCAAAATACAAGTTAGGGGTCATTTAATGCTAACATAAAAGTAATTACAACAAATATTCGTTCCACTTCAATCATAATAAGCACGGAGATTACACACTAGCACCTCACAAGTAGTGTTTAGATACTCACATCTCTCAAGTGTCATCAAAATAAATCTCATAAATGAAAACGGATAATATCTCTCACTACCTGTCATAGCAAATAGATTACCATAGGCTTGGGAAAGGATCGAAAACCTCCTCCACTAGGCGTAAGCACCTAAGATAAACTATCAAAGAGGGCTTTTAAATGGGTTGTAACGTTAGGTGTAGGGAAAAGGAAAACACGGTTTTGTTGGATACGGGATATTTTACTGGTGGCGAGTTAAAAATCTTGATCAATTACATGTACTATACAATGTTGCTAAGCCAAGACTAGACTCGATCTTAAGCTAGAAACGAAATAACAAAATAACAAGAACATAAAAACAAACATAAAATGAAACGGGATGGTAGTCCGTAATGTTTTTTTTTTTCTATTTTTCATTTTCTCATTTTTTTTTTGTGTTTTTCATGATTTTTTTTTTTTTTTTTTTTTTTTTTTTTTTTTTTTTTAGCATACACTTTTACCCTACCATCCAAAATAATACATCATAGGGGCGTTGCATTCCCCTTACACTTGAATTTTTACATAACTTTACAAATACTAATCTAATGACTCGAATTAAGATAATTGAAAAACTTGGAGTACTTTTAAAACATTTAGCACATATGGGGGTAATAAATGATGTTCTTCCCCATTACTCCATTATACTAGTACTTTACCCATGAGTCCCAATCGTCCCAAAACAATATGTACAAGGATATGACTCGACTTAGCAACCATGTAATCAACTAGATAATTAACTTGGGTTTAAACAAATGTTGTAACAATAATGCACTAAAGATGAGTGCATACAAGGTAGGCTAAGGCGATTTGGGTGTACATTTAAGTGGGGTGTAACAAATTCTTCCTTTAAGTAAAATGCTTAAAGGTCGAAACGAAAAGATAGGCTCTGAGGGGTGTACTAGGGGTATCGTGTACTAAAAATGAGTACAACGCAAAAGGTGTGGGAGAATTACTTGACCAATGTAGCCAATGTAATTATAACAAAAACACAGGTGTAAAACAATGGGTTAATCCTAATGCCTCTTATCATGTAGTAAATCTAACTACACGAATGTAGTCTCACTTGTGGCCTCGGAATGGTCCTAACGCAAGTTCTAGAATCTAAGTGCTACCGGTACACACATCATAGCATAAATGCTTTTCCTACCAATTCTAGGGGCGAACCTCACATATTTGGGGGTGGAAAATTTTTTTAGTGGTACGGTTTTTTGTGCTTGTCATATAACTCCTATCCATGAGACGCTCATTAAGATCAAAGTTTCACTCCTATATGTTGTAAAAAATTTTAAATTTGGCACTAAAATTGCCCTAACAAGTATTTATCTCAGTTTTATTACACATCTACCATTAAACAAACAAAAGTCAAGCGCAATGGCATTCTCTAAAATCGTACTTTTTACCCCCCCTTACACTTAAGATGAACATTGTCCCCAATGTTCAAATAACAAGATGTAAAAGTAAAAAGTAAAAGAATGAAATCAAATACTCCCCTGATTCGCTCGGTGGATAGTGAAATTACACGGTTAAATCTTCCTCCAAAGTAATGTAGAAGCTCCATGACTAATGCATCGCCACAAGCTTGATCCAAAAACATCTCCTTGTCCAAAATAACCTGTTAAACCTGAGAAAACAAACACGAAAACCTGCATAACATCGGCGGGGAAAAAATCTATATATAAGGATATAATGCTTGTGGAATGATAATTTTGCAGATTCCTGGAGATTATAAGTTGGAGATTTTAATAAAAACTTTTCTAAAAACAAAACTTTCAAAAATTTCTGAAAATTAAATCTGACGCCGTCAGGTTATAAACCTTGACGCCGTCAGAAATGACCTGACAAAAATTTTCATTTTAAGTTTCCGGAAAATTTCTGGAAAAAAACCTATACCTTACTTCCTGGAATTCCTGCAAAACTTCATTATGACTCGATACAAGCATTTGACTCAAACAAATACTAATATGCATGCTTATATCTCATTGTTATCGTTCATGTTCAATCTTGTTCTTTAAAACAGATTTAAATTTCCCTTACATTTATCTTTTGCAAAATACCTTTATATGTAGTTAAGACGAAGTTAAAAACAAAATAAAGCATTTTCACAAATTAGTTTTTGAACATGAATCAATAAGAATAAAAATTAAACATACATACGGAAACAAATAAAATCAAATAAACAAATAAACACACAAAAAGCAAATAAAGCTTGGGTTGCCTCCCAAGAAGCGCTTGTTTTTGTTCGAGTCATGAGCCTGACTCTACCCTTATTTAATGGATAAAGGAGAGGTTTTCCCTACACTTAGGATTAAGTGCGGGTGATAGTAGCGATACACACCAGCTCGGTAGGAGTATGCCACGTGAGGAAAGAGTGGTGGATGAATTATATGCTCAAAGGGGTGTGCTCCTTTCATCATAACCTTGCCTAGTTCAATCGGGTTAATGGATGGATTAAAATTTTCTCCTAGAAAGGGATCATTTTCTATCAACTTCAAAAGACTACTAGTTGGGGATCCATCTTGACCTAATAAACCCGGTTTAAACCCATAATGTTTCTTATGATCAATCATAAATGGGTGATGTAAGCATGTAAGGTCATTTTCCACTCCTATATTGGTTTCCTCTCTACAAGGCTTAGAGTCCACTACCTTTATCCTAAGACTACCCGGACTATATGGTTTTGATGGGTGGATCGGGACCTATTTCATTTCCTAAATTCACATCTAAAGATGGAAGATTAGGTAACGGTTTTGGTTGAGGCTCTGGTTCATCAAAACTAGGAACTTCCATAGAACTAAAAGAAAGGTTATGACTACAAGTATTCAAACCTATTTCTTCTAGTTTTGTTTGGTCCAAGGGCTCTACCTCTATTGGGGTTCCTATAGTCTCTTCTACTTCTTCCGGGTAAGTCATGGGTGGTGTGTATGCCTCAAATGATGGTAGGACTTGTGGGGTACTTGGTGGGCTTATGTTACTTACCTCATCATTCCTTATGTCAAGATCACCAATATCCTCATCATGTGTTTTAGTAGGATCTAACCCTAACATTTTCCCAAGTATCTCAAGTGCTTCTCTAGGCATCTTAACTTCTATATCTGAATCATAAGGATCATCCTCAATATTATGACTGCTATATTCAAATTGCCCAAAAGATTCATCATGTGTTTCTTGAGATTCATCATCATCGATCACAAAACCTAGGTCTTTTTGATCAATGTGATCATGTTCAGCTAAATCCTCCATCACATCAAGGTCACCTATGTGTTTGTTTTGTACTATGGCATTACATGACAACCACTTAGGTATCTCAACACTAATGCATTCATCCCCAAACAAACTTGTTTCATGATCCAGGAAATTTATATTCAATTGACTTGTACTAACGTTTGTTGGGTTGTCTACCCTATAATAATATTGGGCACAATCTTCTATGGCATTCCATGCTTCTTCAGCACTTAATTCCCTAAAGTCCCCATTGGCAAAATCCTCAATGCGCATTTGGTCATATTGGCCAACACGATAGTAAAAGGTTCGGGTTAGGGATGCTAAAGCGAAACTATGATGAGGGAATTTTCGGAGTAAATTTCTAAAACGAGTCCATGCATCATATATGGGTTCATCTCGATATTGTTTGAAATTCGAGATGTCAATAGGGTAGAATGGCCTTTGTGGTTGGTGGTATGGTGGATTCGCGTACTCCATAATGGTGAACGGAAGAGTCAATGGAAATTACGAACAAACACACAAAGAAAATAGATAGACTAAAGAAAACCTAGAAAAATAAAATAAAAATTTCACTAGAAAGGAATCTAGTGAGTAGACCTATAAAATAAAAATTCAACCTAAACAATAACTATTCCCCGGCAGCGGCGCCAAAAACTTGGTGCGTGGTTTTGTAACCTTACAACAGGTTTTACCTCTCGAGGGATCTCAAGAGGCTTACAACTCCACCAGGCAGTGTACCTGACCGATGTAGTATAGTGTAGTGGTAAGTACGGGGGATTGATCGTTCTCCACAGGGAATAGTGTTCGTTAGGTATGAAAGGCTACTCTAATTAGGTCTAAGGATTGAGGAAGATTCTTTTTATGTTTTTATAATTTTTATGAAAGCAAGTAAAATCTCGGTTTTGAAGGAGTGGGCGGAATTAGTTGCTAGTCAACTAACCCAAATTACTACAAATGCAAATAAAATAAAATAACAAAAATGAAAAGTGGTGAGAAACTTATGTGTAGAGAAATGTGTTTACTTAGATTTCCTTACTCCCTAACTATCTTTTACCGGTTAATTAGTGTGTATTAGTTGCGTGGATGACGGGTGTATTCCTTAATACCATTCGTGGGGTGGCGTACTTACTTCCCCAAACTCTACAAGCTCCTATTCACTCCTATGTCGAGCCGGCTAGGAAGCTCCTAACATGGGATCACTAGAATTCGCTTGTGCATTAAATACAACCATAAAAACCTTTAGTACGCGTTTGGTTCATGTTTCTTAAGACGTTCAAGCAAGTTACCGAATAGGAAGTTAGCCAGTTTTCTTAAGCCTAACATAGATAAACAATCATCCAATACAACTAACAACACACTAACAACCAATAATCAATAGCTAGGTTTCATTAGATCTAAGCAAACACAAGATAAAATTAGCCTAACATGTTAAACAAAAGACAAGCATAAGATAGAATCAAACAACACATAGACATATTGAATGATTAATTGATAACTTATCTTTCAATGAAACATGGAAGATCTCAAGGCTAAAAGCCCTGAAAAAGTAGCTAAAATCGTCTTAGGGTTTTATCCCAAAATTCCACACACTAAGCTCTCCCTAATGACAAAAAATTAGAAAACTATATATAGACTTTTGCATCTGACGGCGTCACCTTATGGATTGTGACGCCGTCACCTCGCCGCTTTTAGGGTTCCCGGGTGACCTTCTTGACGCCGTCCCTCTTTAATTCTCCAAAATCCGTTCTGGCCTATCAAGGCTTGACGCCCTCACCTCTTGAACGTGACGCCGTCCCCTTATGAATTAAGCCGTGACGCCCTTGATTTAGTTAAAGCGTGACGCCGTCAGAATTCACATGCTAACTCACTGGCCCGTCATGAGTAAATTTCACATCCCACTTTTCTTGCCAAGGCATGACGCCGTCCAGAGTTGATTCTGACGCCGTCAAAGGTAACTTTTAGCCGATTCTTGAGACTTTGTCGTATTCTTCACTTTAATGCTCCAAAAACGTCCAAAATGCCTCCTTTTCCAGATTTCTCCTCAAAAGTACCTAAAATGACAAAAGGAACGATTTAGGGCGATATTTGATCAAATTAATATGATTTCGGGCTTAAATGACCCCTTAAAAGCGGTACACTTTTCGCCTCATCAGTTGCCAACTGGTAGAATCTTTAAGAAAGTTGGTCGTCAGTGGGTACTTACTGACACGGAAAATGCTTCTAAGAATGTTTGCAAGAAATCACAGAGGCAGGACCCCATAGTCACTAACCAATACATATGCGAACAAAATACTTATGATAGTGCAGGGAGATGGTTTCCGCGTGAAGCTACTCTCACAGAATGCATTAAGAAGAAACTCAAGGTGTGGCTACCAAAGGGGAGATCAACTCCCAAAGAGGAGGTTAGGAAAACACACCTGTGATGTAAGGTGACAATGACTTTTGAACAACTCAGTTCAAAACTCGTACTGTTCTTATGAAGAGATTCTCATGTATCCTTTTTCTTGTTGTGTATAGTTTCTCTTAGTTTATAGGTGCATGTTTATTGTGTATATAGTTATTTGTGATCTTGAATAAGGAGAGGCATGTCTTCTGGATATCGATAACATTTACGACCCTAGAAATGTCATTCAATAATGACATGGGGTTTTAAATGAAGCTCGAACAGAAGTTGTTCCTTATAAGTAAATCATGTCTCTAAGGTTTGCTATTACTTTAGATAGCAACCCGCGTTCCCAGGTGAAGACAGATTGTCACCAAAATGACAACTATTCTTCAAGGTGATGTTCACCTGAGCATGGATTACTTCATATTCATGTTCATTCATATTTCTCACCAAGTGATAAATTGCTGCTCAATCAATCAATGTCTAAATTTCTATACAGAAGTTTAGTCATTGATTGAGGGGGAGAACTATAGCAATTTAAATCTGCCCATGAGCTCTCATAGTGCAATATCTGAATCTATAGCATCTGACTGGGCTATCACTAAGTATTTAGGGATTTTGTGTGTTGTGTTTGAAAGCTGTGGATGCCTTTGAGTGTAAGAATTTCTAGTGATAGGATAGTCAGGGACCAAATGTGCCATTTAGCTAAATAAAGAGAGTTAAGAGTTGGTATGTAAACTTGTAACCTATGCGGTTTGTCATGCCAACAAAGACAGGGACCAGAAGTGTCATTATGTTAAAGTGGAATGTTAGGTGAAGATATTTAAGGCTCAAAATTCATCCGGTTTGTCTTAAATCACTCTCTCTCCTCTTAATCAAACCGAACCCACCTCTTTTCTCTATCTAAACCCACGATCGCTAGTTTAATCCACCCATCGAGCTTCCTCCTAGGTAATTAACGATCCTCTCCCATATCAGTAGACTATTACTCGTATCATTCCTAGATTCTAAACGTTTCATTTGGTCTTTCTAGGTTGATTCATACGACTCCTCAATCGATCCTAGGTTTGTTTGTTGTTACTTGCTTGTGATTGGTGGGATTCTCATCTATGTGTGTAATAATTGTTATCATATGCTTTTATTGTTTCATCTTTCAAGATATGATTTGAATTGTTATGATTTATCGAATGATGATTGACTTCTAAAAGTCAAAATCGTTCATGAGTCTAAGTGTCGTTCGTATGATTATCGATTGGCATGTCTCTAGGGTTGAGTGTATTATTTTTACTAACAAGTTGAGGAATCTGTTCTGATAAGTAGTTAGCTATTGTATGTTTGGATGCGTTAAGTTGATAGATTGGTGGTTCAGTTTAGAATGAGGTTGGTTTAAGACAGGTTTGATTGCCTTAAGCTCTCGTCTTGTTCCTTGTATATATATACAGTCTTCAAGTTATGAGTGCTTAATCCATTTCGTGGGGTCATATTCAACGATGTGGGTTGTCTGTTCTAGGTCGAGTGTTTGCAATGCGTGGTATGTAAACCCTGTATGGATTTATTGATACGTTTGAGAAGTGATTAGGCATATCAAGAGTTGGTAGTGAAATATCTGATCTGAAATTATTGCTTTCAAAATAATCAAGGGTGTATGTTTAGATGGTATGTTCTTCGATGCGGTTTGTCTGTATGATTATGGAGGCTGCTTGTATGTATGTCCATGTACACGGTTTGTCTGTTTGATCACTAACGCGGTTTGTCTATATGCTCACGAACTCGGTTGTCTATGTGCTCACGAATCGGTTTGTCTATTGCTCACGAACTCGGTTTGTCTATGTGCTCACGAACTCGGTTTGTCTATGTGCTCACAAACTCGGTTTGTCTATATGCTCACGAACTCGGTTTGTCTATGTGCTCACGAACTCGGTTTGACTATGTGCTCACGAACTCGGTTTGTCTATGTGCTCACGAACTCGGTTTGTTTATGTGCTCACGAACTCAGTTTGTCTAAACGCTCACAAACTCGGTTTGTTTAAATGCTCACAAAGTCGGTTTGTCTAAATGCTCACGAACTCGGTTTGTCTAAATGATCACGAATGCGGTTTGTTTGTGTGGTCATGGATGCTGTTTGTCTACTTAGTCATGTATAGTCATGAATGCGGTTTGTCTACATATTCACGAACTCGATTTGTCTATGTGCTTATAAACTCAGTTTGTCTATATGCTCACATGTATACATTTAAGCTGTGCAATTGATACTATAGTATGTGCTTAATGTATGATGCCTATTTGGTCTCTCATAATTGAGTGCTACTTGATTTACTGTAGTCTCTTGTAATGTTCACATAGGCTATGTGCTAACCTTGAGGATTGACACCCGTCTAACTTGTATTGGCATACTGTCTTTCTGTGAATGTGTGTGTGTAGATACAATGACTGATACTGAGATCACCACTTCCTCTGAGCCAAACCCCGAGGTCTCAACACCTGTTCGCGCTGATGAACAAATCCTTCCAAAGAACAAATGGATCCCTATTGGAAGGAGCAACTGTTATATCGATGTGACAAGACCTCAACCCAATCCTATTTACAAGATATCTGTTGATATCTTAAAGGAAACTACTTTCTTCAGAGCATTCACAGCATGTGCAACCGTTCCTTCTATATACATACAGCAGTTCTGGAATACGATTCAACTCAACAAAGACACTGGAAATTACCATTGTCAGTTAGATGAACAATGGTATGAGCTGACCAAAGACACCATCAGAGAGGCTCTTCAGATCTCACCTGTTGTCATTGATAAACCCTTTACTCAACCTCCTACATCCGAGGCTCTCGTCCACTTCATTAATGATCTGGGTTATCCCTCAACCATCCTCAAGGTGTCAACAATAGTCACCAGTGAAATGTATCAACCATGGAGAACACTCGTCACCATCCTCAACCTATGTCTTACTGGGAAGACTTCTGCTTTTGAAAAACCTAGGGCTCCAGTGCTTCAAATTCTATGGGGAATTGTAAAACGTTCCAACATAGATTTCGCTGAAAGGATCTGGGAAGAATTCATTCACTCCATTCACACCTTCCTAGAAGACAAAGTAAAACTGGAATCTAATCTGGCCAGCAGGAAGACAGTTAGAAAGATATTAATTCCTAGCATCAGATTACAAAAATGATAATCCACCACCTCTACTCTCTTCACAAGTTCCATCCTAGAACTAATTCTCCTCTCCATTTGTCCTCTGAAGAATTTGTTCTGGGAAATCTCAAGTGGGCTGCTAAAGGGGCCGATCAAGAAGTATTTGGAAGACTTATTCCTGAGTTCCTTATTTCAGATAATATTCGTCAAGCCTCCTATTATAAGGATTATCTGAGCAAAATAAAGGAATATCAAAAGTCTCTCTCTGATAAGGTAAGAAGTGAAGCTGAAACCCCTGAACCAGAAACCCAGAAATCCATCAAACAAACCCAATCTAAATCGAAATCAAAGAAAAGAAAGGATGCACCCACTGAAGTTGAGGGACCTAAGAAAAATAAGAAGATCAAAAGGAAGGCATCAATCAAGAAGTTGAAATCTAAGAAAATCAAGACAAAAGGTCGAATTGATGATGAAGAGATGGTGGTGCCTGAACTAGGTCTAAGAGATGAAGAAGATCCGGTTCTACAACAAGCCTTGGAGCTGAGTGCTAAAGAACATGCTGAATCAACAAGGAGTGGTCCTTAGAGAACCTGCTGTTGAGAGCAGTAAACCATTACCTGAAGTAGAGGGCAAAGGAAAAGGAGTAGCTACAGTAGTGCAAGCTGCTAAGACTCTTCTTACCATATCCTCTCCGGCATCCAAGACAACAACACAATTTGTACTAAGGAAACGTGATCAGGGATCATCCAGAGTACTTGATCTTTCTGAAGGACCACAAGAAGAATCACCAAGCTTAGAAGTTGCTCAAGATTCCAGTGATACAGAAAGCGATGAACAGTTGTACAAGGAGAAGAAGGTGGAGATGAAGATCACACATCCTGAAACAAAGGATCTACTAGATCAAGGTGAGTGTCAAGATGAGAAAGTTCACAAAGAAGCTGAGTCTGTAAACATCATTAAGGAAACTCATGATCAGATAACTACAACCACTACAGAACCTCCACAAGAAATACAACATGAAGAATTCGTGGCTTCTACATACCCTGGGGTTCATGTAAATCTGAAAATAAAGGATGATGAACAGTCTCACCTGAATGAACCAGCAGGGTCTACTGGCACTCTGTCTTCCCTGAAGAACCTTGAAACCGACTTCAACTTTGGTGATCAATTCATCCTGGATAAAGCCAACGACAACACCACTGAGACTGACAAACCACAAGATGATAAGGAAGTTGAATCGATGGTGTCTGTACCAATTGAACAAGACATGTCAGGTATTAGATCTATACCAATTCCAGCTTCCACAACAGCAACCATCATAGTAAATTCTTCACCAGAAGCAACCATAGCTACACCCATTACTCCAGAACCTCCATCTAATTTAGCATCACAACTAACCACCGCCACAAAGCTAATTGATGACATGTCACGGAAGATGAAAAATTATGAGCAGAGATTGCTGAAGGTGGAAAAGCTTAATATTGAACAAAAGGTGGCACAAGCTGTGAACACTCAGGTAGAAGAGGCAGTCAAATGGGCTATGGAAGCTCCTATGAAAACACGATTCAGAGATCTTCCTACAACTGATATGAAATCGGTCCTCTATGACAGAATGTTTGAATGTGGTCAGTATCAAGGCCACGAAGATCATCAAAGGCTATACGAAGCCTTGGAAAGATCGATGAATCGTGATAATCAGGATTACCTCATGGCTGACCTGAAAGAACAACAGAAAAGGAAGAAAAGGAGCCAAGATAAACCCAGTACACCTCCTGGCTCTCCACCACATCCTCCTCCACCTCCTCCACCTGATGGTGGATCTGGAGCAGCAAGGATGTCAGGAGCTTCAGAATCCACCCAAGCTCAATCTCATCATCATCCAACTGAATCTTCTGGTGGAAAAGACCAAGCCACTACTTCTTCTGGCCCAAGTACATCTAAGGGAGTTTCAAAGGCAGGATCGCTTGCGTGGACCACAGTTGATGACAAATTTAAGCCCTCGTTCTCGCCAGTTCCTGAGGATTTTGTCATGAATGAGGGATCGGTTGTAGAAGATTTGTCTTCTCAAACTGATGAAGAAGAAGTCTCAGCTAACACCAATATCCCAACAGTTGATCCTAATCAAAAATGGTGGTTGGAATTCTTACGCACAGATACACCTGATGACTCTAACCCCACTAGTAAACGCCTCACCAGGGAAGACAGGGAATCTTGGGTGAAACCTGTACCTGAAGAAGAACGAAACCAATTCCTGAAACAGATTGGTCTATTCCATCATCAGACACAAGTGTTCCTGAAAACAATTGGGCAACTGCCATTGCATCACAACACAACCCACCTCCAGAGAACTCACTGCTGGCAAAAACTAAAGACATGGGGGCATTTATTGCTTGGTTCTTTAAGAAAAAAGGCATCACAAATCTCACTCCCCAAGATTTGGAAGGTCCTGCATATGAAATCGTCAAAGTGTTTCATCCTGATGTGCATCATCTTCAATATCAAATGGAAGAATGTCATAGACTATTTACTGATCAAGTTGATGACCGGATCCTTTCCTACGACGTCAACCGACCTCTTCCCTTTGATGGTCCACCAGGTCAAAAGAACATTCAAGCTGATCTCTTCTTTAACAACGATCTGAATTATCTCTGGTTCGGGAATAATGGTGATCGTCAGGCATTATCCATTACCAAGATGAAGGCGGCTCACTACCCTGACGTTGGGCTAGAACAAATGGTGCCTGATCAGGTATGGTCAGATGAAGAATACAAGTTTGAACTAACTGCATCTTATGGGGTCACACATTGGTGGTTCCACGAGAAACGATTCTACATTTAACGGCACGCAGGAGAGGGTAGTCGTCAGGGTATACGCTCACATCTAAGAATCTTAAGTGTTATCAAAGTTGAAATTCACCCAATGTATGGGTATGAGTATCTTAAAAGGATAGTGCTTCGTCGTGCTGATCAGAAGGAGTATATCATTTCTGAAAGCGACTTCAAATATCTATCTCCGAGTGAACTTCGAGGATCTCTTCCTTCTGAATCTTCAAGGGCACCTGAATCATCTTCCACCTCGCGACAAGAAGGCGCTTGCTGCTGCTGTTAATTTATGGATCCGGGGTCTTGTCATCAGGCAAAGGGTGAGTGATTTTCAACTAGGGATAGAGAGCTATCAGACCAAACTCAATCTCACTAAGCCTAATTGGGAACGTAAGGGTCTCGAGTTACATTCACGAATTTAAAGTTATCGAATCTCCAAGAGCAGTCAAGTTCAGCTGACCAGCATGGGACTCCTATGATGATGCAATTCAGTGAGATTCATAAATTCAGCGATGGTACCCTGAGAATGATCGATGAAGCACTGGATTTCAGGATTAAAGACTTCAAGATAAATCCTCACAACCCACAATTGAAGACTCAGTTCTGGACTGATCTGGATGTACAAAGGAGTAAAGAGTTTATGAGAGCCATAGAGCGTAGATGAAAACAAGAAGGATCTTTCGCAACCTGGAAAGCTTCGTTGGGGGTAGAGTTCGTGAAGGAGATTACAGATTGATGGAAAGAACGACATGAGCTGATTCGCTCCATAAGTGGTCTTTGTAGTGATGTTATTCTTTTGTTGGGCACTTGTAATTTTATAATGTAATTCCCTCTAATCTTGTAATACTCTATGTGTGATCTGTGTATATTGACAAGTAATCCTCTCTCGTTGTTTCAAGGGGAGCATCGTATGCTCCAAAATCAGAATACATTTAAACCTGTCCACATTTTCTCCCAAATTTTTCTAAACGTATTTAAATCAATTGGGATCACAAATCTCAAATGGTTTGAAATTTTTGATCGGGGGAGAGAATGTGATTTAAATATGAAATTCTGATAAAATGTGATGATTTGGAAGTTAATGTATGCTCTCCCGTATGTGCTAAACCATTTTGTAGACCAAGGCACATATTGAGGGGGAGCAAAATGTTTTGGACATAAAAGTAAGCTCTCCCATGTGTGCTAAACTACTTTATATATCGATGCACACATTGAGGGGGAGCAAATGTTTTGTGGAAACAAAAAGGATTTGGCATAACATGAGATCGTGACTCAGACTTAACAAATGAATTGACGAAACATATACTGTCATGAATCGAAAGGACATATCCTGGCCGGGTAATAATTTCAAGCTAGTCTAACTAGTGATGTAAGCGTGTCTCGAAAAGGATGTGTCTGAGTAGAGTGTACCGTTTCGAGAAACTTTCTGTGGACTTGACCAGGCCAGGTAATAATTTCAAGCTAGTCTAACTAGTGATGTAAGCGTGTCTCGAATCGGTCATGTTCACTGAAAGTTGATCAATTCAAAAAGTGCGAGCTCTACCTAACATGTGCAAATTTATAAAACAATCAACCGAGCACATGTTGAGGGGGAGCATTTGAAAAATATAAAACTCTCAAGTGTTTGCAAAAATGTGTTTCAGAATCATGAACACTTGGAGAGATTTTTCAAAGATTTGGTTTGGCAATCGTGGATGAATACCAAAGACCGACCATTTTAATTAATGCATGGAGTTATAAGGATGGTTAGGTTAGGCTCAAGTTCCCACGATCCCGCCAGAGCCGGAGGGATCTACCCAGGGACAATCCACTAGTTAGTGTAGAAGTCCTTAGGTTTGATTAAAAAGGAGAAAAGTGGATAAGGGAAAAGTGCCGACTGAGATGGAGCTAGTACTGGAACAAACCCAACAAGGTGCTAGTTATGAAGTCTCGGTAAGCACTGAAGGGGTTGAAGAATGAAAAAGAATTGTAAAGATAATGGGTGAAAAGAAAGAAGCCCTCCTTACAACTTAGGCAGAAACCGGGTCAATACATATGCTGTCAGAATCACTTAGTTGATTGCTGGCATTGAAGACAAAGTATCATGGACCCAGTGATACGCTGCACAACCCTCCCTAGCCACTCAAGGTCCCTCAAAGGATTCCTGTTTCAATTTTCACGGAGTTCAATACATTTCTATCATCTCTCTCACTCCGAGTTAGATGATATTGAAAAGGTGGCAGTTCTCTCCAGCCTCCGCTCACCAAATCATAACGCACTATCGAGTCTAGAGCCACGAGATTCATAATAAGATCTCATAGGAACACGGATTATTTCTACACTGGTTGTTCATCATTAAGGACACCAGTTGTAAACTTATGAGTCCTACGCAGATCTTTGCAATCTGCCAGAACATTCATGAGAGACTTTACAAATGTAATTCTCAATGATTGAATGGAAATTCCTGCCAGGGTCAACATCAAGCAGCCCTGAAAGCAGGTCACTTCGGTAATTCCCTGTGGATTACGCTTAGTGATCGCGGCGGTTTCAAACGGTCTACAGTCGTGGAGTGATCTCCAGCGACTCACCTAATCGTTGATGTGCTACGGTTCGATCTTAAAAAGCCCTCTGTGGGTTTTCGATTAGGAACGGTCTGGGTAAGGATTAGAGAGAGTTTTCACACTATGCTGTTAACAATCTCAAAGTCCGAACCTGTAAGTACCGGACGTTTTATTGCTAACTGTCGTATGCAGGAACTTCTGGCGGTTGTAGCTGTTGGATGCTGTAGCTGGCTGTAGTTGTAGCTGGTTGCAGACAAGATGCCAATCCACCACCACGTGCTCACACTACATCATCATTGTAACTCAACAAAGTCATGATCAACCTAAAAGACCTTTAACACGGCTTCTGCAAAATCTGATGATAAAGATCATGACACCGAATAGTGTGAGCATGTCGGCTCGAAGATTTACACATCACATGGAAACATACTCTTGAAAGATGACATGGAAACACATGTTGGATGATAAAGTCGAAGAATACTCAAAGATCATCCAAGACAATCAATCAGTCATCAAATGATTACTGCTGGATACGCAATGCACAAAGATACAAGACTTTGAAGAATCGAAGACTACGAGCTATAAAGACAAGTTCAGAAGAAAGAATGCTAGAATTCAAATTATTATTTTCGGGGTGACCTCCCTTAGGGGGAGATTGTTAGGAATATAAATATTCAGATGAAGGCTCGGTCACCCCGAGCATCTATTTAGCATCTACATAGCTCGTAGGCTTATTTATATTAGCTTAGTAATATTCATATTAGTATTAATAGTATTAGTCGTAGTTATATTTGTGGAGTGGGTCGGGGCTTTCCCCACTGTCAGCTCACTCCACAGCCCACTAGGGGCACAAATAGTAGTAAGTATATAAACCCCTTCCCACACATGGGAAGGGTTGGAACTTCACATTATCTCAAGCTAATATACACATTGTTTTCTCTCTCTAGAAGTTCCCACTTTCTCTCTCTAGTTCTTTGTCATTCGATCCAAATCTAAGCCTCAAACAAGTGTTTCTTGCATTGTGAATACCCTACAGCAAAAGACAGCAAGAACACATGGTTTTGGTTAATTTTTGGTTCCTAAACTCGTATGGATCAATGATAGTATTATATAGTTACCTTGTGATGACGTGAATGACACAAGAACACGATCAAACCACTTCTTTTGGCTGGTATAAAGTCGACAGCAGCAGCAAGTAACAAGAATGGACGAGCCGACCTTTTGTTTGTTAGGGTTTCTTGTTTTCTTTTTTTTTTTTTTTTTTTTTTTTTTTATTTTTTATTTATGGATCGGTTATAATACATAAGGGAAACTGACACTTTTGTTTTGTTGGGCCAAGTGGGGAGTGAAAGGGTTATTTTGGGCTAGGCTCAAACAAGTACAGTGTCTTCTTATTTAGCAATTTGGGCCAAAAGATTGGAGATCACAAGTGCATAAAAATATAATTCGCCTAGTCTTTAGATGTAGAATTTTATTTATTCGCTACCTCTTATTTACATAATGTAAGGTTTACATGTAACTTAAATACTTAGGTAACTTAAAATTATGTTCAACAAGGATTACTTATATATATTTTATAGATTCTTAAAAGTTCAGATTCGGAGGGTATTTTAGTCTTTTCGGATTATATAAATTTCGGGGTTTTACAACTCTTCCCCTCTTAAAAAGAAATTTTCGTCCTCGAAAATTGAAGTCGCAAAGTTAAACGAAGTCGTAGCAAGTCGCAAAATATCTTCACAAACATTCTTATGCCCAGGGAGTTTCTTTCAAAAAGATCTTCAGACCAAAAGTTTCTCATGACTCAGATCAAAACGAGGTGGGTTCAAATTTCTCAGAAGGAGACAAAATAAGTTGATTTCTGATCAAAAGGTCCATGCAATATAAACTGGACGATAGGTGAATCTTCAGAAAGTTCATATGGAATACGAATAAGATTTCAAATCGAATTAATTGCACCAATAGTAGGAAGTTCTAAAAGGAGTTTCAGGACTCATAAATGAGGTCAACAGAATTCAAATCGAGGGTTCAAACTCAATCAGATATCTAATGGACGAAAGCAGAGTATACGGATAGATAGGATGAACCTAAAGTCTCACTAATCACAGATAATCCGACGGAGATCAAATTCTAAACTTCTTAGGTACTCCCCGAGATATCCTATGCCCACAACAAGTGCACGTTATATGATGTAAGTATTATCACGTTGGCCAGACGTCATAATACTGGCATCATATAAATATGCCCTCATGATGGTCATACTTTATCTCAAGTCGTAATCAAAACCACATATCTTAATCCACCTAGTACTTCTACAGTCTCAGAGGTCAACAAAAACAATTGCCACAGTCAAGAGAGAAAACAAAACTATTCGCAAGAGTATCAAAATCCCAGATTGTCTAGCAGAAGTGGGGTATGCTGTCATAAGCATCATATCTTTCACAATTCGCCAAAATCTCTCAAAATAAAGTCATCACCGAATCATACTAAAGATAAACACGAACAAAAATACTTCTAGGGAACTTAAATCATCAGAGGAACCTATTACTACATAACGAAACTTAAGAGGGTCAACGAAAATGAAAATTAGTCGCCAAACTTCTGCCTTCATAGAATCAATTATTCCAAGTATAGAGGGTCTGTTTCAAATATCCGCTTATTCAACCCATCTAATCTCTTCAAGTCCGGTTGATCTGTCTTCGGCTGTCCATCAATCGGGAAGTGAAATCAAAATCGGGAACTTGTGTCTGATTCGTCGAGCCTCCTGCAGTTCTTCTTGTAATGTGATGGGGTATTGTGGATTTATGGCACGGTCTTTAAATCTTCTTCATCATCCAGTATGCTTCTGTAAAACCCGAAAATCTAAAACATGTGAAAAGACTAAAATGCCCTCATAATTTTAAAAAAAAATTAATTAAAACTCATATAACTTATAAATAAATCACAAAACGTATGAAAACGAAACAAATACGACATGAAATAATTACGAGGCACCATAATATAATTATACGAGCTACCAATAATATTTATAGCACTTTACGTATGTTACTTAAGCCGAAAATCATAAATACTTACGAAATTGTATTTTAAGAGTTATAATAAAAGGTTTTATGCAACAAAAAGTTAGTAAATGTTCCAACAAGATCATGGATTGTTTGTTAGGGCCTTGGGCCGATCCAAGCCTCTTTACCCCTTCCCAATCCACGTCCAAACCCTCCCATAAACAGCCCACATCCTTTTGTTTCCTTCCCATACAAACCGATCATCAAGAAATAACACAAGAAACCCTAGAAACCAAAATTCTGCCGCCCCTTTGTTCTTGCTGCTGTGATCGACCCAGAAAACCACCAAGGAATCCCCATCTTGTTCTTGTTCTAAGGTAAATACATAATACTATATCAATATACGATGGTACGAATCAAAAACTTATCAAAAATATGTGTTTTGGCTCTTGTTTTGTTGATGCCGTGTGAACCAAAAGGAAGAGGGAAGGGAGAAAGTTTTTCGTGTGGTGTTGATCTCTTGTTACCGTATTCTTCATGTGTTCTACGAGGGTATTGTATTCCTTTTTCTCGATCCTTGTTCACTTGTTAATGTTCTATTCAAATTATAGAAGGAAAACATGTCACATAAAATCATAAAATCTAGAAAACCCTAAAACCCTAATATATGGATCGACTGAAATTTTCTGTGGTAAATATTCGATTTGAATGTGTTCTATACTGATATGAATTGATCTAAATGTGCTATGGACTCACCCAAAAGCGTTTGGTGCAAAGAATTAATGAACGGGATGAATAAAACCCTAACTAGGTACGTATTATATAAAAACTGCTACTGACCTAAGATTGGACTCAACTTTAATCGGCTGTGGATTAATGATATGAACGTATATTTTGATGTTTCTGGAGTCTATATTGTAGTTTAATGAAATAGCTACCTGGAGAAATTTAGTTTGTAATTTTTAGAGGCCTGTAAGGCTACTTTTTTGATTTTTGGAAAATCATGTGTCCAGTCGTATTTGAAAGTCTGGAAAATCAGTCCGGGTTTTTCAATTTTAATTTCCAAACCCTGTCGAGTTAGAAAGAGCCCTTTGAACTGGGTAAACTTTGGGATGTCTATTAGTATCTGGAATTTTTATGCATTTTTTTGAATTTTTCTGAAGGGGTAAACAGGTGAAAACTTTTCGGGTGTTCCATCAGATACGATTTTAGAACAGGTTGTAAAAAGGGATTTTTATTTCGTACTTACACTAGCTAATAAAATCTGGAAAAATTAGGTAAAATACTAGGGACATTAAGGTAGCCCTGTGAATTTTTGTAGATTTTAGTTCGGAGTTCTACTATGATTCTTAAATTATGTAAAACGAGTCCAGATCTTACTTAGAACCTGATAAGTGTAAGATGATGTTTAAAAAGGGTAAATTGTTTATATTCAAACATTAGAGGGTCTATATGGTTATTTTGATAATATTAAAGGACTAGACTTGTAGAAACCTGTAACTTTACAATAATTACACCTCATACCCTAACTTTAAATGAATAAAGCTACCATAATAACATTATGAACCTTAAACTATGAATATGATCATCTGTAATACTTTGAATTGGCATACGGGAATGTTATAACTTAAGATTACCTAAAATGGAAGGGTTTGTAATTCTTGTCTACCCCTCTAGGTGTGAAGAAAGAGAGGTCCTGATCCACTCTGTTTCATCTTATTCATCTCTGAGTTTGTTTTGCTTTTGGAATAAGTACGATATATTCTGACCTTCTCTGTAAGGTTTCTATGACCTCTTTCATGTTCTGATCTGTTTAGACCTCTGATTTGATACATTTGCTATGACTTCCTTCAGTATGACCTATGATATGAACCTGGGCTATGGAAATCTTTTAATTTTGACCTGGAAATGATTTGAGGAAAAGCTATTTTAAAATGATGTTTGCAAATTATGATACAATACTCTTTTAATTGGGATTTTACTAACTTTTATAAAAACTAGTTTAAAAGACTATCTTTACGAAAAAACCGTTTGAAAGATCATTTATGAAAACTACTCTGAAGGATCATTTTTATAAAAACCGTCATTTAAAAGATAATTTTAAATGGACTCTTAATTAGAAACCTTTTTAAATGAACTGGTACCATGGAACTTTGATTTTGACCTTCTGATATTGGCCTTTTGATGTTGACCTTCTGATATTGACCTTCTGATGTTGACCTTCTGATATTGACTTCTGATATTGAAACTTGTGATATGACCCTCTGATCTGATATGATATCTGACTCTTAGTTTGATACCCGAGCCAAAATTTGTGACCCTAGCCATGAAGGTAACATGGCCGTGTCTGTGATGCACCACTGGCATGACTAGTGTGTAGCCCTAGTGATTTGGTTACACCGTCCCTTTGATTTGGTCTGCATGTGATTGGGTAGGGGCGTTTGGATGCATCCTAGATCTGTTCTGTTTAGTGGATTTAACTATATATGATATGATTTCTGTTCTGGTGACTGGTACTGTGTGCAATACATGCCTTTCACATATGTCTGGGAGTTAGCTACTCCATTTGAAGAATGAGGACACCCCTCATATTATCTGATTATCTGAGAGGTCTCCCCTCTATATGATTATGAAGATTTATGGTTACGATATGATATGATCTGTTTCTGGGCTCGTGGTGGATTACTATCCCTTTCTCTTTCCCTTATACTTATTCATTGACTTATCCCTTGAACTATATTACATCTGTTTGACCTTTGTTTCTGTTATTCTGTACTATTCTCTATTTCTGTTTATTATCGTTATATCTGTTCACTGGGCTTTTTAAGCTCAGCCGCACGTTTTCTTTTCGTGTGCGGCAGGTTATAAGCAGGACGACGGGTTTGGGTATGAGTGAAGAGACTTTTGGACTTAGAAGACCTTGATAGTTATTCAGAAGTAGAAGTCATTAGAAGGATTGCTTTTGCAGACTTAGTAATTAGTTTTGTTTCATTCTTACCCTTGTAATGTTAGTATTTCAATTGTAACCTTTGAAATTTATTGTATTACTATTGAAGTATGCTTTGTTTGATCTGATATGAAACCATTAACGTAACATCTTTACCCTTGCCGGGTTGGGGTGTTACAATTATGGTATCAGAGCGACAGGCTGCGATTCGTAATACATTTACCCTTGGCCTGTGTAAGTTAGGACCACTAAGCTTTCCCTGTAGGCGCTCGTAAGACAAACTTTGAAAATTTGCTTTAGGATTTCCCTATAGGAGCTTAAGTTCTGACCGGTGAGGAATGGGTAGACTATAAGGCATTTGTTTAGGTATCATTGCTTCCGCATCACTCTGATTCGTACCCTACTCTTGGTTTAAGCCTCTTGAGATCCCTTTTGGAAATTGAAAGCTTATGCCTTGCACCACCTAAGTTTTGAAACCTAAATGAATCTTGAAAGCATTAAGAATTGCATAGTAATTTCCTGACACTATTTGATCCTTACCTTCAGATTCCGACTCTGACCTCTGATCTTTGTTAATCATTTCGATGCCTCTTGGGCATTTTGAGAATCTCCATGGCGAGTAGTTTGGCTTTCCCTCTTGATTATGACATTTGTTTTTGTTGACCTCTGAGACTGTAGAAGTACTAGGTGGATGAAGATAGATTGTTTTGCTTACGACTCGAGATAAAGTATGATCATCATGAAGGCATATTTATGTGGTGCTGGTATTATTAACGTGATAATACTTACACCATATAACGTGCCCTCATTGTGGCCATAGGATATCTTGGGAAGTACCTAAGAAGTTTAGAACTTGATTCCCGATGGATTATCTGTGATTAGTGAGACCTTAGGTTCATCCCATCTATGCGCATACTCTGTTTTCGTTCATTAAATATCTGAATGAGTTTGAACTCTCGATTTGCATTCCGTTGACCTCAGTTATGAATCTTAAACTCTTTGAAGAATTCTCTACTGTTGATACAGTTAATTGATCCGAAATTTAGTTCGTATTTCCGTATGAGCTTTCTTGAAGATTCACCCATCATCCATTTTATGATGCATGGACCTTTTGATCAGAATCAACCCAATTCGTCTCCTTCTGAGAATTCGAACCCACCTTGTTTCGATAGAGTCATGAGAAACTATTTGATTTGAAGATCCTTTCTGAATGAACCTCCCCGGGCGTGAGAATGTTTGTGACGACCTCTTGCGATTTGCTACGACTTCGGCTAACCTTGCGACTTCAATTTTCGAGGACGAAAATTTTTTTTTAGTGGGGAAGAGTTGTAAAACCCGAAAATCTAAAACATGTGAAAAGACTAAAATGCCCTCATAATTTAAAAAAAAATTAATTAAAACTCATATAACTTATAAATAAATCACAAAACGTATGAAAACGAAACAAATACGACATGAAATGATTACGAGGCACCATAATATAATTATACGAGCTACCAATAATATTTATAGCACTTTACCTATGTTACTTAAGCCGAAAATCATAAATACTTACGAAATTGTATTTTAAGAGTTATAATAAAAGGTTTTATGAAACAAAAAGTTAGTAAATGGTCCAACAAGATCATGGATTGTTTGTTAGGGCCTTGGGCCGATCCAAGCCTCTTTACCCCTTCCCAATCCACGTCCAAACCCTCCCATAAAACACCCACATCCTTTTGTTTCCTTCCCATACAAACCGATCATCAAGAAATAACACAAGAAACCCTAGAAACCAAAATTCTGCCGCCCCTTTGTTCTTGCTGCTGTGATCGACCTAGAAAACCACCAAGGAATCCCCATCTTGTTCTTGTTCTAAGGTAAATACATAATACTATATCAATATACGATGGTACGAATCAAAAACTTATCAAAAATATGTGTTTTGGCTCTTGTTTTGTTGATGCCGTGCGAACCAAAAGGAAGAGGGACGGGAGAAAGTTTTTCGTGTGGTGTTGATCTCTTGTTACCGTATTCTTCGTGTGTTCTACGAGGGTATTGTATTCCTTTTTCTCGATCCTTGTTCACTTGTTAATGTTTTATTCAAATTATAGAAGGAAAACATGTCACATAAAATCATAAAATCTAGAAAACCCTAAAACCCTAATATATGGATCGACTGAAATTTTCTGTGGTAAATATTCGATTTGAATGTGTTCTATACTGATATGAATTGATCTAAATGTGCTATGGACTCACCCAAAAGCGTTTGGTGTAAAGAATTAATGAACGGGATGAATAAAACCCTAACTAGGTACGTATTATATAAAAACTGCTACTGACCTAAGATTTGACTCAAATTTAATCGGCTGTGGATTAATGATATGAACGTATATTTTGATGTTTCTGGAGTCTATATTGTAGTTTAATGAAATAGCTACCTGGAGAAATTTAGTTTGTAATTTTTAGAGGCCTGTAAGGCTACTTTTTAATTTTTGGAAAATCATGTGTCCAGTCGTATTTGAAAGTCTGGAAAATCAGTCCGGGTTTTTCAATTTTAATTTCCAAAAAGTGTCGAGTTAGAAAGAGCCCTTTGAACTGGGTAAACTTTGGGATGTCTATTAGTATCTGGAATTTTTATGGATTTTTTTGAATTTTTCTGAAGGGGTAAACAGGTGAAAACTTTTCGGGTGTTCCATCAGATACGATTTTAGAACAGGTTGTAAAAATGGATTTTTCTTTCGTACTTAAACTAGCTAATAAAATCTGGAAAATTTATGTAAAATACTAGGGATATTAAGGTAGCCCTGTGAATTTTTGTAGATTTTATTTCGGAGTTCTACTATGATTCTTAAATTATGTAAAACGAGTCCAGATCTTACTTAGAACCTGATAAGTGTAAGATGATGTTTAAAAAGGGTAAATTGTTTATATTCAAACATTAGAGGGTCTATATGGTTATTTTGATAATATTAAAGGACTAGACTTGTAGAAACCTGTAACTTTACAATAATTACACCTCATACCCTAACTTTATGAAATGCACAATGTCCTAACTATCTAAATCTTAATAAACCCTTAAATGAATAAAGCTACCATAATAACATTATGAACCTTAAACTATGAATATGATCATCTGTAATACTTTGAATTGGCATACGGGAATGTTATAACTTAAGATTACCTAAAATGGAAGGGTTTGTAATTCTTGTCTACCCCTCTAGGTGTGAAGAAAGAGAGGTCCTGATCCACTCTGTTTCATCTTATTCATCTCTGAGTTTGTTTTGCTTTTGGAATAAGGTACAGATATTCTGACCTTCTCTGTAAGGTTTCCTATGACCTCTTTCATGTTCTGATCTGTTTAGCCTCTGATTTGATACCTTTGCTATGACTTCCTTCAGTATGACCTATGATATGAACCTGGGCTATGGAAATCTTTTAATTCTGACCTGGAAATGATTTGAGGAAAAGCTATTTTAAAATGATGTTTGCAAATTATGATACAATACTCTTTTAATTGGGATTTTACTAACTTTTATAAAAACTAGTTTAAAAGACTATCTTTACGAAAAAACCGTTTGAAAGATCATTTATGAAAACTACTCTGAAGGATCATTTTTATAAAAACCGTCATTTAAAAGATAGTTTTAAATGGACTCTTAATTAGAAACCTTTTTAAATGAACTGTTACCATGGAACTTTGATTTTGACCTTCTGATATTGGCCTTCTGATGTTGACCTTCTGATATTGACCTTCTGATGTTGACCTTCTGATATTGACTTCTGATATTGAAACTTGTGATATGACCCTCTGATCTGATATGATATCTGACTCTTAGTTTGATACCCGAGCCAAAATTTGTGACCCTAGCCATGAAGGTAACATGGTCGTGTCTGTGATGCACCACTGGCATGACTAGTGTGTAGCCCTAGTGATTTGGTTACACCGTCCCTTTGATTTGGTCTGCATGTGATTGGGTAGGGCGTATGGATGCATCCTAGATCTGTTCTGTTTAGTGGATTTAACTATATATGATATGATTTCTGTTCTGGTGACTGGTACTGTGTGCAATACATGCCTTTCACATATGTCTGGGAGTTAGCTACTCCATTTGAAGAATGAGGACACCCCTCATATTATCTGATTATCTGAGAGGTCTCCCCTCTATATGATTATGAAGATTTATGGTTACGATATGATATGATCTGTTTCTGGGCTCGTGGTGGATTACTATCCCTTTCTCTTTCCCTTATACTTATTCATTGACTTATCCCTTGAACTATATTACATCTGTTTGACCTTTGTTTCTGTTATTCTGTACTATTCTCTATTTCTGTTTATTATCGTTATATCTGTTCATTGGGCTTTTTAAGCTCAGCCGCACGTTTTCTTTTCGTGTGCGGCAGGTTATAAGCAGGACGACGGGTTTGGGTATGAGTGAAGAGACTTTTGGACTTAGAAGACCTTGATAGTTATTCAGAAGTAGAAGTCATTAGAAGGATTGCTTTTGCAGACTTAGTAATTAGTTTTGTTTCATTCTTACCCTTGTAATGTTAGTATTTCAATTGTAACCTTTGAAATTTATTGTATTACTATTGAAGTATGCTTTGTTTGATCTGATATGAAACCATTAACGTAACATCTTTACCCTTGCCGGGTTGGGGTGTTACAGCTTCCGCTCTCAATTCATCTTAGTACAACCAAGATGAATAGGGAAGTGAGACTGCATGTCTTCATCAGCTCCAGGTTCGCGATCTTGACCAGAATTTCTTCTTATGCATCGCCAACACTTTTGTCTTAAAAGGAATGTCTTCACTCTTCAGGGTAGCCTCCGCAGTTATCAACAAATATCAATCTCCCAGAATGTACAAATGATCGTCAAATTTCTAAGAAGGTGCAAAGAAATGATTTTCATGCTCTTCCTCGTTTCTGAACGTACTATTAAGTCATACAATGACCACTTGTCCAAGTACTCACGAGAAAACATTATTTATCAAATTCACGAAATAGTCAGAGCTTTAGCTAATACCATTAGCGTCACTAACCGTCATAGTAGTCGATTACGAATATGGGGGGTCGATTCCAAGAATAGACTCAATTCATCAGAAGGAGACTTCGCGCTCTGAAATTTAACAAACACACAGTCGTTTCAGGGTGGAGGAATATTGGTTCCTAACAGTATTACGATTCAGCTTCCAGAAATCAATACATATCTCGTGTCATCATTCTTCTTTATTGCGAATAAAACTGAATTACGCCAAGAGAATGCACTTAAGCAAACTTACTTTACACCCCGGTGGAAAACTTGGTGGTTCAATCAGAAATCGTGTTTCAGAAAATTCAGGGTGCCAAATAGCGTTCAATATAAGGTTCATGCTCAGACGACTCAAAGTGCCAAATAGCTTCCAAGATAAGGTTCATTGATTAGCGTACGAAATGGGTTCTAGGAAAACTTCATACCCGCTAAATTAACACAAGAGACTCCAGAGTAATAGTGATAGCAGAGGGTTTATCAATCGGTAATCATGGTAGGAAGTTCAAAATTGTTGCAAACGTTAAAGGTGAGACATAGAATGGAAATTGTCCATATTTGAATGCTCAATCAGCCGATTCCTTGTCAGAATAAAATTGAAGTTAACTATCCCAAGATAGACGGATCATAAATCAAATCTTTATCATTTAAAAGTGAGAGGGAAAACATTCTTATCCTCGTGGTTACACACCACAAGGCTTCTTATAAGGACAGAGATGGGCGAAACGAAATTGAATAGTGTCGGAAGATTCATAGGTACTTATCAAAAGAAAAAGACATATAACAAAACATATACAGTACTTCATCGCCATGGAGGTTCTCAGAATGCCCGAATAGGCATCAAAGTGATTAACAAAATGATTAGAGTGCAACGTGGGCCTTTATCAAAATGATTAATGAAAGAAATCTGAAGATAAGGATCCAAATAGTGTCGGGCAATTATTATGAAATTTCTCAATGCCTTCCAAATTTAATCAGGTTCAAATCTTAGGTGGTGCAAAACATGAGCTTTCGCTTTCCAAAAGTGATATCAACAGGATCTAACCAAAAGCAAGGCACGAATCAGAGTGATGCGGAAGCAAAGATACTTAAACGAATGCCTTATAGTCTACCCATTCCTCACTGGTCAAAACTTAGGTTCCTATAGGGAAATCTTAAAGCAAAATTTTCAAAGGTTATCTTACGAGCGCCTACAGGGGAAAACTTAGTGGTCCTAACTTACACAGGTCAAGGGTAATGTATTACGAATCGCAGCCTGTCTCTCTGATACCATAATTGTAACACCCCAACCCGACAAGGGTAGAGATGTCACAACAATGGTGACATATCAGAAACATACACAAGCATACATCTTCAATAATACAAAGAAAGTACAAAGGTTACAAGAATTTACAAGGGAATACAAAATTTACAAAGGAATAAATACTAAGCCTGATAATATGAATTCTTCTAATAATCTCTACATCAAAATAACTATCAAAGTCTTCTAAGTCCAAAAGTCTCTTCACTCAAACCCAGCTTCCAACTAAAACCTGCCGCATGGAAAGAAATGCGGCTAAGCTTAAAAAGCCCAGTGAACAGATATAACGATAACAAACAGTAATATAGAAAAGTACAGTATAACAGAAACAAAGGTCAACAGATGTAATATGGTTCAAGGGATAAGTCCATGAATAAGTATAAGGGAAAGAGAAAAGGATAGTAATCCACCACGAGCCCAGAAACTCAAAGTCATAAACCTCAAAGTCATAATCTCACAGTCATCATCTCACAATCAGAGGGGATACCTCTTAGGCACCAGATAATATGAGGGGTGTCCTCATGTATCATAATAGTGGAGTGATCAGCTCCCAGAAAATGTGAAAGGCGTGTATTGCACACAAGCACCAGTCACCTCAAAGTCATAAACTCAAAGTTATAGTTAAATCCACTAAACAGAACAGATCTAGGATTGCAATCCATAGGCCCCAAACTCAAAGTCATAATCTCAAAGTCATAATGGCCATAGCAGATAATACAAAAAGGGACGGTGTGAGAAATCACTCACCCACACATGAGTCATGCCAATGGTGCATCAAAGACATGGCCAGGTTACCTTCTTGGCTAGGTACACAGAAAATGGCTCGGGTATCAAACTAAGAGTCAGGTCTCAATGTCAACACAGAATGTCATATCAAAAGGTCATATATCCGAAACTACATCTCAATATCTCAGAAGTAATATCAAAAGGGCCCAAATCAGAGTTTACCAGATCAAGGTTCATATTGAATAATCAAGTCAAGATTCATATTAAAAGTTCATTTCAAAACTTTCCATCACAAGTCCATTTCAAACAATTCTTTACTCATGATTTTCATAAAACGATCCTTTAAAGTAGTTCTCATAAAAATATTATTTCAAAAGGTTTTTCGTAAAAATTAGTCTTCCAAAAATAATTTTCATAAAAGCTAGTAATATTTATATAAAAATGGTTTTGCCTCATTTATAAGCCTCTTTTTAAAATGGTTATCCTCAAAACATTTCCATGGTATAATCACGAGGTTTTCATAACATAGGTTCATATCACATGGGATCACAGAGAAGGTTCAAACAAGGGAATCATAGTAATGGCATCAGTTCAGAAACTAACGGATCAGAGAATGAAAAAGATCATGAGAAACCTTATAAGAAAGGTCAGAATATCTGTACCTTAACAAATACGCAAGCAAAAGAATGAAACGAAAAGCAAATCAAGCAGGAGATCACTCCCTCTTCACCCGATCTACAAATAATCATAATGGTACTTATAAGATTCATATAATCATAATGCTTCATTTTAGTTGTCTTTCTATTTTAGGAAACTTTCCAAAGATAGCAGGTTTCCATATTTAGTAACGTTAAGTTATAACATTCCCGTTTGTCCATTCAAAGTATTACAGATGATCGTATTCATAGTTTAGGGTTCATAATGTCATTTACATAAGTTTAGGGTTCATAAGGTAGTTTCCATAACTTTAGGGTTTATTATGCAATTATCATAAGTTTAGGGATTAGTATGCAATTCTCATAAATTTAGGGTGTAAAATGTAATCACTATAAAGTTACAGGTGTTCACAAGTTAGGTCCATTAGTTTTAGCAATTAACAATTTAAACCCTTTAGTTTAATAAAATAACCACAAAACATCTTTTAATTTCCCTTTTTAACCTTTTATAATTTCTCACAGTTTTATATACGAAATTGTTAGGTTTCCTATAAATTGTAAACCGTATAAGAACTCAGTAATAAAATTTCCAAAAATTCCCAGAGATGCTAAAATGTCTTAAGTATTTTATCTAATTTTTCCAGATTTTATAAAGTAACATAGCTATGGATTAAAATTCACTTAAACCAACTCATCCAGATTTCTGATTAATTTTACTATACGAAAAGTTATTAATTAGAAACCTTTTAAGAAAAATTCAAAAAATCTAAAAAAATTCCAGGAAGTAATAGACATCCTAAAGATTACCCAGTTAAAAGGAAACCTCCTAATTCGACACGGTTTGGAAATTAAAATTCAAAAACCCGGACTGATTTTCCAGACTCACAAATCCGATCAGACACATAATTTTCCAAAAATCAAAAAGTAACCTTCCAGGCCTCCAAAAATTAAAACTAAATTTTCCCAGGTAGCCATTTCATTGAACTTAGTTTTAGACTCTTAAAACACCAAAATATAAGTTCACATCATTTATTTACAGCCGGTTAAAGTCGAACAAAATTCCAGATCAGTAGCAGTTATTCACAGAATCATGTATAACTTAGGGTTTTATCATGTTACCTCTTTAATTCTTAACACATAATGATTATAGGTTAATCCAAACATATTTAGGTCAATTTTACCAGGTCTTAACATAATCAAATTGAATAATTACACCATATAAACCCTGGTTCGATTCATACATAACAAATTTTAGGGTTCATGATCAATATTTTATGTGTTATTTTATGTGTACTTATATCGATTAGAACCTAACAAGAACATGAACAAGGATTGAGCAAGGGGAAGGATACGATACCCTTGAAGATCACACGAATGACAAGAATGACACGAGATCACAAACACCACACGAACGAATTCCTTTTTCCCCTTCTTGATTTCGTACAGCAGCAGCAAAAGACAGCAAGAACACATGGTTTTGGTTAATTTTTGGTTCCTAAACTCGTATGGATCAATGATAGTATTATATAGTTACCTTGTGATGACGTGAATGACACAAGAACACGATCAAACCACTTCTTTTGGCTGGTATAAAGTCGACAGCAGCAGCAAGTAACAAGAATGGAGGAGCCGACCTTTTGTTTGTTAGGGTTTCTTGTTTTCTTTTTCTTTTTTTTTTTTTTTTTTTTTTATGGATCGGTTATAATACATAAGGGAAACCGACACTTTTGTTTTGTTGGGCCAAGTGGGGAGTGAAAGGGTTATTTTGGGCTAGGCTCAAACAAGTACAATGTCTTCTTATTTAGCAATTTGGGCCAAAAGATTGGAGATCACAAGCGCATAAAAATATAATTCGCCTAGTCTTTAGATGTAGAATTTTATTTATTCGCTACCTCTTATTTACATAATGTAAGGTTTACATGTAACTTAAATACTTAGGTAACTTAAAATTATGTTCAACAAGGATTACTTATATATATTTTATAGATTCTTAAAAGTTCAGATTCGGAGGGTATTTTAGTCTTTTTGGATTATATAAATTTCGGGGTTTTACACTTAATTTATTAGATTATTGGATCTCGTTCACGTAACATGGGATTTCTGAACAACTATTATAGTCGAAATTCATTAAATTTCAACGTGGAATGATACCACCCTTCATCTTTACGTAAATGGACGTGCATGCTTATCAATCTTCTTCATTGTGGCCTGGTGTGTTAAGCCGTAGCAAAAGTTTTAGAAGAGACTATAGAGTTCAATCTTGTTGGGTGAACATTTCATGATAGCTAATGAAATATCCAGAAACGGTCACATACCGATTAGAGCGCATACATCAAAGCCAAAAAGGAAAGCTCGACTTTTCCAGATAACTCACTACTACAAAAACGGGCTTTTAGACCCCCTTATTTAGACCCTTTAAAAAAATGCAGGTCTAAATGAGGATTTTACCCCGCCAAGTGTTATTTACACCGGTGCAAATAGAAGACACCGGTCTAAATGTCTTTGAACATTTAGACCGGTTGATATTAAAAACACCGGTTCAAAAAAACTTATTTAAACAGGGTTGTTTATTTTCCACCGGTCTATATAATCCGAGTATTTAGACCGGTTCATTTAATATGCACCGGTCTAAAAAGTGTGTGTTTTAGCTAGCGGGAAGCACAAAAATTTTGGGGACTTCAAAAGCGGGAAAAAAATAATAATAAAAAAAATTGGGCACTAACCCCAAACTCACAACACAACTATACCCATTATCCCTTCCATTTTCTCACCCCAAACACACAAAACCCTATCCAGCCACCGACCTCCATTTTCACCCTCAAAACCCTAACCACTACCATACCCACCAATCCACCATATCACTATACCTAACTAACAGATTCTCCAACTAAAACCTCACACACAAATGGTATGTTTCGGATTATTCATTTTTTTGTTTGGGTTTATGTCAAGTTGTGCTAATTATGTATGTGTAGGCTGTAATAGTTTGATGACATATGTTTATATATGTTTCTATGTAGATGTATGTGTAGGATGAGTTAAAGGTGTTGTTTAGGATTTTATATAAAAGCTAATTAGGGGCTGCTGGGATTATTTTTTAGGGCTTATAATTATTTAAGGGCTGTTTTGGTGTTCATTTCATGTATATTATAATTATAAGCAGATTAAGGGTGTTATAATTATTTAACAAATGCTATTAATATTGGTGTTATAGATATATCAGTGGAGGAACAACGCTTGAGTTTTTTATCTACAACGTTACAAAGATTTAGCTATAGATATATTGGTGTTATAAATAATTATTTAACATATAGTATCAATGTTTTAGATTGTTTATTTAGATTGCTGTTTGGGATTGTTTATAGAGATGCTGTTTTAGATTGTTTATTTAGATTGTAACTCATGAAACTGTCATTTTCTCTTCTGGCGAAGTTGAATTATTATCTTGGTATTGCGTCAAAATTGATTGGATTTGTTTGACATTTTTCGTATTGTCTTTTGGCGTAGTATAATCTTTTTGCAAACTTCATTGACAGTTTTGTATATTATCCCAAAAAGAGTACCGATACTTTGTTTTTTACAAAATAAGCAGAATTGGATTAGACTGAAAATTCTTTCAAAAACAAATATTTGGGGTGTCATTGCCGTTTTTTACAAAATGAGAAAATGCATACTTTTTTGTAAAGTGCTTATTTTTAAGCAGCTTATGTAAGTGCTTGTGTCACGAAATGTTGCGTAGTATAAGTGTTTATTTGTTAGCAGAA
This sequence comes from Artemisia tridentata subsp. tridentata, assembly GCA_021014915.2. NCBI lineage: Eukaryota > Viridiplantae > Streptophyta > Magnoliopsida > Asterales > Asteraceae > Artemisia > Artemisia tridentata. Next base: position 411,954,115 of record CP139509.1, read on the forward strand.
GCACAAGTGTAAATAAATAAGCAATCTCAAACACCCTCTATGACTGTATAAGCAATGATGGGTGATTGAAATGTAATTTCAGCTGATGGGTTGCGGGCGGATAAGTTTTTTGAGCCGGATTCTGATGGGAACTATAGAGCACCATTTTTGAGAAGTGTGATTAAAGGAAAAGGGCGTTGGGGTGTGTCGCATGCTCGTCCGCCTACGGAGTCGAGGCCTGGACATGTTGCGATTATCGCTGGGTTTTATGAGGATCCTAGTGCTGTTACCAAAGGTTGTATTTATTTTTTCATTAGATAATATATTTTAATGTTGGAAACACTGTTTGATTTGAGCGTGTGTGATGTATATAGGATGGAAGGCAAACCATGTGGAGTTTGATTCGGTTACAGATACCCCTCTTGTTGCTTGGGGAGCAGGTGTTAAGCATCCGAGGCCGGCATTCAATAACCATCAAGATAATGGTGAACGATTTGTTGATGAACATCATATGCATGATACTCCAACACCTACTGATTGGGGTCTCAGGACCATAGAAAGAGCGGATGTCAATCAAGCTCATATTGCACCATTGATGGTTGTGTTGTGTGTCACCTTCCTTTTGCATCTTATGTTTTGCACATTAGTCCCTCAAAGTTCCTTCTTTTTATTTAATTTCTGAAATGCTTACTAATGTATGGCAGTCGACTCTTCTTGGTTTGCCATGTCCTGTTAACTCAGTTGGAAGTCTGCCCCTTGACTACGTTGATTTAAATAAGGTTGAATAATATCCACGAGTTCCATCCATTATTATGATGCTTTTGTATGTAATGTTTAACTTGATACTCTTTTTTATTTCATTATATTCTTCAGGGGAATGAAGTGGAGGCTGTGCTAGCTAATACAAAGTATTGGCGTTATCTCATCATTAGTGACTCAAAACCCAAATTCCCCATGCTCTTCCAATTACAGGTATTTAATTACCATATATCAATTAGCTTTAATGGTATTCGGCCCGAACTGAGATGATATACACACAAGTATTTATATAAATTACTTTAATATGGGTTTGCGAACATTTAATAGTCTTTGATTTGCTTGTAAATGTATAGGCTCTTTTGGTTGGTTTATCATCTATATTGGTGTACCTCTCAACATCACATAGAACAGAAAAGCGTGAACTGCTTGCATTACCTCCAGAATCCATTCATCATCTCATCCAAGAGAATCATTTCCATGATCCTTGGAGGATTGTCGTCATCTGTAGTTTAAACGATGTTTGGATTTATGTTTAAGTTAGAGGCTGTTTGCTGAAAAAGAAATCGATCAAACCGATCAAACCGTGGATGTATCGACGTCAGCTTGCTGAAAAAGAAATCGATCAAACCGTGGAGCAGTGGCATACCATGTGTCCTATCTGATTATGGATTAATGCTTATTAGATAAATATTATCAGCTCTCGTATGCTTTTGTTAATTTAGAGGCTGTTGGGATTGTTCTTTTGTATAAACCATGTTTAGAATTCCGTTTAATTTAGACTAAGTATGGATTTCTATTTAAATTAGACTATGTATGGATTTCTGTTTAAGTTAGCAGCTTAGTGGATTTTGCTTCTTAAAGTATTGGGTTACAGGCTTTGCTTATTAAGTGCTTATTGCTGGGAACAAACCTGCTTTTTCCAGCTTTTTTTTCCTGATAATAGATATTTAGACCGGTGGTAATGAACCCAACCGGTTTAAATAGTATGCATTTTAGAGCTCCTGAATATGTCTTTTAGACCGGGTGGTAACCGGTCTAAATGATAAGTTTTCTAGACCGGTGCGTCCACCGGTCTTTATATTAAAAACCTTTTAGACCTCCCCCCATTTAAACCCCCTGTGGAACCTGTCTAGAAGCCTTTTTCAACCGGTCTAAAAGGTCTTTTTTATAGTAGTGACTTGAACAAAGATCCTTTTCCGTTTACCTGGAAAATGGACATGCATGCTCTTCAGGACTAAAATGACCATGTTTCATGAACCCTACTAACGCCATTGTTTCTTTACAAATCTTAACACATGGATCGAGTCTTAAGAATGATGGAAAGAACAACCTTTGGGTAGTAAGCGTCAGAAATGTCATTGTTATTTAGCCAAGCCAAAATGGGCGGCAGCTCCAACACTACAACATTCGACACAATTCGAGGGGATATTTCGAGGCTTTCGGCTGGGACATGTCCCCGCCAATAACTTTCAGCGCCAATAATAACTTTCAGCGGGGACATGTCTCCGCCGAAACATCCCCGCCAAACTTGCCTCGCTGATACTTTTGACGGGGACAGATGCACCTTTTTGGCGGGGACATGTGGGTCCCACAGCCTTTGGGCTAGTCAAACTATGTCTAGCGTGGCACTTCTTTTGGCGGGGACATGTCCCCGCCAAATAGTCCCTTAATTAACCGGAAAACCACTTAAATAAGTGATTAAGTTAATTAATAAATTATAGGTCATGGCTTTTAGCGGGGACATATCCCCGCCAAAAGGTTCAACCATACAAAACTGGTTCAGCCTTTTGGATGGGACATATCCCCGCCAAAAGACTGTCCCATTTTGCAGCATATTGCTGCAAAATGGGTAATATCCATATTTTTTTCCGGAAAGAATCTACATGTTCTCACCCAACACAAACATGCCAAATTTTCTACAACACTACAAATTAACTCGCTAAAACTGTAAAATCACAAATAACATAACATAAACACAATACATCAATCTGAGAATATCCTTTTATTGATTGAATCACAAATAAGTTTTGTAATCACAAATAAGTTTTATAATCACAAATAAGTAAATCAACTGACGGTATGCACCAGCTTGAGGGTAGCAATAACCCGACTGTTGCATTTGTTGAACTGGAGCGGCCCAACTTGTGGGGGGTTGAGCTTGATAACCTTGCTGAGAGTAGCCACTACCCATTGAATTTCTGTGACGATTCTGCATGACTCATCTCAAATTAATACAAGGACAATACAAATGCTATAAGTAGCAGTATATAAATAGCAAAGTATACAAAATAGACCAACGTATCAATGTGTCAGTGTATGTATAATTTCCTAAATGTGAATACTTTTGAATATATAGTATATGCACTGATTTAGATGGCTTAGCATATTCACATAGACACCTACACATCAGACAGACAATATATAGGTGCAGCCTGGACTTCCATCAGGTCATTTATCCATAAACTTAAAAAGCCACATAACTTATAACTTATTGAACATCAAATGAGTGACTGTGAAAGTTGCAGAACAAATTTAATAATTCATACAAATCTACTTGCAAACAGTTGCCAGTTCATAAATTATGTTATCTACCACAATAAAAATTGTATATGAATTTGATCAGAGTGTAACAATGCAATTATTAAAATAAGGCTGACAAAGGCATACCACGTTTCTGCATGACCATAAGGATCCTAATGATCAGTTTTGAAGAAGGCTTGATGATCACTCGCCTCTTCTACCTCTTGTCAGCATTTAACTCTCAACATCCTCACAAAATATATATGCAGCAAGAAAAAGACCCAAGGATCAGAAAATTATTCAAGGCAGTTTCAAAGTTAGAATAAACCCCAATAACAACACAAACGTTTTTGTGCAATACTCTAGAAGACCTATAGTCGACTTGCTATGCAAGTGACGGTGTAATATCACTTACTATAGATCTTATGATAAACGAAAAAGTGAGCTTATTGACTTTTCGTGGGGTTATATAAGCTTATCACGATATAATAAAGTTACTTAAGCTTATTAAATAAGCTCAATTTAGTAAGCTCTAAAAAGTGAGCTTATTGAATTTTCTGAAGCAAATACGCACAAAAGCCGCGTAAATAAGCTAATCCAAACACCACATAGCCATTAGTAACAACAAATCTTATCTACTCAGACTAACCTTCCGTGTTAGCTATAAGCAACTAGTAACGAACACAATCTCAACAATCACAAACTCCAAACAAGTTATTCACTTCAAACGCAAACTAATCTTACACTACTCTGCTTTGGTTGGCTGTGGTCGTCTCTCGGCTCGTTGACAACAGGCTGCCAAAAATATTAACATAAATAAAAAAAATCAAAGGATATTTAACATAAATCAACTAATTATAACAAACTAACATAAATAATACATGGGTTATAACTAATTAACATAAAACAAACCCCAAATTAAACACAAACATAAACAAACAAAAAAAAACAATAAGTGTGATGGTGGTGGTTACCTGTGGTCCAGCTGTGGTGGTGGTCTGGCTCTGGCTATGGTGCTAACCAAACACAAACAAAAAAACAAACCCCAAAATTAAACACAAACATAACCTTAAATTAACTAAAATTAGAAAGAAAAAAAATAACAAAAATAAAAAAACCCCAACCTTAGTATGCTTTTGTATAAGAGAAGATTGTACACAAAAAAAAATTATGAAAAAAATTAAAAAAATATATATAACAAATAACAAAAATTAACCAAAGTAAAAAAAATAAAAAATAAAAAAATAAAAAAATTAACAAAAATTAACAAATAACAAAAATTAACCAAAGTAAAAAAAAATAACGAAAATAAAAAAATTAACAAAAATTATACATGGGTTGGGTTTGTAAACGAGAGAGAAGAAAAGAGATGAGAAAAAGAAAGAATTAAACGAGTAGAGTGGTTGAGAAAAGAATTAAACGAGGAGAGGGGAGATGCATCGTGCACAGTGGTGCGAGTGTGGGAGTGTTGCGGTGGAGATGGTGGTGTGGTGGTGTAGTGGTGTAGATCGAGAGGAAGAAGAAGAAGTGTGGGAGTGTTGTATTTTTTTTTGGTAAGTGAGTCAGATCTGTTAATAATTGAGTGGAGCTACCTTTGGTGGCGACACGTCCCCGCTAAAAGTTTTTATTATTTGCCAAAAAAATTTCGTAGGATAAAGTAAACACGAAGAGGGAAAAACAAAATTTTTGGTGAAATCTTTTAGCGGGGACATGTCCTTGCCGAAAGATGTTTTAATAAAAAAAACTCTTTTATATTACTTTAATTAACTTAAATCAAAATTAAATCTTTTAAATTTAATTAAAATTTTTCTAAATCATCTTTAATTAATTTAAGACTTTTTTAAAATTATTTACATCACTTTTACCTAATAAAGTTAAATCATTTATACTTAATTAATACACGAGATGTTAAACGAATGAGCCGAGATAATATGGTCATACACGAGATGTCAAACGAATGAGCCGAGATGATATGGTTATACACTAGATGTTAAACGAATGAGCCGAGATGATATGGTTATACACGAGATGTTAAACGAATGAGCCGAGATGATATGGTTATACACGAGATGTTAAACGAATGAGCCGAGATGATATGGTTATACACTAGATGTCAAACGAATGAGCAAAGATGATATGGTTATAGACGAGATGTTAAACGAATGAGCCGACATGATATGGTTATACACTAGATGTTAAACGAATGAGCCGAGATGATATGGTTATACACGAGATGTTAAACGAATGAGCCGAGATGATATGGTTATACACGAGATGATAAACGAATGAGCCGAGATGATATGGTTATACACGATATGTTAAACGAATGAGCCGAGATAATATGGTTATACACGAGATGTCAAACGAATGAGCCGAGATGATATGGTTATACACTAGATGTTAAACGAATGAGCCGAGATGATATGGTTATACACGAGATGTTAAACGAATGAGCCGAGATGATATGGTTATACACGAGATGTTAAACGAATGAGCCGAGATGATATGGTTATACACTAGATGTCAAACGAATGAGCAAAGATGATATGGTTATAGACGAGATGTTAAACGAATGAGCCGACATGATATGGTTATACACTAGATGTTAAACGAATGAGCCGAGATGATATGGTTATACACGAGATGTTAAACGAATGAGCCGAGATGATATGGTTATACACGAGATGATAAACGAATGAGCCGAGATGATATGGTTATACACTAGATGTTAAACGAATGAGCCGAGATGGTATGGTTATACACGAGATGTTAAACGAATGAGTCGAGATTGTATGGTTATACATGAGATGTTAAACGAATGAGCCGAGATGATATGGTTATACACGAGATGTTAAACGAATGAGCCGAGATTATATGGTTATACACAAGATGTCAAACGAATGAGCCGAGATGATATGGTTATACACGAGATGTTAAACGAATGAGCGAGATGATATGGTTATACACGAGATGTTAAACGAATGAGCCGAGATGATATGGTTATACACTAGATGTTAAACGAATGAGCCAAGATGATATGGTTATACACAAGATGTTAAACGAATGAGTCGAGATTGTATGGTTATACACAAGATGTTAAATGAATGTGCCGAGATTATATGGTTATACACTAGATGTCAAACGAATGAGCCGAGATGATATGGTTATACACGAGATGTTAAACGAATGAGCCGACATGATATGGTTATACACGAGATGTTAAACGAATGAGCCGAGATGATATGATTATACACGAGATGTTAAACGAATGAGCCGAGATGATATCGTTATACACTGGATGTTAAACGAATGAGCCGAGATGATATGGTTATACACGAGATGTTAAACGAATGAGCCGAGATTATATGGCTATACACGAGATATTAAACGAGTGAACCGAGATGATATGGTTATACATGAGATGTTAAACGAATGAGCCGAGATTATATGGTTATACACAAGATGTTAAACGAATAAGCCGAGATGATATGATTATACATGAGATGTTAAACGAATGAGCCGAGATGATATGATTATACCCGAGATGTTAAATGAATGAGCCGAGATTATATGGTTATACACGAGATGTTAAACGTATGATTATACACAAGATGTTAAACGAATAAGTCGAGATGATATGATTATACATGAGATGTTAAACGAATGAGCCGAGATGATATGGTTATTCACGAGATGTTAAACGAATGAGTCGAGATGATATGGTTATAAATAACATGTTAAACGTATAAGTCAAGATGTTATCAATATACATGAGATGTTAAACGAGTGAGTCGAGATAATATGGTTATACATAACATGTTAAACGTATAAGTCGAGATTATATAGATATGCATGATATGTTAAACGAATGAGTCGAGATGATATGGTTATACATAACATGTTAAATGAATGAGTTGAGATGATATGGTTATGCATAACATGTTAAACGAATGAGTCGAGATGATATGGTTATACATAACATGTTAAACGAATGAGATGTTAAACGAATTAGTCGAGATGATATGGTATACATAACATTTTAAAATGAATAAGTACAGTTAACAATAGTGAATTATAACATAATGATGTTAAACAGATGAGTCATGCAATGATATACTTATAATGAATGTTAAACGAATGAGTCGAGATGCTATAGATATACATAAGATGTTAAATCAAATGAGTCAAAGTATAGATATACATAAATTTTAAACATTATGAAATGTCGAGATGATATAGTATACATAAGAATGTTAAATTGATGAGTCGGATGAGATGGTATAACATAACTTTAAACGAATGAGTCAAGATGATAGGATATACATGAGATTTAAACGATGAGTCGAGATGAATCGTTATACATGATATGTTAAAAGAATGAGTCGAGATGATATGTTATACATAGATGTTAAACGAATGAGTCAAGATGATACGTTATACATGAGATTTAAACGATGAGTCAGATGACATCGTTATACATAAGATGTTAATCGGATGAGTCGAGATGCTATTAATATACATAAATGTTAAAGGTAAGAGTCGAGATGCTATAATTATACTTATAAGTGTGTAATCGATGAGTCAGAATAGCTATGAACACATAAGATGTTTCGGATTAGATCGAGATCTATTTAATATACATAATGTTTAGCAATCATTAAAATGTAAAAAGAAGTTGAGGTCATTCTTTTAATTATATAACTTTGTAATGTTCGTGAAATATAATAGAACTTATTAATGACGACAGTCTTCCTATTCGTCGTCTAATAAAAAAGTAAATTTAATTCTTTAATTTTTAGTTTAAATCATTTTAAAAATCATTTATAATAGTTTAAATCATTTTAATTAATTTAAATAAAATTTAATAATCTTAAAGATTTCTACTTAATAAATATCCCACTTTTAAATAAATTTTAATAATTTGAAAATAAATTTTAATAAATTCTGATAATTTAAAATCATTTTAATTAATTTAAATAAATTATAATAAATTTTAATAATTTTAAATCATTTATAAATAATTTTTTTTAATTATCTCACTTTCGGCGGGGACATGTCCCAGCCAAAAGGTCAAAATCTATTCAAAAAGATTTGGCGGGATAAAGTAAATGTGAGGAGGGAAAACTGAAAAAATTGGTGAAATCTTTTAGCAGGGACATGTCCCCGCCAAAAGATTGAAATATGTTCAAAAACATTCGGCGGGGACATGTGTTAGAGGGAAAAAATGCGGGAACAATTAGTAAGCTATAACTTTGGTCAAAATTTTGTGAAAATCATATAGACTTTTGGCGGGGACATGTCCCCGCCAAAAGTGTGCGTTGAAAATTTACTAAACGGTCAGCCAATTTGTGTGCTAGGTTAGCATGTTTTTTGTCGTTTAGCGATTTTTGGCGGGGACAAGTGTGTCCCCGCCAAAAGCGTCCTCGCCCGTCCTCTTGATTTTTGTAGTGCAACCTCTTTCCTAAGGTTTTCTTGATCACAATCTCCATTCCAATCCAAAGCCCCCAAAGTATAAAGTACCAACTGACTTCCCAAGTTGGCCTATATAGGCCAAGGTGATAAAAGATCATTTCATGCATGATCCCCGACACTAGAAATGTTGTGAAAACAGCGGGCACTGATACCCATCTTTCAGGAAAAAAATAGCTAAAGATGACACGGACTGGATTATAGACTATAAGGCGTAGTATATCAGAAACCACTAGATTCCATCTTTTTCCCCAATAGTTCTGTACAGATGTAGCACTGTGAGGCTCGTCGAATTGTGGTTCTAGCTTTACCCCAAGTATAGCTCCAACTAAAAGAGCTATCATGTTGAAAGATACTACGAACATGTAGACAAAGGAGTATGCAATAAAAGACAAGGTCACTAATGGGTGAAAGTAGTCCTTGTAACCATATCCGATAATTGCCAGGATAAACAATATAACTCTAGGAGCATAATCCCTGTAAGATTTTTTCTTGATTTGGTGAGATGCATTTTCCTGATTTCTTATGATTTTGATGGGTAGACTAGCCGCAAAAATGAAATGAGATAAAGTAAGAGCCGGATCTGTAGATAAAGGGCCTTGCCCAAAGGTATAAAGGATGAGCTTGAAGCTTCCAAGCCAGGACAATAAGAAAGATATCGGACTGGCAAAGATGATGGTTTTTAGGTTTAGGGGAAGCCATACAAAAACACATATTACTGGAAATAAAGCCAAGAATCTAGCTGTATCTTTTGAAACAAGCATACCTACACTATGAGAATAGACGAGAGATGCCAATGCTATACTCAAATCAACAATAAGATTGTATACCTCTCCTCCCATTTTTGTTGGAATTTTATATCATAACAATTATATATAAACACGTAAACATCATCAAAGCATGCAGCGGAAGTAAAGATCTAATACTTGTAATTAGTTAACCGAATTAAAAGAATATGCGTACCTTAGTGATTTCTAGCAAAACAAGAAATCAAGTAACCAAGAACTAGTTAAACCCTAAATAAGGGTTTAGTGTGATTCGACTATTCCAAAGTCAAATGGGGAAAAGAACACAAACAAAAGTATGTTTGTTCTTCGTTCTTGTACACACGTATTACTAACATTTCAATGAGAAAAGCTAGGTTCTTGATTCACAAACAAACCAAACACTTTTGTTTGAGCTTAGAAAATTGATCCTAAGGGATTAGGAAGGGGTTCGATTGGCCAAGCTCAAAGGGAGGAAGAAGAAGAGAAGTAAGGGTTTGCAAGGAACCAAGATTAGAGAATAATGAATACAAGAGGCCTTGTATTTATACTAATCTAATCTTGGAGTCCAAGTTAGGGTATGAATACCCCTCCCACCTCCATTCGGCCGAACATAGGTAACCCAAGGGAATTCTAGAATCCTTCTTGGCTTGTTTCCTTATATTCGTCTCCCTTTAACATTTAACGACCGTTAGTCAATTCCCGTTAAGTACTAACGTCCGTTAAGTATTTATTTGTGAAATTAATAATTAAACATAACTTATTATATTAAGTATTAAAACGTTGAAACTTATATGTAAAGTGTGCAATCACGAAGTCTCGTGTTCGAATCCGGTCATACATATATTAATTTTATATCCACAAAATTTAACAGCTCCCACTTGGATATACATTAATATAGTAATGACATTAGTTAATGCCCCCAGAACGACCCTGAGTATGGTTTCCTGGAAAAAACCTTTTGATGAATCATCATCATACTTATCCTTTTGTTTCTAATACCATATTAATATGGATATCGATCTAAGTCATTCCATAATTAACTATTCCGTTTCTCGTTATTTATAATTGATCAAGATTACCAAATAATCCGAATGTATTCCAGATAGATCTTGGGCATGGCCATGCAAACATCTTGTCAACCCTACGAGGGGCCCCAGCAGTATTATACTTCAAAACAAATTTGAAGGAACAAATTCTTTCTTGACTACAAGCATAACCCTTGAACTTTGCATAACCTCTGAAAACAGCCCTTATGACTACCAGTTACGGATAGCGTTAGACTATCTTACAAAAAATGAGCTACATCCGCCGCTGTTATCTGGTATCTCAAGTCTGAGGATAAATATTCATGATTTACTTTAATGACAAAGATCCATAAAGTGCAATCATGCGGTTGGGATCTGTCCTATATTCAACTTATCCCTTTATTGAATATCATGTAAATTTGGCATATCCCACGCATCAATACACTTAAGTATATTCTACCAAAACTCAGATTTGTCTTAATTCAATAATATTCCCATATCATTGATTGACAACGGACTATTTAGAATAACACAAGTTATTCATGGATTAAACATGCAAATATAGAATACAATATTATAAATGAAGATAAACATAACAAATATTTTATTTCATTAAGATAATAATTGTTTACATTATCCTTTATCCAAATACTAACCACAGATTTACATGAAACTACTAGCTAAACGAAGTCCAATGCCATTGGCATGTTGAGTAAGCTTTTCCTTAGGTAAAGCCTTCGTAAAGGGATCAGCTAGATTGTCATCAGTGTGAACTTCAAGTAAATTGATTTCAGCTATTTCGACTTGTTCTCGAACATAGTGACATCTTCTAGGAAAGTGTCTAGCGCCCTTCATGACTCCAGGTTCATTGGCGAATGTAATTGCGGCAGAATTGTCACAATACATATTAATAGGTAATTCAATCGACGGCATAACTCCTAGCCCCGAAATGAATTTCCTTATCCAAACAGCTTCCATCGCAGCTTCCGATGCAGCAATATACTCAGCTTCTATTACAGACATAGCTATTGTACTCTGCTTCTTACTCTTCCAGTCTACTGCTCCTCCATTAATGACAAAGACATAACCCGTCTGAGACTTTGTATTATCTTTATCAGTTTGCCAGGACGCATCGCAGAAACCTGTAACACCAAGTTCTGCAACTGGATTTCCCCCATACACTAGAAACATATCTTTTGTATTCCTTAAATACTTAAGAATGTTCTTAACAGCATGCAAGTGGAGTCCACCTAGGTTCAGTTGATAACGACTGGTCATATTCTGTGCAAACGCCACATCTGGCCTTGTGCATCTTATTGCATACATGATAGATCCTACTGCTGAAGCATATGGGACTTTCTTCATGTGAGCTACCTCTTCAGGTGTTGAAGCACATAGTTTGCTACTTAAGCCATGTTCTACTTGCATTGGCAAATATCCCTCGGAATTTTGCATACTGAATCTCTTCAATATTTTATTAATGTAAGCACTTTGGCTTAATCCAATCAACCGCTTTGATCTATCTCTGTAGATCTTTCGAAAAAAAACTTTAATATTTTTTATATTTTACGAGCTAATTAATCATCTGCTCTCACAATTATTCAACGGAAAGAAAGTTTAAAAAGGCGCATATATATACTTTGAAATTTTGCGAGAACACACATGACCAAACCAACATTATGCGTGATACATGCACCATATCAACTCTCAAATACACTCGACTAAATCAATAAAATGGCAACTCGACACGAGCTTTTGGAATGTGTCATACAAATAGCTAACTCTATTATAAACTTAACCAACAGCTTTCCCACTTTACTTTGTATGTGTAACTATAAGTATGTTGATGTAAGTATGTAACCACGGTTTATCGATGTAAATGTACAAATATTTTGTCAATCATTATTTGACTTCGTTCATTATTTCTAAGTCACTGTGGAAATATCAAATTTCATCTCATTCAAATTCACAACTCAAGAGACCTTATGGTATTCTCCGCCTCCGTAATTGGATATAATAAATGATGAAATCAAATAATCCTGATATTTTAGTGTCAATTTCCCCATAATATATTCATTATTTATAGCATTTTATGCGGATACATGCTTTTATTCTTCATATTTCGTTTCCAGGTTATAAATGAGCATTGGAGCTAAAGAGACGCAAAATTGGAAAAAGGACTTACAAAGTTATACATTTTAGTATGCTGAAGAAGTTACGGTATAGTTACACTCTCTACTTACGCCGTATCTATGAATTCAAACACGAAGACCAAGTCAATACTTATCAAGGATTACGGCGTAACTACATCTTAAGGTTACGCCGTAATATTCTAATGACTTAGAAGATTTCGTGATAATGAAGGTTACGCCGTAACCACTCCATAAGGTTACGGCGTAATAAGTGCACATAATGTGATCCAAGATTTTGACGAGATTACGCCGTAGCCACGCCTGAAGATTACAACGTAATTAAAACCCTAAGAAGGTTACGGCGTAACTACTTCTCACAGTTACGCCGTAAATATCACTAATGGATAAGATCGTTCGAGGATTACACTAGTTACAACGTAACCACATCTCCAGGTTACACCGTAGCTTGTGTCGGGCATATAAATACCAGCCCTAATCTCTGCATTAGACACATCTTTCACACCACAAAAATTCAGAGAACGAAGTGGGAGTTGAGAAGGACGATCCACAACAGCATACGGAGCATTTCCAAGGGAGACATCACGCACAAACATCAATAAGTTTTAGCGATTCATATTTCTTTTACATTTTTGAATTCATGTCTTTCATTATCATGCAAAACATTAAATTTGTTTTACTTTTTAATATGATCGGCTAAGCACCTTTGGTGCTAGCCTAGTTATGATTCCTATTATGTCTTGATTATGTTTTCATGCTTTTATTATTACTTCTAGTGTGTGCATGTTTAGATTTTTGATAGATCCTCTAGTTTCGTTCGTTTTGAAGGTCGGTTGTACGTATTGCATTAGGAGAATTGACCACAGGACACTAATGTAGTAGGTTGCAAGGTGTTGGTAAGAATTGCTCTATAGGGCGACCAACATTCTTGTGTGCAAGTGGATCCAAGAGAGGTCCATGATTCACCCTCCGGTTGGATGAACTTAAGAAGTTAGATGTGTAGTCTAAGATCCGAGAGGCCGGGCCACACAAAGAATTAATCTAGTATGTAGCGGCACTTAATGACTCGAACTAGTATACCACAACCTCCGCTCAAAGAAATTAGTCTTTAGTTCCGGAGAGGATTCTAGGGAGATAGGATTGGCGAATTGACCACATGAGTCTAGTGATATTTATGCCCCACTTGAAGCAGTAGAAATCTTAATTAGAGAACATAGTCATTGCATGATAGGATGAACAACTAGGTTAGTACACTTTCTCCCTACTGTTTACAACTTCTATTTAATTTTGTTATTTCATTTCTGTTTATTTAGTTTAATTAATCATTCAACTCAAACCCATTTTAAAACGTGACATAGACTTAAATTAGAATCCAAATGCATAGCTCTTGGGACGACCTCGGCTTTACCGATTACTACACTACACACGACCGGGTACACTGCCCGTGAGTGTATAAGGTAGACCATAGGTAGACGAGACTATTATAAATATTAAAACCTAGTCAGAAATCATGCATCAAGTTTTTGGCGCCGCTGCCGGGGAGCGATTATAGGATTTTCATTTAAGTTTTTAATTTTTGTTTTTCTTACATTTTTCTTTAAGTTTCAGGAACAATGGCAGTTGTGGACATTGATACCCTCACTCTTGAGGAATACCTTGCGATGACTCGAGAAGAGCAAGGATCGGGGCTTGTTAGGCCGGTTATTGGAGCAGATGTCCAATTCGAGATCAAACCACAATTCATGAGGGAATTACGTGCAAATCCCTTTTCAGGAAACAAGACAGAAGATGCTTACGAACATGTGGAAAATGTCTTGTACATCGTGAGCCTAGTTAACATTCTAGGTGTTTCTCATGATGCTAACATGCTTCGAGTGTTTCCAATGACACTAACAGGAGCAGCGAAAAGATGGGTTGATAGGTTAGCCGCTGGAACTATCAACACGTGGAATCTCCTAAAAAGAGCATTCATCCAAAGATATTGCCCTCCTTCGAGGACGGCAAAGCAACTTGAAGAGATCCACAACTTTAGACAAGAAGACGATGAAACATTATACCAAGCTTGGGATAGGTATAATGATCTTCTCTACAGGTGCCCAACTCATGACCTTAACAATCAGTAGAAGGTCAACATATTCTACAAGGGTATTAACATCGCTATAAGGCAGATGCTCGATTCTCAAGTGCCGATCCCTGGAATGACTCCTACTCAAGCCCTAGAGGCTATTTGAGATATGGCAAACCACTCGCAAAAATGGTATGATGGAGGCAGCAGCAGAAGCATGGGCAGAAGTTTGGATGGTATAGCGGTTATTACTAACAAACTTGAAAGTCTTGGCAGGGATATGAAAAAGATTAAGGAAAATGTGCATGCTATACAAGTAGGATGCGACACTTGCGGAGGAGCTCATCTAGCCAAAGACTGTCCCTTGAACGATGAAGATGAAAAAGTCGTAGAGGTCAAGTATGGAGAAGGTAGACCTTTTCAAGGAAACAATGGTAATAGCAACGGATACCGTGTAGGGCCACCGGGATACTACAATCGTGCACCTTACGGGAAAAGAAGATCTAACCTCGTGGAGACCATCAACAAATACTTAGAAGAGTCAACCAATAAGCAAAAAGAACAAGACGAATGGCTGAAAAGTTTTCAAGAGAGCACTAACAAAAGCCTCATTAGTCATGATAAGTCTCTAAAGAACCTTGAGGCAAAGATTGGAAAGCTTAGTGAGGATGTACATAAAAGAAATGCAATAGGAAAACCTGAGGTGCAATGCAATAAATCCGTTGGATTCTGCAAAGCAATTTCGCTGATAATGTGGTAAACGACTCCAACGAAAACTTTCATAATTCTAACCAATTATGTGGAGTTTCCTTTTTGTAGGATAGCACTGTGTCGTATGAAACTGTGCCAAGACAGTTACCAAGTAAGGAAGATAGCTCGGAAAGCTTTACCCTTCCTTGCACTATCGATAACTGCGACTTATCTGCATTAGCCGATCTTGGGTCAAGCGTAAATGTCATGCCACTTTCTCTTTTTCTAAGCCTTAAACTAACTAGCCTAAGGAAAACTAGTTTGGTAGTTGAGATGGCAGATATGTCAAGAGCAACTCCGGTAGGAATTGTTGATAATGTGATAATCAAGGTGGATATATTTTTGTTCCCTGCTGATTTTGTTGTTATTCATATGAGCAATACTCCTAGGGAAGACCTAATCTTAGGAAGACCTTTCCTTGCTACTTCACACGCCCGGATTAAAGTCTTTGAAAAAGAAATTTCATTAGGAGTTTATAACGAAAGGTTTGTGTTTAAAATGGATGAAGCTTTATGTCAAGAAAGCAAGGAAGTAGCTACTTTATGCATGACTGACATGGTTGTTGAAGAAAAGCCGGCGAAAATATTTGAAATTTCTGATGACATTTTTGCTTATGAGACCCCTTCGTGTCTAAGATATGAACAGGAAGTTAATTCCTATGAAAGCGACGGATCTTTTTGTAACAGGAAGTTAATTCCTATGAAAGCGACAGATGTTTTTGGAATGATAGTGACGATAAAGATCCAGCATTAGAAGGGGATGGAGAAAAAGGTTCGATAATCGTAACAGCAAGGCTACATTGTTGTGCACCAATGGCAATTATGAATGATGGATCAAAACTAACTTTGCCAACAAGTGACCCTTTTGTCAAATTTTGCAGTGGAGGGGGCCAAATTAGGTTGCGGCAGTTAAAGAAGGAAGCAAACGTTTGGTAGTGCTTTGAAGAAGCAAGGGTGCTTAAAGAAACATGGTTCCGTAACCACTTCATGGGCGCTAACTTAAACGAGAAGGCTGAATGGACGGCTCACTTTTGTAAACCGGCTATTATGATGTATAGAGGGACCACCCAAGCTTGGCCTACCTGTGATCCCTTTCTCAAGAAATGTAACGAAGGGAAGTTCCTTGAAGAAAATATGCTCAAATGTAACTAATGGGCATGTTTTAATGAACACAAGAGAGGACAAGTCGGCTACCATGGGATATCTTTTGAAAATTGGGTCAAAGTCAAGTTTGGAGTGTTAGTGCAAATATTACGATATTTAAACTAAACGGTTTTTTCGGTTTTAATAATGGCAAACATGTAACTTGTAATGCATAACGTAAAATGCGCAAGTTACATGTAAACACAAATCATCAATACATACTTACATCAAGATCTCTTGGCGTCTCAAGTATGCTTCAACAAAGTTATAGATTTCCATCCTGACGTAAATCACTCAAGGTATGAACAAACAAATCTACAACTTGACTAATGATCAAAGGATTATATTTTCTCTAAGCTTCACATTTTTAATGTAACAAAACATTTTTTCAAAAATATACTTTACAAATTATTTTTGAATTATAAAGAAAAGTTTTAATTGGAAAAATAAGTTTAAAAATCCAAACAGCTATTTGTCCCCCCAAATCAGCTCCAAACTTTCACCTCTAAAAACAAAATTTGGAGCGTCCCTGTTTGGTACGGTACCACAGTACCACTAAATTTAGTGGTAGCGTTGGGTATTTCATGGTGTCATCCCTATGTAACGGCTAGATTTTTCTTGCCTATAAATACCAGCCCACTTCACAGTTTTTAGGCATCGTTTTTCACACACAATTTTTTGAGTTCAAATCTCCTATCACATATACTCTCCTTTGATCATGTAGTTAGTTTATCTTTTTTTTAAGAGTGATCCATCTTTTTTAAGAGTGATCCAATCATCCATTCAAGTGATCACCTTCATTCCTCTACTAGTGCAAGAGAAGAACACTTCGTACCAAGAAGATACAAAGTGTTGTAGTATTCGTGTAGTGCACTCGTAACATTCGTTACATACTTGTTGTATCTTGATATACATCAAGTAGTCTATCACCTCATTTAGTTATTTGTGTGGATCATTGTGATCTTATGGATATTGGGGAGATCTTGTGTAGCTTGTGTTGATAGTGAGTAGATCGGGTAGATCGTGTGAAGATAAGGTAGATCGGGTAGATCGTGAGTAGATCAGGTAGATCGTGAGTAGATCGGGTAGATCAAGTGTAGATCATGTGGATCTTGTAGCTTGTGTGATTTATGAGGATAGGGTAGATCTTGAGTAAGATTGGTACTAGCTAGATTAGTACTCGACATCTAGCTTAGTGTTGAAAAATAATGTAAGCGACGCGGTTTATGTGTTTAGGCCTTAAAACACAAGGTTTGTTATATTGCGCCATAAAACATAACGGGTTTGGTTGCACCCGAAGAAGAACTCGACATCTAGCTTAGTGTCGGAAAATATTGTAAGCGACGTTGTATGGTTTTCTCCCCCAAGAAGGGAGCTTATTGATTAGTGAAGTAACTCTCGAGTTGGGTACTCGGGGAGTGAAGTAGGGCGAAGAGGAGCTTCATGACCGAACCACTATAAACTATCATGTCCGGTTTGTGCTTTCTTTACTTATCTCTTTACGTTTATTCTTTCATTTACCGCTTTACATTTATACTTTGCATTGCATTTATATTTGTGTGGTTTGTTGCTTATATCATGTTAGTTGTGTTTGTGTCATGGCATGTTATTACTAATATGTCTAAGTTTGTGTTAATGTGACATGCCTTACTTGTTGCTTTATATTATCTCTAGTTCTTGTAAGACTAGTGTTGACACTTTTCATATTATGTCACACTTTATCGGGTGTTTGATACAAAAGTTTTTAAGTTTTTAAATAGAAATGTATTCACCCCCCCTCTACGGTTTCCACAATTGGTATCAGAGCCAGGTTGCTCAAATTTTTAAAACAAATGGTTTTCAAAATTGAGTACGATCCATGTATCAAATTACCCATGAAGGGGAATATAATATGAAAAGTATTTACGTGCTTAATACTTACAAGTTTTGTTGTTAAGTATACTTTGTCATACTAGCTAGAAAGTTTTCTTAAACAAATAAAAGAAAAGAGTTTGTAAGTGTCCGGTCATATTTTTTGAACGAGTCGTAAAATGATACAGTTTTGAAAGGATCGTTTGGGACAACTCTTTGTTTTATAGTAAATATATGTTTGTAAATGTTTTTCTTAATCCTAAACATGGAAATATTACTTAACATATTCTACATGTTCGGTATCTAGTTTACGATGTTTTACATCTCTTCGTTACGTCGAAACAAAAATTCAGTCTAAGACAGAACTGTAACAACAGTGGACGGTACCACTAAATATAGGACCGTACCGTTATATTTAATGGTACCGTGGGGTATTTAAAGGTACCGTGCATGTGTCTGTCTGTTTTCAGAATTGGGTCATTTTAATAAATTCGTATAAAATCAACCGTAAGTCCATAGGAGTTGTGCCATCTATCGTTTTAAACATAATTGAGTCTATTTTCATTTAAAAAAATATCTTTATGAATTGTTTCTAAGTGAAAATATATTAGATTCCTTGATTTGTAATGAAAGATCCTTTTAATTATGCCATTTGCGCAAATTTTTGGCCAAAATGAAAAAGGGCGTTTCAACTTTTGAACATTGATGTATTTTTAAAGTAACTTGGTAAAAATCTTTAAAATGGGGAGGAAACAAATTCATTTGAAAGAAAATAAATAAAGTCAAGCTAGGTATACATTATTATACTTAATACACAAAATGACGATAAGTATTTTTGTGTGTTACGCTAAATGGTTATTTGTTTTTCTTTGTGTCCTAGTATTGTTAGTTAATACTTTTGAGTGCTTATAGTTATCTTTAGTTGAGCTAATTATATCTATAATCACAAGCGTTTTACATGCCTTGTTACTATGTGTTGATTATTAGTTTTCCGGTTTATGCGTCAATAGGAGTTAGACTAGACTTCTTGCACTAAGTTGCTTAATTGATTTTGCATTGCGTATAGGCATAGACCAGTTTTCTTGCATATGAGTTTTCGACATCTTGCAAGTTTTAAGATGCTTTAGTAACCTTCTTAGGAATGGAAACTAAGTTGGTTGAACATGTGCGTCGAAAGATATTGTCTTACACAATTATTTTTCCAAAGGTTTAAGTGTAAAAAATATATCACCTCAAAATATTTAACACTTTCATTAAATCTGTAACATGACATCTAAAACATTACATCCTTTTTTCTTGCTTGACCGTTGGTTGTCTAAATAAAATAAAAGATCATATTAATACATTAGTATTTAAGTAAAAGAAAATGTATTAAACTTGCATTGATCTAACACACACAAAAAATGTTTTAAACATTTAGTATTTTACGTATGTTGTATAAAAATGGTTAAGATAATTATTTTTATACTCATGATATGTCGAAAACTAAGAATATTATACTTAATAATATAAATAGTTTTTCTCAAATAAAAATAAATGACAATATCGAAGTAGTAAGTTAATATGTCATTAACCTCACACATACAACTAGTATTAGAATAAATGGAACACATTCCTTAAATTTTTATTTTCTTTTTAACAGGAGTGATTGTGAGGGTCAAGAAAGATTTCGAGTACATATCAATTCATTATTCAAATTATGATTGATATCATCATCGAATCTAATTGACAAGTTTTCGAGTATGGACATGAAATTGGAGTCATTATTTGTCTAGCTTCAAGATAACATCAAAATATAACGAAATACATTATCTTAAATCTACATACTCAATCACACTCGGTTGTTATAAAAATAACGACTTCCTCTAAAGACGAAAATAATATGCATCGGATCATAACTTACACTTGTGTTGAAGATGCAATATTGAATCTTCTTGTCCAATGGTTGTGTTCCAAACATTAAACTAATATGTTTAAAAGATGCACAAAATACACAACTAAGTAGGATTGACAACTTGGATGTTTCATCCGAAATATACAAGTAATTTACATTGCAATGCAATTAGTAAATGTGTCATTTCTGAAAAACCAAACACGAGCAAACAAACAACATATGTAAACTTTGCTCATGAACGACTCATCACTCAAAATCACATGTCAAGTAATGTCACACATAATATGTTATTAACTATTATGTACGACATCAATCTTTGAGAAAATCAAATGTATTTCTCTTATCAAAAGATTGACAAAGGATAATTTATATCATATGCATCTCATTCCCTTTGTAACATGAATGGTTGTGTTACAAGAGAATGCATTGCATCTTGTGAACAAATATAGGATATTAGATTTGAATAATTACCCAATACAACATGTGTCATTGCATAAACAAGTAAAATTGGTCATACACTAAAATACTTGTTTTACTAAGCATTCGTAATAGTTATAAGTTTCCTCTTAGAAAAGCATATTTGTTGAAATATACAATATGTCGCATTTCAATCATACATCATATAATACTCACAGTATCTATTGAGGTAAGTAACCTTTACTAGATTCTTTTCTCAAGATATGCAAAGGAGCATTCTTGAAACACTCTCGATGTAGCAGATTTTACATTGTATCACATTAAGGCATCTCTTGGCTCTATAAAACCAAATCATGTAAAAATAAGATGTAACAACTCAACAAACAAAGATGTCATCCAATAGATCATAAAATGCACCATCTCCACCAAATAACCCTTAAATCTCAAACACGAAATTAAAACATTTTGCTTGCCTTTGGTAGGATATTGTGTAAGACATGTCATCTTCTTAACTGACTTTCAAAATATGGTTAGTTAAGTCATATTAGGCCATGTATTAGTGAAATAAGCTAATATAATCTTTGCTACACTTCGATAGGCAAATATAGGAATTTGAATTTTTCTAACATGAGAATGACTACTAGAGAACCTATCGCACTAGAAATTCAATTTGACCTAACGATTGAATTGCTTCCAGGAGAAAAGTTGGGTTCATGGTATAACCCGTAAAAATGGTCGTGTTTAGCCTGAATTGAGCACCACTAGTGATAGTCTCATACTCATTCTCTAACTTGAAAAGTTTTCATTCCTACATGTTTTGCATGATGTTTGCATTTATTCCTTATGTGCATTTTTGATGCGTGGTTTTGCGACCTTACAACAGGTTTTACCTCTCGAGGGATCTCAAGAGGCTTGCAATCCCCACCAGGCAGTGTACCTGACCGATGTAGTATAGTGAAGTGGCAAGTACCGGGGGATTGATCGTTCTCTAGGGGAATAGTGTCGTTAGGATTGAAAAACTACTCTAATAGGTCTAAGGGTGAGGGAAGATTCTTTTTGTATTTTTATATTTTTTTATAAAAGCAAGTAAAATCTCTGGTTTGAAGGAGTGGGCGGAATTAGTTGCTAGTCAACTAACCCAAATAACTACAAATAAAATAAAATAACTGAATATGAAAAGGTTGTGAAACTTATATGGGGAGAAATGTGTTTACTTAGATTTCCTTACTCCCTAACTATCTTTTACCGGTTGATTAGTGTGTATTAATTGCGTGGATGACGGGTGTATTCCTTAATACCAATCGTGGGGTGGCGTACGTACTTCCCCAACTCTACAAGCTCCTACTTCACTCCTATGTCGAGCCGGCTAAGAAGCTCCTAACATGGGATCACTAGAATTCGCTCATGCATTAAATACAACCATAATAACCTTAGTACGCATTGGTTCATGTTTCTTAAGACGTTCAAGCAAATTACCGTATAGGAGGTTAGCCTGATGCGTGGGTTTTGCAACCTTACAACAGGTTTTACCTCTCGAGGGATCTCAAGAGGCTTACAACCCCACCAGGCAGTGTACCTGACCGATGTAGTATAGTGTAGTGGTAAGTACGGGGGATTGATCGTTCTCCACAGGGAATAGTGTTCGTTAGGTATGAAAGACTACTCTAATAGGTCTAAGGGTTGAGGAAGATTCTTTTTTATGTTTTTATATTTTTATGAAAGCAAGTAAAATCTCGGTTTTGAAGGAGTGGGCGGAATTAGTTGCTAGTCAACTAACCCAAATAACTACAAATGCAAATAAAATAAAATAACTGAAAATAAAATGTTGGTGAGAAACTTATGTGTAGAGAAATGTGTTTACTTAGATTTCCTTACTCCCTAACTATCTTTTACGGTTAATTAGTGTGTATTAGTCGCGTGGATGACGGGTGTATTCCTTAATACCATTCGTGGGGTGGCGTACGTACTTCCCCAACTCTACAAGCTCCTACTTCACTCCTATGTCGAGTCGGCTAGGAAGCTCCTAACATGGGATCACTAGAATTCGCTTGTGCATTAAATACAACCATAAAAACCTTTAGTACGCATTTGGTTCATGTTTCTTAAGACGTTCAAGCAAGTTACCGAATAGGAAGTTAGCCAGTTTTCTTAAGCCTAACATAGATAAACAATCATCCAATACAACTAACAACACACTAACAACCAATAATCAATAGCTAGGTTTCATTAGATCTAAGCAAACACAAGATAAATTTAGCCTAACATGTTAATCAAAAGACAAGAATAAGATAAAATCAAACAACACATAGACATATTGAATGATTAATTGATAACTTATCTTTCAATGTAACATGGAAGATCTCAAGGCAAAAAGCCTTGAAAAAGAAGCTAAAATCGTCTTAGGGTTTTCTCCCAAAATTCCACACACTAAGCTCTCCCTTAATGACAAAAAATTAGAAAACTATATATAGATTTTAGGGTTCCCGGATGACCTTCTTGACGCCGTCCCTCTTTAGCTCTTCAAAAATCCATTCTGGCTTATCAAGGCTTGACGCCGTCGAACCTTGAACGTGACGCCGTCCCTCTTTGATTTAAGCCGTGACGCCCTTGATCAAGTTAAAGCGTGACGCCGTCAGAATTCACATGCTATTTTCACTGGCTTATCATGAGTAAATTTCACGTCCACCTTTTCTTGCCAAGGCATGACGCCGTCCAGAGTAAATTGTGACGCCGTCAAAGGTAACTTTTAGCCGATTTTTGAGACTTTGCCGTTTTCTTCACTTTTATGCTCCAAAAACGTCCAAAATGCCTCCTTTTCCAGATTTCTCCTCAGAAGTACCTAAAATGACAAAAGGAACGATTTAGGGCAATATTTGATCAAATAAATACGATTTAGGGCTTAAATGACCCCTTATAAAGCGGTACACTTTTCGCTTCATCAAATACCCTTACACTTGAGATTTGCTTGTCCTCAAGCAAATGCGCTTTTATTCTAATCAAAATACAAGTTAGGGGTCATTTAATGCAAACATAAAAGTAATTACAACAAATAATCGTTCCACTTCAATCATAATAAGCACGGAGATTACAAACTAGCACCTCACAAGTAGTGTTTAGATACTCACATCTCTCAAGTGTCATCAAAATAAATCTCATAAATGAAAACGGATAATATCTCTCACTACCTGTCATAGCAAATAGATTACCATAGGCTTGGGAAAGGATCGAAAACCTCCTCCACTAGGCGTAAGCACCAAAGATAAACTATCAAAGAGGGCTTTTAAATGGGTTATAACGTTAGGTGTAGGGAAAAGGAAAACACGGTTTTGTTGGATAAGGGATATTTTACTGGTGGCGAGTTAAAAATCTTGATCAATTACATGTACTATACAATGTTGCTAAGCCAAGACTAGACTCGATCTTAAGCTAATGAAAGAAAATAACAAAAACATAAAATAAACATAAAATAAAACGGGATGGTAGTCCGTATGTTTTTTCTATTTTTCTTTTTCTCATTTTTTGTGTTTTTTTTTTTTTTTTTTTTTTTTTTTGCATACACTTTTGCCCTACCATCCAAAATAATACATCATAGGGGCATTGCATTCCCCTTACACTTGAATTTTTACATAACTTTACAAATAACTATTCTAATGACTCGAATTAAGATAATTGAAAAACTTGGAGTACTTTTAAAATTATTAGCACATATGGGGGTAATAAATGATGTTCTTCCCCATTACTCCATTACACTAGTACTTTACCCATGAGTCCCAATCGTCCCAAAACAATATGTACAAGGATATGACTCGACTTAGCAACCATGTAATCAACTAGATAATTAACTTGGGTTTAAACAAATGTTGTAACAATAATGCACTAAAGATGAGTGCATACAAGGTAGGCTAAGGCGATTTGGGTGTACATTTTATGGGGGTGTAACAAATTCTTCCTTTAAGTAAAATGCTTAAAGGTCGAAACGAAAAGATAGGCTCTGAGGGGTGTACTAGGGGTATCGTGTACTAAAAATGAGTACAACGCAAAGGGTGTGGGAGAATTACTTGACCAATGTAGCCAATGTAATTATAACAAAAACACAGGTGTAAAACAATGGGTTAATCCTAATGCCTCTTATCATGTAGTAAATCTAACTACACGAATGTAGTCTCACTTGTGGCCTCGGAATGGTCCTAACGCAAGTTCTAGAATCTAAGTTGCTACCGGTACACACATCATAGCATAAATGCTTTTCCTACCAATTCTAGGGGCGAACCTCACATATTTGGGGGTGGAAAATTTTTTAGTGGTACGGTTTTGTGCTAGTCATATAACTCCTATCCGTGAGACGCTCATTAAGATCAAAGTTTCACTCCTATATGTTGTAAAAAATTTAAATTTGGCACTAAAATTACCTTAACAAGTATTTATCTCAGTTTTATTACACATCTACTATTAAACAAACAAAAATCAAGCGTAATAGCATTCTCTAAAATCGTACTTTTACCCCCCCCCCCCCTTACACTTAAGATGAACATTGTCCCCAATGTTTCAAATAACAAGATGTAAAAGCAAAAAGTAAAAGAATGAAATCAAATACTCCCCTGATTCGCTCAGTGGATAATGAAATTACACGGTTAGATCTTCCTCCAAAGAGAATGTTGAAGCTCCATGACTAATGCATCGCCACAAGCTTGATTCAAAACATTTCCTTGTCCAAAATAACCTGTTAAACCTGAGAAAACAAACACGAAAACCTGCATAACATCGGCGGGATAAATCTATATATAAGGATATAATGCTTGTGGAATGATAATTTTGCAGATTCCTGGAGATTATAAGTTGGAGATTTAATGAAAACTTTTTATGAAAACAAAACTTTCAAAAATTTCTGGAAATTAAATCTGACGCCGTCAGGTTATAAACCTTGACGCCGTCAGAAATGACCTGACAAAAATTCTCATTTTAAGTTTCCGGAAAATTTCTGGAAAAACCTTTACCTTACTTCCTGAAAATTCTGCAAAACATCATTATGACTCGATACAAGCATTTGACTCAAACAAATACGAATATGTATGTTAATTTATTATTATTATGATTCATGTTCATTTGTGTTCTAATAAACCGATTTAGATTTCCCTTACACTTATCTTTTGCAAAATACCTTTATATGTAGTTAAGACGAAGTTAAAAACAAAATAAAGCATTTTCACAATTTACTTTTGAACATGAATCAATACTAATAAAAATTAAACACACGTACGGAAACAAATAAAAACAAACAAACAAACAAATAAACACACAAAGCAAATAAAACAAATAAAGCTTGGGTTGCCTCCCAAGAAGCGCTTGTTTTTGTTCGAGTCATGAGCCTGACTCTACCCTTATTTAATGGATAAAGGAGAGGTTTTCCCTACACTTAGGGTTAAGTGCGGGTGATAGTAGCGACACACACCAGCTTGGTAGGAGTATGCCACGTGAAGAAAGAGTGGTGGATGAATTATATACTCAAAGGGGTGTGCTCCTTTCATCATAACCTTACCTAGTTCACTTTGATCAATGGGTGAATTAAAGTGTTCTCCTAAAAAGGGATCATTTTCTAACAACTTCGAGAGACTCCTAATTGGGAATCTATCTTGACCCAATAGACCCGGTTTAAACCCATAATGTTTCTTGTGATCAATCATGAATGGGTGATGTAGACATGTAAGGTCATTTTTCACTCCTATATTGTCTTCCTCACTACAAGGCTTAATGTCCACTACCTTAAACTTAAGACTACCCGGACTATATGTTTTGATGGGTGGATCGGGACCTAATTCAATTCCTAAATTTTCATCCAAGGATGGAAGATTAGGTAACGGTTTTGGTTGAGGCTCCGGCTCATCAAAACTAGGAACTTCCATAGGACTAAAAGAAAGGTTGTGATCACTAAAAGCATTCAAACCTATTTCTTCTAGTTGTGTTTGGTCCAAGGGCTCTACCTCTATTGGGGTTCCTATAGTCTCCTCAACTTCTTCCGGGTAAGTCACGGGCGGTGTGTGTGCCTCAAATGATGGTAGGACTTGTGGGGTACTTGGTGGGCTTATGTTACTTACCTCATCATTCCTTATGTCAAGATCACCTATATCCTCATCATGTGTTTTAGTATGATCTAACCCTAACATTTTACCAAGTATCTCAAGTATTTCTCTAGGCATCTCAACTTCAATGTCCGAATCATAAGGATCATCCTCAATATTCTGACTGCTATATTCAAATTGCCCAAAAGATTCATCATGTGTTTCTTGAGATTCGACGTCATCAATCACAAAACCTAGGTCTTTTTGATCAATGTGATCATGTTCGGCTAAATCCTCCGTCACATCAAGGTCACCTATGTGTTTGTTTTGTACTATGGCATTACATGACAACCACTTAGGTATCTCAACACTAATGTATTCATCCCCAAACAAACTTGTTTCATGATCCAGGAAATTTATATTCAATTGACTTGTACTAACGTTTGTTGGGTTGTCTACCCTATAATAATATTGGGCACAATCTTCTATGGCATCCCATGCTTCTTCAGCACTTAATTCCCTAAAGTCCCCATTGGCAAAATCCTCAATGCGCATTTGGTCATATTGGCCAACACGATAGTAAAAGGTTCGGGTTAGGGATGCTAAAGCGAAACTATGATGAGGGAATTTTCGGAGTAAATTTCTAAAACGAGTCCATGCATCATATATGGGTTCATCTCGATATTGTTTGAATTCGAGATGTCAATAGGGTAGAATGGCCTTTGTGGTTGGTGGTATGGTGGATTCGCGTACTCCATAATGGTGAACGGAAGAGTCAATGGAAATTACGAACAAACACACAAAGAAAAAGATAGACTAAAGAAAACCTAGAAAAATAAAATAAAAATCTCACTAGAAAGGAATCTAGTGAGTAGACCTATAAAATAAAAAAATCAACCTAAACAATAACTATTCCCCGGCAAACAGCGCCAAAACTTGATGCGTGGGTTTTGCAACCTTACAACAGGTTTTACCTCTCGAGGGATCTCAAGAGGCTTACAACCCCACCAGGCAGTGTACCTGACCGATGTAGTATAGTGTAGTGGTAAGTACGGGGGATTGATCGTTCTCCACAGGGAATAGTGTTCGTTAGGTATGAAAGACTACTCTAATAGGTCTAAGGGTTGAGGAAGATTCTTTTTTATGTTTTTATATTTTTATGAAAGCAAGTAAAATCTCGGTTTTGAAGGAGTGGGCGGAATTAGTTGCTAGTCAACTAACCCAAATAACTACAAATGCAAAGAAAATAAAATAACTGAAAATAAAATGTTGGTGAGAAACTTATGTGTAGAGAAATGTGTTTACTTAGATTTCCTTACTCCCTAACTATCTTTTACCGGTTAATTAGTGTGTATTAGTCGCGTGGATGACGGGTGTATTCCTTAATACCATTCGTGGGGTGGCGTACGTACTTCCCCAACTCTACAAGCTCCTACTTCACTCCTATGTCGAGCCGGCTAGGAAGCTCCTAACATGGGATCACTAGAATTCGCTTGTGCATTAAATACAACCATAAAAACCTTTAGTACGCATTTGGTTCATGTTTCTTAAGACGTTCAAGAAAGTTACCGAATAGGAAGTTAGCCAGTTTTCTTAAGCCTAACATAGATAAACAATCATCCAATACAACTAATAACACACTAATAACCAATAATCAATAGCTAGGTTTCATTAGATCTAAGCAAACACAAGATAAATCTAGCCTAACATGTTAAAACTAAAGACAAGAATAAGATAGAATCAAACAACACATAGACATATTGAATGATTAATTGATAACTTATCTTTCAATGTAACATGGAAGATCTCAAGGCAAAAAGCCTTGAAAAAGAAGCTAAAATCGTCTTAGGGTTTTCTCCCAAAATTCCACACTCTAAGCTCTCCACAAATGACAAAATATTAGAAAACTATATATAGATTTTTGGATCTGACGGCGTCACGTTATGGAGTGTGACGCCATCACCTCGCCGCTTTTAGGGTTCCCGGATGACCTTCTTGACGCCGTCCCTCTTTAGCTCTTCAAAAATCCATTCTGGCTTATCAAGGCTTGATGCCGTCGAACCTTGAACGTGACGCCGTCCCTCTTTGATTTAAGCCGTGACGCCCTTGATCAAGTTAAAGCGTGACGCCGTCAGAATTCACATGCTATTTTCACTGGCTTATCATGAGTAAATTTCACGTCCACTTTTTCTTGCCAAGGCATGACGCCGTCTGGGGTTAAATGTGACGCCGTCAAAGGTAACTTTCAGCCGATTTTTGAGACTTTGCCGTTTTCTTCACTTTTATGCTCCAAAAACGTCCAAAATGCCTCCTTTTCCAGATTTCTCCTCAGAAGTACCTAAAATGACAAAAGGAACGATTTAGGGCAATATTTGATCAAATAAATACGATTTAGGGCTTAAATGACCCCTTAAAAGCGGTACACTTTCGCTTCATCATAGCCAGTTTTCTTAAGCCTAACATCGATAAACAATCACCCAATACAATTAATAACACACTAACAACTAATAATCAATAGTTAGGTTTCATTAGATCTAAGCAAACACAAGATAAATCTAGCCTAGCATGTTAATTAAAAGACAAGAACAAGATATAATCAAACAACACATAGACATATTGATTGATTAAGTGATTACTTATCTTCAATTAAACATGGGAGATCCAAGGATATGAAAACCCTTAAAAATGGCAGAAATTCGTCTTAGGGTTTCTCCTTACAAAGTTGCACTCTAATGACAAAAAATTGCAAAACTATATATAGAACTTAGTGGCTGACGGCGTCA
Organism: Artemisia tridentata subsp. tridentata; assembly: GCA_021014915.2. Lineage (NCBI taxonomy): Eukaryota > Viridiplantae > Streptophyta > Magnoliopsida > Asterales > Asteraceae > Artemisia > Artemisia tridentata. The sequence continues at coordinate 411,983,742 of CP139509.1, forward strand.
CGTTGTAGATCTTGACGCCGTCACCTCGCCGTGGCTAGGGTTCCCAGATGGTCTTCCTGACGCCGTCCCTCTTTAATCCTCCAAAATCCGCTCTGGCCTATCAAGGCTTGACGCCGTCAGAATAGGGCTTGACGCCGTCTCTCTTTAGCTTAAACCGTGATGGCCTTGATCACCTTAAAGGGTGACGCCGTCAGACTTTGCATTGTAAAACTCTCTGGCGCGTCATGTGTATTTTGTCATATCCACCTCTTTTGCCAAGCCATGACGCCGTCAAGAGCAATACTTGACGCCGTCAAGTGTATTTTTCCAGCAGCTTTGGAGACTTTGTCGTTTTCTTTACTTTTATGCTCAAAAAACGTCCAAAATGCTTCCTTTTCCAGATTTCTTCTCCAAAGTACCTAAAATGACAAAAGGAACGATTTAGGGCAATATTTGATCAAATAAATACGATTTAGGGCTTAAATGACCCCTAAAAGCGGTACACTTTTCGCTTCATCAAATACCCTTACACTTGAGATTTGCTTGTCCTCAAGCAAATGCGCTTTTATTCTAATCAAAAATACAAGTTAGGGGTCATTTAACGCTAATATAAAAGTAATTACAACAAATAGTCGTTCCACTTTAATCATAATAAGCACGGAGATTACAAACTAGCACCTCACAAGTAGTGTTTAGATACTCACATCTCTCAGGTGTCATAAAAGTATATCTCATAAATGAAAACGGATAATATCTCTCACTACCTGTCATAGCAAATAGATTACCATAGGCTTGGGAAAGGATCAAAAACCTCCTCCACTAGGCGTAAGCACCTAAGATAAACTATCAAAGAGGGCTTTTAAACGGGTTATAACGTGAGCTGTAGGGATATGATAAACACGGTTTTGTTGGATAAGGGTTATTTTACTGGTGGCGAGTTAAAGATCTTGATTAATTACATGTACAATATGGCGTTGCTAAGCCAAGACTAGACTCGACTTAAGCTAAAAACAAAATAACAAAAAACATAAAATAAACATAAAATGAAACGGGATGGTAGTCCGTATGTTTTTTCTACTTTTCTTTTTCTCTTTTTTTTTTGTATTTTTCTTGATTTTTTCGATTTTTTTTTCATACACTCTTGCCCTACCATCCAAAATAATACATCATAGGGGCGTTGCATTCCCCTTACACTTGAACTTTTACATAACTTTACAAATTGTAACACCCCAACCCGACAAGGGCAAAGGTGTCACAAATACGGATTCTTATCAGAACAAACACAAGCATATGACATACATAATACAATAGGATTCCAAGGGTTACAACTGAAAATCTGATATTACAAGGCTACAAATGAAATACACAATAATTACTAAGTCTGAATATAACTCTTCTAATCATCTCTAATCCAATTTAGCTAGTAAGGTCTTCTAAGTCCAAGGTCCTCTCTATTAATAGCCCAGCTTCCAACTAAAACCTGCCGCACACGAAAAGAAACGTGCGGCTGAGCTTAAAAAGCCCAGTGAACAGATATATATAATAAACGGAAATGAAACAACCAGAAATGAAAGCAAACGGATCTGAACAGATATAGCATAATGAAAAGATATAAATAAGGTACAAGAGTAAAGGTCTAGGACAGTAATCCACCACGAGCCCAGAAACAGAAATATCACATCCATGTAACCATATCAGAAATCCAGAGGGGATGCCTCTCAAGTACCCAGATAATATGAGGGGTGACCTCATGTATCCAACAGAAATATATGGAGTAGCTAGCTCCCAGAACATGAAAGACGTGGATTGCACCCATCATCAGTCACCACATATCAGATCATATCATCACATATCAGAAACAGAACGAACCTAGGATGCATCCATTCGCCCCCCAGAACAGATTGGCCATAATAAATCATATAGTGTGCATGCATATCAGAATCAGAATGGGGACGGTGTAACCAAATCACTAGGGCTACACGCTAGTCATGCCAGTGGTGCATCACAGACACGGCCATGTTACCTTCATGGCTAGGGAACAAATTTTGGCTCGGGTATCAAACTGGGAGTCAAAGGTCAAAGGTTCATATCATAATCAGAGTGTCATATCAGAAGGTTCAATATCAGAAGGTCAATATCAGAAGGTCAATAATCAAAGTTCCATAGCAACAGTTCATTTAAAAAGGTTTCTAATTAAGAGTCCATTTAAATAAATCTTTTAATAACGGTTTTCATAAAATGATCCTTCAGAGTAGTTTTCATAAAATGATCTTTCAAAACGGTTTTTCATAAAACGAACTTCAAAAATAGTTTTCTTAAGATCAATATATCATGCTTGAAAAACCCTTTCAAAATATTTTACTTAAAACATTTCCATCTCATATCAACAAGGTCTTCATATCATAGGTCCAAAATCAGAGATCAAAGGTCGAAGCAAAGGTGTCATAGCAAAGGATCTTAACAGAGTATCAAATCAGAGATTTAATAGATCAGAAAAGAATCATAGGAAACCTTACAGAGAAGGTCAGAATATCTGTACCTTATTACGGATGCAAATACGAATCACAGAAATAGAAACACAGAACAGATCAGGATCTCTCCTTCTTCACACCTAAAGGAATAGAAGACGAAATTACAGAAGATTCTAAGTCAGGTTACTATTTTGGTTTTCCTTTCCATTTTAAGTAACTTTATATTTTTAGTAACTTTCCAGATTTAGTAAGTTTCCAAAATTAGCATGTTTCCAGAATTAACAGATTTCCATATTTAACCAGACATTAATATTACAGATTTGGTTGAGTCTTCATTACACATATTTTGAACATGGGGTACATTTTAACAAGTTATGAAAGTTCAGGGTTACTCATGACAAGTTCTCATAGTTTAGGGTTTCAAATGCAAATTCACCAAGTTTAAGGGTCTAATATGAAAAATATCACATGTTACTGATTTAAACACTTAATTTATTCAGAAAGACACATTTAATCCTTTATGTTCCAATATTTACAATTTACACCCTTTAGTTATAATATTTACAAAACAAACCTTATACTTAGCTAATTCATGATTTAACCCCCATAGTATCCATATTTACCAAGGCCATCATAATTTAGAAAATTACAGAATGTTACATCAAAAATATCTATTGTACGAATTCAGCCCCTCAGATTTCAGAAATTACACAATTAGTCCCTTAAGTTTACAAACTTATAAATTAAATCATAATTCCATGTTAATTACACATTAAGCCCATAAATACTCAAATTTACACAAAACACCCTTAATACCCTTATTTACTCAGAATAACTTCAACTTTTCATAAATTATACTTTTAGTCCCTCTCTTTTAATAATTTTCAAAACGTACCCTTTAATTACCATAAATTCATTTTCTTGCGATATTTACACATATGGACCTCATGTTATATTTTTCCCACATTCTCTCAGATCTAGGATGACTTATAAAAATAACCCACAAGTTTGGAAAATTACAAAACACACCCTTCTTAATTAATTTCCGATCGTATATACTTTTTAAAATGAAATTACAAGCCCTAATTAAACCAATCATTAAGCCATCATTTGAACATCATTATAACCTCATTAAAAGACCAGAACCAAACCCTAATCAGAAAACCTAGATCGATTAACTTTTTATTTCTTTTTCTATCTTTATTTTCTAAAACCCGGTTTGACAAACAATTCCCCATAATTCGTATAAGCTTCCTAAGTTCAAACCAACATTTTTCCCAGGTTATAAGATGTATATAGAACTCATAAAAATTATAAAACCAACTCAGAAAAATCGCATAGCATATATTTGATTTTAGGTACGTTTTAGACCCCAATAATTACAACGACTCATCTAGGCCTCAATAAATCATTCCACCATCTTTCCCAGACCATAAACATCATATAAGGTCCAAATAAAATAAACATGACCCTCAGAAAATTCGTATTACATATTTTGGATTTTAGGTTTGTCTTAATCAATTAAATTCAAAACGACTCAAAAAACCTGCATGATTCGAGTTCCTTATTTTTATCAGGTTATATTTGACCCATAGATCACTAGAAAAATGCTAGATAATTTTTATAACATGTGGATTAGAGATCTCAGAATTATACCTATCGGATGGAGTAAAAACGTCAAGAAATGTGCCACGCCTAAAACAACGACCCATAAATCGAACCCCATTTTTCGTGGCCTCCTTAGGTTGTGTATAACACCAGAAAAATAAGCTTGCACCTCCATAAAATCGGATGAACACTAGGGAGAATTATTTGTGTGTGTTTGTTTATGCGGCTAGGATTTTATGAAAATGAAAAGGATTTAACTAAATAATGGGTATAGAGCCGAGCATAGGGGGAGGGATGGCCAAAAATCTCGGCCTAAACTTGGACTAAATCATACATAATTCTTTGATTGAGAATTTCCTAGTTTAGCATATTATTATTGATTTTAAGGATTTTATAAATAACTTGTTTAATTATTTAAAAATTTCGGCATACATATAAATTTTTGTGTGATCATTTAACTTTTGGTACATTACAAAATGTCACATGTAGAATAAGAATTAATTTTCTTAGTATCTTGATCATTTCCAGAAGTTTGGGATTCGTTTGGTGTTTTATAAACCTTTTATTTTAAGTTTCAAAGTTATAGGGGCATTTTTGTCTTTTACCATGCTTTCAGATTTTAGGGTTTTACACAAATAACTATTCTAATGACTCGAATTAAGATAATCGAAACACTTGGAGTACTTTTAAAATATTTAGCACATATGGGGGTAATAATGTTGTTCTTCCCCATTACTCCATTACACTAGTACTTTACCCATGAGTCCCAATCGTCCCAAAACAATATGTACAAGGATATGACTCGACTTAGCAACCATGTAATCAATTAGATAATTAACTTGGGGTTTAAACAAATGTTGTTACATTTAAGTGGGGTGTAAACAAATTCTTCCTTTAAGTAAAATGCTTAAAGGTCGAAACGAAAAGATAGGCTCTGAGGGGTGTACTAGGGGTATCGTGTACTAAAAATGAGTACAACGCAAAGGGTGTGGGAGAATTACTTGACCAATGTAGCCAATGTAATTATAACAAAAACACAGGTGTAAAACAATGGGTTAATCCTAATGCCTCTTATCATGTAGTAAATCTAACTACACGAATGTAGTCTCACTTGTGGCCTCGGAATGGTCCTAACGCAAGTTCTAGAATCTAAGTGCTACCGGTACACACATCATAGCATAAATGCTTTTCCTACCAATTCTAGGGGCGAACCTCACATATTTGGGGGTGGAAAATTTTTTAGTGGTACGGTTTTGTGCTAGTCATATAACTCCTATCCAGGAGACGCTCATTAAGATCAAAGTTTCACTCCTAAATGTTGTAAAAAATTTTAAATTTGGCACTAAAATTGCCCTAACAGGTATTTATCTCAGTTTTATTACACATCTACCATCAAACAAACAAAAATCAAGCGTAATAGCATTCTCTAAAGTATCGTACTTTACCCCCCCCCCCCCCCTTACACTTAAGATGAACATTGTCCCCAATGTTCAAATAACAAGATGTAAAAGTAAATAAGGTAAAAGAATGAAATCAAATACTCCCCTGATTCGTTTGGTGGATAAAGAGGTAACATGGTTAGATCTTCTTCCAAGGGAATGTAGAAGCTCCAAGACTAAAGCATCGCCAAAAGCTTGATTCCACAAACATTTCCTTGTCCAAAATAACCTGTTAAACCTGAGAAAACAAACATGAAAACCTGCATAACATCGGCGGGATAAATCTGTATAAGGATATAATGCTTGTGGAATGATAATTTTGCAGATTCATGGAGTTTATAAGTTAGAGATTTAATAAAAACTTTTTATGAAAACAAACTTTCAAAAATTTCAGAAAATTAAAACCTGACGCCGTCAGGTTGTAATTCCTAACGCCGTCAGAAATGATCTGACAGAATTCTCATGTTAAGTTTCCGGAAAATTTCTGGAAAAACCTATACCTTACTTCCTGGAAATCCTGCAAAATATCATTATGACTCGATACAAGCATTTGACTCAAACAATTACTAATATGTATGTTAATTTAATATTATTATGATTCATGTTCATTTGTTCTAATAAACCGATTTGGATTTCCCTTACACTTATCTTTTGCAAAATACCTTTATATGTAGTTAAGACGAAGTTAAAAACAAGGTAAAGCATTTTCACAATTTAGTTTTGAACATGAATCAATAATAATAAAAAAATAAAACACACATACGGAAGCAAATAAAATCAAACAAACAAACAAATAAACACACAAAGCAAATAAAGCTTGCATGCAATAAAGAAAACCAAGTGTCACAAATGTTTAAAGGCCAAAAGATGCCTAATCCTAAACTATTACAGACCAAATTGTTCCGAATCATACAACCATAGATTAAATTGTTTAAACATCATAACATCAAATCAAACGATCACTGGGGTGGGGGACCTTGGCGATAGTCGTAGTTTCGAGGGAGGTGCCCGTAGTACCCATATGGTGGGTAGTCCTGCTCACGTCCAGGGAAAGGGTCAATCTGCAGGTGTGGGTCCAACTGATCACGCGTAGATAAATGCTGCATCTGTCGAATAGTGTGATCATATATCCAGTCGAACCTCTCATCAACCCGGGTCCTCCAAGTATCAACCTGGCCCATCCAGGCCCCCTGGTGAGCCTGCCAATCCCCTCTGCTCATGTGCCGGTAGTAATCTGCCGTACCAGCCTCATAACCCCCATGTTGCTGCTGCTGATGCTCCTCTTCCTCATCATCCCCACCACCAACATCCTCAGCTCCGTCTGGATTATACCACATAAAGGTCCCATCATCCATCTCCATAACAACCTCCATCTGCTTCAGGGTCTAACCTTCACTGTCCTGCATGCATCACTACCACTCAAATACCTCATGACCTCGGGCCTGAGGACTCCATAGGATCGGGCCAGCCGGGTGACAAACATCCCACCATAAATCCTATCTCCTTCCCTTTCCCCAACTCCACCATTCAGAAAGCTAGCTACCCAAAATGGGATGTTGCAGTAAACCTCATCTGAGTAAATGGTGTACAAATAGAAGAGGTCTGAAGCAGTGACGCGGTGGTGAGAGCTGTGGCGCCCTGTCAAGCTGTAGATGAGACATCTATGGGTCAACCTAACCCTAGGTTCCCTGATTTGAGATGCCACAGTAGTCGAGGTGTACACACCATCTCCAATAGTCGGCCAGAACATGGAACATCTAAAATCATTCCTCATTGTCTGTCCATGCAACAACCTAGTCATGAACCCTGCTTGAGTGGTTTCATGCTGACTGTACAACCCTAGTCTCCATCCAAACTCAGTAACCGAGCATGTCCTAAGCTCACCCCCCAGCCTAAAATAGATTGTGGTTCTGGCCACATCGGTCCTTGCCTCGGCCATGTCAAAGTGAAAAGTGGCAAAGAATTCACGTACCAATTCGTCATAGACCGGCTCTTGAATTCTAAACAGGTTTTCCCACTGAGGGCCGGTGAATTCATCAGTCTGAAAGCTTTGGAGAAAGGTTTGCTCAAGACCTTCCCTCCTCAAAAAGCTCCAATCTACCACGGCCCCATTTTCAACTTTGTGTTGTAGCAATTGGGTGTATTTAGTCGTGGCAGCATCGTCATTGAAGACACCCCAACTGTGGACCGTTTTGCCAAAGTTCTCTTGTTGAGATCTAGATGAACTCCCTCTGCTAGGTCGTTGACGCTTACTCATTATCTGGAACAAAGCAAGGAGGAACACAAAGGGTTAATTTGTGAATCAAAGAATTAGTTTGAGCATCAGACAAGTCTGACACCGTCACTCTTTGCTAGGTGACGCCGTCAGGTTCGACCAAATTCAAATCCAAAATTACGAGGGAAAAATCAATATTCAAACTTCAGGTTCATAAACCAAAAGCCCCTTTTTACAGCAAAATGGGTGATTGGATCATAGGTTATGGTTCAAATTCGTGGCCTCCCAGTTAGTGAATAGACCCATTTGATTGCCAATCATCAAATGCTTTAATTATTGCTAAATAACACTAATTAAAGGACATTATGAGTTCTAAGCGTGAATCAATCCTAGGGTTTCATGAGTTGGGGGGTTTCGAAATTGAAGAATCCTATGAGTAATTGAAGCGAAAAGAATGAATAAAAATTACTTACCACGTGGAGATTGGTAACGAAAGTTGGTGAATTGGACCTTGGAGATTCGTGGGTGGTGTTGGAGTGGATATGGTTTGTGGGGTTTGTGATGAAAGTGATGGAAATAAAGTTATTATTGTTGTGCAGACGAGGTGACGGCGTCACGTTCAAAGTCTGACGCCGTTAGACCAGCGTAATTTACCACTTTGTGCCAGTTTACAGATGAGCCCCTTGTATTTTGAGTGACCAGCTTGTCAGGGTCAATAACCCTGATAGCTAATCTCGTTAACAAGTTCCTCCTGGGTCAAATGTTTTGTTACTATCACGGGATGTAGTAAAATGTTGGAAAGGGTCGGTTGACGTCTCATTCAGGTTCCAATCTCCATCACGGCAGGTATTCAGGGAGTGAGGGGAACTTTTCCAGGGGGTTTTCGAAATGAGGGTGCGCTTGAATTGAATTCTTCTCACACCTGGCTTAAAGCCAAAAGATCGTTTCCTAGCTTCATGAAAGTTAGGGAGCGTGACAACCATGCTTCCCACGAAAATGCAATGATCTTGAGAATTCTTTTTCTCGCGAGGGGATCCAAATGGATAAGAGGGTTTTAAAGGTGAAGGCTCGGGGAGATGAGTTTCATCATCCCATTCGTTGTATGGTTCATTAGGGACCGAGAGTTCAAAGATCTTCTCGATCTTTTTGTGTGAAGCTTCTTCCCTAATTTTCTCCTTTATTCTCGTGATAAACTTTTCTGCTAGTTCCATGAACATATCTTGGGTGTTTTTCAAGTGTGTCTCTAATTCCTGGATCCGTCTCTCTTGGTTGTTCAAGAAAGTTAGCATTATCCCTTCAAATTCATCTTGTCGTGAGAATTGATGAAACGTATGTTTACCAATTGTGTTCACACACTCATCGGGATTTTCATCAGCCGTAGGTGTCTCGGCTTTCATTAATCTCTCAACCTGCCTTTTTATGTTTTCGAACAGTTGTTCTTGGGTTGCACTCATGCAATTTAAAATCGCTTCTTCCGAGAACGTTGAGTCTTTCCATTCTTCTTCTTCGTACTGTGCTAAGTCCTCAATGACTTCCCAGCACTTATCGACACTGAGCCTGCTCAGCCTTTCATTGGCAGCGTAATCTATGGTTCTTCTAGTTTGATGGTTTACGCCATCATAAAATCGTTGGATTTGTAGCCAAGAATCCATGCCATGGTGAGGGACTTTTTGGAGTAAGTCCTTGAATCGAGTCCATGCCTCGTAGAGGGTTTCGCCTTGACGTTTTTGGAACATCAAGATATCATTCCTTAGCTTGGTAGTTCTTCTTGGTGGGAAAAACTGAGCGAGGAAACGAGTGGTGAGATCATCCCAAGAGGTGATGGATCCTGCGGGTAGACGCTCTAGCCATTGACTGGCTTGGTCCCGCAGAGAGAATTGAAAGAGACGCAGTCGGGTCGTCTCTCGAGTGGCAACACCAAGGTCTATGGAATCAACGATTTTAAGAAAGTCCTTGAGATGTTGGTTAGGATCTTCGGAACGAAGTCCATGGAATGCGCATCCGCTTTGCACCAACCGGATGGTGTCGGATCACAAGGGAGTGACATTGGCTCCTTGAGTGAGCTCAATGGTGTTTCGATAGCCATGGTGGCTAGGACGAGAGTAGTCTCCTAAGGTACGGGCTCTAGGAGGTGGATGTTGTTGTGCTGGTGGGTTGTTGGGATCAAGGATATTACCACCTTCCATGATGTCGGATGGCAATGGTTACGAACAAAGAAACGAAGAAAAAAGATAGACTAAAGAAAATCTAGAAAAATAAAATAAAAATCTCACTAGAAAGGAATCTAGTGAGTAGACCTAATAAAATAAAAATTCAACCTAAACAATAACTATTCCCCGGCAGCGGCGCCAAAAACTTGATGCGTGGTTTTGCGACCTTACAACAGGTTTTACCTCTCGAGGGATCTCAAGAGGCTTGCAATCCCCACCAAGCAGTGTACCTGACCGATGTAGTATAGTGAAGTGGCAAGTACCGGGGGATTGACCGTTCTCTAGGGGAATAGTGTCGTTAGGATTGAAAAACTAGTCTAATAGGTCTAAGGGTGAGGGAAGATTCTTTTTGTATTTTTATATTTTTTTATAAAAGCAAGTAAAATCTCGGGTTTGAAGGAGTGGGCGGAATTAGTTGCTAGTCAACTAACCCAAATAACTACAAATAAAATAAAATAACTGAAAATGAAAAGGTTGTGAAACTTATATGGGGAGAAATGTGTTTACTTAGATTTCCTTACTCCCTAACTATCTTTTACCGGTTGATTAGTGTGTATTAATTGCGTGGATGACGGGTGTATTCCCTTTTAATACCAATCGTGGGGTGGCGTACGTACTTCCCCAACTCTACAAGCTCCTACTTCACTCCTATGTCGAGCCGGCTAGGAAGCTCCTAACATGGGATCACTAGAATTCGCTCATGCATTAAATACAACCATAATAACCTTAGTACGCATTGGTTCATGTTTCTTAAGACGTTCAAGCAAATTACCGTATAGGAGGTTAGCCAGTTTTCTTAAGCCTAACATCGATAAACAATCACCCAATACAATTAATAACACACTAACAACTAATAATCAATAGTTAGGTTTCATTAGATCTAAGCAAACACAAGATAAATCTAGCCTAGCATGTTAATTAAAAGACAAGAACAAGATATAATCAAACAACACATAGACATATTGATTGATTAAGTGATTACTTATCTTCAATTAAACATGGGAGATCCAAGGGTATGAAAACCCTTAAAAATGGCAGAAATTCGTCTTAGGGTTTCTCCTCACAAAGTTGCACTCTAATGACAAAAAATTGCAAAACTATATATAGAACTTAGTGGCTGACGGCGTCATGTTGTAGATCTTGACGCCGTCACCTCGCCGTGGCTAGGGTTCCCGGATGGTCTTCCTGACGCCGTCCCTCTTTAATCCTCCAAAATCCGCTCTGGCCTATCAAGGCTTGACGCCGTCAGAATAGGGCTTGACGCCGTCTCTCTTTAGCTTAACCCGTGATGGCCTTGATCACCTTAAAGGGTGACGCCGTCAGACTTTGCATTGTAAAACTCTCTGGCACGTCACGTGTATTTTGTCATATCCACCTCTTTTGCCAAGCCATGACGCCGTCAAGAGCAATACTTGACGCCATCAAGTGTATTTTTCCAGCAGCTTTGGAGACTTTGTCGTTTTCTTCACTTTTATGCTCCAAAAACATCCAAAATGCTTCCTTTTCCAGATTTCTTCTCCAAAGTACCTAAAATGACAAAAGGAACGATTTAGGGCAATATTTGATCAAATAAATATGATTTAGGGCTTAAATGACCCCCTAAAAGCGGTACACTTTTCGCTTCATCAATTTTACATGATTTGCTTGTAAATTTTGCATCCACACTATGTCATTTTGGCACATAATGAATTAGGTATGCCTATCACTATGAACTCATAGACGTCATATAGTCATACACTAGTGTCAAAATCTATAAGTTAAAGTAGTCGCGAAATTGTCCTAATTCCTTGGTCATCATTTCGCTTTCTTCCAAGTGATACACTATTTTGCAAGGGAAGGTTAGATACAAGCCTAGTAGAACTCGAAGTAGGTTTGACAACTTAAATATTTCATCCAAAATATTCAAGTAATTTTAACTTGCGATCGCAATTGTTAAATTTCATATCCGAAACATTATATTCAAGCCTTTTAACAACATATGTTAAAACACTCATCCAAATGCACTTCTTAAGACCAAGTATATTCATTTGCGTTAGTTCATCTTATCCTTATAGGTTTGTCATCGTGTTTTGTCGTCAAGCTCACCTCATAGATAATGAGGATCGAACTTATCCATCGGTTTTAGGGTAGAAAAAAATGTATCATTCTATCTCGCCAAGAGTATGTTAATACTCTCTTTCTTCCAAATAACGGGCAATATTCCTATACGAAGATTGATATTTTTGAGCATTTTCTTTTTTGTCGTCAATCTTGATCACCTACCGACGTGCAGCGATCTCACATGTAGAAACCTGTAGAATTCCCCAGTCATTAGTAAACGTTAATCTAATATAAACCCATCATTACAGTTCACTTAACCATTTTTACGAGCAAAATTTCAAAATTTTGTTTATTACAATTCTATTCAAAAACGTTGTTACGTGATTCATGATACTTGGAAACGAGCTCACACATGCACCACGACAATCCAAATCACAATCAAACACCAAACGGACCCTTAAATCTATTCTAGGCCTGTTACTATTCAAGCCCAACTAAACTCAAGCCAAAATTTTTATTTTCTCTTTTATACTAATCGACCCAACACACATTTACTTAGCCACTTTTATTCCCTATTTCAACACACAAGCCACACTTTATTTTACATGTTTCGAATCCTCATACTTCAATTATTCAGGATTGACCAACTTTTTCATCTAGTTCGAACGTTTGAATCATAAACGAGACCTAAAGCTAACTCACCTCGACACAAACACAAACTCATTCGAATGTTACTCAACACATCCAAGAACTATTTTTACTATGAGATTTGCATGGTTCCTAGTCGAAATGAGTTCTATAAACACTAACACACTTTTCCTATATTCTTGGTCACGTTAAAAATGTCATTTGGACCATATATGTGTCGAATATATTTTGTAAATGTGCCACTTGATATAAAACCGAAACACAAACACATTCACACCCCTTGAAGTTTTATTCCTTGTGTTTCCTTATCCCATCCATTCGAATCCTAGGCATCACCAACTGGTCCCTAAAATACTATATAATCGACATTCATGCACATACATATACTGCCAAGAACCATTCGAAGAAACAGGGACCATTATTCTAGGCATTCGAATCCATTTTTCCAAAGGATCAATGTTGATCTCGATTCTTTTGTTATAGCACTATCGAGTTCATGCAAAAACCTTCGATTCCTAGTCCATATCATCGAGTTCTCAACACCATTTTTGGTGTGGTAAGGTTGTTCGAACCTTTATCTATCCATATTTATGATCATACACTTTTTATTTCACTCGACTTTCATTACTAGCTTTCATTTATTTTATTTGAGCATTCGTTATTTATTTTGCATATGCACTTGACCTCCAAATTCTATGGATGGCTAGGAATTGAGAACTACAATCATTCGACACTATAATCATTCGACACTTACTTCATCGTATTAATACTTATCGAGACCTCTTTTGAACTTAGATTGCACATCGAACATATAAAAACCATTCTAGTCATTTTGGATCTTTTGTAATCGACTAAGAAAATGCACCATTTAAATCCTTTCTATCGAGTACCATACAAATTAAATTGCACAACTCGTTTCTCAATAGTCCAAACAAATAAGCAGTAAAAATAAGCTTTCCTAATAAGCTCATATGACACCTTTTTAAAGCTCAAACTAAATCACTATCGAACCAGTTTTTAACTTAACAATTATATCGAGTGTGCTTTTTAGCCCACTAAGCTTATAATAAGCAAACTGAATAAGAACTGGGTATAAGCAGTTCGAATATATTTTTAGGACCATGAAATAAGCCCAAAACCAGGCCCAAACTCTTTTGAAACCCATCGGATCGAATTCTTTTATTGGGCCTTGTTTTTAATCGATTAAAAGTCCAATAAGCTGAAAATAAGCTCTTTTAGGTAATAAGCAGTTTTTACAAACTTAATTAAGCTATTTAAGGCTGTTGAAACTTTCGAAAAACTTAAATTCATAAGTTTGTGAATTTTGGACTTAAAATGCAAAATATGTTACTATTTGGGTTAAAAATGTAACTTTCGTATAAATATGTACTAAACTTCCATTTTTATGACTTGAGGGTAGAAATGGATTATATAGTAACCCTAAGCTATAAAATGTCATATTGAAACATTTTTGGACCAAATATGTAACTAAAACCTAACCAAGGACTAACGGTGCAAATGTTTCACAGTTAGGGCTAAAAGGGTAAATTTACTATAACTTCAAGGATCAACCAGTAACTTATTTTATATACTTTTTCACTAATGTTTTATTACATTTTGTCCTAAAAAGCCATTTTACAATTCGTACGATTTATATAACAAACGTTACGTTTATATTTACGTAACGTGATTTTAACGAATAAACGTAACTTATCATCCACCAACTTTCGAAGAGACGATATTTACGGAATCAATAAACATAAAAATATGATAATATTATATATAATATTATTTTTGAACTTTAAGCATTTTAAGCATATCATCTATTCTCATCACGGACAAATTCGTTATCCGATATTTTTTCACAATCATTATTCACATTGAGTCAATCTTAAACCATCGAAAGCTCAGACTTCCCTATTATTCAGGTCGTGTGTTGGAGCCATTCCTGACCAGATCTACACACACTCCTTGTGTTAGATGAATACTTTGAATGATGTCTAGTCTAGCAAGCGGAATTTACTAGCTAGCACTTAGAAGATTTATTTGTTTGTGTTTTGTATTAACGAATCAACAAAGAATGAATAATGAACAATATACTTCAACTTCAACGATTCAATATTATTAATAAATAATACGAGTGATCTCCTATCACTAGGGTTTACAACCTTGAATCTTAACAAAGCAATACTTAATACAATCGTAAAACTTCCGTGTACCAAAACTTTAACCTAGGTAATCCTTTTATAGACTAAGGATTCCTTCACAAGATAACTATCAACCTATCATTATAAGATATACATTAAATCTTTTCTATAATTATCTTCACACGAAATCATAAACAATACAAACTTCTTCATTCAACAGTACTAACTGCTTAAGTCTTCAAAACTCTTCAGCAATACTAACTTTCATCTTCAACAGTACTAACTGCTATAGCTTAATTTCCTAACAATCCTCCCCTAAACTTATGATTTCTATCCAAATCACTAAGTTTCTTCAAATTAAGCTTCTTCCTCTTAATGTGGAAAATTCTTTCAAACATCTATCCCATCAATCACTTTAGTCTTTGACTTTTCTTTGCTCTACAAGGTTGAAAATCTTTGTAACTAATAAGTTTGCCATCTCAGAGTCTTCTTCAACCTTGAGTCTTCCTTGTATCATAGCCACTAACACAAATATTCTGGGTGGATAGTCTTTTTCCACCAACATATAGATTTCTATCCCATCTGGAGTAGAAACTCTATGTACTCCACACGATTCAAACAAATACCAATACAAATCTTTAACTTGTGCTTCAAATCTCCACATTGACTCTTCACTATCAGGTTCATAGATTCTCTTCAACTGAACCCATAATTCTTTGTCTTTGTCTTCAATGGGATCTTTATCTCTGAATCTCTCTTTTACTAAGCTCCATAGTTGATTAAGATCTTCTCTGTCAAAACCTCTGAGTAAATCTTCAAACAACTTGTACCTTTCAGAAATATCACCAAGTCTGATTATCTTCCATCTTTTCATTCTTCAATCAGTGAACAATTCCCAGTCAATGATTGGATGTTTTACTTGTAAAGGTTTGATATAAGAAGATTCTGGAACAATCATCATCATACTCTTGATCTTCTCATTTGTTAACCCTTCTTCTTCAGACTTTTGTTTCTTTGCAGCATCAGATTCAAGAACCTCTGGTTGTCTTTTCTTTTTCCTTGTCATGTCCTCTCTGATTGGATTATTCAGCCTTGCATATACTTCAAAGAATTTCCTTTCAATCTCAGCATCTGTCCATCCAGTCAAGTCACTCATCTTGTAATTAGCTTGATTCTTCAAATAGTGCTTCATGAAATTGACTTTCTCCTTCCTGGTAGGTAACTTGATCTTGTAACCAGACTTTTGCCTTTCTCTGATTCTGTGCATTAAGTTACTCCAAGTAGCTTCTTTATTTGTCTTCAAGATAAATTCTTTGAGCATCTCTGACTTTTCTTCTTCATTTAACTCCTGATCATTAAGAACCATCACAGCATGAGCTTTTATAATACAATCAGAATCCAACAAATATTGAAGTTGCTCATTAAACTCTTCTTGATTAAAATCTTCAGTTCTTGTTCTATCCATGAAACCAGCTATGTTCTTTTCATCATCAGCAGCCATTTTCCTTGCTAATTCCTCATCTTGAGCAATCTGAGCTTTCTTAGCTTCTTCATCAGCCAATTCTTCTTCTATCATTTGCCTTGCAACTTCTGCATCACGATTTATCTGAACTTGAGTTTTTGGTTTTAATGTCTTGAGCCTTTCAAGTTCTTGAGCTGCTTCCTCTTCCTCTTGTGTCATAGCTCTTTTACCTTTATCAGCTCTTCTTCTTTCATAAACTAGCTTAGCTGAAGTGTCACCAGTTGGAACTTCTTGATGCTCTGTCTCAGCAGTTGGAACTGCTTGATGCTTTGTCTCAGCAGTTGGAACTGCTTCAACAGTCTGAACTTTTTCTGCTTCATGGGTATCAGTCTGAACTGCTTCAAGTTCTTCTTCTTCTTCCATATCTGCAATACCAGAACCTATATCAAATTGTTCTTCTTCCTCTTCATTATGCCTCCCCTGAGAACTTGATCCATCTTTGTCTTTACCAAATTTCCTCCCCTGTTTGGAAGAATTTCCACCATCAGCATCATCTGAATCATCTGAGTCATCACTAGAAGAATCATCATCCAATACCATTCTTGCCCTTTTCTGCTTGAGTTGATCTTTCAACTTCTTCACCTTTAAAGATAACCTTTTAAAAACTTTAGCCGAATTCTCCTTGTGGGCTTTGAGTTCATCCTTGGTGCTTGCAAGATCTGTCTCCAAACTTTCAACTTTGGCAACTAACTTGGTACATAATTCCATCATTGCATTTTGGTTAGAACTTGTTGGATCGATATACTCTGACCAAACTAACTTGTAGCTTGTCTACGGTTTAACAACCTTGGATAAATCCAAACTGTTAATAGTGAAACACTGATATACTTTATTGAGTATGCGGAATCTACTTCAACAAAGCTAAGAAGAATTAATAAACAACTTCGAATATTATTAAAACCTTGAACCTGCTCTTTACACAGATTCACTAACAAACTCTAATCACTAATACTCTAATAAGCTTCTAATATTCGTATCTCTAATCGTATGAACTTGTCTCTCTAAAATCGTATCTCTAATGCCAACCTAGGGATCCTTTTATAGGCACAAGGAAAACCCTAGTCGGTTTACAATACTTGAACGACAAGTAATTCTAATTCTAATTCTAATCTAATACGAACATTCTAGAATTACACATTAGTCCTTAAACATATTTGCATAACAGTCCTTCAACGAGCAGCAATACTTTGACTTATTTAGCAGTACTTTGACTTCCAGCAGTACTTTGATATTCCAGCAGTACTTTAACTTTATAACCCAACAATCCTCCCCTAACTTGAATTCTACTTGCTTGATTTCAAGTTCCTTTGTATTTCTTTAACTTCAATCATTTTTATCTTCAAGGAAAGGTTGTGTCTTTGAAGTCTGTCTAGTTGTTTTGTTATCATCAATGCAATCAGTATCTGCAATCTTTATCAGCAACAATTCTTTTCAGCAACTTATCTTTTCAGTAACTCAGCATCATATTGGCAGTAGGTACATCAGATCTTAAAAGTTTCATACTATTCTCATCACTTCCAGGTGTGTTAACTCCTGTGAGAGGTGAATCATTGAAAACTTAATGGATTTTGATGTCTCTTTACGAAAGCCATTAACTCTGGAGTAGCCAATGTTTAGGTTTAAGAAACCATGGTACATTGATAACCATATGATTTTTAGCAAATCATCAGCTATCAACGGATTTGATTAGTCTTTACCAAATAGCCGTTTGCTTTTGGACTAGCTAGTTCTTTTAGTACAATCACTTTGAGAAAGTACTGTTTAACTAGCAGTACTTTGAAGAAAGTACTTATTTTTCAAAAGTTTTATATAATAATTAAATCATACCAGTAGTTATGCATTAATCTTCAAATTCAGTTGTCCACTTGATGAACAATTTTATGACCATCAATGCTACTTCATTCTCTTGTTCCACTTCCATGCCATGCTCTAGCATCCTGATCATCAGATCTCTTGTAAGTGGATATCTCTGTTCTGCTAGCATATGAATCATAGTGCCATCCTCTAACTCCAAAACATGTATTCCAACTGATTCAAAGAATCTCCATCTGTTAATCTCCCAATTTTCTTGATTTTCCCACAAAGTACTATCCTTTGTTTCCTCTGTTTCCCAGATGGTTGTGAGATCTCCTAGCAATATCAAACCTACTCCTTGTGGTGGAATATGCTCAAAGTAAGTTTGCACTTGTAGATATAACTGAAGCATATCATATCTGTCAATCAGATGTAGTATATCCCATAACGAATTGAATACTCTAAAACTTCCATCTTGTCTATGAAAGATCAGATAATCTCCTTCTTGTGATTCTACAACTGAAAAAGTAGATATTTTGGACTTCTTATCAGCATCTTCTTTTAATTTTGGATGTTCAAAGTCAACAACTCTGAGGTAATTCCTTAGCTCATCAACTGTGTCTGTTCTTAATTCAAATGTATCCTTGAACTTCTTTGATGGCTGTTCATCAGATGTTGTTCTTTTCCTCTTTGAGCTCCTTGTAACAGCTCTTTCCTTTCTTCTATCTTCAAGCTTCTTATCTTCAAACGAAATAATGCTTGCAAGATCCTTTTCTATAGCTTCCCTAACAGCATCATACAGATCCTTCATCTCTGTATGTGTCAATTTCACCAAACCTGTATATCCTTGACCTTTCAGATAAGCCATCATATCATTCCTTTCTCTAGCTTTACTAATTGGCCTTTGTGGTTGAAAAATAAGCTTCCTAGATTCTTCAACATCTAACTTAGCTTGCAATAGTCTAGCTGCTTCCTCACCTTTGGCAATCTGAATTTCTCTTAACTGTACCAATGTCAGCTTCTTCTTCTTCTTTTCTACCATGACCCCTTTACCTTTGTCTTATGGATCTAACTCCTGGGTAGGTTGAGAAGAATTATGAGGTTGTTGTTCAACTTCATGAATACTGATGCCTCTTTGACTTGACATATTAATCATAATGTCAGCAATCGTTTCATCATCACTGTTAGTATGAGCTATAACATCTTCTTCCTGAGCTAGTTTGGAAGGTCCAACTTCCTCTTGAACTTGATTCGAAGGACCAACATCTTCCTCAAAATCCAAAGTTCTTGGTGTAATTATAAATTGCCTCACAGTACCTTGAAGAGCAGTACTTTCAACATCAGCTCCTTCCAAATTTACTTCCTCAGTATCACCACTTCTAACTTCAACAGCAGCTTCTTCAATATTGATTTGCTCTGTTTCATCACTCTTCCTCTCAGCAGTTTCTTGAGGAATATTTTCAGGTGGTGTCATCTGAGTATCATCAATAAATCCAGCATCTTGATAAAATCCAGCATCTTCATTCAAATTCTCTAAATTCCTCCCCAATTGGAATGAAGACTGCTTCTTTGACTTTTTCTTCTTTGACTGAGAAGCCTTCTTAGGTTTCTGACCACTCCTCTTCTGAGACTTTACCCATAACCGGTGGTGTTGAACTAGTGGCCAAACAAACTTCTTCAATCTTTGATACTTAGTCTTTAATTTGACTATCTGAGCAGCTTGAGCCTCACTCTCCTTCTTCAGCCTCCTTAACTCCCTTGTCAAGGCATAATTATCCATCTCTGCCTCTTCTTCATCAAATTGCTGAGACACATTTGTGGAAGTATAATTATTAGGAGATGGTGGTTGATTCATACCTTGGTCTGACTCCTCATGGATAGGAATGGACATAGGAGCAGCATCTTCCCTAGTAGCAGTATGTGGAGAAGCAGTATGTTGAGAAGCAGTAGGTTGAGGAACACTATCTTCTCTTGAAACTGGAGACTCATGACTTGCTGATTCAGAGTTTTCTTCTTGCTCTTGCTCTTGCTCTACATCTCTAACTACTTGTGCAACTTCCAATATATGAGCAGTCAAAGGTGTGTTTGTTCCAGAAAACTTGATACTCTTCTTAGATATAAAAGTAAACACCTTTGGTGGAAGTTTGACAGTGGGTAAAAAACTTTGAGGTTTAGGGACATCCTCAAGCTGTGTGTTCAAGAATAATTGAACAAACCTAGGATACATCAAGAATGGTTTACCATTAGTAATGTGTGAAAGCATACCATCAAGAATAAGTCTTGAAAAGTTGAATCGTTGATCGGTAGCCAAACCCACTAAAGCAGATGCAATATTTTGACCAAATTGATCAAAAGAAGTACTCTTGGGACTTAAGCAATGAAGTAAGACATGAATTAGATACTTCCAATGAGAACAAAACAAAGGCTTCTGAAAAGTAAGTTTCGTAAGATCTCCCTCATAGCCTATATCTCTTAAAGTGTCCCAAAGTACTTGTTTGTCAAAACGAACAACTCCTCCTTCATCATTAAACATCAAAGCATCCCTAATTGTGGCTTCAGCAATCCGAATTGTTCTTCCAGCAACCGCAGCCCTAATGAAAGAATCATCCTCATCCGTTGCAGTAGCCCAAAATTCTTGTATCCATGGACCAATAACGTCAGGATCAACTAAAATGGAGTAGTTGATGGAAGACCCAGTCAAGAAATCGATGATCGCATGAAAGTCAATATTGTCCCCTGTTTTGTCTAAATTAGCGATCATGTTGTGTTTGCTAATTGTGATTCGATTAGCCATGATGAATCGTAGAGAAGGATACGTTTTGAATGTGTGTTTCGTTAAAAAGATTGTGGTGGAAGAGTGAATGAGAGATCTCGGATTAAGTTAAAAGGCGGTGAATAGGTGAGAGTTTCTTTAAATAGGATTGAAACAAATCAAACTCAAAATAATAAAGTTACCGTTTTGATGGACTTATTATCTTCGCCGTAATGAATTAATTAACCGTAGCCCCACATTTTTTGACCGTTGGAACAGTACGTCCACGTAAGCAGTACGTTGAAGCAGTACGTTGCTGAGCCAGTACGTTAAGTAACAAAGCAGTACGTTCCATCTTCTTATCCACAACCAACACTTCAAACTAAACCAAGAACTTGTAAATGACGCATGCATAAGTTCTAATTAATAAATATGATGCCTCCCCTCAAATACAACATAGGTTCTAAACTAAACTACGAAAAACCAATACTTTCATTAAGAACTGAAAGAAAGTATACTAACTAATACTAAAGCCTCCCCTCAAATGTAGCCTAGTAGTTAATCATCCCAATGCTCACAACTAAGTGGTTGAATCTTGAAACATCAAATCCCTTTGTGAGTAGATCAGCTACATTATCATCTGTGTGAACCTTGACCACATTTATAAGCATGTGCTCATAACAATCCCGAATGAAGTGATGCCTAATCTGAATATGCTTGGTCTTGGAGTGATAAACTAGATTCTTCACAATACAGATGGTACTCTCATTATCAATGTTGATAGGAGTGTTTTTGTAGTTGAATCCATAATCCAAGAGTTGATTTTGCATCCACAAAACTTGTCCACAACAGCTTGCAGCAGTAACATATTCTGCTTCAGTAGAGGAGGTTGCTGCAATCGTTTGCTTCTTACATTGCCAGGAGACTAATCTTCTTCCAAGATATTGACATCCTCCTGTGGTTGATCTTCTATCATAGTTATCTCCTGCATAATCACTATCTGAAAAAGCTTCCAAGTGAAAAGGTGACTCCTTAGGATACCATAATCCTAAATTTGGTTGATGCTTGAGATATCGAAAAATCCTCTTGACTGCATACATATGAGAAACCTTGGGTGTAACCTGATATCTTGCACACAAGCATACAGCAAACATGATGTCAGGTCTTGATGCAGTTAAGTACATAAGACAACCAATCATTGATCTGTAAAGCTTGACATCCACAGCTTGTCCATCTTCATCCTTGCCTAATGGTTTATTGTTATCAATGGGTGTGGTGGCAGGCCTGAGATTTGGAAGGTCAAATCTTTTAAGTATGTCTGCAACATACTTTTCTTGATTAATGAAGATTCCCTCTCTTGTTTGTCTAACTTGAAGCCCCAAAAAGAAAGTTAATTCTCCCATAGAACTCATTTGAAACTCCCGCTACATAAGTTCTTTAAATTCTTTCACCATAGACTTCTTTGTGGCTCCAAAGATAATATCATCCACATAGACTTGGAGTAACATAATGTCTTTCTTATCCCTTTTGATAAACAAAGTCTTATCAATTGCTCCTCTCCTGTAACCATGTTGTAATAGAAAATTTTAGAGTCTCTCATACCAAGCTCTGGGAGCTTGATGAAGGCCATACAGTGCCTTGATCACCTTATAGACTTTGTTTCGATGTGCAGGATCTTCAAATCCAGGAGGTTGTTTAACATAAACTTCCTCAGAAATTATGCCATAAAGGAAAGCACTTTTTACATCCATTTAGTAGACAGGAAATCCCATGTATGATGCAAAGGCAAGAAATAACCTTATTGCCTCTATCCTTGCAACAGGAGCAAACACTTCATCATAATCCACTCCTTCTTCTTGGCGATATCCTTGTGCAACCAATCTAGCTTTATTTTTGATAACATTCTCTCTTTCATCTCTTTTGATTCTGAAAACCCATCTTGTACCAATGACTCTTTTGCCATCTGGTAGATCACATAATACCCAGAATTCTTGAAGCTTGAATTGTAGAAGCTCCTCTTGCATGGCTTCAACCCAACTTTCATCAGCTAAAGCTTGAGCTACCTTCTTGGGTTCATCTTGAGATAGAAAACAAGCAAACAGACATGTTTGTTGATCCTTGTGATTCATCCTGTTTTGTTTGTAAACAAAGCTAAGTAAAGCAGTATGTTGCTTAGAAAGACCTTTAACTTTGTTTCTTGTAACCACTCCTGAAGAGGGTGATCCAATAATGTTGCTTTGAGGATGAGTTTTATGAACTCTCAATGTAGGAGTTGGTGGAACTGGAAGATCAGATTCCAAATTAGTAAAATCAATCCCTTCATTGGTAGTTGAGAAAATACCTTCTTGATTAAGCTCATCATCAATTTCTTCTAATCCAGGAATGTTAGCATTATCCAAATCATCATCATCAACATTGGAATCATCAGCATTGTTCCAATTTGATGGTTCTAACACACCAGAAGTACTGTCAAAAGGGTCATCAGTACTTTGATCAAAAGTACCGTGGGCAGTATCTTGAAATTTACCCTTTTTCTTTGCAGCTTCATAAGCCCTCCTTTGTTCATCTTCATAGGATTTTGCTATAGTTTCTTGAAAAAGCATCCTATTAAGTTCATCTTGTATGGCTTGATCTTCATCAGATACTGTATTGGTTGGTTGAGCAGTACTTTGTTCCTTATCAATAACTTCAGGTTCTTTGTCAGGAACATCTTCTGGTCTAACATTGACTCCATGAACAATGTACTGTGAATCATCTTCTTTGTGATTAGCCTGATTCTCTTCTCTAACAGGCACATAATTCATAGATGGAGTGAACTTGAGATCAAGATCAAACATCCAATCAGGACCTTTACCTTTCTGAGTTTCTTTATCTTCCAAAAATTCAACATGAAGACAATCTTGAACCTTTTTGGTACTCCTGTTATAGACTCTAAAACCTTTGCTATTTGTACAATAACCTAATAGATATCCTTCATCTGACTTACCATCAAATTTTCCCAGAGAATCAATGGTATTTAGAATAGTCAGAGAATAGCCAAAAGGTTTTAGAAAACGAATGTTTGGTTTCTTTCCCATTAGTAACTCATAAGGTGTCTTCATCTGAGGTTTAGTTACTGAAACTCTATTTAATACATAGCAAGCAGTACTTATGGCTTCAGCCCAAAAGAGAATAGGTAATTGGGAATCTGCAAGCATTGTTCTAGCTGCTTCTATCAAAGTCCTGTTCTTTCTTTCTGCAACACCATTCTGCTGTGGTGTTCTAGCAATGCTAAACTCTCTCTTGATCCCTTTTTTGGCACAGAATTCATCCATATGCTTGTTCTTGAATTCTGTTCCATTATCACATCTAATACTTCTGACTTTGAGTCTCAATTGATTTTCAAGGGCTACTATCAGGTCATGGATAGCATCAAAGGTTTCATCTTTGAATCCCAAGAAAAAGACCCAACTAAATCTGCTACAATCATCTGTCACAACCAAGCAGTACGTCTTCTTATTTAAACTTTCTACTGAAACTGGTCCAAACAGATCCATGTGTAGCAACTCCAAAGGTTCTCTAATATCTCTTTCCCCAAGCTTCTTACATGAAGCTTTATGTTGTTTACCCTTCTTGCAAGCCAAACATGAATGATCAGTCTTGAATGTTTTGGAAGGTAAACCTCTAACTAAATTTCCTTTGACCAGCTTGTTGATGTTCTTGAAATTTACATGACCTAGTCTTCGATGCCATAGATGTGCTTCTTCCAATGATGCCTTGGCTACTAAACATGTTGCTTTTCCAGCAGAATTGAGACTCTTTAAGTCTAAACTATACACATCATTGGTTCTTGGTACTCTCAATGTTACCAAGTGATCATCAACAAACTTGAACTCAGGAGAGAGAATAAGACATTTTGTATCAGTGAACAAATTGGGTACTTCTTTTCACAAATCAGAGAAACTGACAAAAGATTGAACTTGAGCTCCTTCACATATCTAACATTCTCAAAATCAATACATCCAGCCTTGATTGTTCCTTTGCCAGTGATTCTCCCTCCATCAGGATCATTACCAAATGCAACTCTTCCTCCATAATATGCCTTAAAATCTGACAGGATCTCCTTGTCCCCTGTCATGCTGCCAGAGCAACCACTATCAACAATAATATGATCTTTAAGCTCCTCCTCTGGGTTGCCCTGCACAGTAAAAGAAAAGGGTTAGTTTCTTTTAGGAACCCAAGCCATTACTGACTTGTGTTCCCCTTGTGGAGTGACATACTTGAATTCCTTCAGTATGTAATCTCCACTGGTTTTAAAGGCATGGTCAATGATTATTTGCTTTGGTCCCATGTCCTGTGTTGTATTATCAACAACACTCCCTGTTTCACCCTTATCTGATGAAAGTACTGCTTGTTCCCCATCAGTACTTTCTTTCTTAACCCAATTTCGTTTGACTTTAGGTTTCTCTGATCTAGGTACTTTTCTTGAGGTGTAAGACCTTTTATATGAATTGAATCTCTTAGGTCTTCTATATGAAAAAATGTTAGCAATACCATGATTGGGTGAAAACTTATCAGTCCTTTGAGAAGGTACTTCTTGAGACTTATCAGTGTGTGAAGGTACTGGTGGTTTGGAAAACAATCTTTTCTGGTGAGGGTACCTATAGTCTTTAGAGAAATTACTATGGTTAACCCTATTTGAGTGATTCCAAGCTGGTCTAGTCTCCCTTGGCTTATAATTGGCAGGTCTATTCTCCTTAGGCTTATGATGGGTAGGACTATTCCTTGGGAACTGACTTAAGTATTCTGAGTGTAAGTCACAGTGCTTAATCAAATGATCAGGACTATAGCATACATAACATAATTTTCGCTCCATATTCCCAAATCCTCTTCTATGATTAAAAGGTTTCCTATAGTTAGCTGTATTTTGAAAAGTTTCTCTTGAAGGTACTACTGAATGTCTAGCAGTACTTTGAAAAGATTTTGGAGGTACTGCTTGTTTTTGAAAGGCTGTAGGAAACTTTTGATCATTACCCCTTTGAAATTCATCCTTAGGTTTCTCAGAACTAGATTGACCAGTAAGCTTCTTCCTAAACTCTAGGTTGTCTACACCATAACAAGAAACATCTGTCCTAGGTGGTTGAAGCCTACCAGTGGGTGCAGGAACTGAGTGGTACTCCTTATCTTTCTTAAACTCAGGAGGTGATTCACTAATTGGTTCCTCATTCCTAGGTGTGTTTTCTTCTGAGCTAGTAAGTTCATCATCACTAGTTGAGATCTCTACTGAACTAACTGGTTCCTTATCACTAGGTGGAATCTCATCTGAACTACTATCCTCAACACCATAACCTAGTCCAGTTTTAATGTGTACTCTTCTTTGTTTTTCAACAAATTGAACATGTGCCAGACCAGCCTTTTGTACACTAGCAAGTTTTTCTAACAAAGCATCTCTTTCCTTAGTAATCTTTTCTAATTCAGACACCTTACATCCTAACTTCCATTCACTTAATTTTAATTGATAATCTTGTTGCTCATATTTTTCTGCCCAAGCCATTTCATTATTTTCATGTGTTAATATTTTGGCTTCCATTGACTCTAAAGTTAATTGATAACCGGCTACCTCAGACCTAGCTGTTCTACAATTATCTCTTTCAGTCACATATTCTTTAAGCAACTTTTGATACACATCATTACACTTAGAGCATACCTCAAAGACATTGGATGAACTTGGTGAAGTAGCTACCATAGCAATCTGAACAGGTTCATCTTCATCCTCCATGCTCCAGTCAAAGCTTCCAAGACCATCTCTTGATTCCAAAGCAGCATATCCTGGTTCCTCATCAAAAGCTGTGCTCCAATCAAACTCTTCCATTGCAACCATAAAATAGGTTACTGGTTCATCATCAAATTCAGCACTCCAATCAATCTCTGCTAGATTTTCTTGAGCCACCAAAGCTTTTGGTTTTGTTTCAGTAACAGGAACCTCTTTTCTTTCAACTTTGGGTTCTTCAAGTATTCTGTTTGCTTGATATTTTGCAAACTTGCATTCCCTTGCAAAGGGCCCAAGCTTTTGAAAATTAAAGCATTCAATCTTGGATTTGTCAAAAGTTATACCCTGTTTGGCTTTGAAATCAATTCCCCTTCCTGTCTTGTTCATAAACTTCTTGATCCTTGTAGTGATCATGGCAACTTGCCATCTTATGTCAATCTCTTCCAAAGTATCTTCTTCAATCTGCAACAAATCTTCTTGATAGGTAACAGGTAGAGTGGCTTGTTGAGCAAAGAAGGAACATACAACATCATTAGAGTTGGTGTTGTTTGTTGATGATGGGGTGGTGGTAGTAGTGGTTGTGCAAACATGCTGTGTATCACCAACAGTACTTTGAGAAGGATAAGCAGTACTTTGAGTAGAAGTACTGCTTCTGTTTTCAGAAGACACAAAAGCTATGTTGTGAGTTTTCTGAGAACTGTGACCATTCATCTCTTGCTCGTACACTTTCAAATTGTTGTAGAGATCATCAAAGTCCATAAACTCTAATCCAGGTTGTCCTCTAATCATAGTAGCAACCACATGCCAGACAGATGGCAAACTCCTTAAGAACTTCAAATTTGCATCTTCAACAGATACCTCTGCTCCATACAGTTCTAGCATACTAAGTAGATTTTGGAATCTGTCATAGGCAGCATCAAGACCTTCTCTTTCACCAACAGTGAAAGTTTCAAACTGCTGCTTCAATAAGTTTCTATGCATCTTCTTTGAAGCATCATTACCTCCAAATCTTGTCTTGATCGCAGCCCACAATTGCTTTGCATCCTTAGCATCATGGAACTTTAGTAGGTGACCATCAGGAATAGCAGACAACAGTATGTTGAGAGCCTTATCTTGATTTCTCTTTGTAGCTGCCTCATCTTCATGCTCCAGAGATCATATTCTCCCTTCTTGATGATAGGAATTCTGAGTGAGGTGATGGATGGGATTGGTGCAGCTTCAGTCGACATCGTTTAGGGTTTGTTGATAAATCGGTTTTAAGGGTTTCTTCTTAATCAGAGTCTCCACACAAGCTCTGATACCACTTGTTGGATCGATATACTCTGACCAAACTAACTTGTAGCTTGTCTACGGTTTAACAACCTTGGATAAATCCAAAACTGTTAATAGTGAAACACTGATATACTTTGTTAAGTATGCGGAATCTACTTCAACAAAGCTAAGAAGAATTAATAAACAACTTCGAATATTATTAAAACCTTGAACCTGCTCTTTACACAGATTCACTAACAAACTCTAATCACTAATACTCTAATAAGCTTCTAATATTCGTATCTCTAATCGTATGAACTTGTCTCTCTAAAATCGTATCTCTAATGCCAACCTAGGGATCCTTTTATAGGCACAAGGAAAACCCTAGTCGGTTTACAATACTTGAACGACAAGTAATTCTAATTCTAATTCTAATCTAATACGAACATTCTAGAATTACACATTAGTCCTTAAACATATTTGCATAACAGTCCTTCAACGAGCAGCAGTACTTTGACTTATTTAGCAGTACTTTAACTTCCAGCAGTACTTTGATATTCCAGCAGTACTTTAACTTTATAACCCAACAGAACTACCCTCATCACTTCTAGCTGTGTGACCTGCTAGGAGAGGTGAATCATGGGGAAAGAATCTAGGAATCACTCTAGGTGTTTCCCTTCTCCTATAAGTGATGCGCAATTGTGATGGTTGGGTTCTTTCAAGGACTTGAGTGGATGTGTGATGGGGATCAGTTGGAACTGCTGAACCTTCACACAACTCAGTTTGAAGCATTTGAGGAAACAATGGAACTGGTTCCCCTTGAAAAAGCTTACTAGCCATAGCCATATTTTGAAAAACTTTTGATTGAAGGCTAGGAGTAGCAAAAATTTCAGTTGGTTTTGTAAGCAGATATGTCTTTTTATTCAAAAGTGTTTGAACAAACCTGGGATACATTAAAAACTTTGTTTTGCTCTTAACATTAGATTCCATACCCTCAAAAATAAATTTTGAAAAGTTAAAAACCCTGTTTGTAGACAAACAAATGAGAGCAATAGCAATATTGCTACTGAACTGCTCCCAAGCAGTCTTTTTAGGACTTAAATAATGTAAAAGGGTATGTATAAAAAATCTCCAATGAGGTGAGAAACATCCTTTTTGAAAAGTTAATTTATGTGCAGATGTATCATACCCCATTTTGGTAAGTTCTTCCCATATTTTAGTGTTGTGCATAGTGTTAATACCATCTGAGTCATTTAATTTAAGATGTCTCCTAATTATAGACTCGGTAACAACAAAAGATACACCATCCACTTTAGAATGAATTTCTAAGTCTCCATCTTCACTAGTCAAGACAGTAGCATTATGCCAGAACTGTGTGATGTGCGAGACATAAAGAGTAGGAGAAACAGTTAGAGCATACCTTATGTGAGAGTGGTTGAGAAAGTTCAAAATCTCAAAAAACTTTGGTCCATCTCCCTCCTCTGTTTTCTCAAGAAACGCAACCTGATTATGACGCTTAACAAATTCCAATCCGGCCATTCTTAGTGATGAAAAATGAAAGATTATAGCAAGACAATGATCGTTTAAACTGGAATTGAGGTTTTATGTAGTCGTTTGGGGTTTATAGGTACTGTTTAGGGTTTTGCGAAATAAGCGTATGAGATAAATTATCTTTAGAAATAGTATAAATGAATTTATGGTAAAAAGATAATTATCATCTATAAAAATCCCTATAAGTACCTTAAGAATAACGGTTTTACCCCAACGGCTAGAAAATTAATTACTGACAGATTTTTACAACGGCTAGTTGAGCCGTACTAACTTTGTACTAACCGTATCAACTGTTGGAAAAATTTTGTTGAGCCGTATGAACTTATTGTAAAGAATTTTAAAATACCATGGCTCAAACATAATTTTTAGCAAACTATCAGCTATCAACGGATTTGATATGTCTTTACCAATAGCCGTTTGCTTTGGACAAGCCAACTCTTCATAGTTAGATATGGTGAGCTGATAACCATACAATTTTTGGTATATTGTCAACCATCAACGGATTTGATTAGTCTTTACCAGATACCATTTGCTCTGGACTAGTTGGTTCTTATGTGGGTTAGACATGGTGAACCAATTACCATTTCTTGTGTGTAAACATCACACACTCAGCTCCAAATCACCATTACAGTCCAAAACATATAGAATTTAATTCCATGATGTTTATCATCCAAAACCTGCAAGTATTAGTCCAAAAACAAAGAAACAAGCCACAAAGAACTTGTCTCACAATATAAAAGTATATGACTAACAATGCACATCACAAGAAAAATTAATTTCCTTGTGGTACCCAAGCCAAAACAGACTTAGGCTTTCCTCTTGCATCAACATAATTCATTCTTTTCAAAATAATTTTAGCACCATTGGGTTTGACGGGTCTCCAAACCCAACATGCTGATGCATTCACACCATTTCCCATATTTTCCTTAGCAGTGTTTTTATTAACACCAGTACCAATTACTCTGCTAGCAGTTGGAACTGCTGGCTTGGTAGTTGTTACCTTAGGTTTCCAAACTTGGTTTGTTACAACTGCTTTGTGATGAAAGGGTCTAATAACAATTTTTGGTGCTAGTTTGGAAAACATTTTTGCACCTTGAACTGTTGGCCTTGGGTTAACAGGTCTAATAGGTTTGACAGTCTGAACTGCTGGTCTAGCAGTTTGAACTGCTTTGGGTCCAGACCTTAAAAGAACTGATCTAGGTATCATTCTAGTGTTTGTTGGGTGAGTGGGAGGTCTAACAGTGTTCACCCTAGGTTTTGAATACCTATTTACCCATTTATCACAAAAGGCTGCAAGATGGTCAAAACTACCACACGTATAACAAGCTTTCCTATAGCAGACAAAATCATCCCCTAATTGGTGAGATTTGAGGTCATTCCAATTCCTTTGATTACCTCTTGGCTTGTTTGTGGTTCTATACATTTCTGCATACCTAACTGTTGGCCTAAAAGGTTTGGCATTTGATCTAAGCCTAACAGTCTCAGGTTTAACCATCTTTGGAACTTTTGGTTCCTCTACTTTAGCACTAACAGGCTTAACCACAGCCTGATCATCCTCATCATCAGAAGTCCATTCCTCAATGGTTGGAGCATCTGAGTCTTTAGCTGAGGACCTATCAGAAGACACCTTGTCTTCAGATAGTGATTTATCACTAGCACTTTCATACACAGGTTTATCAACTACACTTTCTTTAGGTTGAGGACCATATTTAAGCTCAGGTAGTTGAAATTCAGGTAGTCCTGTGTGTTCTAAGTCTATGCCTGGGGGTGTTGGAATTCCTCTATAGGGAGGTGGAACTGACTTATAACCTAGGCCTGACTTAGCTTTATTAAGGATCTGACACTCAACAATCTTACTAACACCCTGAGTTGCAAATTCTAGTGTGTCAACAGTCATTTGAATGTTCTCCTTTGCTTTCTTAACCTGTTCTAGCTCATGTTTCAACACAGTAATTTCATTCTCTCTAAACATTAAGTCTCTCTTAACAATAATCATATCATCAGAAAACTTTGACTCATTACTTTTATAATGAACAATTTGTTCTTCTAACACAGCTAAAGCCCTCTTATGATTTGCTAAGTTAAAAGCAGTTTCGACTAGCTCTTTTCTCTGATTCTCATATCTTTTCTTAAGTGTTTCTAGATCTTTTAAAGCTTCACAAGATTTATAACATTTAGAAACTTGTACCTCAGAATCTGAAAATGCCATGAGAGCAACCTCTGTAGATGCTTCTGCTTCCTCCTCTGTAATGTAGCTCCAGTCAAACCCTAAGCCATCAATGGCAACCAAGGCTTTTGAGCTTGAATCAGTAACCTCCACAACCTTTGACTTGTTTCCATATCCTCTGCTCTTTCCATCTTGTTGCCTTGGCAATCTACACTCCCTAGAATAATGACCTTTCTTGTGGCAATTGAAACACTCAATCTTGGACTTGTCATACCCTGTAACATCATTGCTGTTTATGACAATCTTCTTGCCAGTCTTCTTCAAAATCTCCTAGCTCTCAAGCTGAGAAGAGAGAGCTGCCACTTGATATCCATCTCTTCAATATCATCTTCATCAATCTCTTGAAGATCTGAATGAGTCAACATACTTCCATTATGCTGAGTAGTCAAGAAAGCACAATAAGTATCTTCATTCAAAAGTCCACTAGTACTGCTTGAGGTGCCAGGAGTACCAAGGTTTGCACTAGCAGTACCAACTGCTCCAGCAACTTGCACTTCTTCATCTGGATTTAAGGTACTGGGAGATGATACAAAGGCCAAATTCCCTGAGCTTGAGCTTGATCCAGCAGACTTCTTAATATCATGTTCAACTATCTTGAAGTTGCTATAGAGATCCATTAAGCTCATGGAATCTATATCAGGCTTGTTTTTCCATACAACCACATGCATAGCCCATTCAGCTGGTAGACTTCTCATAAATTTGGAGTTGAGATCTTCCTGAGGCATCTCAATTCCTAAAACAGCCAATTGACTCACTTGTTTTTGAAGTCTATTAAACATATGATCTAGTGACTCGTTGCTTGTTGCTGAAAAATTCTCAAACTGTTGCTTGAGAAGAGTCTTCTGTGATTTCTTGGTGGCTTTGTTCCCACCATATCTTGCAACAATAGCTTCAAAAAGGGTTTTAGCACACTTAAACTTGCTAAAATTTAACAACTGGTCATTGGGAATAGTCATCAAAAGCAAAATTCTAGCCTTAACATCATTCTTGTACCTTGCCTTCTCTTCAGTAGTGGTTGTCTTTGTCTGCACTGTAGTCTCAGATTTACCTTCAACAACAGTTGTTGTTGATACGGGTGAAAAGGAGTTTCCTTCTTCAATGATCTCCCAAAGAGTATAATCTTGAACTTGGAAGAACTGCTCAATTCTTAATCGCCGCATATCGAACTCATTGGGTTTAAGCATTGGAAGCTTAGCATCAATATTAGTCTGACTTGTTGTTGTCTCCATGTCCATCTTTTCTTGAACAAATTCGTCTGAATCTTCTAAACCAAAGTATCAGCAACCTGTCTCTGATACCACTTGACCGGATCTACACACACTCCTTGTGTTAGATGAATACTTTGAATGATGTCTAGTCTAGCAAGCGGAATTTACTAGCTAGTACTTAGAAGATTTATTTGTTTGTTTTTTGTATTAACGAATCAACAAAGAATGAACAATATACTTCAACTTCAACGATTAAATATTATTAATAAATAATACGAGTGATCTCCTATCACTAGGGTTTACAACCTTGAATCTTAACAAAGCAATACTTAATACAATCGTAAAACTTCTGTGTACCAAAACTTTAACCTAGGTAATCCTTTTATAGACTAAGGATTCCTTCACAAGATAACTATCAACCTATCATTATAAGATATACATTAAATCTTTTCTATAATTATCTTCACACGAAATCATAAACAGTACAAACTTCTTCATTCAACAGTACTAACTGCTTAAGTCTTCAAAACTCTTCAGCAGTACTAACTTTCATCTTCAACAGTACTAACTGCTATAGCTTAATTTCCTAACAGTTCCCGTGTTACATTTGACATAACACTACCTTGACCTTTACAGTTAAGGTGAGTCATAGCCCCACTCTTACTCTTTAATTCTCATTTTAAACTACTTGGGGGAGATACATGCTTAGAAATACTTTACTCGCTTGATTTACATACACGAATTGTATTTACATAAATACTTGCATACATACTTGATTTCGTTAAACATGATTGCACTATTCTTGATTTTATTGGTAACTGTGACTAGACTGGATACAAACGTACATCCTAATACTGCGGTATTGGAAGGCCATTAATTTGGATACATCCTAACATTGCTATGTTGGAAGACCATTAATTTGGGTACAACATAACATTGCGATGTTGGAAGACCATTAGTTTGGGTACAGCCTAACATTGCGATGTTGGAAGACCATTCACTTGGATACATCCTAATACTACGGTATTGGAAGGCCATTTATTTGGATGATACATGATTAATATACTATATTAGCAGTGGGTTGTAAACACACAGGTTGCAAGTCTTGTATGGGCGGGACTTGGGACTGAGTGAATTTACTATGCCTTTGTTGTGGAAAACTTTATTCAAATGCTTTACAGTTAAACTAAACTCTATGAACTCACCAACCTTTAGTTGACACTTTTTAGCATGTTTATCTCAGGTTTATATGGCGATAGTGGATGCATGGATCTTAGAGTCATTCGCATACTTTGGAGACTTATGCACTTATCTTTATCATTCGATACACTTTGAAAACGTTTATGTAATCGTACTTTGGAATTTCTTGTTATAACTCTGATCGATTTAAATAATTCGAATGGTAACATTTCAAAACGTCTCATTTAGAGGTCATTTTCTATACCTTGTTCTATATTATGAAGTAACTCCCCATTGACACTATCGTTCCGCTGTGGTAATTTGGGGGTGTTACAGATTGGTATCAGAGACTTGGTTATAGAGAACTAGGTTGCATTTAGGTGCCTTGACCATAACTACTATATACGTTGAGACTCTCATCCCTATCGCCTTGCATACGTAGAACTTTTCCCATTTATATCCACGTTGTTGGATGTTATAGTATTTGTACTGATAAGGGAATCTCATAATTTAGTCGAGTTATCAAAAGTGTGGAGCTCAGTAATAACTGACTATTTAACTTGATCTTGCGACAGTTCTTGTTTGATGAGACATGGGATTAAATTAAATAAAAGTTATTACTTAGCTGTGGAAATTTGATGATTTTACTCGAGGATGGGATTTCTCTTGAGGGTACTTTTGAGAAATGATTAGAAACTAAAACTTTTCGTGACTCAAACACCTAAGAAAAATCACTACGTCGATCACTGAGATATGTGTGTCTAGTAATATGTACACGTGTGAAAGGAGGCAATTATAATTATGGTGGCCAACATAATTATAAATGCATCACGACTCACGTGGACATGTGTGACCATGCTTACGTTAATCGGCATTGGCACCCTTTAGGAAATAACTTGTGACGTGGTTTTGTGAGAATGTTAAGTATAGATTGGATAGTCAACGGTTTTCCCTCATCTCTGATGTTCGTTAAATTTCCTTCCATGTAGAGACGATGGCATCAAGGAGATCAGCCCGCAACTCTAACCGAGGAGGTGCGACACTAAAGGGTGGAAGGACTAGTGAACGTGGAGGTAGAGGAAGTGGTCGCGGCATTAGTAACAACGATAACAACGATGGTGGAAATCCTGATTTTGCCGCCATCATCGCTCAACAGCTTCAAAACTTGCTCCATACTATTATCAGCCAGGTTGGCAATCATATCAATAACTCGGGAAACCACGGAAGCAGAAATGACGACACCAATGGTGTAGGTGGGAATGA
This sequence comes from Artemisia tridentata subsp. tridentata, assembly GCA_021014915.2. NCBI lineage: Eukaryota > Viridiplantae > Streptophyta > Magnoliopsida > Asterales > Asteraceae > Artemisia > Artemisia tridentata. Next base: position 412,018,995 of record CP139509.1, read on the forward strand.
TACTAACAACAACACAACTGGATGCACGTATAAGGAATTTACGGCATGCAAGCCAATAGAATTTGACAGTAAAGGAGGTGCGTTGGAGTATACTCGATGGATTGAAAAGATGGAGTCGGTAATCGACATTAGTAGCTGTGGCACACATCAGAAGGTGAAGTATTCTGCATGCTCGTTGTCAGGAAAGGCATTAACTTGGTGGAACACGCAAATTCAAGCTAGGGGTAGAGAAGCAGCTGTAGGTATGACATGGGAAGACTTCAAGGCACTACTAAAAGAGGAATACTGCCCGGACAATGAAATGCAGAAGCTCGAAGGTGAACTCTTGCATCACACTATGATAGGGTCTGGTCATGCAGCCTACACAGATCGATTTCGTGAGTTAGCAAAACTAGTTCCTCATTTGGTTACCCCTGAATCAAAGAGGATCGAAAGGTACATCTACTGTCTTGTCCCCGAAACTCGTGGGATTGTGAAAGCAACTAAGCCGGCTACAATTCAGAGTGCAATATTGAGAGCAGGGACTCTAACAGAAGAGATGATTAGGACCGGAATGTTGAGGAACAATGATAAAAGGAAAGGGTTGAATGATTTTGACAAGCAAACGGTCCCCATGATTGACAATAAGAAGACAAGAACCATTATGGACACTGGGTCTGGTCAGAAAGAATATGTAGGTCCACATCCTAAGTGCACTAAATGTGCTTATCATCATCTGGGGTCTGTGCCCTGCCATGTGTGTACAAATTGAAATCAGTTGGGTCATTTTACAAATCAATGTAGAGCACCAAGGAATGCAGGCAACATGAAAAATAATCGAAGGGCATGTTATGAGTGTAACAGCCCAGATCACTGATGAAGCGAAAAGTGTACCGCTTTTAAGGGGTCATTTAAGCCCTAAATCGTATTTATTTGATCAAATATTGCCCTAAATCGTTCCTTTTGTCATTTTAGGTACTTTTGAGGAGAAATCTGGAAAAGGAGGCATTTTGGACGTTTTTGGAGCATAAAAGTGAAGAAAACGACAAAGTCTCAAAATTGTGCTGGAAGTTACCTTTGACGGCGTCAGGATTTACTCCAGACGGCGTCATGTCTTGGCAAGAAAAGGTGGATGTGAAATTTACTCATGATAAGCCAGTGAAAATTGCATGTGAATTCTGACGGCGTCACGCTTTAACCTGATCAAGGGCGTCACGGCTTAATTCAAAGAGGGACGGCGTCACGTTCAAGGTCTGACGGCGTCAAGCCTTGATAAGCCAGAACGGATTTTGGAGAGCTAAAGAGGGACGGCGTCAAGAAGGTTATCCAGGAACCCTAGAAGCGGCGAGGTGACGGCGTCACACTCCATAACGTGACACCGTCAGATCCAAAAGTCTATATATAGTTTTCTAATTTTTTGTCATTAGTGTGGAACTTAGTGTGGAATTTTTGGGAGAAAACCCTAAGACGATTTTAGCATCTTTTTCAAGGCTTTTTGCCTTGAGATCTTCCATGTTACATTAAAGATAAGTTATCAATTAATCATTCAATATGTCTATGTGTTGTTTGATTCTATCTTGTTCTTGTCTTTTGGTTAATATGTTAGGCTAGATTTATCTTGTGTTTGCTTAGATCTAATGAAACCTAGCTATTGATTATTGGTTATTAGTGTGTTATTAGTTGTATTGGATGATTGTTTATCTATGTTAGGCTTAAGAAAACTGGCTAACTTCCTATTCGGTAACTTGCTTGAACGTCTTAAGAAACATGAACCAAATGCGTACTAAAGGTTTTTATGGTTGTATTTAATGCACAAGCGAATTCTAGTGATCCCATGTTAGGAGCTTCCTAGCCGGCTCGACATAGGAGTGAAGTAGGAGCTTGTAGAGTTGGGGAAGTACGTACGCCACCCCACGATTGGTATTAAGGAATACACCCGTCATCCACGCGACTAATACACACTAATCAACCGGTAAAAGATAGTTAGGGAGTAAGGAAATCTAAGTGAACACATTTCTCTACACATAAGTTTTCACCAACTTTTTATTTTCAGTTATTTATTTTATTTGCATTCGTAGTAATTTGGGTTACTTGACTAGCAACTAATTCCGCCCACTCTTTCAAACCCGAGATTTTACTTGCTTTCATAAAAATATAAAAACATAAAAAAAAGAATCTTCCTCAACCCTTAGACCTATTAGAGTAGTCTTTCATACCTAACGAACACTATTCCCTGTGGAGAACGATCAATCCCCCGTACTTACCACTACACTATACTACATCGGTCAGGTACACTGCCTGGTGGGGTTGTAAGCCTCTTGAGATCCCTCGAGAGGTAAAACCTGTTGTAAGGTTGCAAAACCACGCATCAAGTTTTTGGCGCCGTTGCCGGGGAGTAGTTATTGCTTAGGTTGAAGTTTATTTTTATTAGGTCTACTCATTAGATTCCTATCCTGTGAGATTTTTTATTTTCTTTTTATTAACTTTCTAGTAGTCTATCTTTTCTTTGTGTCTTCGTTTGTAAAAACCTTTCCATTGACTCTTCCGTTCACCATTATGGAGTACGCGAATCCACCATACTACCGACCACGAAACCCATTCGCCCCTAATGACATCTTGATGTTCAACCAATATCAAGATGAACCCATATATGATGCATGGACTCGTTTTAAAAATTTACTCCAAATAGTCCCTCATCATAGCTTCGATTTAGCATCCCTAACCCAAATCTTTTACTGTCGTGTCGACCAATATAACCAAAGGTGCATTGAGGATTTTGCCAATGGGGACTTTAGGGAATTATATGCTGAAGAAGCATGGGATACTATAGAAGATTGTGCCCAATATTATTATAGAGTAGACAACCCAACAAACGTTAGTGCAAGTCAATTGACCACAAATTTCAAGGATCATGAAACAAGTTTTGTTTGGGGATGGGGGTATAGTTGAGCCACCTAGCTGCATGTCATGGTTAGGCACTACCATAATACAGGATGAACACATAGATGATCTTGTAAGCCCGCTAAATACCCCACAAGTCCTACCATCAATTGAGGCACACACACCGCCCGTGACTTACCCGGAAGAAGTAGAAACTTTAGGAATCCCAATGGAGGTAGAACCCTTGGACCAAGCACAACTAGAGGATATAGGTTTGAACACTTGTAGTGATAACCTTACTCTTAGTTCTAGGGAGTTTCCTAGTGTTGATGAACCGGAACCTCAACCTTTACACAACTTTTCATCCTTAGATTTACATCTAGGAGACAAAAGAGGAACCGACCCACCCATCAACCAATATTATCCGGGTACTTTTAGGATGAAGGAAGCCATTCACTCACCCCCTTCACCTCACGTGGCATATTCACACCCTAAGGGTGTGTATCGCTACTTTCACCCACACTTAATCCTAAGTGTAGGGAAAACCTCCCCTATTTCCGTTAAATAAGGGTAGAGTCAGGCTCGTGACTCGAACAAAAACAAGCGCTCTTGGGAGGCAGCCCATGCTTTATTTGCTTTTTGTGTTTATTTATTTGTTTGTTTGATTTTATTTGTTTCCATATGTGTGTTTAATTTTTATTCTTATTGATTCATGTTCAAAACTAATTTGTGAAAATGCTTTATTTTGTTTTTAACTTCGTCTTAACTACATATAAAGGTATTTTGCAAAAGATAAGTGTAAGGGAAATCTAAATCGGTTTATTAGAACACAAATGAACATGAATCGTAATAATAATAAATTAACATACATATTAGTATTTGTTTGAGTCAAATGCTTGTATCGAGTCATAGTGATGTTTTGCAGGATTTCCAGGAAGTAAGGTAAAGGTTTTTTCAGAAATTTTCCGGAAACTTAACATGAGAATTTTTGTCAGGTCATTTCTGACGGCGTCAGGGTTTATAACCTGACGGCGTCAGATTTAATTTTCAGAAATTTTTGAAAGTTTTGTTTTCATAAAAAGTTTTTATTAAATCTATAACTTATAATCTCCAGGAATCTGCAAAATTATCATTCCACAAGCATTATATCTTTATATATAGATTTATCCCGCCGATGTTATGCAGGTTTTCGTGTTTGTTTTCTCAGGTTTAACAGGTTATTTTGGACAAGGAAATGTTTTGAATCAAGCTTATGGCGATGCATTAGTCATGGAGCTTCAACATTACTTTGGAAGAAGATCTAACCGTGTTACTTCATTATCTACCGAACGAATCAGGGGAGTATTTGATTTCATTCTTTTACTTTATTCTTTTACATTTGTTATTTGAACATTGGGGACAATGTTCATCTTAAGTGTAAGGGGGGGTAAAAGTACGATTTTAGAGAATGCTATTACGCTTGATTTTTGTTTGTTTGATAGTAGATGTGTAATAAAACTGAGAGAAATACCTGTTAGGGTAATTTTAGTGCCAAATTTAAAATTTTTTACAACATATAGGAGTGAAACTTTGATCTTAATGAGCGTCTCACGGATAGGAGTTATATCACTAGCACAAAAACCGTACCACTAAAAAATTTTCCACCCCCAAATATGTGAGGTTCGCCCCTAGAATTGGTAGGAAAAGCATTTTGCTATGATGTGTGTACCGGTAGCACTTAGATTCTAGAACTTGCGTTAGGACCATTCCAAGGCCACAAGTGAGACTACATTCGTGTAGTTAGATTTACTACATGATAAGAGGCATTAGGATTAACCCATTGTTTTACACCTGTGTTTTTGTTATAATTACTTTGGCTACATTGGTCAAGTAATTCTCCCACACCCTTTGCGTTGTACTCATTTTTAGTACACGATACCCCTAGTACACCCCTCAGAGCCTATCTTTTCGTTTCGACCTTTAAGCATTTTACTTAAAGGAAGAATTTGTTACACCCCACTAAAATGTACACCCAAATCGCCTTAGCATACCTTTTATGCACTCATTTTTAGTGCATTATTGTGACAACATTTGTTTAAACCCAAGTTAATTATCTAGTTGATTACATGGTTGCTAAGTCGAGTCATATCCTTGTACATATTGTTTTGGGACGATTGGGACTCATGGGTAAAGTACTAGTGTAATGGAGTAATGGGAAGAACATCATTTATTACCCCCATATGTGCTAAATATTTTAAAAGTACTCCAAGTTTTTCGATTATCTTAATTCGAGTCATTAGAATAGTTATTTGTAAAGTTATGTAAAAGTTCAAGTGTAAGGGGAATGCAATGCCCCTATGATGTATTATTTTGGATGGTAGGGCAAGAGTGTATGAAAAAAAAAAAAAAAAAAAAAAAAAAAAAAAAATCGAAAAAAATCAAGAAAAATACAAAAAAAAATGAGAAAAAGGAAAATAGAAAAAAACATACGGACTACCATCCCGTTTCATTTTATGTTTATTTTATGTTTTTGTTATTTTGTTTTTAGCTTAAGATTGAGTCGAGTCTTGGCTTAGCAACATTGTATAGTACATGTAATTGATCAAGATCTTTAACTCGCCACCAGTAAAATATCCCTTATCCAACAAAACCGTGTTTTCCTTTTCCCTACACCTAACGTTATAACCCATGTAAAAGCCCTCTTTGATAGTTTATCTTAGGTGCTTACGCCTAGTGGAGGAGGTTTTCGATCCTTTCCCAAGCCTATGGTAATCTATTTGCTATGACAGGTAGTGAGAGATATTATCCGTTTCCATTTATGAGATTTATTTTGATGACACTTGAGAGATGTGAGTATCTAAACACTACTTGTGAGGTGCTATTTATAATCTCCGTGCTTATTATGATTAAAGTGGAACGATTATTTGTTGTAATTACTTTTATGTTAGCATTACATGACCCCTAACTTGTATTTTGATTAGAATAAAAGCGCATTTGCTTGAGGACAAGCAAATCTCAAGTGTAAGGGTATTTGATGAAGCGAAAAGTGTACCGCTTTTAAGGGGTCATTTAAGCCCTAAATCGTATTTATTTGATCAAATATTGCCCTAAATCGTTCCTTTTGTCATTTTAGGTACTTTTGAGGAGAAATCTGGAAAAGGAGGCATTTTGGACGTTTTTGGAGCATAAAAGTGAAGAAAACGACAAAGTCTCAAAATTGTGCTGGAAGTTACCTTTGACGGCGTCAGGATTTACTCCAGACGGCGTCATGTCTTGGCAAGAAAAGGTGGATGTGAAATTTACTCATGATAAGCCAGTGAAAATTGCATGTGAATTCTGACGGCGTCACGCTTTAACCTGATCAAGGGCGTCACGGCTTAATTCAAAGAGGGACGGCATCACGTTCAAGGTCTGACGGCGTCAAGCCTTGATAAGCCAGAACGGATTTTGGAGAGCTAAAGAGGGACGGCGTCAAGAAGGTCATCCGGGAACCCTAGAAGCGGCGAGGTGACGGCGTCACACTCCATAACGTGACACCGTCAGATCCAAAAGTCTATATATAGTTTTCTAATTTTTTGTCATTAGTGTGGAACTTAGTGTGGAATTTTTGAGAGAAAACCCTAAGACGATTTTAGCATCTTTTTCAAGGCTTTTTGCCTTGAGATCTTCCATGTTACATTAAAGATAAGTTATCAATTAATCATTCAATATGTCTATGTGTTGTTTGATTCTATCTTGTTCTTGTCTTTTGGTTAATATGTTAGGCTAGATTTATCTTGTGTTTGCTTAGATCTAATGAAACCTAGCTATTGATTATTGGTTATTAGTGTGTTATTAGTTGTATTGGATGATTGTTTATCTATGTTAGGCTTAAGAAAACTGGCTAACTTCCTATTCGGTAACTTGCTTGAACGTCTTAAGAAACATGAACCAAATGCGTACTAAAGGTTTTATGGTTGTATTTAATGCACAAGCGAATTCTAGTGATCCCATGTTAGGAGCTTCCTAGCCGGCTCGACATAGGAGTGAAGTAGGAGCTTGTAGAGTTGGGGAAGTACGTACGCCACCCCACGATTGGTATTAAGGAATACACCCGTCATCCACGCGACTAATACACACTAATCAACCGGTAAAAGATAGTTAGGGAGTAAGGAAATCTAAGTGAACACATTTCTCTACACATAAGTTTTCACCAACTTTTTATTTTCAGTTATTTATTTTATTTGCATTCGTAGTAATTTGGGTTAGTTGACTAGCAACTAATTCCGCCCACTCTTTCAAACCCGAGATTTTACTTGCTTTCATAAAAATATAAAAACATAAAAAAAGAATCTTCCTCAACCCTTAGACCTATTAGAGTAGTCTTTCATACCTAACGAACACTATTCCCTGTGGAGAACGATCAATCCCCCGTACTTACCACTACACTATACTACATCGGTCAGGTACACTGCCTGGTGGGGTTGTAAGCCTCTTGAGATCCCTCGAGAGGTAAAACCTGTTGTAAGGTTGCAAAACCACGCATCAATCACCTCATGAATACGTGTCCTAAGTTGAATAGAGCACCTGGACAAAGACAGGGTAATCTAGCTTTAGCAATTGAAGGAAATAACCCAAACCCTGGAGTCCATCTCAGTCCACCTCGTAGTAGAGCATTCTATTTGGGTCATTTGGATGCAGCTAACAAATAATGGGTACGTTTTCCCTAGACAAGTAGTATTCTACCCTAGATACGTAAGTTTTGGTATAATTACTTTAACTTTACACATCGACTATTCGTTAGCATCTTTAACAGATAACACAGACTGAATCTCGGGACGAGATTCAAAACTAGGGGTAGGTACAGTAGCAACCTGTAGAATTCCCCAGTCATTAGTAAACGTTAATCTAATATTAACCCATCATTACAGTTCACTTAACCATTTTTACGAGCAAAATTTGAAAAATTTGTTTATTACAATTCTATTCAAAAACATTGTTACGTGATTCACGATACTTGGAAATGAGCTCACACACGCACCACGACAATCCAAATCACAATCAAACACCAAACAGACCTTTAAATCTATTCTAGGCCTGTTATTATTCAAGCCCAACTAAACTCAAGCCCAAATTTTTATTTTCTCTTTTATACTAATCGACCCAACGCACATTTACTTGGCCACTTTTATTCCCTATTTTGACACACAAGCCACACTTTATTTTACATGTTTCGAATCCTCATACTTCAATTATTTAGGATTGACCAACCTTTTCATCTAGTTCGAACGTTTGAATCATAAACGAGACCTAAAGGTAACTCACCTCGACACAAACACAAACTCATTCGAATGTTACTCAACACATCCAAGAACTATTTTTACTATGAGATTTGCATGGTTCCTAGTCGAAATGAGTTCTATAAACACTAACACACTTTTCCTATATTCTTGGTCACGTTAAAAATGTCATTTGGACCATATATGTGTCGAATATATTTTGTAAATGTGCGACTTGATGTAAAACCGAAACACAAACACATTCACACCCCTTGAACTCATTCACTCATTACCTAGCTAGTTTTATTCCTTGTGTTTCCTTATCCCATCCATTCGAATCCTAGGCATCACCAACTTGTCCCTAAAATACTATATAATCAACATTCATGCACATACATATACGTATACACGTTCATACCTATTCTTTTCTCAAACATATTTCACAAACATATTTCTCCTAAGTTTTCTACTGCCAAGAACCATTCGAAGAAACAGGGACCATTATTCTAGGCATTCGAATCCATTTTTCCAAAGGATCAATGTTGATCTCGATTCTTTTGTTATAGCTCTATCGAATTCATGCAAAAACCTTCGATTCCTAGTCCATATCATCGAGTTCTCAACACCATTTTTGGTGTGGTAAGGTTGTTCGAACCTTTATCTATCCATACTTATGATCATACACTTTTTATTTCACTCGACTTTCATTACTAGCTTTCATTTATTTTATTCGAGCATTCGTTATTTATTTTGCATATGCACTTAACCTCCAAATTCTATGGATGGCTAGGAATTGAGAACCATAATCATTCGACACTTATTTCATCGTATTAATACTTATCGAGACCTCTTTTGAACTTAGATTGCACATCGAACGTATAAAAACCATTCTAGTCATTTTGGATCTTTTGTAATCGACTAAGAAAATGCACCATTTAAATCCTTTCTATCGAGTACCATATCAATTAAATTGTACAACTCGTTTCTCGATAGTCCAAAAAATAAGCAGTAAAAATAAGCTCTCCTAATAAGCTCATATGACACCCTTTTAAACTTCAAACTAAATCACTATCGAACCAGTTTTTAACTTAACAATTATATCGAGTGTGCTTTTTAGCCCACTAAGCTAATAATAAGCAAACTGATTAAGAACTGGGTATAAGCAGTTCGAATATATTTTTAGGACCATGAAATAAGCCCAAAACCAGGCCCAAACTCTTTTGAAACCCATCGGATCGAATTCTTTTATTGGGCCTTGTTTTTAATCGATTAAAAGCCCAACAAGCTGAAAATAAGCTCTTTTAGGTAGTAAGCAGTTTTTATAAACTCAATTAAGTTGTTTAAGGCTGTTGAAACTTTCGAAAAACTTAAATTCATAAGTTTGTGAATTTTGGACTTAAAATGCAAAATATTTTACTATTTGGGTTAAAAATGTAACTTTCGTATAAATATGTACTAAACTTCCATTTTTATGACTTGAGGGTAGAAATGGATTATATAGTAACCCTAAGCTATAAAATGTCATATTGAAACATTTTTGGATCGAAAATGAAATTAAAAACTAACCAAGGACTAACGGTGCAAATGTTTCACAGTTAGGGCTAAAAGGGTAAATTTACTATAACTTCAAGGATCAACCAGTAACTTATTTTATATACTTTTTCACTAATGTTTTATTACATTTTGTCCTAAAAAGCCATTTTACAGTTCGTACGATTTATATAACAAACGTTACGTTTACATTTACGTAACGTGATTTTAACGAATAAACGTAACTTATCATCCACCAACTTTCGAAGAGACGATATTTACGGAATCAAAAAACATAAAAACATGATAATATTATATATAATATTATTTTTGAAATTTAAGCATTTTAAGCATATCATCCATTCTCATCACGGACAAATTCGTTATCCGATATTTTTTCACAATCATTATTCACATTGAGTCAATCTTAAACCATCGAAAGCTCAGACTTCCCTATTATTCAGGTCGTGTGTTGGAGCCGTTCCCGTGTTACATTTGACATAACACTACCTTGACCTTTACAGCTAAGGTGAGTCATAGCCCCACTCTTACTCTTTAATTCTCATTTTAAACTACTTGGGGGAGATACATGCTTAAAAATACTTTACTCGCTTGATTTACATATATGAATTGTATTTACATAAATACTTGCATACATACTTGATTTCGTTAAACATGATTGCACTATTCTTGATTTCATAGGTAACTGTGACAAGACTGGATACAAACGTACATCCTAATGCTGCGGTGTTGGAAGACCATTAATTTGGATACATCCTAACATTGCTATGTTGGAAGACCATTAATTTGGGTACAGCCTAACATTGCGATGTTGGAAGACCATTAATTTAGGTACAGCCTAACATTGCGATGTTGGAAGACCATTCACTTGGATACATCCTAATACTACGGTATTGGAAGGCCATTTATTTGGATGATACATGATTAATATACTATATTAGCAGTGGGCTGTAAATACACAGGTTGCAAGTCTTGTATGAGCGGGACTTGGGACTAACTGGATTTACAATGCCTTTGCTGTGAAAAACTTTATTCAAATGCTTTACAGTTAAACTAAACTCTATGAACTCACCAACCTTTAGTTGACACTTTTTAGCATGTTTATCTCAGGTTTATAAGGCGATAGTGGATGCATGGATCTTAGAGTCATTCGCATACTTTGGAGACTTATGCACTTATCTTTATCATTCGATACACTTTGAAAACGTTTATGTAATCGTACTTTGGAATTTTTTGTTATAACTCTGATTTAAATAATTCCAATGGTAACATTTCAAAACACCTCATTTAAAGGTCGTTTTCTATACCTTGTTCTATATTTTGAAGTAACTCCCCATTGACACTATCATTCCGCTGCGGTAATTTGGGGGTGTTACATCACAACAATAATGGATATTCATCCAAAAAATCCCATCAATCACCCTAGAAACATCCAAATCTCTCAAACGCTATCCATTCAACTACTTACGCTTAGGTCTATGAATGATGGAACACATTCCATAAATTTCATAATTTACATGTGTTCAAAACATCCCCTAAGTCACGTCTAATGACTATTTAAGTATTTCCATAGAAATATTAAAGTCATATCGGATTGTCAATAATCTCGTGTCAAATCCCGTTGGATTTATCCCTCAAATAATTTATTAGGTATAGATTCTTTCGTCATGTCTAAAAGTCTCATTAAATCAGCGAGATTTATTCGTTATATCCTCTCAAATCGTAGATTTATGTGTGTCTAAAACATCTACTCGTATAAATGAGAGTCAAATCCTCTCAAACTTCCAATGACAACTTAAATATTTCAACCGAAATATTTAAAGTATATTTAATTTGCGAAATGTGTTAGTGCAAATATTACGATATTTAAATTAAACGGTTTCTTTGGTTTTAATAATGACAAACATGTAACTTGTAATACATAACATAAAATGTGCAAGTTACTTGTAAACACAAATCATCAATGCATACTTACATCAACACCTCTCGACGTCTCAAGTATGCTTCAACAAAATCGTAGATTTCCATCCCGACGTAAATCACTCAAGGTATGGACAAACAAATCTACTACTTGACAAATGATCAAAGGATTATATTTTTCTCTAAACTTCACATTTTTAATGTGACAAAACATTTTTTTCAAAAATACATTTTACAAATTATTTTAGAATTAAAAAGAAATGTTTTATTTTGAAAAATAAGTTTAAAAATCCCAACAGCCATTTTCCCCCCCCCAAAACAGCTCCAAACATTCCCAAATAAACCTTCCACACTAAAAACAAACGGAGGAGCGTCCACGGTACCACTAAAGTACCAATGGTACCACTAAATTTAGTGGTTCCGTCTGACAATTAGTGGTGTCGTCCCTCTGTAACGGCTAGTTTTCTCTTTGCCTATAAATAGTGGACCATTTTTCACTTCCAACTTGATTTTTTTAGTCAGTTTTCTCTGGTCTAATCCCTCCTCATTTAGATCACTTTCTTTGATCATTTAGAGAGTCTTAGTTTGTTTAAGAGTGATCCTTTCATCCTACCAAGAGATCACCTTCATTCCTCTTCTAGTTCAAGAGAAGAACACAAGGTATCAAAGAAGATACAAAGTGTTGTAGTTGTAGGTAGAGCACTTGTAACATTTGTTACACACTTGATTGTATCATAGTATACATCAAGTCTATTTTTCTTTTGAGAGTTTGTGAGAGAAGATCATTGTGATCTTATAGAGATATTGAATATCTCTTATAGCTTGTGAGCTAGTGTGTTGATCAAGTTGATCAAGGGTAGATAGGATAGATTGAGTCAAGTGAGGGTTGATCATTGTGATCTTGATGAGATCTTGGAGATCTCTTGAAGCTTGTGGGCTTGTGTGATTGATCAACTAGATCAAGGGTAGATCAGGTAGATCGAGTCAAGTGGGAGTAGATCATTGTGATCTTGTTGAGATCTTGGCGATCTTTTGTAGCTTGTGGGCTTGTGTATTGATCAAGTGGATCAAGGGTAGATCATAAGTAGATCGTGTGGATCGTGGTAGATTGGTACTAGCTAAGATTAGTACTCGACATTTAGCTTAGTGTCGGAAATAAGTATAAGCGACGTTGAATGGTTTTCTCCGCCTGAAGGGAGCTTGTTGATTAGTGAAGTAACTCTCGAGTTGGGTACTCGGGGAGTGGAGTAGGGCGAAGAGGAGCTTCGTGACCGAACCACTATAAATTATCGTGTCCGGTTTGCGCCTTCTTACTTATCTCTTTACTTTTATTTTATTATTTATCGTTTTATATTTATATTTGCATTTCATTTATGTTTGTGTGGTTTGTTTCTTATAATATGTTGATTGTGCTTGTGTCATGGTTTGATTGAGTTTGTGTTGTAGTTTACTTTATACCATCTATAGATGTCGTATGATCTTTGTTGACACTTTTCATATTACGTCACACTTGATCGAGTGTTTGATACAAAAAGTTTTTAAGTTTTTAATGGAAACGTATTCACCCCCTCTACGGTTTCCACAATTGGTACCAGAGCCACGTCGCTCAAATTGTTAAAACAAATGGTTTTCAAAATTGAGTATGATCCATGTATCAAATTACCTATGAAGGTGATAAAATATGAAAAGTATTTAGTTGCTTAACACTTACAAGTTTTGTTGTTAAGTATACTTTGTCATACTAGCTTGAAGGTTTTCTTAAACCACTAAAAGAATAGAGTTTGTAAGTGTCCGGTCATGTCTATAAAACGAGTCGTAAAGTGATGCGGTTGGTTTTGTTCAAAACTATAATAACATATCATGGTACCGTTAAATATAATGGACGGTACCATTAAATATGGACGGTACCGCTAAATTTAACTGTACCTTCGTTTGTTTTTCAGAATTGGGTAATTTTCAAAAATTCGTATAAAATCAACCGTAAGTCTGTAGGAGTCGTGCCACCTATCATTTTAAACATAATTGAGTCTACTTTCATTTAAAAATACTTTTAAAAAATGATTGTAAAGTAAAGTTTACGAGAGTCTTTGATTCGTAACAGAGAGTCCTTTCCGGTCATGCCGATTGCACAAATTTTTTGTCAAATTACAAAGAGAACATCACACATTGTTGTATTCATATTTTTAAAGTGTTGAACTTGATCAAATTTTAAAATGGGGTGGAAAATAATTCATTGTCAAATAAAATCAAGCTAAGTGTACATTGTTATACTTAATACACAAAATTACGATAAGTAATTTTGTGTGTTATGCTAAATGAATTATTGTGTTTGTTTGTATCTTAGTATTGTTAGTTAATATTTTTGTATGCTTATTGTTATCTTTAGTTGAGCTAATTTTATCTATAAGTATAAGTGTCTTTCATGCCTTGTTGCTATTTGTTTATTATAGTTTTCCGGTTTATGCGTTTATAAGGCTCATGCTAAACCACTTGCACTATATTGAGTAATTAGTTTGCATTGCATATAGGCATAGACCATTTTTCTTGCATATGTTGCAAGTTTTTAAAATGGTTTAGTAACCTTCTTAGGAATAGAAACTAAGTTAGTTGATCATGTGTGTCAAAAGATATTGTCTTACACAATTATTTTTCCAAAGGTTTAAGTGTAAAAGGTATATCACCTCAAAATACTTAACACTCTCATAAAATCCATAACATGATCTTTAAAACATTACATCATTTTGTTTTGCTTGACCATGGGTTGTCTAAATAAGATAAAATATCATTTTAATACATTAGTATGTAAGTAAAAGAAAATGTATTAAACTTGCATTGATTTAAAACGCATACAAAATGTTTTAAACATTTAGTATTTCACGTATGTTGTATAAAAATAGTTAAGATAATTATTTTTATACTAATGAGGTGTCGAAAAACTAAGAATATTATACTTAATAATATAAATAGTTTTTCGCAAATAAAAATAAATGACAATATCGAAGTAGTAACTTAATATATCATTAACCTCACACATAAAACTAGTATTAGAATAAATGGAACACATTCCCTTAATTTTTATTTTCTTTTTAAAAGGAGTGGTCGTGAGGGTCAAGAAATATTTTGAGCACATATTAATTAATTATTTAAATTATGATTGATATATTTATCGAATCTAATTGACAAGTTTTCGAGTATGAACATGAAATTGGAGTCATTATTTGTCTAGCTTCAAGATAACATCAAAATATGATGAAATATATTATCTTGAATCTACATACTCAATCACACTCGATTGTTATGAAAATAATGACGTCCTCTCAAGATGAAAATAATATGCATCGGATCATAACGCACACTTGTGTTGAAGATGCCATATTGAGTCTTCTTGTCCAATGGTTGTGTTTCAAACTTTTAACTAATACGTTTAAAAGATGCATAAAATACACAACTAAGTAGGATTGAAAACTTGGATGTTTCATCCGAAATATACAATTAATTTACATTGCAATGCAATTAGTAAATGTGTCATTTTTGAAAAACCAAACACGAGCAAACAAACAACATATGTAAACTTTTCTCATGAACGACTCAACACTCAAAGTCACATGTCTAGAAAAAGTGTCACACCTAATATGTTATTAACTATTATGTAAGTCATCAATCTTTGAGAATATCGCATGTATTTCTCTTATCAAAAGATTGACAAAGGATAACTTATATCCTATGCATCTTATTCCCTTTGTAACATGAATGATTATGTTACAAGAGAGTACATTGCATCTTGTTAACAAATATAGGATATTAGATTTGAATAATAACGCAAAACAACATGTGTCATTGCATAAACAAGTAATATTGGTCATACACTAAAATACTTGTTTTACTAAGCATTCGTAAGAGTGATAAGTTTCCTCTTAGAAAAGAATATTTGTTGAAATATACAGTATGTCACATTTTAAATATAATACTCACAAGATCTATTGAGGTATGTAACCTTTACTAGATTCCTTTCTCAATATATGTAAAGGAGCATTCTTGAAACACACACGATGTAGTAGATTCTACATTGTATCACGTTAGAGTGTCTCTTGTTTCTAGGAAACCAAATCATGTTAAAATAACATATAACAACTCAACAAACAAAGATGTTATCCAAGAGATCATAAAATGCACCATCTCCATCAAATAACCTCTAAATCTCAAATACGAAATTAAAACATTTCGCTTGCCTTTGTTAGGAGTTGTGTGAGACATGTCATTTTCTTAACCGATTTTCAAAGTATGGTTAGTTCAGTCATATTAGGCCATGTATTAGCGAAATAAGCTAATATCATCTTTGCTATACTTCGATAGGCAAATATAGGAATTTGAATTTTTCTAACACGAGAATGACTACTAGAGAACTTATCGCACTAGAAATTAAATTTGACCTAATGGTTGAATTGCTTCCAGGAGAGAAGTTGGGTTCGTGGTATAACCCGTAAAAATGGTCGTGTTTAGCCTGAATTGAGCACCACTAGTGATAGTCTCATACTCATTCTCTAACTTGAAAAGTTTTAATTCCTACATTTGACTAGAGATAGTTTACATTGGTGAAATTTATCTCCCGTTAGGATTTCATTTTGAACAAGTAGTAATTAGGATCTTCCTTAGTAAACCTAGATTGCTTGCATCCCACATATGTGTTTCAAAATGATAACATGTTCTCATAAGATATTATTAAATGTCTTCATGATCTTAAATGCTAAATGATTATCATGTTTTGCATGATGTTTGCATTTATTCCTTATGTGCATTCTACATGATTTGCTTGTAAATTTTGCACCCACACTATGTCCTTTTAGCACATTAGGAATTAGGTATGCCTATCAGTATGAACCCTTAGAAGTCATATAGTCATACACTAGTGTCAAAACCTATAAGTTAAAGTAGTCGCGAAGTTGTCCTAATTCCCTGGTCATCACTTCGCCTTCCTCCAAGTAATGCACCCTTTTGTCATGGGAAGGTTAGATACAAACCTAGTAGAACTCGGAGTAGGGTTGAAAACTTAAATATTTCATCCGAAATATTCAAGTAAGTTTAACTTGCGATCGCAATTGTTAAATGTCATATCTGAAACATCATATTCAAGCCTTTTAACAACATATGTTAAAACGTTCATCTAAAAGCTAAATGCTAACATCAACCTTCGGGTGACAAAGGACTCACGAGTTACTATATAAGTGATTAGTAGTTCCTTTCATCCTCGTGTGTATATACACTTCTTAAGATCCCAAACCCTGCTACGAATCAGCACCATAGGTTTTTCTTTACGTCTTTCAAAACCCCGTGAAACACTCACGTGCGAAGCACATCAAAATTCGTAAATCAACCAAACCTCTCAAACAAGAATCCTCTAACCATCTTCGTCTAGGTCTAGGAATGATGGAACATATTCCATAAATCTTATGACTATTTAAATATTTCACTGGAAGTCATCCCTCGTACCCCTCTTATGACTACTTGAATATTTCAATGGAAGTATTGTAGTCATCTCGTGCGTCTCGTCTCATGACTTTTTAAATATTTCACTGGCAATATTAAGTCATTCTTCACATCGCTCTTATGACTACTTGAATATTTCACTGGAAATATTGAAGTCATATCTTGTGTCTTGTCTTATGACTTTTTAAATATTTCACTGGAAATATTAAGTCATCCTTCACATCGCTCTAATGACTACCTATGTATTTCTTCAGAAATATAAAAGTCATCTCTTCTTGTCTAGTACCGTTCATCTCGTAAAAAGAATTTATTAGGTATAAATTCTCTCCTCGTGTCGAAAAGTCTCACTAAATCAGCAAGATTTATTCGTAAAACCCTCTTAAATTCCAATGAAAACTTAAATATTTCATCCGAAATATTTAAAGTATATTTAATTTGAGAAATGCAATTAAATGCCATCTCTCGTTCTCGATCAACGTTCATCGAATCCCGTTGGATTCATTCATAAAAGAATTTATTTGGTATAAATTCCTGTTAGAATTTATAAAAAGTGATGGTCATTAACGTTGTAATATTTTTAGTTTTGAGTGTCGTTGTGTAGTTAGTTAATTTAAACAAGGGGCTTGGACATAAGTTTGTAATATAATGTAATCCATGAAAAAGCCCAACCCAAGTCCAAGCCCATCCATCTCCAAATAGTATAAATACCACCTTCCTTCTCATTTGGAAGGTTGGTGTTCTCAGGTCCTCATAGTCATTTAGGTTTGTATTGAAGAACAAGTGTGTGATTAATATAAAGCTAATATTACATGTTCCACTCTTCTTCTTTAATCTAATCTAGTAGTAGTTGTATTGGTTAGGATAGATTACTAGTTTTAACAAGTGGTATCAAGAGCAAAATATATATATTAAAGATCTAGGGCTCGGTACTGTTACATTAATTCGTTTACTGTTCATCAGATTTGATCGAGTTTTTAGTCGAGTAACTTTGGATACTTCCTCTTGTGATCGAGGAACTTCTTCATCGAGTAACTAGCGAGTTAGCTAGGTTACTCGAGCATCTGCTTCTTCATCGAGTAACTAACCTAGTCAAGGAACTCTTTAATCGGCCAACTCACTTAGTCGAGCAACTCACTTTGATCGAGCAACTTGTTTCATCGAGCAACTAGAATTGATCGAGTAACTTATATAGTCGAGCAAGATTAGTCGAGTTAGACTTGATCGAGCAACTATTTTCATCGCACAACTTTGTGATCGAGCAACTACATCATCGAGTAACTTAGCTAGTCGAGAAACTAAATTAGTCGAGTATCTTTTTTGATCGAGCAACTTAGGATTAGTCGAGGAACTTTTGATCGAGCAACTTCATTAGTCGAGGAACTTTTGATCGAGAAACTTCATTAGTCGAGGAACTTTTGATTGAGCAACTAAGTTAGTCGAGGAACTTTTGATCGAGCAACTTCATTAGTCGAGGAACTTTTGATCGAGCAACTAAGTTAGTCGAGGAACTTTTGATCGAGCAACTTCATTAGTCGAGTAACTTTTGTGATCGAGCAACTTTCTTCAAGGTAGTCGAGTAACTTTTGTGATCGAGCAACTTTCATCAAGGTAGTCGAGTAACTTGTTTGATCGAGGAACTATATTGATCAAGTAACTTTTAGTCAAGGAACTTGTTTAATCGAGGAACTTCATTTCATATAGTAGCTTGTTCATCGAGCAACATAGGTCATCTAGTAACTTTGTAATCGAGGAACTTCACTTCATCAAGCAACTTCATCTAGTAACTTCATCTAGTAACTTCATCAAGTAACTTCATCAAGTTTCTTCATCAAGTTTCTCAAATTTGACCAAGTCTCTGAAATTTGCTCAAGTCTCTCAAGTTAGATCAAGTTTCTGAAGTTTGCTCAAGTTTATCAAATTTGTGAACCGTAACCAACCTTATCCTAGTTCTTTAACCGATCCAATACCATCTTAACCATACAACAACAACAATGACTACTCAACAAGACATACATGCTGCTGGTGCCGAAAACCGTCTTCCAATGCTAGAAAAAGGTAGTTATCTTCCATGGACAAGCCGCATGCTTCGATACTTGAAAACTAAACCTAATGGACAAGGCAAACTCTTGATCAACTCCATCAAGAATGGTCCATTCAAGCCTCGTCAGATTCAAGTAGCTGGTGATCCAAATCAAACACATCCCATTCCACCATCCTTTCGTGATCAAAAGGAAGAAGAATACACTGCAGATGATTGGAAGCAAATAGAAGCAGATGACTTAGCTATGCACTTAATTCAACTCGGTTTACCACAAGAAATATTTTGTGCTGTTGACAGTTGTGAAATTGCTTATGATATGTGGGAACGAGTTCGAAGGCTTTGTCATGGTACGGAAATTGGTCAACAAGACATTGAAAACAAGCTTCTAACTGAATGGGAGAAATTCACATCCACTCCAGCTGAACCAATTGAATCCTACTACACAAGGTTTTGCACTATCAAGAATGAGCTCATCAGGAACAAATTGACTCCAAGGCAAATTGTTCAAAACATCAAGTTCATCAACAACCTACCAGAGGAATGGGGATGATATGTCACAATCGTTAACCGAACAAAGAATCTTCATGAGGTGAAATATGATCAACTGTATGATTTTTTGAAGCAAAACCAGAAAGAGGCTCATGAAGTAAGGAAAGAGAAGCTAGCCAAACAACTTGATCCTCTAGCATTGATTGCTCAAGCACCAACACCAACAACAGTGAATACACAACCATCATCATCATCTCCCACACAGAACTTCCCGCAACAACAATTTGTTCCACCACAACTATTCTACCCACAACAACAACAAGAAGTCATTCCACAACAACAATACCCAGAACCAGAATACAATCCTAATGATGACATGTCTGCTTTGTCTCAAGCATTCACCCTACTATCAAGAGTTGTCCAAGGACGCTATTCCACACCAACAAACAACAACCAAAGGATTTCATCGAACACTCGCAACAGGCAGATTGCACAGCCGAGTTTCAACATGGATAATCAAGGACAAATGGTTGGAGTTTATGGGAATCAGCAAGGATATGCTACAGGGTTTTAGATGGGTAATCAAGGGCAGTATGCAGGCAATCAGATGGGTCAGTATATGGGTAATCAGAATCAGTTGGTTCAAGTTGCTGGAAATAGAAGGGGTCAGAATATGGGGAATCAGTTTGGAAATGTTGCTGCTCCAGTAGCTGGAAATGTTGGGAATATGAATCAAGGGAATGTGTTGAAGTGTTTTAACTGTCAAGGTACTGGTCATATGGCAAGGAACTGTCCCACTAGGCCAAAGAAGAAAGATCCAGCATATCTTCAGAAAGCATTGCTATTGTCTCAGAAGGAAACGGTCGGGTTACAGTTGAGTGCAGAGGAGAATGATTTCATGGCATTGATGGATGATATGGAAGACTTGGAAGATATCGATGCCAACTGCATTTTCATGGCCAATCTTCAGGAGGTTAAATATGATACGGATTCTGAAGCACCTCCTGCTTATGATATCAATGGGATCTCTGAGGTACCAACATATACTACATGTCACAATAATGAAATGTTTGATATGTCACCTCAAAATGAATAGCATCCTGCGACTCCTAATCTCACTTACGATACATATATGGACTCACCAAGTGTAGCAATACTAATTTGGCAACTCCAGCTATGGATCCTAATGGAGGCTTCGAGTCACAGCATACTGAGAATGATGAGGAAACACGTGCTTTATTTGAATCATTATTGAATAACTGTAGTATTGAAATTGAAAAGGTCAAACAAATCAATCGCGATGTTAAGGCCGCGAATGAGAAATTGACCGCTGAGCTTGAGAGATATAAGGTTAATGAAAGAGCTTTTGAATTTAATAACAAACGAAAGTCAGAACTTGAAATTGGTTTGAGAGATTCTACATTAAGAGAGAAACATTTGCAAATCAAATACGACACTCTTGATGTTAACTTGAACATGCAAATTAAATCTCTAAACAAGGAAATTTCTGAACTAACCAACCAACTTTCTAAACAAAAAGCAACTTGCTCTGATCTTGAAAAAGAAAAGAAAGAGTTACATGCAAGGTTTTCAAAACGTGAAAATGAACTTCTTGATGAAATACTTGATAAACAGGAAACCATTAAAAAGTTGGAAGAATTGCTTGTAAAAACGGGTCATTCTACACAAACAATTAATTTGTTAATTAACGATCCAAACCCGATTTTACATATAATGAAGAAAATGGCTCTTGGTTGTGAAAACCCTTGTTATCTCAAGAAAGCTCAGAAAGAACAGAATGTGCTATATAATGGTAATATTATAAATGATGTACATGATCCTCCTGCTGGTTATGATTCTTATGAAACGATTGAGCTTTCCTAAGAGAGTAGAAACAAAATGCGACAATTGAACAGAGAAATCCAACCAATTGACTATAATGAACTTAACAAACTTTCTGGAGTTCATCTTGTTCAAAAAGAGTCACCATTGTTTTTCAAAAAACCAGTGGCTGTCGCAAAAAGAAAAGTTGTTTCAAAACATCTTTCTAACATCGAAAAAATGTACTCTCACAACACTTGCTACACAAGTGAAGCTAGAATACTTTTGGATGATCTTAACAAGAGAGTTAAAATGCTTCAAACTGTTGTGGCAACCAAAACAAACGTTAAAATCAATGATTGGTTTTCAAGTTTTCAAACTAAACAGAAAAAGATGTTCGAAACAGAAATTACTCCCATCGTAACTGCAATACATGCAAGAGTAATCCATGTTGAGAATGCAATTGTGAAAGAAGCAGCCGAATTTGTCAAGGACCACAAATCCTTGGTGAAGGAAGCTAATGAAAACATTGAACGAATCAAAGTTTTGGAAAAACAAAATGACGCACTCTCTGAAGAAGCTCTCTCGACTGATATTATGTCCATTATTTACCAAATATATTCTGTTGAAGATGATGAGAGAATTCGAGCTGAGACTTCTGAAATTGTTAAAAAATATGAAAATGCTTTTGCTAGGATTGAAAAGGAAAATATCACATATTTTAAACAACTTGATCGGAAAAAGGAAGAATGCAAGTATGACAAATTGTCGTATGTGCGTTCTTACAAAAACATGCAAGAATAAATTGATCTTTTGAAGTCTCAGCTTGAAAGTCTACAAGAGAAGGGTGAGGAATCAAGGGCTGCAAAACCAAAAATGTCAATTTCTGAATGTGCTCCAACACCCTTACCTAAGGATAGTGAAAAATCAACAAGTGTTGATAAAGGGAAAGCAGTTGTCAAAACACCAAAAGTTGTAGCACCTGGCCTTTATAGGATTAGTACCACTACTGCGTCTACCTCTACATCTAAAACATATAGGGCGATAGACAAAAGTGTGAAAAATAATCCAACAGAGACTAGGCATGCTAAAACTGATTCAAAGGACAACAAGATAAATCCTAATGAGT
Organism: Artemisia tridentata subsp. tridentata; assembly: GCA_021014915.2. Taxonomy (NCBI): domain Eukaryota; kingdom Viridiplantae; phylum Streptophyta; class Magnoliopsida; order Asterales; family Asteraceae; genus Artemisia; species Artemisia tridentata. Next base: position 412,041,526 of record CP139509.1, read on the forward strand.
GTTCCTTACCTTCTACAGGAGTAGAAAGTACCTCTAAAAGTAGCAGACCAAAGCCTAGGAGCAATACAAGGAATAGAGTCTCGCCTGCATCTAAGAGTGACAACAAGAATAAAACGGAAGAAGTAGAAGAACACCCTATGATTTTATGGCTTTCCAAGAAAAAACATATGTCATCTAGATGTAATGTTAAGGACAATATTTCAAGTGCTTGTAATGAATCTGTATGTTTAATGAGAAAGAAATCTTTGTCTGAAAATGTTTGTGATGATATTATTTCTAATTCTGTGAATGTGAATGCCATGCCTAAACAGAAAGATGTTCCTCAAAGAACTAGTGCTAAATCTAGATATGTTAAAAACATCATTAAAGCAGCTAGGTCCTCCACTAGTAGTGTTCTACCTAGGAACTATCTTAAGATGTGCGTTTGGAAACCAACGGGTAGGAAGTTTACACTAGAGAATGGTAATTTAAGAATGGCTCCAAAAGAGCAAGTAGAAACCTTCTATGAGTGTGATTCCTTTGTTACCCCTAACCCAATGGAACCAAATGATAAACGGTTTCCAAATACAAAATCATCTGTTCTTGGCAGGTTATCGAAATATGTCTTTGGATCGTCGACTCGGGTTGCTCCAAGCACATGACCGGGAATTTGAAGCTGCTGATCAACTTTGTATGGAAGTTAATGGGAACAGTTAGGTTTGGAAATGATCATGTAGCAGCTATTCTGGGTTATGGAGATCTACAGTTTGGGAATTTTCTAATCACTCGGGTTTACTATGTCGAAGGATTGGGACACAACCTATTTTCAGTCGGACAGTTTTGTGATGCAGATTTAGAGGTTGCATTTAGAAGGAATACATGTTTTGTTAGGAATTTGATTGGAGATGATATCTTAACCGAAAATCATGGAACCAATCTTTATGCTATCGACATTAACCAAATGGCCTCCTCATCACTAATTTGTCTTATGACAAGAGCTGAAGACACTAAGTCCTGGTTGTGGCACAGACACCTTTCCCATCTCAACTTCGACACAATTACAAAGCTTGCCAAAGACGACATCGTCTCCGGTCTTCCTAAATTCAAATACACCAAAGAACACTTATGTCCATCCTGTGAGCAAGGCAAAAGCAAAAGGGAAACTTATAAACCTAAAACCGTTCCCAGTTCGGTTGATAAGTTACATCTGTTGCACATGGACTTATGTGGCCCAATGAGAGTTGAGAGTATCAATGGGAAGAAGTATATTCTTGTGATTGTCGATGATTATTCAAGATATACATGGGTAAGGTTTTTGAGATCAAAAGACGAAGCACCAGGCATCATCATCACCTTTCTGAAGCGAATTAAAGTTCTACTTCAAGCTCCAGTTAGGATCGTAAGAACTGACAATGGCACGAAATTCACAAATCAGGAGTTAAGAGCTTATTTTGAAGAAACTGGAATTACTCACCAGACATCAGCTGTTAGAACTCCACAGCAGAACGGGGTAGTTGAAAGAAGAAACAGAACTCTTGTGGAAGCTGCTTGCACTATGCTGATTTATTCCAGTGCACCGTTATTCTTATGGGCTAATGCTGTTTCCACTGCTTGTTTTACTCAAAACCGATCCCTAATCCATCCTAGATTCAATAAAACCCCCTATGAATTAGTCAACAACAGAAAACCCGATATCTCTTACCTTCATGTATTTGGCGCTTTGTGTTATCCTATGAACGACAGAGAAGATCTGGGGAAGCTGAAAGCTAAGGGTGATATTGGTATCTTCATTGGTTATTCAGACAACTCGAGGGCATTCAAGGTGTATAATAGAAGAATAAAAAGAGTAATGGAGACGATGAATGTGAAATTTGATGAAATTTCACAAATGGCTTCTGAGAGACTCGCTCTAGAACTCGCGCTTAACCCAATGGCTTCTAATCATACCGGATTAGGACCCGCACCACAAAGTCAAACTTCTGGACATATCAGTTCAGGACTCGCACCCCAACGAGCTCAGTCAACCACCATTGATAAACCGACTAATCAAGAACTGGATAACTTCTTCGAGTTTATGTATGATGAGTACTATGGTGGAGCTTCGACAAATGCATCACAACAACGTTCCGCTGCACCCGCTCAACAACAACCACCACCACCACCGCAAGATGCATCTACAACATTCGAAGCTGATGCACCAACTCCCTCAACATCTACATCATCTACATCTACTCGAGCAACTCCAGTGATTGAAATTGTTCTACCCAGGATTGATGAGCAAAACCATGATTCGCCAATTCAAGAAGAACAGCAACAAAACGATGCGGTGTTAGAAGAAGAAGAACCATTTGAAAACCCATTTGCAACGGAATCTGCTGAATCTTCTTCTCGGTTATATGAACCAACAAACACGCATTCGTTAGATCCAAGGTATCCTTAAACATTAAAGTGGACTAAAGACCATCCAATAGAACACGTTATTGGTGAACCTTCAAGGCCAGTACAGACGAGAAGACAACTCGCCACCGATTGTGATATGTGCATCTTTGCCTGCTCAGTCAGTTTAAAAGAGCCAAAGAACATTCGGGAAGCAATGTCAGACGATGCATGGATTGAAGCAATGCAGGAAGAACTTCTCCAATATCGACTTCATGACACTTGGGATTTAGTGCCGAGACCCATTGACAAACTCGTCATTGATCTTAAGTGGATATGGAAGAACAAAAAGGATGAAGAGATGACTGTCATTCGCACAAGAAGAGGGAATAGATTTTGAGGAGTCATTCGCGCCAGTAGCTAGACTTGAAGCGGTCAGGATTTTCTTAGCGTACGCGGCTCACAAGAACATCACGGTCTATCAGATGGATATCAAGACGGCTTTCTTGAATGGAACTCTGAAGGAAGAGGTGTACGTGAGTCAGCCAGATGGATTTGTTGACAAAGATCATCCGGACTACGTCTACAAGCTCAAGAAGGCTATCTATGGTTTGAAACAAGCCCCAAGGGCGTGGTACGACGAACTCTCATCTTTCTTGTTGAATAATAATTTCACCAAAGGAACAATTGACCCAACCTTGTTTACTAAAAAATTTAAAAATGACATTTTGATTGTTCAGATTTATGTGGACGACATAATATTTGGGTCCACTAATCCAAAACATTCAAATCATTTTGAAAATCTCATGAAAAGTAAATTTGAAATGTCTATGATGGGCGAATTAAAATTCTTCCTTGGACTTCAAATCCATCAATCCCGTCGTGGCATCTTCATTAATCAGGCGAAATATACAATTGAGATTTTAAAGAAACATGGAATGGAAAATTGTGACTCTGTTGGTACTCCAATGGTCACTTCACCCAAAATTGGTGCTGACTTATATGGGAAACCCATTGATCCGAAGAAATATCGGAGCATGATTGGGTCTCTCATGTACTTAACTGCTAGTCGACCCGATATACATCTTGTTGTCTGTTTATTAGCACGGTTTCAGGCAAGGCCTACCGAAATTCACCTCAAAGAGGTTAAACGGATCTTCCGGTACCTTCGAAGAACCATTAACATGGGACTTTGGTATCCAAAAGATTCGGAGTTAAAACTAACAGCCTTTGCAGATGCCGATCATGCTGGTTGCCAAGTCACTACAAAAAGTACATCCAGAGGAGCACAATTTCTGGGAGAGAAGCTAGTAGGCTGGTCATCGAGGAAACAAGACTGTACGGCGTTATCAATCGCAGAAGCCGAGTATGTGTCTCTATATACGTGTTGTGCCCAAGTTCTTTGGATGAGGACACAACTCACAGATTATGGCTACTCTTTCGACCGCATACCTATGTATTGTGACTCGAAAAGTACCATAGCTATCTCGTGCAATCCAGTTCAACACTCCAAGACCAAGCATATTAGAGTCCGCTACCACTTTATCAAGGAATACGTTGAAAATGGTACTGTTGAATTATTTTTCGTGAAGACTGAATACCAACTCGCCGATCTATTTACTAAAGCCCTCCCAACAGAGCGGTTTGAAAACTTAGTTCGTCGAATTGGAATGCGAAGCCTAACTCCCGAAGAGTTAGAAAGTCTTCTCGAATCTTCTTGATTTATCTCAAAAAGCTTCGCATGTAAATATTTTTGAAAAACAAAATACAAAATTTGAAAAACCAACAAAAGAAAAATATAAAAATATAAAATTTCAAAAAGACATAAAAAATATAAAAACCAAAAATATTCTTCTCACGACATGTCTCTCGTATAATCGATATTCTGTAAGTACCTAGAAATGTCATTCAACAATGATACGGGCATGTACAGATGCTTGAGCGAGAGTTCATTTAAACGTTTTCTAAAACATGTCGTTTCTCAAAATTTCTATTCTAACGGCTTTCGTATATTTCAGTACGAAACCCGCGCTACATTGATGACTTCTGATTATTTCAAATCGGGACTCGTAAGGTTAACGGAAAAATCAAAAAATCCTTGAGCACATGATCAAGATTTCTCAAAAAAGATCTTTCAAAATCTTTCTCAAATTCTATGCTCAAGATTTTCATAAACAAAACTCCCTCTTAAACCCAAATGTTTAACAATATGCTTTATTTAAGGGGGAGTATAAAATTAAAAAATGAAAAAATGTTCCAATTTCATGCTCAAATCCGTCTTTCTCTCCAAAAAGTTTCATTTTAATCAATTGATATCAAAAATATCACTTCATGCTATTTTTGAGGGGGAGAGGACGTGATTAAAATGTGATCAAAAATCGTGGATTGAATCTCAAAAGAGCTCTACAAAAATGACTCAGCATGAACCCTCGAAATGACGAAATTTAAATGTCCGTTACCGAAAAGACTTGTCCGGGACGGGTAATAATTTCAAGCTGGTTCATCCAGTGATGTAAACGTGTCTCTGATGAAGCGAAAAGTGTACCGCTTTTAAGGGGTCATTTAAGCCTTAAATCGTATTTATTTGATCAAATATTGCCCTAAATCGTTCCTTTTGTCATTTTAGGTACTTTTGAAGAGAAATCTGGAAAAGGAGGCATTTTGGACGCTTTTGGAGCATAAAAGTGAAGAAAACGGCAAAGTCTCAAAAATCGGCTAAAAGTTACCTTTGACGGCGTCACAATTTACTCTGGACGGCGTCATGCCTTGGCAAGAAAAGTTGGACGTGAAATTTACTCATGATAAGCCAGTGAAAATAGCATGTGAATTCTGACGGCGTCACGCTTTAACTTGATCAAGGGCGTCACGGCTTAAATCAAAAGGGGACGGCGTCACGTTCAAGGTTCGACGGCGTCAAGCCTTGATAAGCCAGAATGGATTTTGGAAGAGCTAAAGAGGGACGGCGTCAAGAAGGTCATCCGGGAACCCTAGAAGCGGCGAGGTGACGGCGTCACACTCCATAACGTGACGCCGTCAGATGTAAAAATCTATATATAGTTTTCTAATTTTTTGTCATTAGTAGAGAGCTTAGTGTGTGGAATTTTGGGATAAAACCCTAAGACGATTTTAGCTACTTTTTCAGGGCTTTTTGCCTTGAGATCTTCCATGTTTCATTGAAAGATAAGTTATCAATTAATCATTCAATATGTCTATGTGTTGTTTGATTCTATCTTATTCTTGTCTTTTGTTTAACATGTTAGGCTAAATTTATCTTGTGTTTGCTTAGATCTAATGAAACCTAGCTATTGATTATTGGTTGTTAGTGTGTTGTTAGTTGTATTGGATGATTGTTTATCTATGTTAGGCTTAAGAAAACTGGCTAACTTCCTATTCGGTAACTTGCTTGAACGTCTTAAGAAACATGAACCAAATGCGTACTAAAGGTTTTTATGGTTGTATTTAATGCACAAGCGAATTCTAGTGATCCCATGTTAGGAGCTTCCTAGCTGGCTCGACATAGGAGTGAAGTAGGAGCTTGTAGAGTTGGGGAAGTAAGTACGCCACCCCACGAATGGTATTAAGGAATACACCCGTCATCCACGCGACTAACACACACCAATTAACCGGTAAAAGATAGTTAGGGAGTAAGGAAATCTAAGTAAACACATTTCTCTACACATAAGTTTCTCACCACATTTTCATTTCAGTTATTTTATTTTATTTGCATTCGTAGTAATTTGGGTTAGTTGACTAGCAACTAATTCCGCCCACTTTATCAAAACCGAGATTTTACTTGCTTTCATAAAAACTATAAAAATACAAAAAAAGAATCTTCCTCAACCCTTAGACCTAATTAGAGTAGCCTTTCACAACTAACGAACACTATTCCCTGTGGAGAACGATCAATCCCCCGTACTTACCACTACACTATACTACATCGGTCAGGTACACTGCCTGGTGGGGTTGTAAGCCTCTTGAGATCCCTCGAGAGGTAAAACCTGTTGTAAGGTTACAAAACCACGCAATCAAGTTTTTGGCGCCGCTGCCGGGGAATAGTTATTGTTTAGGTTGAATTTTTATTTTATAGGTCTACTCACTAGATTCCTTTCTAGTGAGATTTTTATTTTATTTTTCTAGGTTTTCTTTAGTCTATCTATTTTTCTTTGTGTGTTTGTTCGTAATTTCCATTGACTCTTCCGTTCACCATTATGGAGAACGCGAATCCACCATACTACCAACCACGTAATTCACCCACTCCATATGACATCTTGATGTTTAAACAACATAAAGATGAACCTCTCTATGATGCATGGACTCGTTTTAAATATTTACTCCAAAAAGTCCCTCATCATAACTTCGATTTTTGGTCCCTAACTCAAATCTTTTACAATCATGTCGACCGACATGCCCAAAGGGACATTTACCATATTGCCGGCAGGGATATTAGGGAATTAAGTGCCGAGAAAGCATGGGAAGCTATTGAAGAGTGTGCCCAATATTATTATATAGTAGAAAACCCAACAAACGTTAGTACAAGTCAATTGACCACAAATTTCGAGGATCATGAAACAAGTTTGTTTGGGGATGAATATGTTAGTGTTGAGATACCTAAGTGGATGTCATGTAATGCCATATTACAAAACAAACACATAGGTGACCTTGATATGACGGAGGATTTAGCCGAACATGATCACATTGATCAAAAAGACCTAGGTTTTATGATCGATGACGATGAATCTCAAGAAACACATGATGAATCTTTCGGGCAATTTGAATATAGCAGTCAGAATATTGAGGATGATCCTTATGATTCGGATATAGAAGTTGAGATGCCTAGAGAAGCACTTGAGATACTAGGGAAAATGTTAGGGTTAGATTCTACTAAAACACATGATGAGGATATAGGTGATCTTGACACAAGGAATGATGAGGTAAGTAACATAAGCCCACCAAGTACCCCACAAGTCCTACCATCATTTGAGGCACACACACCGCCCGTGACTTACCCGGAAGAAGTTGAGGAGACTATAGGAACCCCAATAGAGGTAGAGCCCTTGGACCAAACACAACTAGAAGAAATAGGTTTGGATGCTTTTAGTGATCACAACCTTTCTTTTAGTCCTATGGAAGTTCATAGTTTTGATGAACCAGAGCCTCAACCAAAACCGTTACCTAATCTTCCATCTTTAGATGTGAATTTAGGAAATGAAAAAGGTCCCGATCCACCCATCAAACCATATAGTCCGGGTAGTTTTACGTTGGAGGTAGTAGACTCTAAGCCTTGTAGAGAGGAAGCCAATATAGGAGTGAAACATGACCTTACATACTTACATCACCCATTCATGATTGATCACAAGAAACATTATGGGTTTAAACCGGGTTTATTAGGTCAAGATGGATTCCCAACTAGGAGTCTCTCGAAGTTGATAGAAGATGATCCCTTTTTAGGAGGAAACTCAAAATCACCCATTGACCAAAGTGAACTAGGCAAGGTTATGATGAAAGGAGCACACCCCTTTGAGCATATAATTCATCCACCACTCTTTCCTCACGTGGCATACTCCTACCGAGCTGGTGTGTATCGCTACTATCACCCGCACTTAATCCTAAGTGTAGGGAAAACCTCTCCTTTATCCATCAAATAAGGGTAGAGTCAGGCTCATGACTTGAACAAAAACAAGCGCTTCTTGGGAGGCAACCCAAGTGTTATTTGTTTTATTTGCTTTGTGTGTTTATTTATTTGTTTGTTTGATTTTATTTGTTTCCGTATGTATGTTTAATTTTTATTATTATTGATTCATGTTCAAAACTACTTTGTGAAAATGCTTTATTTTGTTTTTAACTTCGTCTTAACTACATAAAAAGGTATTTTGCAAAAGTTAAGTGTAAGGGAAATCTAAATCGGTTTATTAGAACACAAATTAACATGAATCGTAATAATATTAAATTAGCATACATATTAGTATTTGTTTGAGTCAAATGCTTGTATCGAGTCATAATGATGTTTTGCAGGATTTCCAGGAAGTAAGGTAAAGGTTTTTCCAGAAATTTTCCGGAAACTTAAAATGAAAATTTTTGTCAGGTCATTTCTGACGGCGTCAGGGTTTATAACCTGACGGCGTCAGATTTAATTTTCAGAAATTTTTGAAAGTTTTGTTTTTAAAAAGTTTTTATTAAAATCTCCAACTTATAATCTCCAGGAATCTGCAAAATTATCATTCCACGAGCATTATATCCTTATATATAGATTTTTCCCGCCGATGTTATGCAGGTTTTCGTGTTTGTTTTCTCAGGTTTAACAGGTTATTTTGGACAAGGAAATGTTTTGAATCAAGCTTTTGGCGATGCATTAGTCATGGAGCTTCAACATTACCTTGGAGGAAGATCTAACCGTGTAATTTCACTATCCACCGAGCGAATCAGGGGAGTATTTGATTTCATTCTTTTACTTTATGCTTTTACATCTTGTTATTTGAACATTGGGGACAATGTTCATCTTAAGTGTAAGGGGGGATAAAAGTACGATTTTAGAGAATACAATTGCGCTTGATTTTTGTTTGTTTAATGGTAGATGTGTAATAAAACTGAGAGAAATACCTGTTAGGGCAATTTTAGTGCCAAATTTAAAATTTTTTACAACATATAGGAGTGAAACTTTGATCTTAATGAGCGTCTCACGGATAGGAGTTATATGACTAGCACAAAAAACCGTACCACTAAATATTTTTCCACCCCCAAATATGTGAGGTTCGCCCCTAGAATTGGTAGGAAAAGCATTTATGCTATGATGTGTGTACCGGTAGCACTTAGATTCTAGAACTTGCGTTAGGACCATCCCGAGGCCACAAGTGAGACTACATTCGTGTAGTTAGATTTACTACATGATAAGAGGCATTAGGATTAACCCATTGTTTTACACCTGTGTTTTTGTTATAATTACTTCGGCTACATTGGTCAAGTAATTCTCCCACACCCTTTGCGTTGTACTCATTTTAGTACACGATACCCCTAGTACACCCCTCAGAGCCTATCTTTTCGTTTCAACCTTTAAGCATTTTACTTAAAGGAAGAATTTGTTACACCCCACTTAAATGTACACCCAAATCGCCTTAGCCTACCTTGTATGCACTCATTTTTAGTGCATTATTGTTACAACATTTGTTTAAACCCAAGTTAATTATCTAATTGATTACATGGTTGCTAAGTCGAGTCATATCCTTGTACATATTGTTTTGGGATGATTGGGACTCATGGGTAAAGTACTAGTGTAATGAAGTAATGGGGAAGAACATCATTTATTACCCCCATATGTGCTAAATATTTTAAAAGTACTCCAAGTGTTTTGATTATCTTAATTCGAGTCATTAGAATAGTAATTTGTAAAGTTATATAAAAGTTCAAGTGTAAGGGGAATGCAATGCCCCTATGATGTATTATTTTGGATGGTAGGGCAAGAGTGTATGAAAAAAAAAAAAAAAAAAAAAAAAAAAAAAAAAAAAATCGAAAAAATTAAGAAAAATACAAAAAAAAATGAGAAAAAGAAAAATAGAAAAAAACATACGGACTACCATCCCGTTTCATTTTATGTTTGTTTTATGTTTTTGTTTTTGTTTTTGTTTTTGTTATTTCATTTCTAGCTTAAGATCGAGTCTAGTCTTGGCTTAGCAACATTGTATAGTACATGTAATTGATCAAGATCTTTAACTCGCCACCAGTAAAATATCCTTTATCCAACAAAACCGTGTTTTCCTTTTCCCTACACCTAACGTTATAACCCATTTAAAAGCCCTCTTTGATAGTTTATCTTTGGTGCTTACGCCTAGTAGAGGAGGTTTTCGATCCTTTCCCAAGCCTATGGTAATCTATTTGTTATGACAGGTAGTGAGAGATATTATCCGTTTTCATTTATGAGATTTATTTTGATGACACTTGAGAGATGTGAGTATCTAAACACTACTTGTGAGGTGCTAGTATGTAATCTCCGTGCTTATTATGATTGAAGTGGAACGATTATTTGTTGTAATTACTTTTATGTTAGCATTAAATGACCCCTAACTTGTATTTTGATTAGAATAAAAGCGCATTTCCTTGAGGACAAGCAAATCTCAAGTGTAAGGGTATTTGATGAAGCGAAAAGTGTACCGCTTTTAAGGGGTCATTTAAGCCTTAAATCGTATTTATTTGATCAAATATTGCCCTAAATCGTTCCTTTTGTCATTTTAGGTACTTTTGAAGAGAAATCTGGAAAAGGAGGCATTTTGGACGCTTTTGGAGCATAAAAGTGAAGAAAACGGCAAAGTCTCAAAAATCGGCTAAAAGTTACCTTTGACGGCGTCACAATTTACTCTGGACGGCGTCATGCCTTGGCAAGAAAAGTTGGACGTGAAATTTACTCATGATAAGCCAGTGAAAATAGCATGTGAATTCTGACGGCGTCACGCTTTAACTTGATCAAGGGCGTCACGGCTTAAATCAAAAGGGGACGGCGTCACGTTCAAGGTTCGACGGCGTCAAGCCTTGATAAGCCAGAATGGATTTTGGAAGAGCTAAAGAGGGACGGCGTCAAGAAGGTCATCCGGGAACCCTAGAAGCGGCGAGGTGACGGCGTCACACTCCATAACGTGACGCCGTCAGATGTAAAAATCTATATATAGTTTTCTAATTTTTTGTCATTAGTAGAGAGCTTAGTGTGTGGAATTTTGGGATAAAACCCTAAGACGATTTTAGCTACTTTTTCAGGGCTTTTTGCCTTGAGATCTTCCATGTTTCATTGAAAGATAAGTTATCAAATAATCATTCAATATGTCTATGTGTTGTTTGATTCTATCTTATTCTTGTCTTTTGTTTAACATGTTAGGCTAAATTTATCTTGTGTTTGCTTAGATCTAATGAAACCTAGCTATTGATTATTGGTTGTTAGTGTGTTGTTAGTTGTATTGGATGATTGTTTATCTATGTTAGGCTTAAGAAAACTGGCTAACTTCCTATTCGGTAACTTGCTTGAACGTCTTAAGAAACATGAACCAAATGCGTACTAAAGGTTTTTATGGTTGTATTTAATGCACAAGCGAATTCTAGTGATCCCATGTTAGGAGCTTCCTAGCCGGCTCGACATAGGAGTGAAGTAGGAGCTTGTAGAGTTGGGGAAGTAAGTACGCCACCCCACGAATGGTATTAAGGAATACACCCGTCATCCACGCGACTAATACACACCAATTAACCGGTAAAAGATAGTTAGGGAGTAAGGAAATCTAAGTAAACACATTTCTCTACACATAAGTTTCTCACCACATTTTCATTTCAGTTATTTTATTTTATTTGCATTCGTAGTAATTTGGGTTAGTTGACTAGCAACTAATTCCGCCCACTCTATCAAAACCGAGATTTTACTTGCTTTCATAAAAACTATAAAAATACAAAAAAAGAATCTTCCTCAACCCTTAGACCTAATTAGAGTAGCCTTTCACACCTAACGAATACTATTCCCTGTGGAGAACGATCAATCCCCCGTACTTACCACTACACTATACTACATCGGTCAGGTACACTGCCTGGTGGGGTTGTAAGCCTCTTGAGATCCCTCGAGAGGTAAAACCTGTTGTAAGGTTACAAAACCACGCAATCAGTCTCGCAAAGGACTTGTCTGAGTAGAATGTACCAATTCGAGAGATGATCATTGAATATGACCGGGACGGGTAATAATTTCAAGTTAGTCTAACTAGTGATGTAAGCGTGTCTCGCGAAGGTCAAGTTCATTGAAAATCGATCAATTCAAAAATGTGCGAACTCTACCTAACATGTGGAATTTTAGTTAAAAATGCAAGAGCACATGTGAAGGGGGAGTATTTCAAAAATGTAAAACTCTCAAAGTGCTAACTAAATGTGTTTATTCATAAACACTTTGAGAGATTTTCAAAAGGTTTTATGGCAAATCTAGGATAGTCATGGTGTTATAAGGTGACTAAGGTTAGGGAAAACCGTCCTATGATCCGCCAGAGCCGAAGGGATCTACCCATGGACAATTCCAATAGATTAGAATTAGAAGTCCTTAGGTAAGATGGAAAAAAAGGAGTAAATGAGAAAGGGAAAGAAGGGGTTGAGGAATTAAAAAGAAAAGTTTAATGAAAGGGTGAAAAGAAATAGCCCTCCATGAAAACTTAGGGCAGAAACCGGGTCAATACATCTGCTATCGGTATTCACTAAGGTGATACTGATATTGAAGACAAGACGTCATGGACCCAGTGATGCACTGCACCACCCCTCCTAGCCACTCAGATATCTCTTAAAATATATTTGTTTCATTCTCACGGAGAACACTACATAATCTATCGGTCTCTCATTCCGAGATGTGTTGATATTGAAAAGGTGGCACTCTGCTCCATGCCTCCAACGACTAAAACCAAAACGCACTATCGAGTCTAGAGCAATAAGATTCATCAAAAGATCTCTTAGGAACACTTCCATTTGAATACCCTTGTGTTTACCAAAAAGGACACAAGGAGTAAAAGAGTCTTAATGAGATCCAAGGATCTTGCCAATTATATCTTGATGGTTACTATGGTTTCAAACGGTCTATAGTAGTGGGGTGATCTCCAGCTACTCACTGAATCGTGGGTGCACTTCGGTGTGTCTGTGTAAGCCCTCTCGGGGGTATCCGGTTCAGAACGGCCTGGGTTAGGATTAGAGAAAGTCTTCACACTATGCTGAAGACGATCTCGAAGTCCAAACCTGTAAGTATTGGATGTGCTGCTGCTGCTGAGGAACGTCACCAGGAGGAAGACCAATCTACATCATCAGATTCATCAAACATCTTCACCTCAGCATACTCATACTTATGAAGATCATCCTCAACAAAGCTCAAGTGTAAAAGTTCAAGACAAAAGGATCAAGTTTAAGACAAAGTGTAAAGACAACGTCAAAAGGCTAATCAAGATGTCAAGAACAAGTTCAAATATCAATGAGGAAGACATAAGTATGAAGTTCAAGATGTATGAGTATGTTGGAGGTCACGACGTCACTTTCATATGAAGATGCTGATCGAAGGCAAGAACAACCACAAAGACAATTATTTGAAGATCACATAGCATGAAGGAACAAGATCAAAGACTAGTCTACAACGACACACAGAGCACAAGGAAATGAAGACGAAAGACCACATCACTCCGAGCATCATTTGTATGACCATCCCTTAGGGGGAGATTGTTAGGATTTATAAAAAGTGATGGTCATTAACGTTGTAATATTTTTAGTTTTGAGTGTCGTTGTGTAGTTAGTTAATTTAAACAAGGGGCTTGGACTTAAGTTTGTAATATAATGTAATCCATGAAAAAAGCCCAACCCAAGTCCAAGCCCATCCATCTCCAAATAGTATAAATACCACCTTCCTTCTCATTTGGAAGGTTGGTGTTCTCAGGTCCTCATAGTCATTTAGGTTTGTATTGAAGAACAAGTGTATGATTAATATAAAGCTAATATTACATGTTCCACTCTTCTTCTTTAATCTAATCTAGTAGTAGTTGTATTGGTTAGGATAGATTACTAGTTTTAACAATTCCTTTATATCCAAGGTCTAGAAAAATCACAACATATGTGAAATTGCTTTATCAAAAATCTAATTCTGGGTCAAAACTGACCTCAGCAGGTCACGGTACCCTTAAATAGGGACCGGTACCGCTAAATTTAATGGTACCGTCGGACCGTTGTCTGCTGAGACAGTTTATTTTCTTTTCAATTCTCACTGTTTCAAAAACACTATCGAAACCCACTCGATGTAGTCTTGAACCAGAACCGTCTCCTATCAGAATAGATTCTGTCTATCTTCTGATTCCTTAGCTTTTTCCGCTTTCACTTCCACATGGTACTGAATACACCATATGTTTGGTTACTTCCGTATCCATTATCTTCTCAACTTATCTACACTTTTCAACCTTAGTTCTACACTACAAATGCTTCCGCATCCCACTCATCTTCTACACACTTCAAATGAAGAACCGCTAGGATACGTTGAGATAACCCTTTTTCATCAACATAGATAACCCTACTAGAACCTTATCACCAACCCCCAATCCTGTTAGGATCACATGCACATTTTCCTTTTCTCTTTTGAAATATAGCATGCATCTCATTGTCAGTGCAAACGATATATTAATCTAAACCATCTTTTCCCACCTTTCCTCAAAGGTCAAATCCAATACTTCCCATCTTTTGGAATCATTTCCATTCGAATATTAGTGCGTGTCGTTCTCATTCTTATTTTTTTCGTGTCTACTTTATGGCATGACTTGTCATAATAGTAATCATTTAGAGTTTGTCTTATCAACAAACCATCCTAAACACCAATCATCTTAGATAGATGATTATGTCGTTCAAAAGGTTTGTTAGAACTCGTCTTCCCAATGACAACTTGGAAGAAGTCATTTTGTGTGTCGGTCAACGAACAAATCTCGTTCTTGATTAGTGTAATTGATTGAACAATTACACCTTAGGTTGTCGGTCGGGTTATGACACTCAAGTGTCTTTGAATTGCAATATGCATTCATCGTTTTTGTGCCGCTCAAGTTTCTTGGGATTTCTTTTTGGTCTTTATCCTTTTGGCACACTTTTGGGCTGTGACACTCACGTTTTAACATAGCTTAACCCTTGCATGTCTTGCTATGTGTATTTTATCCCTATAATGTTGTTCCTATTCTTTTATATATTATGTTGCACGAAGCTAACCCTTGATGTAGGAAAAGCCTTTGTAAGAATTTGATCCATGGATCCGTTAGATACTAAGGTAAATAAACAAGGGGATTCAATCATCATAGAGGAGCATTGAGCTAGGGGGAGCTCGGGGCTATTTGAATACATAGCATGGAGTCATCTTCACAAGTGGTGATAGAAGACTACACTGGGATGATGCAAGCTCACCTTTTTGGAAGAAAGGATAGTAGTGTAATAAGGGGGAGTAGGGAGTGAATTCAAGGGAGAGCTCGAGGCAACTACCATTTTTCTTCGATAAAAGGGGAGAAGGGAGTGTAAACAGGTAACTTTTACATTTTAATATGTGTTACGGTTTACATATTTGTCATCATCAAAAAGGGGGAGATTGTTATTGCAAATATTACGATATTTAAACTAAACGGTTTCTTTGGTTTTAATAACGACAAACATGTAACTTGTAATGCATAACGTAAAATGTGCAAGTTACTTGTAAACACAAATCATCAATGCATACTTACATCAACACCTCTCGACGTCTCAAGTATGCTTCAACAAAGTCGTAGATTTCCATCCCGACGTAAATCACTCAAGGTATGGACAAACAAATCTACTACTTGAAATTTGATCAAAGGATTATATTTTTCTCTAAACTTCACATTTTTAATGTGACAAAACATTTTTTTCAAAAATACAGTTTACAAATTATTTTTGAATTAAAAAGAAATGTTTTATTTTGAAAAATAAGTTTAAAAATCCCAACAGCCATTTTCCCCCCCAAAACAGCTCCAAACATTCCCAAATAAACCTTCCCCACTAAAAACAAACGAAGGAACGTCCAGGGTACCACTAAAGTACCGACGGTACCACTAAATTTAGTGGTGCCGTCTGAAAATTAGTGGTGTCGTCCCTCTGTAACGGCTAGTTTTCTCTTTGCATATAAATAGTGGACCATTTTACACTTCCAACTTGATTTTTCCAGTCAGTTTTCTCTGGTCTAATCCCTTCTCACTTAGATCACTTTCTTTGATCATTTAGAGAGTCTTAGTTTGTTTAAGAGTGATCCTTTCATCCCACCAAGAGATCACCTTCATTCTTCTTCTAGTGAAAGAGAAGAACACAAGGTATCCAGGAAGATACAAAGTGTTGTAGTTGTAGGTAGAGCACTTGTAACATTTGTTGCACACTTGATTGTATCATAGTATACATCAACTCTATTTTTCTTTTGAGAGTTTATGAGAGAAGATCATTGTGATCTTATAGAGATATTGAATATCTCTTATAGCTTGTGAGCTAGTGTGTTGATCAAGGGTTGATAGGATAGATTGAGTCAAGTGAGGGTTGATCATTATGATCTTGTCGAGATCTTGGAGATCTCTTAAAGCTTGTAGGCTTGTGTGATTGATCAACTAGATCAAGGGTAGATCGAGTCAAGTAGGAGTAGATCATTGTGATCTTGTTGAGATCTTGGAGATCTCTTGTAGCTTGTGGGCTTGTGTATTGATCAAGTGGATCAAGGGTAGATCGTGAGTAGATCGTGTGGATCGTGGTAGATTGGTACTAGCTAGATTAGTACTCGACATTTAGCTTAGCGTCGGAAATAAGGATAAGCGACGTTGTACGGTTTTCTCCGCCTGAAGGGAGCTTGTTGATTAGTGAA
Source organism: Artemisia tridentata subsp. tridentata (assembly GCA_021014915.2). NCBI lineage: Eukaryota > Viridiplantae > Streptophyta > Magnoliopsida > Asterales > Asteraceae > Artemisia > Artemisia tridentata. Next base: position 412,058,240 of record CP139509.1, read on the forward strand.
GTAACTCTCGAGTTGGGTACTCGGGGAGTGGAGTAGGGCGAAGAGGAGCTTCGTGACCGAACCACTATAAATCATCGTGTCCGGTTTGCGCCTTCTTACTTATCTCTTTACTTTTATTTTATTATTTATCGCTTTATATTTATATTTGCATTGCATTTATGTTTGTGTGGTTTGTTGCTTATAATATGTTGATTGAGCTTGTTTCATGGTTTGATTTAGTTTGTGTTGTAGTTTACTTTATACCATCTATAGATGTTGTATGATCTTTGTTGACACTTTTCATATTACGTCACACTTGATCGGGTGTTTGATACAAAAAGTTTTTAACTTTTTAATGGAAACGAATTCAACCCCCCCCCCCCTCTACGGTTTCCTCAAAATGAAATTAAATGTCATCTCTCGCTCTCGATCAACGTTCATCGAATCCCGTTGGATTCATTCATAAAAGAATTTAGTTGGTATAAATTCCTTTAATCTAAGGTCCAGAAAAAATCACAACCAATGTGAAATTTCGTTGTCGAAAATCAAATTATGGGTCATAACTGAACTCAGTAGGTCACGGTACCCTTAAATAGGGGACGATACTGCTAAATTTAACGGTACCGCGGACTGTTGTCTGCTGAGACAGTTTATTTATTTTTCAATCCTCACAGTTTCAAAAGCACTATCAAAACCCGCTCGCTGTAGTCTTGAACCAGAACCGTCTCTTATCTGAACAGATACTGCCTATCTTCTGATTCCTTAGCCTTTTCCCCTTTCACCTCTGCATGGTACTTAACACACCATATGTTTGGTTACTTCCGTATCCATCATCTTCTCAACTTATCTACAATTCTCAACTATCGTTCTACACGACCAATGCTTCCGCATCCCACTCATATTTCACACACTTCAAGCTAAGAACCGCTAGGATAAGTTGAGATAACCCTTCTTCATCAACATAGTTTCTTCTAGCAAAGATAACTCTACAAAAACCCAATCATCAACTCCACAACCTTGAAGATTCTATCTTCTTAACCCTTAGCACATTTTCACGTAATCACATGCCTCATCATATGAATATTCAAAATGATTGAGATGAGCTACGTGACTTCAAAGGTGAAGTTTATTGTATACTATCCACCACTTGTCATGATGTTACTAAGCTCATCGCTTCCGTCAACGTTTGTTTTCCTCTTTATTTTTTTTCAACACATCTTGTCTGGGTGGCCATCGATTAAGGGGGAGAGAAAACACACTCATACACATATAGTCCTTCACCAAACACTCTCAAGAACACACCAATTTAGTTCTTATTCCGTAGAATTCTTTACAAAAACACTCATTTCTTAAGTACCCGCTACTTAGCAAAACCTCAGTCATAAAACCACAATCGGTTCTAGCTTCGTAAACTCTACTCATTGTGACCACCTAGATATTTGTTCTATACAAGCACCTTCAACCCTCACATCAAACCTCACAATAATATCATTCATCATCACACTCAACCCTTATAACTAAACTTCACTCTTGACAGTGATATTTAGTTTCAAAACCTTCAACCCTTATATCAATCCCACTCAAACTTTTTAGCTACACTTCACTAGTGACAGTGATAGTTAGTCTAAGAACCTTCAACCCATCGATCATTACACTCAAACCTTACAACTATTCCTCACTTTGGATAGTGATAGTTAGTTCAGTAACCTTCAATCCTCACAATCACTTGAAACCCTTCATGCACCAAATTATCTCTAACACAAAACTAGGATCATCCAAAACTAGAAATCTAGAACTTCGTTACCTCAACCCTGTTAGAGATATCCACCCACAATAGGATAACATGCACATTTTTTTTCCTGAAATATATCATGCATCTCATTGTCAGTGCAAACGATATATTAATCTAAACCGTCTTTGTCCATCTTTTCTCAAAGGTCAAATCCAACAATTTCCCATCGTATGGAGTCATTTCCACTAATATCTTGGTGCGTGTCGTTCTCATTCATTTTTTTTTAACTTCCATCAAGTCCATTTTATGGCATGACTTGCCATAATAGTATTGACATATATCCACCTCATTTAGAGTATGTCTTTTCAACAAACTATCCTTAAAACCAATCATCTTAGGTAGATGATTATGTCATTCAAAAACTTAGTTAGAACTCGCCTTCCCAATGACAACTTGGAATAAGTCATTTTGTGTGTCAGTCAACGAACGAATCTCGTTCTTGTTAGTGTGATTGATAGAACAATTACACCTTAGGTTGTCGGTCGGGTTGTGACACTCAAGTGTCTTTGGATTGCAATATGTTGGGAATTAAATGTTCTAAAGTTACTACTGCTGAAGAATACACTAACAGTACAAACTGCTAGTGTAAGAATGAAGACTGCTGAGATATAACTAACAGTACAAACTGCTAGGTTAGTACTGTTAGTATAACAGAAGGTACTGCTGCATGCATAAACGTTTATATTAAGGATAAGTATGGAAAGGATTTTGTGTATATCTTATTTAGTTAGCATTATACGGTAGAATACTTATATTGTAAAGGACTCCTTAAGTCTATAAAAGGAGATCCTAGGTTATACGGTTTGTTGGGAATTAAACCAACAATTAGTACTGTCAGGTATAAAGTTAGTACTGCAAAGTCAAAGTTACAACTGCTAAAGATTAACACTAACAGTACTAAGTCAGTTAGTACTGCTAGTATAGATGGTTAGTACTGATTATGAGATGAAGACAGAAACGAGTATGGATAAATATAGAATAGATATTGTGTATATCTTATAATGATAGATTGATACGGATGTTAGTTTACTTGTAAAAGACTTCTTGGGTTATAAAAGAAGATCCTAGGTTAGGGTTTCAATATCAAATCAGTTGTGAAAGTTATACGAAAGCTTCAAGGTTGTAAAACCCTAGTGATAATCAAAGATCACTCGTAGTAATATTGAAGCTATTTGTTTGGTTAAACATTGTGTTCATACTTTCACTGTTACTTTCATACAATCACATACATCACCATACACATAATCTTCTAAATGCTTTGTAGTAAATTCCGCGTGCTACTTAGCATATACTCAAAGTATCTTCAACACAAGGAGTGTATTTAGATCCGGTCAAGTGGTATCAGAGACAGGTTCTGGTACTTTGAATTAGAAGATCCAGAAGTACTTATTCTCTTTCAACAAAGAAGATGGACATGAAAACACCACAAACCTCAATCCTTGCCAAACTCCCAATGCTAAAACAAAACGAATATGATCTCTGGAGGCTCAGAATTGAGCAATACTTCATGGTGCAAGATTATGCACTATGGGATATCATTATCAATGGTGATTCTTTCAAACCAACAACTTCTGAAGAAACACTTGCTGATGGTTCCAAAACTACAAAGCTCAACACTGAACCAGTCACCAATGATGAGAGGATCAAGAAGAAGAATGATGTCAAAGCCAAGAGTTTGCTACTCATGGCAATCCCCAATGATCAGGTGTTGAACTTCAGTCATTATGAGACTGCAAACACACTTTTTGCAGCTATTGTAGAGAGATTTGGTGGCAATGAAGCCACTAAGAAGGCATAAAGAACACTACTGAAGCAGAGCTATGAGAATTTTAGTGCCACAAGCACTAAAACTCTTGATCAAATCTTCAACAGACTACAGAGAATTGTGAGTCAGCTTGCTGGTTTGAAGATTGTGATTCCACAAGAAGACCTAAACTTAAAGTTTCTCAATAGTTTGTCTGCTCATTGGAATACCCATGTTGTTGTTTGGAGCAACAAGCCTGAACTGGAGAAGATGACACTCAATGAATTGTACAACAATCTTAAGATTGTTGAACAAAAGGTGAAAAAGGGAGGAAGCACCAGTTCTGTGTCTGGAAGTATGGCATTCTTGTCATCCCCCAACAATAGCAGTACTAAGTATGATCCAGAGGTTTGTGCTGCTAGCCCTACAGTTAGTACTGCTAGTTGATGCGTGGTTTTGCGACCTTACAACAGGTTTTACCTCTCGAGGGATCTCAAGAGGCTTGCAATCCCCACCAGGCAGTGTACCTGACCGATGTAGTATAGTGTAGTGGCAAGTACCGGGGGATTGATCGTTCTCTAGGGGAATAGTGTCGTTAGGATTGAAAAACTACTCTAATAGGTCTAAGGGTGAGGGAAGATTTTTTTTGTATTTTTTTATATTTTTTTATAAAAGCAAGTAAAATCTCGAGTTTGAAGGAGATGGCGGAATTAGTTGCTAGTCAACTAACCCAAATAACTACAATTGCAAATAAAATAAAATAACTAAAAATAAAAAAGGTTGTGGAACTTATATGGACAGAAATGTGTTTACTTAGATTTCCTTACTCCCTAACTATCTTTTACCGGTTGATTAGTGTGTATTAATTGCGTGGATGACGGGTGTATTCCTTAATACCAATCGTGGGGTGGCGTACGTACTTCCCCAACTCTATAAGCTCCTACTTCACTCCTATGTCGAGCCGGCTAAGAAGCTCCTAACATGGGATCACTAGAATTCGCTCATGCATTAAATACAACCATAAAAACCTTAGTACGCATTGGTTCAGGTTTCTTAAGACGTTCAAGCAAGTTACCGTATAGGAGGTTAGCCAGTTTTCTTAAGCCTAACATCGATAAACAATCATCCAATACAATTAATAACACACCAACAACCAATAATCAATAGTTAGGTTTCATTAGATCTAAGCAAACACAAGATAAATCTAGCCTAGCATGTTAAATAAAAGACAAGAACAAGATATAATCAAACAACACATAGACATATTGAATGATTAATTGATTACTTATCTTCAATTGAACATGGGAGATCCAAGGGTATAAAACCCTTAAAAGTATCAGAAAAATCGTCTTAGGGTTTCTCCTCACAAAGTTGCACACTAATGACTAAAAATTATGAGAATATATATAGAAAATCATATCTGACGGCGTCACGTTATAGAGCTGACGCCGTCACCTCGCCGCGGTTAGGGTTTCTTGATGGCCTTCTTGACGCCGTCCCCTTTTAATCGTCCAAAATCCTCTCTGGCGCGTCAAGGGTTGACGCTGTTACAATGGAGCTTGACGCCGTCACAGGTACTTTTCCTGCCGATTTTGAGACTTTGTCGTTTTCTTCACTTTTATGCTCCAAAAACGTCCAAAATGCTTCCTTTTCCAGATTTCTTCTCCAAAGTACCTAAAATGACAAAAAGGAACGATTTAGGGCAATATTTGATCAAATAAATACGATTTAGGGCTTAAATGACCCCCTAAAAGCGGTACACTTTTCGCTTCATCAAATACCCTTACACTTGAGATTTGCTTGTCCTCAAGCAAATGCGCTTTTATTCTAATCAAAATACAAGTTAGGGGTCATTTAACGCTAATATAAAAGTAATTACAACAAATAGTCGTTCCACTTTAATCATAATAAGTACGGAGATTACAGACTAGCACCTCACAAGTAGTGTTTAGATACTCATATCTCTCAGGTGTCATAAAAGTATATCTCATAAATGAAAATGAATAATATCTCTCACTAGCTGTCATAGCAAATAGATTACCATAGGCTTGGGAAAGGATCAAAAACCTCCTCCACTAGGCGTAAGCACCTAAGATAAACTATCAAAGAGGGCTTTTAAACGGGTTATAACGTTAGCTGTAGGGATATGATAAACACGGTTTTGTTGGATAAAGGATATTTTACTGGTGGCGAGTTAAAGATCTTGATTAATTACATGTACAATATGGCGTTGCTAAGCCAAGACTAGACTCGACTTAAGCTAATCAAAAACTAATAAGAACATAAAATAAACATAAAAGGAAACGGGATGGTAGTCCGTATGTTTTTTTTTTTTTTTTTTTTTTTTTTTTTTTTTTTTTTTTTACACTCTTGCCCTACCATCCAAAATAATACATCGTAGGGGGTTGTATCCCCCTTACACTTGAACTTTTACATAACTTTACAATTAACTATTCTAATGACTCGAATTAAGATAATCGAAACACTTGGAGTACTTTTAAAATATTTAGCACATATGGGGGTAATAATGTTGTTCTTCCCCATTACTCCATTACACTAGTACTTTACCCATGAGTCCCAATCGTCCCAAAAAAATATGTACAAGGATATGACTAGACTTAGCAACCATGTAATCAATTAGATAATTAACTTGGGGTTTAAACAAATGTTGTCACAATAATGCACTAAAATTTGGTGCATACAAGGTAGGCTAAGGCGATTTGGGTGTACATTTAAGTGGGGTGTAAACAAATTCTTACTTTAAGTAAAATGCTTAAAGTTAGAAACGAAAAGATAGGCTCTGAGGGGTGTACTAGGGGTATCGTGTACTAAAAATGAGTACAACACAAAGAGTGTGGGAGAATTACTTGACCAATGTAGCCAATGTAATTATAACAAAAACACAGGTGTAAAATAATGGGTTAATCATAATGCCTCTTATCATGTAGTAAATCTAACTACACGAATGTAGTCTCACTTGTGGCCTCGGAATGGTCCTAACGCAAGTTCTAGAATCTAAGTGCTACCGGTACACACATCATAGCATAATTGCTTTTCCTACCAATTCTAGGGGCGAACCTCACATATTTGGGGGTGGAAAATTTTTTAGTGGTACGGTTTTGTGCTAGTCATATAACTCCTATCCGTGAGACGCTCATTAAGACCAAAGTTTCACTCCTATATGTTGTAAAAAAATTTAAATTTGGCACTAAAATTGCCTTAACAGGTATTTCTCTTAGTTTTATTACACATCTACCATTAAACAAACGAAAAATCAAGCGTAATAGCATTCTCTAAGGTATCGTACTTTACCCCCCCCCCCTTACACTTAAGATGAACATTGTCCCCAATGTTCAAATAACAAGATGTAAAAGAAAATAAGGTAAAAGAATGAAATCAAATACTCCCCTGATTCGCTCGGTGGATAAAGAGGTAACATGGTTAGATCTTCTTCCAAGGTAATGTTGAAGCTTCAAGACTAAAGCAGCGCCAAAAGCTAGATTCCACATACATCTCCTTGTCCAAAATAACCTGTTAAACCTGAGAAAACAAACACGAAAACCTGCATAACATCGGCGGGATAAATCTGTATAAGGATATAATGCTTGTGAAATGATTATTTTGCAGATTCCTGGAGTTTATAAGTTAGAGATTTAATAAAGCATTTTATGATTCCGGAAGAAAAACAAAACTTTCAAAAAAAATTTCAGAAAACTGTTCCTAACGCCGTCAGACTGGGGTCTGACGCCGTCAGAAGTGATCTGACAGTTTTTTTATGTTAAGTTTCCGGAAAATTTCCGGAAAAACTCAATCCTTATTTCCTGGAAATCCTGTAAAATATCATTATGACTCGATACAAGCATTTGACTCAAAGAATTACTAATATGTATGTTAATTTAATATTGTTATGATTCATGTTCATTTGTTCTAATAAACCGATTAGGATTTCCCTTACACTTATCTTTTGCAAAATACCTTTATAGGTAGTTAAGACGAAGTTAAAAACAAGATAAAGCATTTTCACAATTTAGTTTTTAACATGAATCAATAATAATAAAAATTAAACATACATACGGAAGCAAATAAAATCAAACAAACAAATAAATAAACACACAAAGCAAATAAAGCTTGGGTTGCCTCCCAAGAAGCGCTTGTTTTTGTTCGAGTCACGAGCCTGACTCTACCCTTATTTAACGGAAATAGGGGAGGTTTTCCCTACACTTAGGGTTAAGTGCGGGTGATAGTAGCGATACACACCAGCTCGGTAGGAGTATGCCACGTGAGGAAAGATTGGTGGATGAATTATATGCTCGAAGGGGTGTGCTCCTTTCATCATAACCTTACCTAGTTCACTTTGGTCAATGGGTGAGTTAAAGTGTTCTCCTAAAAAGGGATCATTTTCTAACAACTTCGAGAGACTCCTAATTGGGAACCCATCTTGACCTAATAAACCCGGTTTAAACCCATAATGTTTCTTGTGATAAATCATGAATGGGTGATGTAGACATGTAAGTTCATTTTTCACTCCTATATTGTCTTCCTCACTACAAGGCTTAGAGTCTACTACCTTAATCTTAACATTACCCGGACTACATGGTTTGATGGGTGGATCGGGACCTTTTTCAATTCCAAAATTCACATCTAAGGATGGAAGATTAGGTAACGGTTTTGGCTGAGGCTCCGGTTCATCAAAACTAGGAACTTCCATATAACTAAAAGAAAGGTTATGACTACAAGTATTCAAACCTATATCCTCTAGTTGTGTTTGGTCCAAGGGTTCTACCTCTATTGGGGTTCCTATAGTCTCTTCTACTTCTTCGGGGTAAGTCACGGGTGGTGTGTGTGCCTCAAATGATGGTAGGACTTGTGAGGTACTTAGCGGGCTTATGTTACTAACCTCATCATTCCTTGTGTCAAGATCACCTATATCCTCATCATGTGTTTTAGTAGAATCTAACCCTAACATTTTCCCTAATATCTCAAGTGCTTCTCTAGGCATCTCAACTTCTATATCCGAATCATAAGGATCATCCTCAATATTCTGACTGCTATATTCAAATTGCCTAAAAGATTCATCATGTGTTTCTTGAGATTCATCGTCATCGATCATAAAACCTAGGTCTTTTGATCAATGTGATCATGCTCGGCTAGATCCTCCATCACATCAAGATCACCTAAGTGTTCACCCTGTATTATGGTAGTGCCTAACCATGACATGCAGCTAGGTGGCTCAACTCTACCCTCATCCCCAAACAAACTTGTTTCATGATCCTTGAAATTTGTGGTCAACTGACTTGTATTAATGTTTGTTGGGTTGTCAACTATATAATAATATTGGGCACAATTCTCAATAGCTTCCCATGCTTCTTCAGCACTTAATTCCCTAAGATCCCTGCCGGCAAAATAGTAAATGTCCCTTTGGGCATGTCGGTCGACACGATCGTAAAAGATTTGAGTTAGGGACCATGAATCGAAGTTATGATGAAGGACTTTTTGGAGTAAATATTTAAAACGAGTCCATGCATCATAGAGAGGTTCATCTTTATGTTGTTTAAACATCAAGATGTCATATGGAGTGGGTGAATTACGTGGTTGGTAGTATGGTGGATTCGCGTTCTCCATAATGGTGAACGGAAGAGTCAATGGAAATTACGAACAAACACACAAAGAAAAAGATAGACTAAAGAAAACCTAAAAAAATAAAATAAAAATCTCACTAGAAAGGAATCTAGTGAGTAGACCTAATAAAATAAAAATTCAACCTAAACAATAACTATTCCCCGGCAACGGCGCCAAAAACTTGATGCGTGGTTTTGCGACCTTACAACAGGTTTTACCTCTCGAGGGATCTCAAGAGGCTTGCAATCCCCACCAGGCAGTGTACCTGACCGATGTAGTATAGTGTAGTGGCAAGTACCGGGGGATTGATCGTTCTCTAGGGGAATAGTGTCGTTAGGATTGAAAAACTACTCTAATAGGTCTAAGGGTGAGGGAAGATTTTTTTTGTATTTTTTTATATTTTTTTATAAAAGCAAGTAAAATCTCGGGTTTGAAGGAGATGGCGGAATTAGTTGCTAGTCAACTAACCCAAATAACTACAATTGCAAATAAAATAAAATAACTAAAAATAAAAAAGGTTGTGGAACTTATATGGACAGAAATGTGTTTACTTAGATTTCCTTACTCCCTAACTATCTTTTACCGGTTGATTAGTGTGTATTAATTGCGTGGATGACGGGTGTATTCCTTAATACCAATCGTGGGGTGGCGTACGTACTTCCCCAACTCTATAAGCTCCTACTTCACTCCTATTTCGAGCCGGCTAAGAAGCTCCTAACATGGGATCACTAGAATTCGCTCATGCATTAAATACAACCATAAAAACCTTAGTACGCATTGGTTCAGGTTTCTTAAGACGTTCAAGCAAGTTACCGTATAGGAGGTTAGCCAGTTTTCTTAAGCCTAACATCGATAAACAATCATCCAATACAATTAATAACACACCAACAACCAATAATCAATAGTTAGGTTTCATTAGATCTAAGCAAACACAAGATAAATCTAGCCTAGCATGTTAAATAAAAGACAAGAACAAGATATAATCAAACAACACATAGACATATTGAATGATTAATTGATTACTTATCTTCAATTGAACATGGGAGATCCAAGGGTATAAAACCCTTAAAAGTAGCAGAAAAATCGTCTTAGGGTTTCTCCTCACAAAGTTGCACACTAATGACTAAAAATTATGAGAATATATATAGAAAATCAGATCTGACGGCGTCACGTTATAGAGCTGACGCCGTCACCTCGCCGCGGTTAGGGTTTCTTGATGGCCTTCTTGACGCCGTCCCCTTTTAATCGTCCAAAATCCTCTCTGGCACGTCAAGGGTTGACGCCGTCACAATGGAGCTTGACGCCGTCACAGGTACTTTTCCAGCCGATTTTGAGACTTTGTCGTTTTCTTCACTTTTATGCTCCAAAAACGTCCAAAATGCTTCCTTTTCCAGATTTCTTCTCCAAAGTACTTAAAATGACAAAAAGGAACGATTTAGGGCAATATTTGATCAAATAAATACGATTTAGGGCTTAAATGACCCCCTAAAAGCGGTACACTTTTCGCTTCATCAAATACCCTTACACTTGAGATTTGCTTGTCCTCAAGCAAATGCGCTTTTATTCTAATCAAAATACAAGTTAGGGGTCATTTAACGCTAATATAAAAGTAATTACAACAAATAGTCATTCTACTTTAATCATAATAAGTACGGAGATTACAGACTAGCACCTCACAAGTAGTGTTTAGATACTCACATCTCTCAGGTGTCATAAAAGTATATCTCATAAATGAAAATGAATAATATCTCTCACTACCTGTCATAGCAAATAGATTACCATAGGCTTGGGAAAGGATCAAAAACCTCCTCCACTAGGCGTAAGCACCTAAGATAAACTATCAAAGAGGGCTTTTAAACGGGTTATAACGTTAGGTGTAGGGATATGATAAACACGGTTTTGTTGGATAAAGGATATTTTACTGGTGGCGAGTTAAAGATCTTGATTAATTACATGTACAATATGGCGTTGCTAAGCCAAGACTAGACTCGACTTAAGCTAATCAAAAACTAATAAAAACATAAAATAAACATAAAATGAAACGGGATGGTAGTCCGTATTTTTTTTTTTTTTTTTTTTTTTTTCATACACTCTTGCCCTACCATCCAAAATAATACATCGTAGGGGGGTTGTATCCCCCTTACACTTGAACTTTTACATAACTTTACAATTAACTATTCTAATGACTCGAATTAAGATAATCGAAACACTTGGAGTACTTTTAAAATATTTAGCACATATGGGGGTAATAATGTTGTTCTTCCCCATTACTCCATTACACTAGTACTTTACCCATGAGTCCCAATCGTCCCAAAACAATATGTACAAGGATATGACTCGACTTAGCAACCATGTAATCAATTAGATAATTAACTTGGGGTTTAAACAAATGTTGTCACAATAATGCACTAAAAATGAGTGCATACAAGGTAGGCTAAGGCGATTTGGGTGTACATTTAAGTGAGGTGTAAACAAATTCTTACTTTAAGTAAAATGCTTAAAGTTAGAAACGAAAAGATAGGCTCTGAGGGGTGTACTAGGGGTATCATGTACTAAAAATGAGTACAACGCAAAGGGTGTGGGAGAATTACTTGACCAATGTAGCCAATGTAATTATAACAAAAACACAGATGTAAAACAATGGGTTAATCCTAATGCCTCTTATCATGTAGTAAATCTAACTACACGAATGTAGTCTCACTTGTGGCCTCGGAATGGTCCTAACGCAAGTTCTAGAATCTAAGTGCTACCGGTACACACATCATAGCATCAATGCTTTTCCTACCAATTCTAGGGGCGAACCTCACATATTTGGGGGTGGAAAATTTTTTAGTGGTACGGTTTTGTGCTAGTCATATAACTCCTATCCGTGAGACGCTCATTAAGACCAAAGTTTCACTCCTATATTTTGTTAAAAAATTTAAATTTGGCACTAAAATTGCCTTAACAGGTATTTCTCTCAGTTTTATTACACATCTACCATTAAACAAATGAAAAATCAAGCGTAATAGCATTCTCTAAGGTATCGTACTTTACCCCCCCCCCCTTACACTTAAGATGAACATTGTACCCAATGTTCAAATAACAAGATGTAAAAGTAAATAAGGTAAAAGAATGAAATCAAATACTCCCCTGATTCGCTCGGTGGATAAAGAGGTAACATGGTTAGATCTTCTTCCAAGGTAATGTTGAAGCTTCAAGACTAAAGCAGCGCCAAAAGCTAGATTCCACATACATCTCCTTGTCCAAAATAACCTGTTAAACCTGAGAAAACAAACACGAAAACCTGCATAACATCGGCGGGATAAATCTGTATAAGGATATAATGCTTGTGGAATGATTATTTTGCAGATTCCTGGAGTTTATAAGTTAGAGATTTAATAAAGCATTTTATGATTCCGGAAGAAAAACAAAACTTTCAAAAAAAATTCCAGAAAACTGTTCCTGACGCCGTCAGACTGGGGTCTGACGCCGTCAGAAGTGATCTGACAGTTTTTTATGTTAAGTTTCCGGAAAATTTCCGGAAAAACTCAATCCTTATTTCCTGTAAATCCTGTAAAATATCATTATGACTCGATACAAGCATTTGACTCAAACAATTACTAATATGTATGTTAATTTAATATTGTTATGATTCATGTTCATTTGTTCTAATAAACCGATTTGGATTTCCCTTACACTTATCTTTTGCAAAATACCTTTATATGTAGTTAAGACGAAGTTAAAAACAAGATAAAGCATTTTCACAATTTAGTTTCAAACATGAATCAATAATAATAAAAATTAAACATACATACGGAAGCAAATAAAATCAAACAAACAAATAAATAAACACACAAAGCAAATAAAGCTTGGGTTGCCTCCCAAGAAGCGCTTGTTTTTGTTCGAGTCACGAGCCTGACTCTACCCTTATTTAACGGAAATAGGGGAGGTTTTCCCTACACTTAGGGTTAAGTGCGGGTGATAGTAGTGATACACACCAGCTCGGTAGGAGTATGCCACGTGAGGAAAGATTGGTGGATGAATTATATGCTCAAAGGGGTGTGCTCCTTTCATCATAACCTTACCTAGTTCACTTTGGTCAATGGGTGAGTTAAAGTGTTCTCCTAAAAAGGGATCATTTTCTAACAACTTCGAGAGACTCCTAATTGGGAACCCATCTTGACCTAATAAACCCGGTTTAAACCCATAATGTTTCTCGTGATCAATCATGAATGGGTGATGTAGACATGTAAGTTCATTTTTCACTCCTATATTGTCTTCCTCACTACAAGGCTTAGAGTCTACTACCTTAATCTTAACATTACCCGGACTACATGGTTTGATGGGTGGATCGGGACCTTTTTCAATTCCTAAATTCACATCTAAGGATGGAAGATTAGGCTACGGTTTTGGTTGAGGCTCCGGTTCATCAAAACTAGGAACTTCCATATAACTAAAAGAAAGGTTATGACTACAAGTATTCAAACCTATATCCTCTAGTTGTGTTTGGTCCAAGGGTTCTACCTCTATTGGGGTTCCTATAGTCTCTTCTACTTCTTCTGGGTAAGTCACGGGTGGTGTGTGTGCCTCAAATGATGGTAGGACTTGTGAGGTACTTAGCGGGCTTATGTTACTAACCTCATCATTCCTTGTGTCAAGATCACCTATATCCTCATCATGTGTTTTAGTAGAATCTAACCCTAACATTTTCCCTAATATCTCAAGTGCTTCTCTAGGCATCTCAACTTCTATATCCGAATCATAAGGATCATCCTCAATATTCTGACTGCTATATTCAAATTGCCCAAAAGATTCATCATGTGTTTCTTGAGATTCATCGTCATCGATCATAAAACCTAGGTCTTTTTGATCAATGTGATCATGCTCGGCTAGATCCTCCATCACATCAAGATCACCTAAGTGTTCACCCTATATTATGGTAGTGCCTAACCATGACATGCAGCTAGGTGGCTCAACTCTACCCTCATCCCCAAACAAACTTGTTTCATGATCCTTGAAATTTGTGGTCAACTGACTTGTATTAATGTTTGTTGGGTTGTCAACTATATAATAATATTGGGCACAATTCTCAATAGCTTCCCATGCTTCTTCAGCACTTAATTCCCTAAGATCCCTGCCGGCAAAATAGTAAATGTCCCTTTGGGCATGTCGGTCGACACGATCGTAAAAGATTTGAGTTAGGGACCATGAATCGAAGTTATGATGAAGGACTTTTTGGAGTAAATATTTAAAACGAGTCCATGCATCATAGAGAGGTTCATCTTTATGTTGTTTAAACATCAAGATGTCATATGGAGTGGGTGAATTACGTGGTTGGTAGTATGGTGGATTCGCGTTCTCCATAATGGTGAACGGAAGAGTCAATGGAAATTACGAACAAACACACAAAGAAAAAGATAGACTAAAGAAAACCTAGAAAAATAAAATAAAAATCTCACTAGAAAGGAATCTAGTGAGTAGACCTAATAAAATAAAAATTCAACCTAAACAATAACTATTCCCCGGCAACGGCGCCAAAAACTTGATGCGTGGTTTTGCGACCTTACAACAGGTTTTACCTCTCGAGGGATCTCAAGAGGCTTGCAATCCCCACCAGGCAGTGTACCTGACCGATGTAGTATAGTGTAGTGGCAAGTACCGGGGGATTGATCGTTCTCTAGGGGAATAGTGTCATTAGGATTGAAAAACTACTCTAATAGGACTAAGGGTGAGGGAAGATTCTTTTTGTATTTTTTTATATTTTTTTATAAAAGCAAGTAAAATCTCGAGTTTGAAGGAGAGGGCAGAATTAGTTGCTAGTCAACTAACCCAAATAACTACAATTGCAAATAAAATAAAATAACTAAAAATAAAAAAGGTTGTGGAACTTATATGGAGAGAAATGTGTTTACTTAGATTTCCTTACTCCCTAACTATCTTTTACCGGTTGATTAGTGTGTATTAATTGCGTGGATGACGGGTGTATTCCTTAATACCAATCGTGGGGTGGCGTACGTACTTCCCCAACTCTATAAGCTCCTACTTCACTCCTATGTCGAGCCGGCTAAGAAGCTCCTAACATGGGATCACTAGAATTCGCTCATGCATTAAATACAACCTTAAAAACCTTAGTACGCATTGGTTCATGTTTCTTAAGACGTTCAAGCAAGTTACCGTATAGGAGGTTAGCCAGTTTTCTTAAGCCTAACATCGATAAACAATCATCCAATACAATTAATAACACACCAACAACCAATAATCAATAGTTAGGTTTCATTAGATCTAAGCAAACACAAGATAAATCTAGCCTAGCATGTTAAATAAAAGACAAGAACAAGATATAATCAAACAACACATAGACATATTGAATGATTAATTGATTACTTATCTTCAATTGAACATGGGAGATCCAAGGGTATAAAACCCTTAAAAGTAGCAGAAAAATCGTCTTAGGGTTTCTCCTCACAAAGTTGCACACTAATGACTAAAAATTATGAGAATATATATAGAAAATCAGATCTGACGGCGTCACGTTATAGAGCTGACGCCGTCACCTCGCCGCGGTTAGGGTTTCTTGATGGCCTTCTTGACGCCGTCCCCTTTTAATCATCCAAAATCCTCTCTGGCGCGTCAAGGGTTGACGCCGTCACAATGGAGCTTGACGCTGTCACAGGTACTTTTCCAGCCGATTTTGAGACTTTGTCGTTTTCTTCACGTTTATGCTCCAAAAACGTCCAAAATGCTTCCTTTTCCAGATTTCTTCTCCAAAGTACCTAAAATGACAAAAAGGAACGATTTAGGGCAATATTTGATCAAATAAATACGATTTAGGGCTTAAATGACCCCCTAAAAGTTGTACACTTTTCGCTTCATCACTAGTTTAAAAACTAGTACTGCTAGCTTGAGTGATGAAACTATCTATGCCTTTTTATCAGAGCAATCCAGTGGGTCTCAATTCTACAATGAAGACCTGCTTCAAATTGATGATGATGACTTGGATGCAATGGACTTGAAGTGGCAAATGGCTTTGTTAAGCATTAGGGCAAAGAAGTACTTTCAAAGGACTGGAAAGAAGCTTACTCTCAATGGAGGAGATGTTACTGGCTATGACAAATCCAAGGTAGAGTGTTATCATTGTCAAAAGATGGGACATTTTGCCAGAGAATGTAGAAGCCCCAGACAACAGGACAACAAGGCTAAAGAGTATAGAAGTCAGCAGGGTAATAAGAGAACAGTGAATGTGGAAGAGACTTCTTCCAAGGCAATGGTAGCTGTTGATGGAGCTGGCTTTGACTGGAGCTTCATGGAAGAAGAGGAGGAACCAGCCAACTTGGGATTGATGGCCTTCTCTGACTCAGAGGTACATGAAGTTAAAATGTGTTCTAATTCTTGTCAAGCTTTGAAAGATTATGAGTCTCTTAAGATACAGTATGATAACCTTAGAACAGATTTTAATGAAGTAAACTTTAGTCTTTCAAATCATAAAAGAGGAATATCTGTTTTAGAAGAACAACTCACTTTTTATAGAAAGAATGAATCTAACTTTAATGATGATATAGCTGTCTTAAAAAGAGATTTGCAACTGAGAGATGACAAGATGAGTTGGCTTATATATGAACTAGAGAAGCTTAAGAAAGAAAAGGAAAACATACAGTTAAGTGTTGACACTCTTGAATATACATCTAAAGGAGTTCAAAAACTAATAGAGAGTCAAGTAGTTCATAAAGCAAAATCTGGTCTAGGATATAAGTCTGTTGCACCCCCCAATAGAGGAATGATTGTACCTCCAGGAATTGACTTAGCTCATATTGGTTTAGAAGAGTTTAAGGACATTGAATTTCCTGGATATGGTCCTAAAACAAAAGAGAGTCCTACTAAATTTGTTAAGGCTGAGGATTCTTTTGTGAGTGCAAGTGATACATCACTTTCTGAGGATAAGGTGTCCTCTGGTAGGGACTCAGATGCTCCAACCATAGAGGATTGGACATCTGAAGATGAGGATGATCAGGTTAAGGTTAAACCTGATGTGGTTAAGGTAGATGTAAAACATGTTCCTAAAGTGGTCAAAAATGAAAACATAAAACCAGTTAGGAATACTGTTAGATATGCTGAGATGTATAGGACTACACATAGATCTTCAGTTTCTAGGGGAAATCAAAGGAACTGGAATAACTTAAAATCTCAACAACTTGGTGATGAGTTTGTTATGCAGAATAAAGTATGCTTTGTGTGTGGTAATTTTGATCATTTGGCTGCTTATTGTGACTCAAACCCATGGAAAAAGAAGGTTTTTGGGAATTCAAGGGTGTATGGGAATACCAATGCTAGGGTAAATCAAAACAGTCCCACTAGATTGACTAACCCTAATGTGATTCATAAGATGACACCCAGAGCAGTCATGTTGAAGTCTGGCATTCAATCAGTTACTACTGCTAGACAAAACAAGTGGTTTAATAACAAACAAACTGTTTCAAGTGCCAAACCATTTTCAAATCATGCACAAACAGTTAACAGACCCTTTTATAAGAAAACATCTTTGTATAATCAAAAATGGGTGCCTAAGGTCAAGCCAGCAGTTCCTACTGCTAGGCCAGCAATTCCTACTGCTAGGCCAAAACTTTCTACTGCTAGCCATATAAATGTTGTTAAGGGTCAATGGGGCAATGCTGTGAAGGCCTCAGCACGTTGGGTATGGAAACCTACCAAACCCAATGGTGCATCAATGACTTTCAATAGATATAATTATATTGATGCACGAGGCAGATCCAAGTCAGTGATGGCTTGGGTCCCCAAAAGGAACTAAATCCTTTATTTTGTGTGCAGGAACATCCTACAAATGATGGAGAAGATAGAGGATACTCAGATAGTGGATGTTCAAGGCACATGACTGGTAACATATCATACCTTTCAGACTTTACACCTCTGGATGGAGGACCTGTTATCTTTGGTGGTGGTGTTGGTGGAAAGATTACTGGTAAAGGTATTATTAAAACTGGTAATCTTGACTTTGAAAATGTGTATTTTGTACCAGAGCTTAAGTACAACCTTTTTAGTGTGTCACAAATTTGTGACAAGCAGAACAAGGTGTTATTCACTGATACTGATTGTCTTATTCTTTCTCCTGACTTTAAGCTACCTGATGAAAGTCAAGTATTGCTTAAAATCTCCAGAAAGGGTAACACATACAGTGTTGAGATGAATAAGCTTGTTCCCAAAGGTCTTACTTGCCTTGTTGCAAAATCCACATTGGATGAGTCAATGTTGTGGCATAGAAGGCTTGGTCATGTCAATTTCAAAACCATTAATAAGATTGCTAAATATGGTTTGGTAAGAGGTTTACCTAATAAAATTTTTCAGAATGACCAAACATGTGTTTCTTGCCTTAAAGGTAAGCAACACAGAGCCTCTTGTAAGCCCAAGGTTCATAACTCTAATTCTCAAGATTTATACATACTTCATATGGACTTGTTTGGTCCTACTTCTGTTAATAGCTAGAATCATAAAAGATATTGTTTGGTTATTACTGATAATTATTTCAGGTTTACTTGGGTTTTCTTTTTGAGAACTAAGGATGAAACTAGTGAGATCCTTAAGTCATTCATAATTGAGGTAGAAAACCTAGCTGATAAGAAGGTAAAAATAATCAGATGTGATAATGGGACAGAGTTTAAGAACAGGGTTATGGATGAGTTTTTCAAAGAAAAGGGTATTAAAAGGGAATTTAGTGTAGCTAGAACCCCACAGCAAAATGGAGTAGCTGAAAGAAAGAATAGGACTTTAATAGAGGCTGCTAGAACAACGTTGGCTGACTCTAAGTTACCTATTTCATTTTGGGCTGAAGCAGTTAGTACTGCTTGTTATGTTCAGAATAGGGTTTTAGTGGTGCAACCTCATAATAAGACTGCTTATGAACTTTTCAGAGGTAGAACCCCTGCCTTAAGTTTTATGAGACCTTTTGGTTGCCATGTCACTATTCTTAATACCAAAGATCAAT
The DNA here is from genome assembly GCA_021014915.2 of Artemisia tridentata subsp. tridentata. Taxonomy (NCBI): domain Eukaryota; kingdom Viridiplantae; phylum Streptophyta; class Magnoliopsida; order Asterales; family Asteraceae; genus Artemisia; species Artemisia tridentata. The sequence continues at coordinate 412,077,350 of CP139509.1, forward strand.
TAGGAAAGTTTGATGGGAAATCTGATTAGGGTTTCTTTGTTGGTTATTCTTTGCATAGTAAGGCTTTTAGGGTGTATAATAAGAGCACTAGACATGTAGAGGAAAATCTGCACATTGAGTTTCAAGATAATATACCAAATGTTGCAGGTGGTGGTCCAGATTGGTTGTTTTATCTTGATATGCTTTCAGATTCTATGAATTATGTGCCTGTTACAGGTACAAATACTAATGATAATGCAGGTTCAGAAGATTCTGATGAAGATCATATCTTGATGCCTATTTTGGAAGATAATCCATTGTATGATTCTTCTTCAAAGAATGATAATGTTCCATCATCAAGTGATGCTGATAAAGAGAAGAATGCTTGTGCAAACAATGGAAAAGATGGTAAAGAAACAGAAGTTCCTGAAAGCTGTACAAATGGAGTTAGTACTGCTAACCCAAATAGAGTTAGTACTGCTGAGCCAGAAGATCCTACTGCTGGTTCAAGTTCTACTATTGCTCCACAAATGGATTCTTTTGATTTATTTGGAGCTGGTCTGCACAACATGCCAATGAATTATGAAGTTCCTTCTACTCCCCATACTACAGTTCACAAGAATCATCCACTTACTAATGTGATTGGAGATGTACAATCTGGTGTGAAGACTAGAAGACAAACACAAGATCCAGATCATCATGGTTTTCTAAGTGTTGTGTATGAAGAAAAACACCATGAAGATGAGAATGAATGTTTGTTTGTATGCTTCCTATCACAGATAAAACCAAAGAATGTGCTCAAGGCATTGGAGGACTCAAGTTGGGTTGAAGCAATGCAAGAAGAACTGCTTCAATTCAAGCTTCAAAAAGTTTGGGTTCTGGTTGATTTGCCAAAGGGCATGAGAGTGATTGGTACTAAGTGGGTGTTCAAGAACAAGAAGGATGAAAGAGGTATAGTGATAAAGAACAAAGCAAGACTTGTAGCTCAAGGCTATACTCAGGAAGAAGGGATTGATTATTAGGAGGTTTTTGCTCCTGTTGCCAGGATTGAAGCAATAAGGCTTTTTCTAGCTTATGCTTCATTTATGGGATTCATTGTCTACCAGATGGATGTGAAGAATGCCTTTCTATATGGTACAATTGATGAGGAGGTATATGTTTCTCAACCTCCAGGTTTTATAGACCCAGATCATCCTGACAAAGTATACATGGTGGTGAAAGCTCTCTATGGCTTACTCAAGCACCAAGAGCTTGGTATGGAACTCTGGCTAATTATCTGTTGAAGAATGGGTTCCATAGGGGAAAGATTGATCAGACTCTTTTTATCAAGAAGAACAAGGGTGATATACTATTGGTTCAAGTATATGTAGATGATATCATCTTTGGTTCTACCAAGAAGGAAATGTGCAAAGAGTTTGAAAAGCTAATGAAGGATCAGTTTCAGATGAGCTCTATGGGTGAGCTTACTTTCTTTTTGGGACTACAAGTACAGCAGAAACCAGATGGAATATTTATCTCTCAAGATAAATATGTAGCTGAAATATTGAGGAAGTTCCAATTTACAGATGTTAAAGCTGCTAGTACACCTATTGATAAGGAGACACATTTGCTTTTGAAAGATCAAAGTGGTGAAGCTGCGGATGTACACACATATAGGTCCATGATTGGTTCTTTGATGTATCTCACATCATCCAGACCTGATATTATGTTTGCAGTATGTGTTTGTGCAAGATTTCAAGTAAATTCCAAGGTGTCTCATTTGACTGCAGTGAAGAGGATATTTAGGTATCTTAAAGGTCAACCAAACCTAGGTCTGTGGTATCCTAAAGAGTCTCCATTTGATTTAGTAGCATTCTTAGATAGTGATTATGCTGGTGCTAGTATGGATAGAAAGTCTAAAACTGGTGGTTGTCAGTTTTTGGGATGCAGATTAATCTCATGGCAGTGCAAAAAGCAAACTATGGTGGCCACTTCTACCACAGAAGCTGAATATGTGGCTGCTGCTAGTTGTTGTGGTCAAGTTCTTTGGATTCAGAATCAGTTACTTGACTATGGGTACAATTTCTTAAACACAATCATTTACATAGACAATAGCAGTACAATGTGTATCATTAAAAATCCAGATCAACATTCAAAAACTAAACACATTGAAATTAGACATCACTTTATAAGAGATTGTAATGAAAAGAAGTTAGTTCAAGTTGTCAAAACTCATACTGATGAAAACTTTGCTGACTTATTAACAAAAGGTTTTAATGTGACAAGGTTTCAGTACTTGGTAACAGGTATTGGAATGCTTAACCCTTGAAAATTCAATGTCTAAGTGTTTTTGTTACAAAAAGGATTTTGTACTGCTAGTTGTGCTAGATGAAAATGCTATGTATAGTTTGTACTGTTTGTTCAATTTTGGTATTTTTTATGTAAACATGTTAGTCAATGGTGATAACTATCAACAAGGAAATACTTTGTATTGTGTTTTCTTTGGTTTTGGACTAACATTTGCAGGTTAAATAAGCAAATGGAATGAAGTATGTGAATTAAGTGAATTAAGTTTGGAAAGTATGGTGCTTTGGAATTTAAAGTGTGTAAACTTAGCACACAACAAATGGTAATTGGTTTACCATGTCTGACCCACATCAAGAACCAACTAGTCCAGAGCAAACGGTTTCTGGTGAAAACTAATCAAATCCGTTTATGGTTGATAGTTTACCAAAAACTATATGGTAAACAACTCACCATACTTAACAGCAAAGAGTTGGCTAGTCCAAAGCAAACGGCTATTGGTAAAGACACATCAAATCCGTTAATAGCTGGTAGTTTGCTAAAAACTATGAATGGGCAGTAATGTTTTCAACTTCAAATAAAGTTTATACTGCTCTTTGAAAAATCTTTGATATTGCTCTTTGAAAATTTTTAATAAACAGTTTGTACTGATAGTTCAAACTACTTTTGATACTGAGTTTATGCTCTATGATTCACCTCTCTCAGACGGTAACGCATCTAGAAGTGATGAGAGCAGGTCTGCAACTACTTCAAATTGATGGAAACTTGTACAAATTGTCATATTAGAGGCTGAGCTCAAGCATCATAAGTTCAAGTTCAAGTGATGGTGAAAATTCTTCCAAACAGGGGAGGAATTCAAGTTTGTCAGTTGATTCAAGATGAGTATGAAATTCAGGGGAGGATAGATTCAGGGGAGGATAACAGAGCAGATCAAGAGAAGTTGCTAGCAGATTCTGAGAATATTATTTGAAGAGCTTACTTCATCAGTATCAATTCAAAATCAAAGAAACCATAACAGGCATCAAAGTTTCTTCAAAGCTTAAATGTGAAGAAAATTCTGAAGTGATTCAAGATTGAAGATAAGTGTTTGAAATAATTCCCCCATCATCTATATTGGAGTTTAATTCGAAAAACTTAATGATTTGCACAGAAATCATAAGTTTAGGGGAGGATTGTTGGGAATTAAACCAACAGTTAGTACTGTCAGGTATAAAGTTTGTACTGCAAAGTCAAAGTTACAACTGCTAAAGATTAACACTAACAGTACTTAGTTAGTTAGTACTGCTAGTACAGATGGTTAGTATTGATTATGAGATGAAGACAGAAACGAGTATGGATAAATATAGAATAGATATTGTGTATATCTTATAATGATAGATTGATACGGATGTTAGTTTACTTGTAAAAGACTTCTTGGGTTATAAAAGAAGATCCTAGGTTAGGGTTTCAATATCGAATCAGTTGTGAAAGTTATACGAAAGCTTCAAGGTTGTAAAACCCTAGTGATAATCAAAGATCACTCGTAGTAATATTGAAGCTATTTGTTTGGTTAAACATTGTGTTCATACTTTCGCTGTTACTTTCATACAATCACATACATCACCATACACATAATCTTCTAAGTTCTTTGTAGTAAATTCCGCGTGCTACTTAGCATATACTTAAAGTATCTTCAACACAAGGAGTATGTTTAGATCCGGTCACGGTTTATATATATCAATCATAGAGTTTTGTTAAGATTCAATATCTTTTGTAACCCTAGTGATAGCTAGATCAGTCGTATTATTCAAGCAATAATATTGAATCGTCTGGTGTTAATCTCATTGTATTCATTGTCATACATACTTTATTGTTCCATCAAACAAACCAATAATCTTCTAAGTGTGGTTAAGTAGATTCCGCATAGTTAACTGCATACACTCAAAGTATCTCAAACACATTATAAAGGAGTAACATCCTAAGTGTTTCATCAATCATCTCAAGTGGTATCAGAGCCAGGTCGATACTATTGATTTAGAAGAGAAAGTAATGGACATGGAAACTACCCAAACAAACATGGCTGCTAAATTGCCAATGCTCAAGCAGAATGAATTTGATATGTGGAGGTTGAAGATAGAACAGTACTTCCAAGTGCAAGACTATGCACTCTGGGAAATTATTGAAGAAGGAAACTCTTTCAGGCCTTCAACTTCTACAACAACAGTTGATGGTAAGGTAGAGACAGTTGTGCAGACCTCTCCAGTGACTGCAGAAGAAAGGCTTCAAAAGAAGAATGACCTCAAGGCCAGAAGTTTGCTGATGATGAGCATTCCAAATGATCAACTTTCGAATTTCAGCAAGTTCAAGGATGCTAAGTCCTTGTTTGAGGCAATCATTGCAAGATATGGTGGGAATGAAGCCACCAAGAAGACACAAAAGACTCTCCTAAAGCAGAACTTTGAGAACTTTACTGCAACCAGCAATGAGTCTTTAGATCACATGTTCAACAGGCTTCAAAAAATTGTTAGCCAACTTGCTGTTCTTGGTGTGGATATACCTCAGGAAGATCTGAACTCAAAATTCCTGAGAAGTTTACCTGCAGAGTGGGCTATGCATGTGGTTGTCTGGAACAACAAGCCAGACATTTATACTATGAGCCTGATGGACTTATACAGCAACTTCAAGATTGTTGAGCATGATGTGAAGAAGGATGGAGGAACTAGCTTAAGCACTGGGAACATGGACTTTGTGTCATCTCCTAGTAACTCAAGTCCATTTGAAGAAGTAAAGGTTTGTGTGGGAGTTAGTACTGCTAACTCCAATGTTAGTACTGCCAGTTCATCAAGCAGTACTAGTGGTATTTTGGAAGACAAAACCTATTGTGCCTTCCTGACAAGCCAGAATAATGGGTCAATGCTTACTCATGAAGACCTCCAGGAGATCAATGATGATGATTTGGAGGAGATGGACCTCAAATGGCAGATCTCACTTCTTAGCATAAGGGCTAAGAAATTCTACCAAAGAACTGGAAAGAAGATCACCATCAGCAGCAATGATATTGCTGGTTTTGAAAATCAAGGGTAGAATGCTACAACTGCCACAAGCTGGGGCACTTTTCAAGGGAATGCAGGAGACCTAGGCAACAGGATGGGAGGAGCAAAGGTTATGGGAACAAGACCAAGGTTGTGGAGATTACTGAGCCAACTTCAAAAGCTATGGTAGATATTGATGGCTTAGGCTTTGATTGGAGTTTTATGGCAGAAGATGAAGAAGTACCTACTGAGGTGGTACTTATGGCCTTCTCTGACTCTGAGGTACAATCTGCTAAATGTTGTTCTAAATCATGTACTGCTCTTAAAGAATTAGAAACTTTAAGGAAACACTATGATGAACAAAGGATTGAACTAAACAAAACTAATTATAATTTGTCGAATCATAAGAGAGGTTTAGCAGACCTAGAGGAACAGATAGTGCATTATAAGAACAATGAGACTAGTTTTGTTGATGATATAGCAGTTCTTAAAAGGGACTTGTCATTTAAAAATGCTGAGGTTAGTCTGTTAAGCTGAGTTGGATAGAATTAAAAAGGCTAATGAAAACATTCAATTAAGTGCAAAAACATTAGAATATGTTTCTAAGGGTGTAAACAAAATAATTGAATGTCAGTTAATCAACAAAGCTAAGTCAGGGTTGGGGTATAAGACTGTTCCACCTTCTCACAGAGGAATTCCTGCACCCCCAGAAATAGACCTAGAACATACAGGTTTGCCTAAATTTCAACAACCAAAGTTAGAATATGGTCTTAAGCCAAAAGAGAATGTAGTTGTTGATAAGCCTGTAGAAGTCAATGAACCCTTTGAGAGTGCAAGTGACACTTCACTCACTGAGGACAAGGTGTCCTCTGGTAGGAATTCAGATGCTCCAACCATTGAGGACTGGACATCTGATGATGATGAGGAAGATCAGGTTGTGGTTAAACCTGATATAGTTAAGGTAGAAGGAACAAGTGTTCCTAAGGTGGTCAAGAATGAAACAGTTAGGCCTAAATCAAATGTTAAACCATTTAGGAAAATAGTTAGGTATTGTGAAATGTATAGATCCACAGACAAGCCAAGAGGTAACCAGAGGAACTAGAATAACCTCAAGTCTCACCAAATAGGTAATGACTTTGTTATGTATAATAAGGCTTGTTTTGCTTGTGGTAGTTTTGACCATCTAGAGGCTTTTTTTGATAACAATCAGGGTATAAAGATGGTTACTGGGAACAACAAGGTATCAGGGAACTCAAACCATAGGATGAACCTAAATAGGCCTAAAACTCACTCTAATACTGCTCATTTGACACCCTAAGCACTTTTATTGAAGTTTGGCCCAAAACCAATTCATATTGCTAGACCAGAAGTTAGTACTGCCAGACCCTTTAAGCCTGTTTACCCTCGACCAGCAGTTAAAGGTGCAAAAACAACTACCAAATATGCACCAACAACTGCTAAAAGGCCTTTTCAATAGAAAGCAGTGGTACAAAAAACAATTTGGAAACCAAAGGCTACAACTGCAAAGCCAGCAGTTAATACTGCTAGCCAAGCAGATAGTACTGGCAACTCTAAAAACACTACTAGGGATCAAAGGGATAATGTTGTTAAGGCCTCAGCATGTTGGATTTGGAGACCAATCAAGTCCAATGATGCATCAACTATTTTGAAAAGGTTTAACTATATTGATGCATGAGGCAAACCCAAGTCAGTGATGGCTTGGGTACCCCAAGGAAACTAATTTCCTTATTTCATGTGCAGGGACATTCACAAGCAGACGATGAAGATCAAGGTTATGCAGACAGTGGGTGTTCGAGGCACATGACAGGAAACATGTCCTATCTTTCAGACTTTCAACCATTGGATGGAGGGGGAGGAATATGAGGCAGAATTATTGGTAAAGGTACACTTAAAACCGGTAAATTGGATTTTGAAGATGTGTACTTTGTTCAAGAACTTAAGTATAACCTGTTTAGTGTCTCACAAATATGTGACAAAAAGAACAAGGTTCTTTTTACTGACACTGAATGTCTTGTGCTTTCTCCAGATTATGAGAGGAAACATACAGATTATGACTTCAGATCAACAAGGGTTTCTGGAGAAAGCACAAGACATTCAGTGTCAGTAAAAAGAACCTTGTTCTCTTTGTCACACATTTGTGAGACACTAAACAGGTTATACTTAAGTTCTTGAACAAAGTACACATCTTCAAAATCCAATTTACCGGTTTTAAGAGTACCTTTACCAGTAATTCTGCCTCCTATTCCTCCCTCAAAGGTAACATATCCTCCATCCAAAGATTGAAAGTCTGAAAGATAGGACATGTTGCCTGTCATGTGCTTGGAACACCCACTGTCTGCATATCCTTGATCTTCATCATCTGCTTATGAATGTCCCTGCACATGAAATAAAGAAATTAGTTTCCTTGGGGCACCCAAGCCATTACTGACTTAGGTTTGCCTCGTGCATCAATATAGTTAAATCTTTTCAAAATAGTTGATGCACCATTGGATTGAAGAGGTCTCCAAATCCAACATGCTGAGGCCTTAACAGCATTAGCCCTCTTTTCCCTAGCAGTGTTTTTAAAGTTGCCAGTACTAACTGCTTGGCTAACAGTATTAACTGATGGCTTTGCAAATTTGAAGCCTTTGGTTTCCAAATTTGTTTTTGTACCACTGTTGTCTTTTGAAAAGGCCTTTTAGCAGTTGTTGGTGCAGTTTTGAAAGTTGTTTTTGCACCTTGAACTGCTGATTTTGGGTAAACAGTCTTAAATGGTCTGGCAGTACTAACTGTTGGTCTAGCAGTATGAATTTTTTTTGGGCCAGACTTCAATAAAAGTGCTCTGGGTGTAATTCTAGCAACATTAGAGTAAGTTTGAGGCCTTTCTAAGTTCACCCTATGGTTTGAATACCCAGTTACCCTTTTGTTACAAAAACCTGCAAGATGGTCAAAACTACCACAAGTGAAACAAGCTTTCTTATATAAGACAAAGTCAACACCTAGTTGGTGAGACTTGAGGTTGTTCCAGTTCCTCTGGTTACCTCTGGGCTTGTCTGTGGATCTATACATCTCACAGTACCTAACTATTTTCCTAAATGGTTTAGCATTTGACTTAGGCCTAACAGTTTCACTCTTGACCTCCTTAGGAACACTTGTTCCTTCTACCTTAACTATATCAGGTTTAACCACAACCTGATCTTCCTCATCATCATCAGATGTCCAGTCCTCAATGGTTGGAGCATCTGAATTCCTACCAGAGGACACCTTGTCCTCAGGGAGTGAAGTATCACTTGCACTCAGAAAGGGTTCACTTACTTCTACAGGCTCATCAACAACTACATTCTCTTTTGGCTAAAGACCATATTCTAACTTTGGTTGTTGAAATTCAGGCAAACCTGTATGTTCTAGGTCTATTCCTGGTGGTGTAGGAATTCCTCTGTGAGGAGGTGGAACAGTCTTATAACCCAACCCTGACTTAGCTTTGTTGATTAACTGACATTCAATTATTTTTTTTACACCCTTAGAGGCATATTGTAATGTTTCTACACTTAATAGAATGTTTTCATTAGCTATTTTAATTCTATCCAACTCAGCTTTCAATAGACTAACCTCAGCATTCTTAAATGACAAGTCCCTTTTAAGAACTGCTATATCATCAGCAAAACTAGACTCATTGTTCTTATAGTGCACTATTTGCTCCTCTAGGACAGCTAAACCTCTCTTATGGTTTGACAAATTATAATTAGTTTTGTTCAGCTCAATCCTTTGTTCATCATAATATTTTCTTAAAGTTTCTAACTCTTTAAGTGCAGTGCATGATTTAGAACAACAATTAGCAGATAGTACCTCAGATTCAGAGAAGGCCATAAATTCCATCTCAGTAGGTGCCTCTTCATCTTCTGCCATAAAACTCCAATCAAATCCTAAGCCATCAATAGCCACCATTGCTTTTGAAGTTGGCTCAGTAATCTCCACAGCCTTGGTCTTACTTCCATAACCTTTGTTCCTGCCATCCTGCTACCTAGGTTTCCTGCATTCTCTTAAAAAGTCCCTAACTTGCGGCAATTGTAGCATTCTATCCTTGACTTGTCAAAACCAGCAGTATCATTGCTGCTGATGGTGATCTTCTTTCCAGTTCTTTGATAGAACTTCTTAGCGCTCATGCTAAGAAGAGAAATTTTCCATTTGAGGTCCATCTCCTCCAAATCATCATCATTGATTTCCTGAAGGTCTTCATGAGTAAGCATTGACCCATCATTATGGCTTGTCAGGAAGGCACAACAAGTTTTCTCATCTAGAATACCAACAGTACTACTTGATGAACTAGCAGTACTAACATTGGGGTTAGCAGTACTTACACCCACAGTAACCTTTACTTCTTCAACTGGACTTGAGTTGCTAGGAGATGACACAAAGGCCATGTTCCCAGTGCTTGAACTAGTTCCTCCAGCCTTCTTCACATCCTGCTCAACAATTTTGAAGTTGTTGTATAAGTCCATCAGGCTCATAGTATCAATTTCTGGCTTGTTCTTCCAGACAACCACATGCATAGCCCATTCTACAGGTAAACTTCTCAAAAACTTGGAGTTCAAATCTTCCTGAGGTATGTCCACACCAAGAACAGCAAGTTGGCTAACAATCTTTTGAAGCCTGTTGAACATGTAATCTAAAGACTCATTGATGGTTGCAGTGAAGTTCTCAAAGTTCTGCTTTAGGAGAGTCTTTTGTATCTTCTTGGTGGCTTCATTCCCACCATATCTGGCTATGATTGCCTCAAACAAAGTCTTAGCATCCTTGAACTTGCTGAAATTCAATAGTTGATCATTTGGAATAGTCATCATCAGCAAACTTCTGGCTTTGAGGTCATTCCTTTTCTGAAGACTCTCTTCTGCAGTTACTGGAACCGTCTGCACAACTATCTCTACCTTACCGTCAACTTTTGTTGTAGAAGTTGAAGGCTTGAAAGAGTCTCCTTGTTCAATAATTTCCCAGAGTGCATAGTCTTGCACCTGGAAGTATTGTTCTATTCTTAACTTCCACATGTCGAATTCATTCTGCTTAAGCATTGGCAATTTTGCAACCATGTTTGTTTGGGTAGTCTCCATGTCCATTACTTCTTCTAAATCAATAGTATCAACCTGTCTCTGATACCACTTGAGAGGATTATAATACACTTAGGATGTTAGTCCTTTATAACGTGTATGTGATACTTTGAGTGAATGCAGTTAAGTATGCGGAATCTACTTAACCACACTTAGAAGGATTATGGTTTGTTTATTTGAACAGTAATGGTTTAATGACAATGAACACAAAGGATTAACACCAAATGATTCAATATTATTGCTTGAATAATACGAGTGATCTTAGCTATCACTAGGGTTACAAAGACCTTGAATCCTTAACAAAAACTCTATCACAAATATTCGTATAGCCTAGGATCTCCTTTTATAGACATAAGGAGTCCTTTACAAGATAAGTATTCACCGTATAATGCTAACTAAATAAGATATACATGAGATCCTTTCCATACTTATCCTCTACAATGTCGTACAAGACAGTTATCCGTGCAAGCAGTACCTTCAGTTGTACTAGTAGTACTAACTTAGCTGTTAGTACTGTTAGTTATATCTCAGCAGTCTTCATTTATACACTAGCAGTTGGTACGGTTAGTGTATTTCTCTCAGCAGTACTAAGTTCAGAGCATTTAATTCCCAACAAAGAACCTCCTTCTAAAAAGTTATCCAAGAAGGAACAGACTCAGTTAGCTCTTGATGAAGAGTTGGCCCAAAAGTTCCATGAAGAAGAATTAGAAAGGGTTGCAGAAGAAGATAGGTTGGCTGAAGAAGCAAGATTGGCTGCTTTTATGATTGAAAGAAAATTTCAGACTGAAGAGGAAGAGAGAGCTGCTCAGATCCTTGCTGATAAGGAGTTAGATGAAGAGTTACAAGCAGAAGAAAGATTAAAGTATACTCCATAAGAACAAAATTCAGCTATTAATGACTTATTGGAGGAGGTCAGAAAAAAGCAGAGAAAAAAGAAAGTTTACAAGAAAAAGATCCCTTCAAGAAGTGAACAGTTAAGGTTTATGAAGAACTTCTTGAAGCATCAGGATTACTGGAAGGAAAACTATTTCAAAGGGATGTCTAATGAAGCAATTGAAAAGGCATACTTTAAAGCTTATGCAAGAATTCAGAGATCTTTAAAAGATGAAAGTGCAATCATTGAGACTGAGCTCAGTAAAGGTGTGAAAAGAGGAGCAGAATTATTGGAGTTTGAAGGGGCAAAGAAACAAAGAACTGAGGAAGAATCAGTTCAAGATGAACCTGCTGAGGAAGAAGCAGAGAAAGAAGAGAAAACATTGACTGATGAACAGATACACATTATGATTGTAGTAGTTCCTGAGCACCTCAACATTAATCCACTTCAAGCCAAGCATCCAATTATTGACTGGGAAGTATATTCAGATGGAAGGATCAAGGGGTGGAAGATCATCAGGGTAGGAGGAAAGACTAAAGTGTACAAATTCTTTGAAGACATGATTAGATCTTTTGACAGAGATGATTTAGATAAATTATGGAGTTTAGTTCAAGAAAGATTTAAAACTTCAGATCCTACAGATGACAAAGATAAGGAACTATGGGTTGAGTTGAAAAGGTTATATGAACCAGATGGAGGTGAAGCTATTTGGAGGTTTCAAGCTCCAATTGCAGAGATTACATGGAGATTATTTGATACTTGTGGTGTTCACAGGATTTCTACCAAAGATGGATTGGAAATTTATATGTTGGTATAAAAAGATTATCCTCTCAGAGCAACAGTTTTATTGGCTATGATATCATCAACACTTAAGGTTGAAGAAGGTTCAGAGATGGCAGATGAATTAGTCAGAAAGATATTTTATCTTGCAGAACAAAGAAAAGCCCAAACTAAAAGATTGACTATGTAGTGTTTGGAAGAATCCTCACATCCTCATTTAATTCAGAAGAAACTTGATGATTTGAGGTAAATCACAAGTTTAGGGGAGGATTGTTGGGAATTAAATGTTCTGAAGTTAGTACTGCTGAAGAATACACTAACAGTACAAACTGCTAGTGTAAGAATGAAGACTGCTGAGATATAACTAACAGTACAAACTGCTAGGTTAGTATTGTTAGTATAACAGAAGGTACTGCTGCATGGATAAACGTTTGTATTAAGGATAAGTATGGAAAGGATTTTGTGTATATCTTATTTAGTTAGCATTATACGGTAGAATACTTATCTTGTAAAGGACTTCTTAAGTCTATAAAAGGAGATCCTAGGTTATACGGTTTATATATATCAGTCATAGAGTTTTGTTAAGATTCAAGGTCTTTTGTAACCCTAGTGATAGCTAGATCACTCGTATTATTCAAGCAATAATATTAAATCGTTTGGTGTTAATCTCATTGTGTTCATTGTCATACATACTTTACTGTTCCATCAAACAAACCAATAATCTTCTAAATGTGGTTAAGTAGATTCCGCATACTTAACTGCATACACTCAAAGTATCTCAAACACATTATAAAGGAGTAACATCTTAAGTGTTTCATCAATCCTCTAATAATATGCATTCATTTTTTGGGTTGCTCAACTTTCTTGGGCTTTCTTCTTTGTTTTTATCCTCATGGCACACTTTCATCACGAGTTTAACCTCTAGCATACTTTGATATGCTCACATACCTCATCAAACTCTTTTTTTTTTTTTTTTTTTTTTTGGTAGCTACACTTTAACATAGTCTAACCTTTGCATGTCTTGCTATGAGTATTCTATCCCTATAATGTTGCTCCTATTCTTTTATATATTATGTTGTACAAAGCTAACCCTTGATGTACATTTGTAAGAATTTGATCCATGGATCCGCTAGATACTAAGGTAAATAAACAAGGGGATTGAATCACCATAGGGGAGCATTGAGCTAGGGGGACCTCGAGGGTATTGGAATACATAGCATGAAGTCTTCTTAACAGTGGTGATAAAAGACTTCAATGGGATGATGCAAGCTCGTCTTTTTGGGGTGAAATGAAGGTATTGTAATAAGGGAGGATAGGGAGTGAAATCTCAAAGCAATCATCTTACGAGTTGAATGATAGAAGTAGAGAGCTCGGGGCAACTACCTTTTTGCTTCAACAAAAGGGGGAGAAGGAAGTGTAAACATGTAACTTTTACATTTTACTGTTTTACTGTGTGTTACGGTTTACATATTTGTCATCATCAAAAAGGGGGAGATTGTTAGTGCAAATATTACGATATTTAAACTAAACGGTTTCTTCAGTTTTAATAATGACAAACATGTAACTTGTAATGCATAACATAAAATGCGCAAGTTACTTGTAAACACAAATCATCAATGCATACTTACATCAACATCTCTCGACGTCTCAAGTATGCTTCAACAAAGTTGTAGATTTCCATCCCGACGTAAATCACTCAAGGTATGAACAAACAAATCTACAACTTGACTAATGATCGAAGGATTATATTTTTCTCTAAGCTTCACATTTTTAATGTGACATAACATTTTTTCAAAAATATACTTTACAAATTATTTTTGAATTATAAAGAAATGTTTTAATTAAAAAAATAAGTTTAAAAATTCCAACAGCTATTTTTCCCCTCAAATCAGCTCCAAACTTCCCCAAATAAACTTTCACCACTAAAAAAAAAATTGGAGCGTCCCTGTCTGGTACGGTACCACGGTACCACTAAATTAGTGGTACCGTCGGGTATTTAGTGGTGCCGTCCCTCTGTAATAGCTAAATTTTTTTTGCCTATAAATACCAGCCCACTTCACAGTTTTTGGGCATCCTTTTTCACACACAATTTTCTGAGTTCAAATATCCTATCACATATACTCTCCTTTGATCATGTAGTTAGTTTATCTTTATTTAAGAGTGATCCAATCATCCATTCAAGTGATCACCTTCATTCCTATACTAGTGCAAGAGAAGAACACTTCGTATCAAGAAGATACAAAATGTTGTAGTGTTAGTGTAGTGCACTCGTAAAATTCGTTACGTAGTCGTTATATCTTGATATACATCAAGTAGTCTATCACCTTGTTTAGTTAGTTTGTGTAGATCATTGTGATCTTATGGAGATTGGGGAGATCTTGTTTAGCTTGTATTGATAGTGAGTAGATCAGGTAGATCGTGTGAAGATAAGGTAGATCGGGTAGATCGTGAGTAGATCGGGTAGATCGTGAGTAGATCGGGTAGATCGAGTGTAGATCATGTGGATCTTGTAGCTTGTGTGATTTGTGAGGATCGGGTAGATCGTGAGTGAGATTGGTATTAGCTAGATTAGTACTCGACATCTAGCTTAGTGTCGAAAAATAATGTAAGTGACACGGTTTATGTGTTTAGGCCTTAAAACACAAGGTTTGTTATGTTGGGCCATAAAACATAACAGGTTTGGTTGCACCCGAAGAAGAACTCGACATCTAGTTTAGTGTCGGAAAATATTGTAAGCGACGTTGTATGGTTTTCCCCGCCAAGAAGGGAGCTTGTTGATTAGTGAAGTAACTCTCGAGTTGGGTACTCGGGGAGTGGAGTAGGGCGAAGAGGAGCTTCGTGACCGAACCACTATAAATCATTGTGTCTGGTTTGCCATTTTTTTACTTATCTCTTTACGTTTATTCTTGCATTTACAGCTTTACATTTATACTTTGCATTGCATTTATATTTATGTGGTTTGTTGCTTATATCATGTTAGTTGTGTTTGTGTCATGGCATGTTATTACTAATATGTCTAAGTTTGTGTTAATGTGACATGCCTTATTTGTTGCTTTATATTATCTCTAGTTCTTGTAAGACTAGTGTTGACACTTTTCATATTATGTCACACTTGATCGGGTGTTTGATACAAAAGTTTTTAAGTTTCTAAATGGAAATGTATTCACCCCCCCCCCCTCTACGGTTTCCACACGAAGAAGTTCAATTGAGCAAGCAAACCGAGATTCAATATCGTGATGAATGGGTCAAGGCTAATTTTCTACAAGAAGATCGATATAGCTTAACACCTTTTATAGCTCCGACGGATTGGGACCATTCATCTACCACTTGGGATAAGGGCAAGGTCGGACAAGCCCATCCACCAACGTAGTAGCCGCAGCTTTGAGTCTAACTTAAAGACTCGTAAAATAAACAAAAGTGCTCTTTTGGGAGACAACCCGAATTATCCTTTTTTTCTATTTTATTAGTATAGTTGAGTTTGGTATGTTTGTTTTAATATTTTGCAGGAAATGAAGCTAGGAGAATGGTGTAAAGCTCATTGAAGAAGGAAATAGTCTGGAATTCCCATTCTGTGCAGTTGTTACGGCGTAACCCATATCTATGGTTACGCCGTAACCATTCTCCTGATATCGGATGACTCTTAGGTTTTATCAATTACGGCGTAATTCAGTCATGAGATTACGCTGTAACTTTTCCTGTGTACCAATTTAATTTTAATCTTACACACCATAACCTTGTATTAGTTTTAAATGAACTTTGTGGGTGTGTTCCCTGTAAACCCTCACGAGACTTCACTCGTCCACTTGGGACACCAAGTGGTTTAAAAGGCTTGTTGCATTCGCTAAATGCAACCGTGATTCCTACGAAAGTGAGTTAGGTTTTTGTTTGTATTTCCTTTTTATTTTTAAAATTATGCTTGTTGGTAGTGTCATGAATTCAGGGAATTGAAGTTTGCTCATGAAGGCAAGACGAAGGCACGCATGTTCTACGTGATCCTTCTTTCGTTTTGGAGCAAATTTCAGGGAAGTTCTCATTCCAATTCTACTTTCACCTCATATTTATTTCATGTTTATTACAAAAGGGACTTTGTACATTTCAAGTGGGGGACAGGAGTAGAATTATAACTTGAACTTATTTGCCCTCATTTTTCTAGTTTATTTTGAAAAATTATGCCATTTTTAAAATTTTGACATGTTTTTCCTAACCGAACTAGAATATACCTTAGCCGAGCACACTATAACCCGTGATTTCATTGGTGAGATTTAGCCTTTCCGTTTCCCCTTATTTACCCCAAATCCACCAAATATTGAGTGTGTCGGTAGTATGTAAACTTTAGAACTTAGCATTTGCATCATTTCAAGACCATAGACGAGTAGTGTATCGAGTTAGCTTGATACATTTGGAAGAGACAATTCGAGAAGGCAATATTTTAGGATTATCACCAAAATAGCCATATGTGTATATATTGTGTGCGATTATCGATAGTCACCTCGATCTTTCGAACCCCCATGTTTTAAAACACCTTTTGTTGCACTCACTTTTAGTGCAAATACCTCATGATTACACCTTCCAGCCATTCTTTTCATTTAATACCTAAGTAATGTTTCGATAACCTATTCGCCTTAGCCTACGATGTATCTTAGCTCATGATTGGAAAGTCCACCGTTTCTCAAGTTTAAGGTCCAAGTAGAGAGATTCGGGAATCAGCTTACATCGAAAATATTTTGAAGATCATATGAAGACCCCATAGTTCTCATATATGATATCATCTCAAGTGGGGGATGATATTATGTTGTATAGTTATGATCAATATATATATATATAGGGTGAAATTAAAATAAAAAGACAAATATCCGTACTCTACGTACAAAGATTATTTTTTTAAAAAAAGTTCATGAAAAAATCCAAAAAAATTCCACAAGATCGGGTATGTTGGTGCATAAAACTTTTGTGAAAGAAGTTTTTCTAATTTTGAGTTTTTATACGTTTTTTTTTTAATGCACAAAAAACGAATTTTGATGCGCAAAAAAAATTTAATGCACAAAATTTTCAACATGTGTGAGTTAGATGCGCAATGTTATTTTGATGAAAAAAGTCAAAAGAAGTTGGGTGCAAAATCGAATTTTTGATGCACAAAAAAACGATTTAATGCACAAACGTATTTTTTCATAATTTTTTTTCGAAAAAAGTATCCACTTTTAGAAAAACTTCCTTCACAACTTTTTCATGCACCAACATACCCGATCTTGTGGAATTTTTTTAGAATTTTTCGCAAAATTTTTTAAAAAAAATAATCTTTTTACGTAGTGTACGGATATTTGTCTTTTTATTTGATCTTTATCCTATCATTTTATATATTATATATATTATTATATATATATATTATACATAATTAATTATATATATATACTAGCAGGGTACCCGAGCGTTGCGGCGGCGGGTACCCTGAAATAATATTTTCCCGTGAATCATGTATTTTAGTTTATTATATTCTTTTTAATAATAAATTTACGGATATCAAGAATTTCATGTGACGTATTTCAACTCCTTAACTAAGGAATTTATGTCGTCTTTTTGGGTCTTTTTTAAAGTCATTCGTATAACATGAGCCCGTTTGGCCAGTGCCCGTTTAGCCCGTGCCCGTTTGGCCCGTGCCCGTTTGACTCGTGTCCGTTCGGGTTCTAGCCCGTTTGGCCCGTGCCCGTTCGGGCTGTAGCCCGTTTGGCCCGTTGCCCGTTCGTGCTTGAATATTTGTATAATGTGCTTTATTATTTGTATTAGTAACATTTAATGTAGGAATTGTGTTTAAGTTGGTTGTACAATATGCTTGATAATTTGTATTTCTTATGTAAGG
This sequence comes from Artemisia tridentata subsp. tridentata, assembly GCA_021014915.2. Classification (NCBI taxonomy): domain Eukaryota; kingdom Viridiplantae; phylum Streptophyta; class Magnoliopsida; order Asterales; family Asteraceae; genus Artemisia; species Artemisia tridentata. Next base: position 412,095,233 of record CP139509.1, read on the forward strand.
GGTGTTTTAATAACTAAATTAATTGTATTTATTGACCAATTAATTAATTGACTACATTAAATATCTTGACCAAATTAATAGTGCTTTGTATTTTGTACATTAAGCTTTAAGACTTGTAAGTTTTAAAATTAAGATTGATGAGAAAGATCATTAATAGTGCTTTGTGTATTGTACAATAAGCATTATAGCTTGTAAGTCTTAATTTTAAGACCAAGAGGAGAGAGAGTCATTCATGCTTTATATGTAGTATAGATATATCGAAAAAAGAAAAAAATATATTGTGTTTATGTATGTATATAGTAGTTATTGATAGTGCATCATTGTTAGCACTTACTACGAGCTTATCGGATGTAACACCCCCAATTTCGTGATACGCAGCGAAATTCAAACTGGGTGTTACTTCATGGCACAACAGTTATAATAACAGAAAATGAACTCAAATTGAGTCATTTTAAAAGATTTATCATTCGAATATCAGAGTTTACAAAATGAGGTCCCAGTAGTTTCACAGTTTATTAAATAAGTTTTCGAATGATAATAAGATTTTAGCCTTCTACAAGTATTCGTGCCCCTCCATGCCATCTTCGTTCATTATGGACCTGAGATAAACATGCTAAAAGTGTCAACACAAAGCTTGGTGAGTTAATAGAGTTTATAAGTAAAATAGTTGATTTCAATAGTTTCAAGTTTGGGTGATAATTGTAATAAATACAAATATCGATAAAATGAGTAGTGGGTTACGTTGTTATACACCCATAGTTCATTTGTTTGCCCTAACCGGGTCAACACAAAGGATAGTTTGTTTGTTTACCCTAACCGGGTCAAAGGTTGAGTGAATCCATATGGTTTGTATGCAAATCAGTCGAATACAAGTTGGATAATAGTAAAACAGTAATGTTGCAGTACAGTATATTGCCCTAAGTCTCAAGACACGCAAATGTTAACAGTGGGACATCATAAGGATGATGTTAATTACAGACATCATAAAGATGATGTAAGTAACAATGCCCTCGGGCAGGAGCTTGCCGTTCTCCTGTCTATTCTCAAATAAAGTGCATTTGGCTACTTATCCAGCAACACAAATGGGGCGTCAACTGCCAATAGATTTGTTCACTAAATTCGCGTTCACTCGCAAGTGATTAATGGTTCATGATATAAGGGTCTTTTAGTGGCAACAGTGGGAACTTAGGCAATATCAATCAGGATAGTAGATAGAAAATACTTGTGCTCAAGTATGTAGCATGTAATATGTTTCAATAAACAAATAGAGTGTTTCATCAATCGGGTAAAATGTTTAAGAAAACGAGTGAAATATGTAAGTAAAACGAGCATGTATCTCCCCCAAAGAGTTCAAAATAAGTAAAAGAGGGGCTATGACTCACCTTATGATAAGATGATAGCGTGTGTGAGTATAAAACGACAAGTAGAATGATACGGGAAACCGTGAGCTTTTAACGATGACCTAAAATAAAATAGGTGCGTCTTAGATTTTATAAATATGATGAGAACGTACGAAATAAGTATTTATATACTTTAGACATTTATAGTTGATGACGTATAGTCCGCATCCGGGTCACGAACCCGACCAATACTCAAGCCCATCACGCGTGGGCTATCACGATAAAGATTTGGGCTTACAACGGCCCAAATCCGAAATCTATTATTGGCCTTGATATAGGATCTCTTATTTATGGGATAAAGATCAAAGGACCAAATAAGGCGGGATACGCCGAAGGGTACGGAACACGAAACCAACAAGGATTTCGTGTGTATATATAGGGCATCTCGGCTCTCATTAAAGGTATCATATTATAACCCTAACTCTTCACTAAAACCCTAAAACCGATTACTTACTCTCACGCCGGAGGATAATCGTGGGAGACAATCCCACGATAAGCCTAACGGTGTTTTTTGTTCTCTTAGTGTGCAGGTCTCAAGCATTAAGATCCAATTGATACGGGAACAGGAATCCAAACAAGGAACGCCCAACTTTTGTATCAACAAGTGGCGCCATCCGTGGGACCAGACACTAAGAACTCTACGAAGAACTAGAATGACAAAGCACGGAAACGTAAATCAGCGGACTCCGCAAGTGAAGAAAACGCATGGTGACCTACAGGGGCAGAAGCAGCAAATTGATTCAGCCCCTAAGCAGGCCTCTGGAACAACCAGTACGCCCAAAAACCTAGGATCATACTCAGATCTGGCCTTTACTACAGTAGGACCGCTCACAAAGACTACCCATGCTACTACAACAACCACTAGCGCGGAAGATCTACAGCGCACTCCTTTTACCATGTCAGAATTAGACCTCACTGAGCCGCCAAATGCGCCTATCCGAAACAAGGGTCCTGATTTGGAAACAGACATCCTCGCGCTAGAAAGAGTCACGCCTGAACTAGCGCCAAGTGACTTCGTATCTCAAAACTATGAAACCTTGGTTGCGCTTATGCGAGAGGAAGCAAAAAAGAGGTCGAGCCAGAGTCTGCAAGCCCGGCTCAACTTCGACCCTGAGCATGAAGCATCCCTACCGCGTTACCGAAAAGGAAAGGCGCGAGAAGGATAGCCGCCGACACCCAGTGTTTACAAGGATCGGAAGGAAAATTGTGGATGATGAAGCAGCCGACTTACAGTATCGGGAGGAGCATGAAGACGATGGACGGCGCACCAATGTCCATACTAGGCTTGGCAGTCGCAGGATTCACGATAGACTTGGGCGACGGTGCTCCCCAAGCGAAAGCCCTTCAAGCTCGGATTCCGAGGATAGTCGGCGCAAGCGCCGCAAAAGAGTAAGCTCATCCTCAAGTGACTCCTCGGACAACGAGGACAAAGAAACAGGACACTGGAAGTCCAGGAGAAGATACCGCGACCAGGAGGACGAAGATATGTCTCGTCCCTGGCGCCGCCAAAAGGTTGACGCATTCACTCGGCGCATCAGTGATTTTTCAGAAGATAAGAGAAGGCGCATGCCCGCTAATGTTAAAACTTATGATGGAACAGGTGATCCTGACGACCACCTAAAAATTTTCGAATCAGCAGCTACCATCGAAAATTGGCCACAACCTGTGTGGTGCCACATGTTTAATTCTACATTAGTAGGGAATACGCGAAACTGGTTTAGTAAGCTTCCACGTAGAAGCATCGATGGGTTTGAAGAGTTGCGGAAGGCGTTTCGTTTGAACTTTACTCAGAGAAAGAAGTGCGCCAAGAACCCTGTCGAACTCGCTAGGGTAAAACAGCGCCAAGGGGAATCCACAAGCGCTTATGTGGAGCGCTATAAGGACGAATGCATACATGTCAAGGCATGCCCCGAAATACTAAAGATCTCAGGGTTTATGAATGGAATCAATAACCCAGAACTTATCAAAAAGTTAAATGATAGGGTTCCCCAAACCTTTGACGAACTTATGAAGCGCACGAGGTCCTTCATCCAAGGAGAAGCCGCCGCTGCGGATAGTAAGAAAGGCTACTCAAACTATAGGTCACAAGAACAGCCTAGGAGACAATCCAATGACCAGAGTAGCAATCGTAACAAAAGCTACCGCAGTCAGGGGGCGGACGAGAGAATGACAAGTATACCCCACTAACGAAGACTCCAAAGGAGATATTTGCGACGGAAGGCGCGAACTTTCCGAGACCCCCACCAATGCGCACCCCAGAAGATTGACGCGTTGGGAACGGATACTGCGAGTATCATGGACAGAAGGGCCAAACCACCAATGAGTGTGTCCAATTGCGCCAACTAATTGATAAGCTAGTAAAAGAAGGCAAGTTGGACCATCTAGTTAAGAACATCAAGGATGGGAAAGACAAACAGAAGACCGGGAGCAAGAAAGAAGCACCTAAGGACAAGGCTGACACAATCTACATGATACAATCATGGCAGCGAAAGACTAGGCAAAAGGTCAGCCAGAAATTTTCTCATGGAAGCGAAATCTCTTTCCCCACCTTGGCTGCGGACAACGCAGTGGCGGAACCACTCACCATCGAGATAAATACGGGGGGTCACGATATTCACCGCATGTATGTTGTTGGAGGGGCATCAGCAGACATAATGTATGAGCATTGTTTCAAAAGATTGCGACCTGAGATACAAAGACAGTTAAGCCCGGCCACGACGTCGTTGACTGGCTTCACAGGAGAAAAGATATGGCCCATGGGGCAACTACGACTACTAGTCGTTGTTGGTAATAAGGAACACCCCACGATAGCCTGGATGAATTTTATGGTGATCAGATCTCCTTCGCCATACAATGGCATTATTGGAAGACCAGGAATTTCGGCAATACGCGCAGTACTGTCCACAGCACATGGGATGCTCAAATTCCCAGTAGAAGGCGGCATTGTCACCATCTACAATAACGCCGTGCCACCTAAAGAGTGTAACACGATTACATGTGAGACGACGCACACCCCAGAACAGAGCGCAGCTAAAGTATCAAACCTGAAGGTCGCAATTCATCCTGATTACCCAGAGCAAGAAGTATCGATCGGGGGATCGCTGTCTGATAAAGGCAGAGCTGCCGTGTGCGCACTCTTGCAAAAGAATCTGGATATCTTCGCATGGGAACCAAAGCACATGACTGGTGTGCCACGCTCGATTGCAGAACACAAGTTGAATATCCGACAAGGATACTCCCCAGTACGGCAGAAAAAGCGCGGCCAGGCCCCAGAGCGCGCAAAAGCCATTCTAGAGGAAGTACACAAACTTGTTGACTCAGGTATCATGCGAGAGGTCTATTACCATGACTGGCTCTCCAATCCAGTGATGGTCAAGAAGAGTGATGGTAGTTGGCGGATGTGCGTGGATTTCACTGATCTCAACAAAGCATGCCCACAAGACTGCTACCCGCTACCGGAGATAGACTGGAAGGTAGAATCTTTATGCGGATACCCCTTTAAATGTTTTTTAGACGCATACAAAGGGTACCACCAAATCCAAATGGCTAAAGAAGACGAGAAAAAACAGCCTTCCACACAAGCCAAGGTGTCTACTGTTATACAAAGATGCCTTTTGGCCTAAAGAATGCGGGCGCCACCTACCAGCGATTGGTAGATAATGCATTTGAAAAGCAGGTGGGCCGCAACCTAGAGGTCTATGTTGACGACCTTGTCATAAAAAGCCATACCGAAGGCAAATTGGTCCGCGACATTGAAGAAACATTTAGAACACTACGAAAGATCAACATGAAGTTAAATCCTAAGAAATGCACTTTTGGCGCTACAGAAGGCATGTTCCTTGGATACTTGATAGAACCTGATGGCATTAAACCATGCCCAGAAAAAACAGAGGCTGTTATCCAACTCCCTTCACCACGCACGTTGAAAGAAGTCCAGTCTCTGAATGGAAAACTAGCCGGTTGAACAGATTCCTGTCCAAATCAGCAGATAAGTCACTCCCCCTCTTTAAAACACTCAAGAAGTGTACAAAAAAGGGAGACTTTCATTGGACTACAGAAGCGGAAGAAGCTTTTACACAGCTTAAGCAACATATAGCAGCGCTCCCCAAGCTAGTCGCACCCCGACCAGGGGAGGAGTTAATTGTGTACTTATCTGCGACCCATGGAGCAGTCAGCGCGGTGCTACTGACAGATAGGAATTCCGTACAAACACCGGTATATTTTGTAAGCAAAGCGCTCAAGAAGACAGAGATTAACTATAGCCCAATGGAAAAGTTGGTCTTGGCATTGGTATTTTCCGCCAAAAGATTGCGCAGGTACTTTCAAGCACACCCAATAGCGGTGATCACAGACCAGCCAATCAAGCAAGTTATCTCCAAACCCGACGCATCGGGGCGATTACAAAAATGGAGTGTATTGCTAGGCGAGTATAACATCTCTTATAGACCACGCACTGCGGTTAAGGGGAAAATACTAGCAGACTTCATCATCGAAAAACCAGACACCGATGATGCACCTCCACGGAGCGAGGTAGAACTACAAGGACCACGGTCCGTCGTAGCACGAGCCTTGCGGTCAGGATACTACTGGCCCACTATGCATCGCGATGCGCGTGATGTGATAAAGAAATGTAGCGACTGCCAAGTTCATAGACCCATCCCGCGCAGACCACAACAAGAGCTAATGCCTATCACTTCTCCATGGCCATTCTATAAGTGGGGTATCGACATTGCGGGTCCCTTCCCTGTTGCAGCAGAGGGACTGAAATTTCTTATTGTGGCTATAGACTACTTCACTAAGTGGATTGAGGCAAAAGCAGTGGCGACGATCACAGGTAATCAAGTAAAACGATTCGTTTGGGAAAATATTGTATGCCACTTTGGATTACCTGGGGAAATTTTTTCGGATAACGGAAAACAATTCCGCGATAACCCGTTCAAAGACTGGTGCGCAGAACTAAATATTACACAACACTTCACGTCGGTTAAACACCCACAAACCAATGGTTTGGTTGAGCGCGCAAATCGTAGTCTGGGCGAAGGAATTAAAGCACGCCTGGACAAACAAAAAGGAAGATGGGTGGATGAATTATCGCATGTCTTATAGGCGCACCGCACGACAATCAAAGTTAGTAATGGAGACACCCCCTTTTCTTTTGTCTATGGGACAGAAGCTGTCATACCAGCTGAAATTAGGATGCCAACTATTCGTACCGCGGAAGTTAATGTCGCAACCAATGACGACGAATGGCGTATAGACTTGGACCTATTGGAAGAAAGGCGTAAACGCGTAGCTATACGTGAGGTAAAAGCTAAGTCAAAAATGAAGGGATACTACGATGCTAAAGTTCGAAGCACCTCATTCAGACCAGGCGACTTTGTATATCACGCTAATGATGCGAGCCACGCAGAAGATACAGGTAAACTTGGACCAAAGTGGGAAGGACCCTATGCGGTCGTCGAAGCACTAGGAAAAGGCGCGTACAAGCTGCGTGACATGGATGGCCGTGAGCTACAACGCACATGGAATATTTGCAATCTCAAGAGATGCTATCTTTAGGAAAGGTTACGACCCCACCCACGGACACTTCCGCACTTTAGTAAGTGCTCAATAAATATCCGTGTATTTACATTTTTGTTTCATCTAGGCAAATGTCTTTCTTTTTCCAAAAACTTGCAAGTATTAATTAAATGTCGCGGTTTCTAGCTAACTCCGCGACACACTTTTCTTTGTTGTTTACATATTATTTATGTCTCAATATTGTTGTTATATTATCTTTTGCCTACATGGCGTGCATGCACTTATTAAAACCCACGATGGTAAAGGATGAGTAAACCTACTAAATAACTCGTTGAGTAAGAGGGTTGCAAACCCATCAACATCGGATCACGCATCCTTGTTAAACACCTTATCTCAAGACGTTGGAGTAAGTTCATTGTGCATCCCACGATGGATACACAACAATGCACACTGTGCGTGTTTAACAAATTAGGAGTTAAGACTCTTAACCCCTTGATATATATTCGAGCTTGACAATAAGTCATGAATTTCATACACGATTATGTTATAAGTGCTTATAGATTCTTGTAATCTTTTTTAAGTACGTTTATATAACGGTTTGATTCTTAGACATAACATAGACGTCTTGTACGCAAAGACAGATAACTAAGTACAAACATCATAACCACAATCACATACAATATGCGTACAATCGCACTTTCAAAATATCATTTTATTATGGACTACGAGTTCATACAAAGTATATATTTAACATGCACATGTGCAACAAAATGTTAACTTATTACAAAACAAAACAATCTAAAGGCTGTTGGAGCGTCTAAGCTCCGAACTGCTAACATGGTACGCAGCACTCCCAGCTTCCTCAAACTTCTTCAGCAGATCATGATCCTTGGGCGACACTGTCGGTACACTAACAGGTACTCCATCAGATCTTGGGATATGCGCAGCACCAATACCACAAAGGATGGCCTTCCCCTTCACACCCTGCTTCTTCGCAAGCCTCATGGCATGGGACTCTAAGGATTCCTTCAGCGGGATTTCCTTCTCGAGGGCAAAAGGATTCAAGATGTTGCGAGGACGAGCAAAGATAGGTACCTACAGCTGCGACACATCTGGCTTAAGAAAGTAATCAGTTTGTGCCTCTGCGTCCTCTGCTGCGTACCTAGCCAAGGTTAACCCCTCCATAATAACACCTATGGGGTAATCCTGATCGCGCTCCAATTGAGCAATATGAGGAAGATCTAACAGCTTCATCTTCTCCATAGCAACGACAAGCTCATCATAGGAATCAGCATTATAACCTGGTACTTGTGCGGCAGGCACTGTCAATAACTTGCTCTCGGAAAGCTCCTCTATAGCCTGCGCCTTGCCACGTGCCAATGCACGCTCAACAACATCCCCAAATGCCTCCCTCACCTCTTGAGACTCCAGCGTACTCAAAGCAGCAAGGCGCAAACCATGGCTGATAAGCCACCTGCGCTCAGCAATTGAAGATACCAGGTGTGGGTACAGCTCTTCATCATACTCAATGCTGAGATTGCGCAGCTTAACTTCCTGCTTCTCCAGCGACCCCTCCACAGCCTTACGAAAATCATCCAATCTAGAGAAGTGAGAGCTCTTGTTAAGCTCCATGTACCTCAAGACCCAAAGACAAGTGGCCTTGTAGTCTGTTAACCCAGCACGCTCTTGGCTCACTTGGGCAAGTAATGACATCTTCTCTTCAGCAAGCTTCTGGGCGTACGCATCTGTTGCCTTTCCCTCAGCCTGCGCATCAGCCAACTGCGCCTTCAGAAGCGCAATCTCCTCATCTTTCTGCACACAGCAGCTACCTTCACCAGCATACCTTGATTGTAGCTGCGCAACTAAGGAGGCCTGATGCGCAGCAGCCAAACCTAGCTCTTCTATCAGATGGTCCGTTGGCACATCCTCAAATGCCTTCGGCTCAGTCTCTTGGCTCTTCTGCGCAAGACCATCAGTATGTGAGGCACTCGCCTTGGGTGGCGAACTCCCAACACGCGCAGCATCATCCTTAGCAGCTTTAACACTGCACGCAAATAACAAAGCTACTCTATAGTATCAACGTGGAATAAAGAACTGAAGATCTAAAGATACAAGTCTCATTACTTACTTGGGGGGAGGAGTTTTAGTTGACGACGCATCCTCTTCTGATGATGATTGCCCGCCAGAGATAACATGGCGCCTTCTTTTAGATGTACCCGCGCCATCATCACCAGAAGTGTTCTTGCGCTTCACCCCTTGGCTAGCCTCCTCGGGCCCACCTTCAGACATGGCAATTCCCACACTCTCTGACGAGTCTGTGTGCGATGGCTCTTCCACAGGGACCTGTACCTCAGGAGGTGGAAAACTGCGAATAGGAGTCGCCTCTATAACAACTGGGGGGTCATCCTCTGGCTCCTCCTGTACGATCTCCATAGTGTGCCCCGCGGTAGCCTCCAGAACTGGCTCCTCACCTTCTCTTAAAGGGCGCACTCCTACGGTCACCTGTTTGGGTCTCGCCAAGCGCACCACGCTGAATAGATCCATCTCTGCGCAACAAACCACAAACAAACACAAAGAAGGTTACAAAAGCTATAATAGTGATGAGCGCTTACACTACTGAGCGAAGGAGAAGAAAGGACAAGCACCCACCCCGGTTATTCTCATCCAAAAAGGTTGGCACCTCGTCAGGACCTCCGAAGTAGTTGCGACTAATGCCCATATGCACTAAAAACTCTTCTGGATAAGCGTTGATAGGGAGGCGATTGGCATTAATCGTTTCCGCATCATCTGCGCTATACGTTCCGGGGATGGGGCGCTCATCCTTCGGTAATGACTCTTGGGTATAGAACTCAAAAACCCATGGAAAAAATGCATCATCAACCCAAAAGAATTTCTCCCTCCATTTCCTAAGTGCATCTAACTTTTCCGTATAACACTGCAGTTGCCCTGCGCGCTTGGAAAAGGACACCCACCCGTTTGACCACGACGAGTGATAAAACGCGCGGAACAAATGGATTGTGGGGTCAATCGCCAACAAGCGACAATTTACTTCAAAATTTGTTATTTTTGATGCACCTATACAGTGCAGTTGGGAAATATGGAGACGATAGTGGTTTAAAACATCGCACAAGAATAGGGAAATGGGCACACGTTGGTTAGCGAATTCAAAGAAGCGTGTGTATACCCCCACTTTCCCTTCAGGGAACCACCGGGTGCAACGCGATCGGGATATAATAATCCGAGGTGAACTGACGAAGTTCATCCTCGGATATATCGGATGTAAAGTCGGATAATTGAAGAACCATGGTTAGAATTTAATGGATTCTGCAGCGCACACACTATTACCTTAAGAGTTGTTGATTTCTTGTTCGCTGTTTAAAGTTTTTAACAATGGTGGCAATGGATGTTTTTACTGTGGTAGCCACAGTGAAATGGAGATAACACTTTATATAGGGTTACATGCTCTCATGGATGATTGACATGTGTCACCCACTTGCTCTAATCGTGTGGCTGGGAGGTCAAAAGGTGAAACACTTTTTCACCCACCCCTCACGATTTACGAGGGATATTTGGATTTACTTGGACTAGATTCATCGTATTGTTTTTTAGGCGGGAAACACTTGAAACTTCTCCGCTACGCATTCTGGAATCTTTTGCTACAGTTGTTAGTCTAGCATCCGCAGTTTTACCTTGCGCATACTAGACTGGGGGGACATAATGACGTATAGTCCGCATCCGGGTCACGAACCCGACCAATACTCAAGCCCATCACGCGTGGGCTATCAAGATAAAGATTTGGGCTTACAACGGCCCAAATCCGAAATCTATTATTGGCCTTGATATAGGATCTCTTATTTATGGGATAAAGATCAAAGGACCAAATAAGGCGGGATACGCCGAAGGGTAAGGAACACGAAACCAACAAGGATTTCGTGTGTATATATAGGGCATCTCGGCTCTCATTAAAGGTATCATATTATAACCCTAACTCTTCACTAAAACCCTAAAACCGATTACTTACTCTCACGCCGGAGGATAATCGTGGGAGACAATCCCACGATAAGCCTAACGGTGTTTTTTGTTCTCTTAATGCGCAGGTCTCAAGCATTAAGATCCAATTGATACGGGAACAGGAATCCAAACAAGGAACGCCCAACTTTTGTATCAACAATAGTTATTTATTATATACTTATTACTTTTTCTTATAGACGAAATCTATTAATTATAACAGTTTGTAAATAATAAGTTTATAAAATTACCTTAATATTATTGGGTTGAATAGAGTGTTTTCGAAATAATTTAATTGACCATATCTTTGATACAAAATAAAGGATCATGTTAAAACTTAACTACAATTTTGGACTAGTTTTGAAAAGATTTTATATGACAGGGTTAAAAATGATAACATAAGTAAGTTTGACTTACTACAACATTTAAATACAAGGAATAAGTTTTAAAAATACTAAAGATTAGCATGCAACATTCTTATGCATCTGTGGCGTTTAAGAACAATATTCGATTTATAAACATATATGATTCTCTTTGGTTTTTAATTTTTAGAGTGCAACATTTTAGATATTGACTAATCTTACTATCTTTATTATGTAAAGCTCTTTATGAACCGATCTACGACATACATATATATTTCGAGCCGAGAATAATATACTAAACAAGATAGAGTACGATATTATGATTAATAGATAGAACGTGAGTGTGATTCGAGATTTACCTCCTAGACAAACAAGGACGGACCAAGGTATTGAACACGAATGAACCAACACAAGATCAACGAAACCTGGTAGAACTCAAACTTACGATACTAACTTGAACCGCCAACGAACGAACTCACCCGAACCGATTGAAACAACCTGAGCAGTTTCCAAATTCGAATAACCTCGAAGCGAACCGTACCCGAACACAAACTAAAAAGTCTTGAATGATCTTTCGACACTTGCTCTTGTTATTTGGTTTTGAACGCACTTGTGTCCTTGATATGATGTAGGAGGTTATTATGGTGTATTAAGAGGACAAGGGTATCTAGCATGCACGTTGTGTGATTTGGCTTTGCAACTATGAAGGATCGTTTATATTCTTGCAAAGTTGATGTTGCTATATTGTTTCAAATTTAATCTTGCTTGTTTGGTCTTCAATTATATATCATATGTTGGTTCTTTGCATGGTATTGTACGTATGATGACATTATATCTGATATGAGTTTGAATTGCATTATCACACATATATATAAATGGTACTAGTGTATGTTTTATTGAATTGGATGCATGAACCACGTGGTATGTTACTGCCTTTGGGTACAATGTGTGTAGCATACAAGGTAACACGTTTTCATGATGCTTCATATCATGGTTGTCAGGATCCCGATCCTGATCTTAGAATCTTACGATTTTACGATATTGCTAAGCAAAAACGATCAGGATCTTACATAGGATCTTTGTGCATTATAGTTTTGTAAGATGAGTTTTAAAGCTTGTACCTTATGATTAGTAGTATTAAATAAAACTAATTTTTAGAAAGATGCATTAGTGAGTTGTACATGTGCATGAAAGGCTTGTACATTAATATTTTATAAAAATCATATAGATATATTAATTAAGGTTTATGATTTTATTTACATAAAATCATAGATTTGTAAGTTAGGGTTTTATAATGGAAGTAGAGTTAGGTTTTCGTGTTTTACAGACTTGTACACTAGCTTTGAGGTGTTGTTATTTAGTGTTTATGATTTAGTTACGCAAAATCATAGTCATAATAAATTAGGGTTTCGTGAAAACTCTAATAAATGGCTAATATTTAGTTTCGACGTTTAATAATAGTATGTTAACGAAATAACGTAAAGTGGTAAATATACTTGACATATAGGAATGTTTATTTGAAATAAACATTAAGGCATGTTGGTGTCGGTCCGCGTGTGATTTACGTCACATTGGTTGTTGTGATTAGATAAACTGATAACGTTTAATTTTAAAAAAAAAAATAGGCGTAGAAAATGGATAAGTATTCTTTCGTTAGAATATTATATTAATTTAATACAATGTGAAATTTACCTGTGGTTACATCATATTTAGTATCGAGGAGGCCATTTCGATCACATTTGAAGATTTGAGTTGGTGACGTATTTACACCAACATGTTGATGAAGACCAAGTAGTGTGCCCATCATGACGTCCGCTAATGGCACACTCACTTGTTGTATTTTGATCCAGTTTTTGCGTCTTGAAGCATGGATTTTGGATGGACGGCGGGCGGTGACGACTTGGTTGTAGGCTAAGACTATTTGCTTCTTATTTTTATTTTTCACCATTTATGTGTATCCCATGTCTTATCCTACCCTTTAGTCGTGAATCATGCTTAGGTGAGGGATTAGAGCAGTCATTGGTGTCTTGGCCAGCGTTCTGGTCATATATCGATGGTCTTTGTCGCCTTCGTCGTAGTATGTTAGTAACGACACTACACCCTAGCCTTATTTAATGTTCACCCAATATTGCCTTCGAAGATTGTTTTGACCTTAGCTCTAGTGGTGGAGATATGTGTAACCGCCAAGCCTATGATATAATACATGTTATGACTATGCGTTAAGTGATCACCCCGAAATTGACACTTAGATTAGAGAGAGTATGAGTGTTTGTTTCCCATTTCGTGAGGTGTTCGGCTTTGAAAATTCTAGCATAGGAAATTTTTAATCTCATATTTCCTAAGTAAAATTGGAGGATATCTTTTTAGAAATAATTCTAATAAGGTCTACTTGAGGGCAAGTAGAGTTTAAGTGGTGGGATATTTGATGACATCAAATAATCATGATATTTTAGTGTCAATTTCCCCATAATATGCTTATTATTTATATCATTTTATGTGGATATATGCTTTTATTGTTTATATTTTGTTTCTAGGTTATATGTAACACCCCCTAATTTGTTATGTGGCAACGGAAAAGTAATTAGGGTGTTACGGGAGGATCGAAGTCAAAGTTTCAGAAAACGGCTTGGAAAAGGCGTTTTGAAAGTTATATGTCATTCAAAATAGTAATTTTTGGTACAAAAGTGAAATATCTGATTTGAAAATCCTACAAAAGTGTGGTAATTTGAAAAGAATGACATATTTGATTTTCACACCACTTAAGTTATCAGAGTATATAATGCCCGCTCCGTGTCTTGTCCTGCTCCGTTGATTACCTGAGATAAACATGCTTAAAACGTCAACACAATGGTTGGTGAGTTCGTGGAGTTTGATAGAAAATGACTTTCTTTCAATGAATTCAATAGTTGTACAATGATAGTTGAAATAAATACTAGTACTTTCTGAGTAAATAGTGAGTTTGCAATTTGGTAATAATCCACGAGTAAATCATTTATGAACTCCGATGATCAGAGGTTTTAAGTTTAAATGAAAATGAGCTACGTTGTTATATGCTCGAAATGAAATGATGGTTCAACTTTTAAAAGTAAAGACATACCAAGTATTGAGCTGTCTCTATTAGAAAACACAACTAAATCGCATATGATAATAATTAAGTTACATGATACATAATCCAAACATATAGTGAAAATAATAGCATAAAGTCTGATGTCTATCAGTGCGGAGTGGTGGTTAACTAAATACAGCTGTATCCAAATATATATAGGAAGACATATATATTCATAAAGTTATATTGCCCTAAGCCTCATGACGCGCAAAACGTTAACAAGGTACAGTAAAAACGGCGGAGTCCACATCAGGTTACTGATGGGTTTTGCCCTCAGGTAATAGGTGATTGCCACATCCTATTATCTCTCAAATATAGTGTATCACGACTAAATACGACTAACCATAAGGCATTCCGTCCAGTATTTAGTGGGATAGGTTGTCAGCCTCTAACAGGTTTCCAAGCTGTCCACTATATTCGCGCTCACCGCAGTGATTAATGGCTCATGATCGAGGGACTTTATGGCAATATAGGTAAACTTAGGCAATATAGGTTTCAGGGTTTCATAGAATATGCGTACTTTAGTCTTGGCAATTATTTCTTGTTGAAATGTAGAAATATCATAGTAAAGTTAACAGTACATTCAGTTGTTATATGAATGCATATAATGAGTCTCAGTATCTTGTTACAACAAGTAGTTTGAAAATGTTATCTTTCAATACAGTGTTTAAGCTAAGCAAGTAATTTGCAAGTATAACGAGCATATATCCCTTCCAGAGGGTGATTCAAAACATGTAAAGCATAGTTGATGATTTTTGAGTAAATCGCTTGAGTTTTCAGAGTATGAAAATACTTAAAACAGTTGAAGCATGTATCTCCCCCAAAAGAGTTATTAAAAACAAGTATTAAAAGTAGGGGCCACGACTCACCTCAGCTGGGGGTGTGTAAGTAAGTGAGTGATATCAAGTGCGATTCGGGAACGACTTCAACACACAACCTGGATAATAATAACGTCTGAGTATTTGATGTTTGTGACTTAATATAACATTGTGTGTGAGTAACATGTGGTGAACAGGTGAGTGATTTGAGTTTGATATGCTTTAAATGCCTCAAGTTAAAATAATATAATATTATCTTGTTTTTGTGATTCATCAATCATAATAATCATCATCTCGAAATGGTTGAAACGAAACGTTGTGTTGATTTGTTAAAAATCGTTATTTACAAATATAACGTATAATTAAATATTTGTGTTCGAAATGGAATGATGCACAATGTGAGGGTGAGATGTGTAAAATGTGAATTGAAAATGAAATGTGATAATGTTTCTGTGTGGCCCTTAGACTTTCACTGTTTTTACATTTTATACCCTAACGGTGAAATTTACAATTTAGTCCCTGGACTTTGGTGAATTTACATTCTTGGCACAAAGTATCAAAATGTCATAAATTAACTTTAGTAACTCTGGAAATATTAACTTTTCATTTAAAAGTTATCAAATTTACCTTTTTGATATAAGTTTGAGATATTGACAATTTTAGTCCTTATAAATAATAATATGGCATTGTTGAAATCACAATATCCAAATTGTCACTTTTATACTCTTAACATTCTGAATTTACTGTTTTAAACTCAGTTTTTCCAACTTGGCAACTTTAGTCCTTGAAGTTTAATATTTTTGCAAAGTTAGTCCTTTTTCATTTTAAAGGTCCATTTCATGTTTAAAAACTTCCAAATTTTTATATTTGACTCAAAATCATTCATGTTATCAGTTGATACCTTCAACTTTCTGTTTTGACAGTTTTATCCAAAAGTTTCAGAATTTGACAGTTTTAATCCCTCAAGTTTGCACTTTTTGCATTTTTAGTCCAAAACACATGTTTAACTTAGGGTTTCATTTCTTTTAGCTTTTTATATTTCCAGAAGTTGTTTTAAGCTTGTGAGATCTTATTTTATGGCTTAACGTGGCTTATAGCTTATTTTGGTGTTAAATGGGCCTTAAGGAAAAAGGCCGGCCCTTTGGTGTTTTTAGAGGTCCAATGGACTTGGCCTTTTTAGGGGAGTTTCATGAGCTTGTGATGACCTAATTTCCATAAGTGAAACAGCTTATAAGCTGCTTATTTGATAAGAGCTTTGTTTGTGGTGGGCTTTAGCCCGTTAAGAATTTAAATAAGGTTTTGGTGTTGTTTTTGTATTCTGTCGAGTGAGTGAGGATTTGTGAGTGTGAGATAAATCAAACTAACTTGTGAGTGAATAAAGGGATTGCCTACTGATCGACTAGTGTGAGATAAAACTTGTTCGATCTTTATTTGTTCATAACGTGCGCATGAAAGTGATGCTATAGGTTCATTTTAGCGTGACCAAATATTGAAGTTAACATGCATAAACTTTGGCAGTGAACTAGCGATCGTGTGACATATTAATCATGTGATATCATGCATGTTTACAAGGTGGTGAGTGTATCTTGAATATGTGTTTTCATATTGTGTCGAGTTCTATAATTGAGAATAACAAACGTATATAAACATTTTAACTTGGTTGTGTCGATATAAAGTGAGAGTGGGTTTGTGAGATTAATGATAAACAAGATAACTAAATGAATATATAGAAAACTTGTGAACGTGATACGTAAATAATGAAATAGAATGAATGTTAGAAAAGCTTACAACTCTTATGTAATGATGAGGATGTCTCGACAGTGAGACTAGGAGAATAGAACAAGACTTTGTGGCTCACTTGGTGGTTCCCTAGAGACTCGAATGAACTTGATTTTGGCTTGAACAACTAACAAATCCTTGTGGTTTTCCTTAGGATGCCTCGACAGTGGACAGTGAAACCAAAAGAGACTTCAAAGTGTTTTGTGTATATGTGTTTAAGGGTATACGCATGGGATAGTTTGCATGGGTTTATATTAACTTAAGATAGAGCCAAGAAAGGGACAAAGGGAATATTGTCAGAGGTTCCTTTGAGGGGAAAGTTACCTCCTTATGGATAGAGCAATTAATGGTGATAGCAATCATTAGATACAATGTATTTTTTGGTGTATGACTTTCAGTTGAGTGTGGGAATAGATAACCGAGTGAATGAGTGAGTAACTAAGAGACAAAACTCAAGAATATCTAAAGGATGTTTTAATTTCATATAGGCAAGAGTTAGTGAAGCAATGTGTTGTGTTTTGGTGAAATAAAAATATACACGTATGGGTGTTTGAGTGTTGGGTCCAAATCAACTTTCAATCGTAGCCAAAAATATTAGGAAGTGATCAAATAGATGTTTTTAAGATCGAGTTAGGTTCAAGGTAACGCAAGGGATTTCTAAACACACTTGTGAACTCGTGTGATAACGTATAATGTACAATGTAACTCGTTAAAATGAGTTTGTCACATTAATATATTTGAGATTTTGTGTGAATTCGCCTACCTTGGCATTTGTTTCTTGATCATACGATTATATATTCCAAACGTTTTAATTGTTCTTGATTCTCAAGATAGTGGGGATTCGAGTGGTGTGATTTGTTATACGTGTTGTGCGTCGAATTTGCATATTAACGAGGCAAAGCATATCGGGGTTGAAAGAGTGTGTTGAATTAATTTGGTGAAACCAAATATATTGTGATTAGTATATTATCGTTTGGGAAAATAACATGGTGTGTGTGTAGAAGCACAATCCAGGGAAAATGGGGATCACATCACATATCGTGATTCATAGTGTAAACAAAAGTTTAAAATTTTGCCTAAAAATAGGAGTGTGAACAGTAATTCATAATTAATCCTTGCTTAATATTTATTAATAACTGGGATTTTTACGGGAGGTTACAGTATCCACTCCTCAATTTTGAACTTCGTCCCGAAGTTCAGTCTGTGTTAGGTATTGGGGAAAATGTTGTTGCCAAGGGTGGGAGGTTATGGAGAGAGGGTCGTTTAAGAATTTTCATTCGGTGTTCAAAAGTTCGTAATTTCGTTAGATTTGTTCATACTAAATGAAATAAATCTGAGTGTCTTACCACCTAATGAATCCAACGACTGTGAATAGGGATTTCCAACGGTCGTGAATAATGTCCCAACGGCTATATTTTGCCTATAAATACCCAATTTAATTTCTTATTCTTCCATCAATCATTTCCTCTCATTTCACATTTCAAAAATGCCTCATCTCATTATTATGCTAGCGATTGTGTTTGTCATTCTTGTGGTTATCTACTCGATGTACGCTCCGGACGAAGACTTCCAATATTTGGTCGTGATTTTAGCGTTTGTCGTCCCGCTGGTGATTGTAGCTCTTATCGTGGATAAGGCGTGGGGAAAATAGATAGTAGGAAGGTTGAAATAAATAGTTGTAACTTTAGCATTATCGTTGCTAATTTTATCGTTATGTACTACTTTCCGTGATTTCTAATATAATTTATGTTATTTGCGTTTTCCATAAATTTTTGCGAATTCTTAGGTTTCTAATGCTTGTACTTTTGTCAGTTTCTTTTCATAAGAATGGTGGGTAATATGTGTAGGTATTTATTTGTAGTTGGTCAAAAGTGACGTTTATAAGCAATTTATTTTGTCTCAAGATTTTGCCTTTGAATGGAAATTTTTATTTGGAAATCTGAAAGATGACTGTTTCATTCATGACATGATTCTTCCTAAATTAGACATAGTTGATCAGGCTATGTATAATTTAAGGACCAAATAATGTAATGCTTGGCTCAGTCACTGTGATATTTATGCTTCTTCAAAGAGTTTTATATGGTTCAATTATAATGGTTCCGTCACAAAGTCGGACACCCACTGATTATTTTCAAAAGAATTATAAAGTTTCTGTTCATATTCCGAGGATAAGTCAGGAATTTCTAAAGTGTTACTAGGATATCTTTGGTATAGACTTAAGTTTTAGGTGAGGATTTCTTACAAGATGGTAATAATTTCTTGTTTGGTCAGAAATGGTGTTGAATCAAATTTCCAAAGTGATATCAAGGTATGGTTATGTAACGATTATGAATGGGAAAATGGAATGGAAATTAAAATAGACGTGGATTATGATTATTTCGGAAATATTACAAGGTAGAGTCTTCATACGGTAGAATGATAGTTGTTACACTTAGGTTACATCCATCGTACCTAAGGTAAAGTATAAAAGGAAATACAACTTAGAAAGTTTTAAACTAGGATTTACTTATCCACAACAGGAATTTCTCTTCTTGTTTAAGCATTGGTGTCATCCTTTGTCATTGTTAAGGTTCTAAAGAGTTTCCATTCTCTTCCACTGGTCTTTTTTTGTCCTAAGTGATATTCTGGGTCGGGCATTGATTCTTGTAGTGTCTCATTTAACTTCTTGGTCTAGAAATCCTTGGGTGATGGTGATGGTAGGTTCAGTTACTCTTATTGTTCCTTTAAGGTGCGTTGGTCTACAACCCGTGAAACTTTCATGGATATGCTTATAAGACTTAGCCGTCTTCTTTTCTTCTCTTGCTATATTGTTGCTACTCGGACAAGCTACTGTAGTTACCTCGAGTACCACAGCAACGATATTGGTTACTAACTTTCGGATAACTTTGGGAGTCAAGGTTGTG
The DNA here is from genome assembly GCA_021014915.2 of Artemisia tridentata subsp. tridentata. Classification (NCBI taxonomy): domain Eukaryota; kingdom Viridiplantae; phylum Streptophyta; class Magnoliopsida; order Asterales; family Asteraceae; genus Artemisia; species Artemisia tridentata. The sequence continues at coordinate 412,115,129 of CP139509.1, forward strand.
ATTGGTGCTAGTGGAGTATTTGTAATGCTCATGCTGGCCATATTCTATTAATATCCCAAGAAACACGGATTTAAATCCACCTAATGGTCGTGTCAGAATAATTCAAGTAACAAGGTATTTGTATACTAGTCTTAATAATGTGGTCACAATGCGAAACCAATTGAGCATCATAATTCATGATGTGTCTGGGTAATATCGTAGATAAATGCTCAATTCTTGGTATGGGATTGCTAAGGAACAAACTGTTTCATCTACAAAAGGCCGAAGTTCAGCAACTTTTTCTTCATTCATCAAGTTTTCTTCCGAAGATTTTGTCTTAGAGAATTCTATGGTTGTAGCCTAGTTATGGCAGGTGTGAGGAATCATAACAATCGTAGGTAATATTGTAGTAGGTCTGGGTATAATCACTGTAAATATCATAATATTAATAACTTGATCGATTGTTTTACAAAGCAACCGATACAAGGTCTTTTATTAATGTTCCATGCAGCAGGTTAATAAACCTCTGTCTTTCTCATTGTAAGGACTATCATGTGGAAGTGTTTCTTAATATCTCTGACTGAACTTCGTCAGTCCGTCCTGGAAGTCCATCTTGTCGGATAAAAGGTCAGGTAGGGTGTCGTCGGTTGTGAGTGGTGTTTTGTCAATGATGTTCTGGAGTGTATCAATCTGTTCTTTATGACGCTCCAGTCGCGTCATGCTGGTGGGAGGAGTAGGTGTGTGGGTAACTGTTGTCCTGAAGCTTTCTCCAGTCTCGAGGACTCGGGCTGAAAAAAGTGAGAGCAGGTGGGAAATAGTAATTATGAGGGAGACCTGAGAGGGTAAATTCTCTCTAGGAGTCAGCTCCCGTTGGTAAGGTGTAAACAGGTAAGTCTGGATGAGTAGTCTTAACGAGTAATCGGGTCCAACCGACGGTGAAGGGGACGATGATAGTAGTGGTGGTAAGGTATAGTGACATTATGGTGGTATAATCGGTACTAAGTGTAGGTGTACTTTCTTAATAGTTCCATTGAGGTGGCTCTGAAATGGTGTCATAAACGGTTCAGGCTCATAAAGTGCTAAAATTTTGACTTTTCTGTGCCGGGCTACTGAAGCAGGTGGGAGTGGTGATGTAGGTAATGGAGAATTTGGCTCAACATCTTTCCAAATCGTTTCTTGGTGTGAATTTTGTCCAACCTCGAATGTCGTCGGACAACCAGTCAACTCTTCATCTGAATAAGATTCAGCAGCTCTCCTAAGTTTCTGACGTGGAGGCGAGTGATGGTGAGCGTGGTATTTGAGTAAGTTCCGTATTAGGCTGGGGTTGAGATATTATTACATAGGAATTTTCAACATCCGGAGTGATATGATAAGTAGGTGTTGAACGATTAGTACGAAAGGTAAGTTTGGTAATATTAATTGGTTTGGGAGACATGGTACTGTAGTAGCCGAAAATAATAATTATAAGTAATTCGTACGTTAAGGGTGTAACAGTGAGTGTGAAATAATACAATGTGTAGCGTGTGAAGAGTAACCATCAAGCATGTAAAGATTAGTGCAAAATGATCTTAATAGGTAATGTATTGAGCACGGCAGTCGGCAGACACGGAGGGCGTAAAATGGTATGGTGTAAAATTATTTATTTTGAAAGTGTAGTTATAGTTCAATGTTTAAAAACATTTGGTTCTTTATAACCATAGGCTCTGATACCAATCTGTAACACCCCCTAATTTGTTATGTGGCAGTGGAAAAGTAATTAGGGTGTTACGGGAGGATCGAAGTCAAAGTTTCAGAAAACGGCTTGGAAAAGGCGTTTTGAAAGTTATATGTCATTCAAAATAGTAATTTTTGGTACAAAAGTGAAATATCTGATTTGAAAATCCTACAAAAGTGTGGTAATTTGAAAAGAATGACATATTTGATTTTCACACCACTTAAGTTATCAGAGTATATAATGCCCGCTCCGTGTCTTGTCCTGCTCCGTTGATTACCTGAGATAAACATGCTTAAAACGTCAACACAATGGTTGGTGAGTTCGTGGAGTTTGATAGAAAATGACTTTCTTTCAATGAATTCAATAGTTGTACAATGATAGTTGAAATAAATACTAGTACTTTCTGAGTAAATAGTGAGTTTGCAATTTGGTAATAATCCACGAGTAAATCATTTATGAACTCCGATGATCAGAGGTTTTAAGTTTAAATGAAAATGAGCTACGTTGTTATATGCTCGAAATGAAATGATGGTTCAACTTTTAAAAGTAAAGACATACCAAGTATTGAGCTGTCTCTATTAGAAAACACAACTAAATCGCATATGATAATAATTAAGTTACATGATACATAATCCAAACATATAGTGAAAATAATAGCATAAAGTCTGATGTCTATCAGTGCGGAGTGGTGGTTAACTAAATACAGCTGTATCCAAATATATATAGGAAGACATATATATTCATAAAGTTATATTGCCCTAAGCCTCATGACGCGCAAAACGTTAACAAGGTACCGTAAAAACGGCGGAGTCCACATCAGGTTACTGATGGGTTTTGCCCTCAGGTAATAGGTGATTGCCACATCCTATTATCTCTCAAATATAGTGTATCGCGACTAAATACGACTAACCATAAGGCATTACGTCCAGTATTTAGTGGGATAGGTTGTCAGCCTCTAACAGGTTTCCAAGCTGTCCACTATATTCGCGCTCACCGCAGTGATTAATGGCTCATGATCGAGGGACTTTATGGCAATATAGGTAAACTTAGGCAATATAGGTTTCAGGGTTTCATAGAATATGCGTACTTTAGTCTTGGCAATTATTTCTTGTTGAAATGTAGAAATATCATAGTAAAGTTAACAGTACATTCAGTTGTTATATGAATGCATATAATGAGTCTCAGTATCTTGTTACAACAAGTAGTTTGAAAATGTTATCTTTCAATACAGTGTTTAAGCTAAGCAAGTAATTTGCAAGTATAACGAGCATATATCCCTTCAAGAGGGTGATTCAAAACATGTAAAGCATAGTTGATGATTTTTGAGTAAATCGCTTGAGTTTTCAGAGTATGAAAATACTTAAAACAGTTGAAGCATGTATCTCCCCCAAAAGAGTTATTAAAAACAAGTATTAAAAGTAGGGGCCACGACTCACCTCAGCTGGGGGTGTGTAAGTAAGTGAGTGATATCAAGTGCGATTCGGGAACGACTTCAACACACAACCTGGATAATAATAACGTCTGAGTATTTGATGTTTGTGACTTAATATAACATTGTGTGTGAGTAACATGTGGTGAACAGGTGAGTGATTTGAGTTTGATATGCTTTAAATGCCTCAAGTTAAAATAATATAATATTATCTTGTTTTTGTGATTCATCAATCATAATAATCATCATCTCGAAATGGTTGAAACGAAACGTTGTGTTGATTTGTTAAAAATCGTTATTTACAAATATAACGTATAATTAAATATTTGTGTTCGAAATGGAATGATGCACAATGTGAGGGTGAGATGTGTAAAATGTGAATTGAAAATGAAATGTGATAATGTTTCTGTGTGGCCCTTAGACTTTCACTGTTTTTACATTTTATACCCTAACGGTGAAATTTACAATTTAGTCCCTGGACTTTGGTGAATTTACATTCTTGGCACAAAGTATCAAAATGTCATAAATTAACTTTAGTAACTCTGGAAATATTAACTTTTCATTTAAAAGTTATCAAATTTACCTTTTTGATATAAGTTTGAGATATTGACAATTTTAGTCCTTATAAATAATAATATGGCATTGTTGAAATCACAATATCCAAATTGTCACTTTTATACTCTTAACATTCTGAATTTACTGTTTTAAACTCAGTTTTTCCAACTTGGCAACTTAGTCCTTGAAGTTTAATATTTTTGCAAAGTTAGTCCTTTTTCATTTTAAAGGTCCATTTCATGTTTAAAAACTTCCAAATTTTTATATTTGACTCAAAATCATTCATGTTATCAGTTGATACCTTCAACTTTCTGTTTTGACAGTTTTATCCAAAAGATTCAGAATTTGACAGTTTTAATCCCTCAAGTTTGCACTTTTTGCATTTTTAGACCAAAACACATGTTTAACTTAGGGTTTCATTTATTTTAGCTTTTTATATTTCCAGAAGTTGTTTTAAGCTTGTGAGAGCTTATTTTATGGCTTAACGTGGCTTATAGCTTATTTTGGTGTTAAATGGGCCTTAAGGAAAAAGGCCAGGCCCTTTGGTGTTTTTAGAGGTCCAATGGACTTGGCCTTTTTAGGGGAGTTTCATGAGCTTGTGATGACCTAATTTCCATAAGTGAAACAGCTTATAAGCTGCTTATTTGATAAGAGCTTTGTTTGTGGTGGGCTTTAGCCCGTTAAGAATTTAAATAAGGTTTTGGTGTTGTTTTTGTATTCTGTCGAGTGAGTGAGGATTTGTGAGTGTGAGATAAATCAAACTAACTTGTGAGTGAATAAAGGGATTGCCTACTGATCGACTAGTGTGAGATAAAACTTGTTCGATCTTTATTTGTTCATAACGTGCGCATGAAAGTGATGCTATAGGTTCATTTTAGCGTGACCAAATATTGAAGTTAACATGCATAAACTTTGGCAGTGAACTAGCGATCGTGTGACATATTAATCATGTGATATCATGCATGTTTACAAGGTGGTGAGTGTATCTTGAATATGTGTTTTCATATTGTGTCGAGTTCTATAATTGAGAATAACAAACGTATATAAACATTTTAACTTGGTTGTGTCGATATAAAGTGAGAGTGGGTTTGTGAGATTAATGATAAACAAGATAACTAAATGAATATATAGAAAACTTGTGAACGTGATACGTAAATAATGAAATAGAATGAATGTTAGAAAAGCTTACAACTCTTATGTAATGATGAGGATGTCTCGACAGTGAGACTAGGAGAATAGAACAAGACTTTGTGGCTCGCTTGGTGGTTCCCTAGAGACTCGAATGAACTTGATTTTGGCTTGAACAACTAACAAATCCTTGTGGTTTTCCTTAGGATGCCTCGACAGTGGACAGTGAAACCAAAAGAGACTTCAAAGTGTTTTGTGTATATGTGTTTAAGGGTATACGCATGGGATAGTTTGCATGGGTTTATATTAACTTAAGATAGAGCCAAGAAAGGGACAAAGGGAATATTGTCAGAGGTTCCTTTGAGGGGGAAGTTACCTCCTTATGGATAGAGCAATTAATGGTGATAGCAATTATTAGATACAATGTATTTTTTGGTGTATGACTTTCGGTTGAGTGTGGGAATAGATAACCGAGTGAATGAGTGAGTAACTAGGAGACAAAACTCAAGAATATCTAAAGGATGTTTTAATTTCATATAGGCAAGAGTTAGTGAAGCAATGTGTTGTGTTTTGGTGAAATAAAAATATACACGTATGGGTGTTTGAGTGTTGGGTCCAAATCAACTTTCAATCGTAGCCAAAAATATTAGGAAGTGATCAAATAGAAGTTTTTAAGATCGAGTTAGGTTCAAGGTAACGCAAGGGATTTCTAAACACACTTGTGAACTCGTGTAATAACGTATAATGTACAATGTAACTCGTTAAAATGAGTTTGTCACATTAATATATTTGAGATTTTGTGTGAATTCGCCTACCTTGGCATTTGTTTCTTGATCATACGATTATATATTCCAAACGTTTTAATTGTTCTTGATTCTCAAGATAGTGGGGATTCGAGTGGTGTGATTTGTTATACTTGTTGTGCGTCAAATTTGCATATTAACGAGGCAAAGCATATCGGGTTTGAAAGAGTGTGTTGAATTAATTTGGTGAAACCAAATATATTGTGATTAGTATATTATCATTTGGGAAAATAACATGGTGTGTGTGTAGAAGCACAATCCAGGGAAAATGGGGATCACATCACATATCGTCATTCATAGTGTAAACAAAAGTTTAAAATTTTGCCTAAAAATCGGAGTGTGAACTGTAATTCATAATTTATCCTTGCTTAATATTTATTAATAACTGGGATTTTTACGGGAGGTTACATTATAAATGAGCATTGGAGCTAAAGAGACGCGGAATTGGAAAAAGGACTTACAAAGTTATACATTTTAGTATGCTGAAGAAGTTACGGCATAGTTACACTCCCTACTTACGCCGTAGCTATGAATTCAAACACGAAGACCAAGTCAATACTTATCAAGGATTACGGCGTAACTACATCTTGAGGTTACGCCGTAATATTCTAATGACTTGGAAGATTTTGTGATAATGAAGGTTACGCCGTAACCACTCCATAAGGTTACGGCGTAATAAGTGCACAGAATGTGATCCATGATTTTGACGAGATTATGACGTAGCCACGCCTGAAGATTACGACGTTATTGAAACCCTAAGAAGGTTACGGCATAACTTCTTCTCACAGTTACACCGTAAATATCACTAATGGATAAGATCGTTCGAGGATTACACTAGTTACGGTGTAACCACATCTCTAGTTTACGTCGTAGCTTGTGTCGGGCCTATAAATACCAGCCCTAATCTCTGCATTAGACACATCTTTCACACCACAAAAAGTCAGAGAATGAAGGGGGAGTTTAGAAGGACGATCCACAACAGCAAACGAGGCATTTCCAAAGGAGAGATCATGCACAAACATCAATAAGTTTTAGCAATTCATATTTCTTTTACAATTTCAAATTCATGTCTTTCATTATCATGCAAAACATTGAATTTTCTGTACTTTTTAATATGATCGGCTAAGCACCTTTGGTGCTAGCCTAGTTATGATTCCTATTATGTCTTGATTATGTTTTCATGCTTTTATTATTGCTTCTAGTGTGTGCATGCTTAGTTTTTCGATAGATCCTCTAGTTTCGGTAGTTTTGAAGGTCGGTTGTACGTATTGCATTAGGAGAATTGGCCACAGGACATTAATGTAGTAGGTTGCAAGGTGTTGGTAAGAATTGCTCTATAGGACGACCAACATTCTTGTGTGGAAGTGGATCCAAGAGAGGTCCATGATTCACCCTCCGGTTGGATGAACTTAAGAAGTTAGATGTGTGGTCTAAGATCCGAGAGGCCGGGCCACACAAAGAATTAATCTAGCATGTAGCGGCACTTAATGACTCGAACTAGTCTACCACAACCTCCGCTTACTACAAAGAAATGAGTCTTTGGTTCCGGAGAGGATTCTAGGGAGATAGGCTAGGCGAATTGACCACAGGAGTCTAGTGATATTTATGCCCCACTTGAAGTAGTAGAAAACTTAATTAGAGAACATAGTCATTGCATGATAGGATGAACAACTAGGTTAGTACACTTTCTCCCTACTGTTTACAACTTCTATTTAATTTTGTTATTTCATTTATGTTTATTTAGTTTAATTAATCATTCAACTCAAACCCATTTTAAAATGTGACATAGACTTAAATTAGGATCCAAAGGCATAGCTCTTGGGACGACCTCGGCTTTACCGATTACTACACTACACACGACCGGGTACATTGCCCATGAGTGCATAAGGTAGACCATAGGTAGACGAGACTATTATAAATATTAAAACCTGGTAAGAAATCGTGCATCAATAAATCATGGCGTCTTAACTTTGGATGATGATTATACAATGAGAACTTTAAGGTGGACAAAACTCATAAGCATGATGGTTGATCTAGTTCATCATCGATCTATTGTTTCCACACAATAATAAACTTACTCGATATCGTAATACCTCTGGGTGAATATGAGTGAAATGAACTCTCATACTGCTAAGTGATTCCAAAGGATAGGGGAAGTTAGACAATGGAACACCCCTAGTGTAACACCCCGACCCGAGAAGGGCAAAGATGTCACAATGCTATGGTTTCACATCAGAACAAGTAATAATAAAAACAGCGAAAGTCTTAACATTAAACCAAAAGATAATAAGCCAACAAGACTTATATCAAGTTCAACAAGACAATGAAAAGAAATAAATGAAGTACTAAACAATCAAGTGCCAAACGAAAGCATAACAAGTCAAATATCAAAAGGTAGAACTAAGGTACTAAGGTCCATGCTTCAATCAAAGTTGCTCTCATCCCAAAGCAAAACCCAGCTTCCTAGCTTAAATACCTGCCGCAGGAAAAGAAAATGCGGCTGAGCTACGAGAGCTCAGTGAACAGATATAACGATAACAAGCAACAATAAAGGTTTACGAAATGTAAATGTAGTAAAGGTTATCAAGAGTAAAGGCATAGGAAACAAATAAGGAATAATGTACAAGTTGAACAAGGTAAGGCAAACAGAAAGATAAACAGATACAGCAATCCTCTACGAGCCCAGAACATATCATATCAAGTCAAGTAAACAAGTATACATGTATACGGAGGGGTGACCTCAGTATGACAAGTATAATATGAGGGGATACCTCCAAGGGTTGGAGTCGCGTGCTCCCAAGAGTGAATGACGTGTATCGCACACACCCATCATGTCACTAACAATACAAGTAAATCAAGTCATGTACAATACAAATCTAGGATGCATCCATGCGCCCCTGTAGGCTGCCACAATGTCTTCATCTACGCGCAAGTCAAGTATCAAGTCATGGCAGGGACGGGATAGGTATCACTTTCCTACCCAAAAGTTAAGTCATTGGTGCGTCAATGACAAGGACATGAAACCCTCATGCCTAGTATGGCTCGTAGTCTCAAACTGTGGGTCAAGATCAAGGTCAAGTGTACAAGTCAAGTTCAAGTATCAAGTGGTTCACGTATCAGGTTTCAAGTTTCATGTTTCAAGTTTCCAATTCAAGTGTATTAAGGTTCAAGACAAGATTCAAGACAAGAGGTCATAGCAAATGTTCATAGTAAAGGTTTAAATCTAAAAGTTCATTTGAAAACAATCCTTTAAACTAGTTTCCATAAAATAATCTTTTAAACTGGTTTTCATAAGATAGTCTTTAAAATAGTTTTCACTAAGCTAGTTTTAAAAATGGTCTTCTCAAAACATTTTCATAATTAAATAAAAGGTTTTCTCATTCAATTTCAACATCAAGCATATTAGGGTTCAAGTCAAGGTTTTATGGCAAGGTTCATATCAAGATTCATAGTGGTTCAAGGCAAGGATCCAAAACAAAGATTCAAGTCAAAGAAATCATATCTAAGGTTCACAATACAAAGAGGAACATAGCAATGGCTTGGGGAAATCCTAAACGAATCAAAACAAGAGATCAAGAGAAACGAAGGCTCCTTACAAGAAGGGCAGAATATCTGTACCTTATTAGCAAGCAAGAACAAAGACAAAAGGCTGAAAGAGATCGAGTTACTCCTTCTTCACACCTAGAGGAGTAGAGGACAAAATTACAAGGGTTTCAGTTATCTTTCCATCTCAATTAAGTTTCCATTTTTAGAAAGTTTCCTCAATTAGGAAGATTTAAGTATCAATTCTTGTTAAGTCATTAATTAATACTATTATGGAAATAGGGTACATTTTAGCAAGTTAAGATAGTTCAAGGTTCATTTTGTCAAGTTTCCATATCTTAGGGTTTCAATTGTAAATATTCCAAAGTTAAGGGTTTTAAATGAAATATCACAAGTTACTAATTTAAATACATCTTTTAATCAGAATTGCATCTTTAATCCTTAAAGTTTCATTATTTACACTTTACACCCTTTAGTTATTAAAGTTACCAACTAGACCTTATAATTACATAATTTACAATTTAACCCTCACTAATACTCATAATTACATCACAAGCCCTTATAATTACTAAATTACAGAATATACCCTCACTCTATCATATGGTACGAATTGCACCTCCATGTTTCACATATTTACATAATTAGTCCCTTTTAGTACAAATATTACAATTTACATCCTTACTTTATTTTAATTACACCTTGACCCCATAAATACCTAAAATTACATATTACCTCCCTACTAATATTATTTACACAAAACAATCATAAGTTTCCTGAATTTACACTTTTAGTACCTCTAATTTATTAATTTCCAATTCGAACCATAAATAAACCAATAAATTATGATCTTACATATTTTACACATAAGGACCTTATCTTATAATTTTTATACATTTATACTGATCTAATTAACATTATAAAAATAACCTTTAAGTTCCAAAGTTGGCAAAACAAGTCCTTGTTATTTATTTTACAAATCGTATATACTTTTATAATAGAAATTTCAAACCCTAGTTCATATAATCATCACCCCATCATTACCAATCATTAATATGCCTTAAATGACCAGATCTATATATACAAACCCTAACCCTAAATCGTTCTAGGGTTTCTTTTTATTTTCATTCGATTTCAAGAACCCGACATGGAGAAAAATTAACCACGACTAGACCAGGCCTATATAACTCGATCCATTATTTTTCCCAGGTCATATTATTCGTATAACATCCAAAATAAATAATTACATGCCCTGAATCAATCGTATTAAGCGTATTGTATTTTACTTACGTTTTAGCTCTCAAAAATTCGTACGACTTATATAGCTTGCATGATTCGAGTTATACATTTTATTTAGATCTTATATAATCATACTAACATAAGAAAAATACTATATGCAAGATCGAACGTGCCAAAGGGTTATTTAGAAATTGTACCTCTCGGTTATACGTATTCGACAAAGCAAAGGACTAGCGATTAAACCAATGGATCTCACGACCTCCAAACAATTTTCCTAGCTTCTTTAGGTTATGTTGAACTCCAGAAAAATAAGCCATGAATTTTCCTTGGTCGATTTGAGGTTATACGATTTTTGAAAGGGTTTAAGGTTTCGTTAATATGTATATATATATACATAATTTATGAAAACGTGTATAATTGATAAGATATCAATAATTTCGGCCCAAGAAAGGTTAATTAAGGTTAAATACTGATTGTAATCTTTTCCTAATTTTATTAGTAATTATCTTGTATTTTATTTAATTTATTTTGCCTTAATAATAATAATAATACACGAAATAATTAAAAACCGGCCATAATAATTATTTGCATATTTTTGTACTTTTTAAAATGTTGAAATGTAGTCACAAAAATTATTTGGATTCATATCTAGTTCATTCCCGAAGGTTTGAGATTTATTTGGTGATTTATAAGCTTTTATATGAATTTTCAAATTTGTAGGGGCATTTTGGTCATTTTGCATGTTTTCAAATTTCAGGTATTACACCTAGATATTACGTTTTATTAATGAAATATTTATAAATTACAAAGCTTAATGAACCTTAAACTTTAACGGACCAAAGCTCATAGACGGACTCGAGCCTACTAGCTTAAACTATTATCTAAACGCCCCCTTCTCTCACAATTCGGGTGGCGAAATCGAAAGCTCGGGTTAAAGTAGAAAACTAAAAACATTAAAGCAACAATAAATTGTGGATGAAGACATCCGAAAACAAGCGAAAACAGATTTTCAAACAACAACAAAAAAAGAATAAACATGCAACAAAATGAAAATCATTATAGCAAATATAATTTGTTGTTAAAGACATCTGACAACAAGCGGAGACAAATCTTCAAACTCTAGAAAAGAAAGCAAGACAACAAAGCAAAAGCAAATAAGCAAACTTTTTCTCCCGGCAGCAGGTTGCGACAGCGTGTGGAGGCGCGTCAGGTGGTAGACGATGGTATTTTTGTTGAATTTTGTGCAAAATTGAAAACCGAAGAGAATGGCGCTAACCGCGTCAGTTAACTCCAAATGGTTTGAAAGTTATGTCCAAAACAGTATGCAGTTAGGGTTTTAACCAAAAATTTGCAATTTTTTTTCAAAGAAAAGAAATAATGGCGGTGGTAGATTTGACGGGGTGACCTAGAGGAGGCGGCTCAATGTAGCCTCACGCCTTAGCAGCTAACGCGAAGCTTTTGTGTTTAGGAATGAAACCCTACTCGTATTATGTTTAGGAAAAGGTATACGCAAGGTTATAAATAGCGCGAGACGTGGTGTGGCGGCATGACAAAGCCTCACGCCTTAGCGGCTGAGGCGAAGCTTTTGCGTTTTTAAGGCGTGACATAAGGCGGAACAAAATATAAAAATGTTTATATATTTATATCATATTGCATATATATCGAGTTTACAAAAAGCGTTGTACATAATGAATAAGGTTAAGAAACTTCCTTACATGTAATATTCTTTAATATATATATATATATATATATTATATATATATATATATATATATATTATATATATATATATATATATATATATATTGAATCAAAAAAACCTACCACGCCTTATCGCGCATTTTCCCGCCTCATTTCACGTCACGCCTAGAGTCGGAGCCTTGGTATTTTTCGTACGTGGAGGTCACGTCTAACGCCTTAGCGGCGCCGCCACTATGGCGTGCCTTTTAGAACCATGGGTATACGTGAGTAGATGAGAAGAGTTCTTATAAAACACCTTATTGTAGATGAGAAGAGTTCTTGTAAAACACCTTATTAATTGTAAAATAGGTAGGACAACATAAAGGCTTACCATGTGTACTTACCTTTAAGAGAGCTAGGTGTGGTGTTATATCAATAACATTTATTGGTGTGACATCTCATCGCCACCTTATCACCTTCTCAATAACACACCAATAACTAAAATATCCTCTAAGTATAAAACCAATAATATTTATTGGTGCATGTGGGTTTTATAAAAACCCCACAAAAAATACACTCACAAAACGAAACAAAACAAAACATAAAAAAGAGGAAAATGACGAATAACACCAGTTGTTCCAACAACGGAGGGCGATAACACACCAATGTCACCAAGGGATGGTGCACCAATAGCACTTATTTGTATGTTATTGGTTGTACTTGGGTGACGAATGGCGCTTAATTGTACCCTATACCGTTCACTCTAAGGGGAAAATTGGAGGAACAATAACAGCCAAATAATATTCAAAATGACAAAATACATTTTAACCTCTACTATTTATAAGAAACCAAATGAAAATTGATCCAAGACCCTAAAAAACATCTATAGACTATCAACACAACCTCTTACATTATCCTATGAACACAAAACACAAACAATACCACGAAAAACCTCTGATGACACAGGTTATTCAGATTACATAGAATAAAGAATTTACAGCCACATATAATACTTTTAAACCAATATAAAACCCACACTTGTGAACACATATGAGCCTTCAAAAGCTACTACAAAGCAAGGCCGAAATCTTCAAATTATCAAAACTCAAATAGGCCTAAAATTACAGTTACCATATCATCTCTCGATAAACAACCAAAAAACAGCAAACCCATACAAAATCGGCATACAATTTTCACTTACACTACAAATTAAAGAAACCCCAGTTATTTGTTAAAAAAATATCATAAACTATACATGCATAAACATCACCGGAACAAAATTTCTTAAATTAATTGACATAAACTTATAATTTTGAACAAAGATTAACCTCTTACATGCAATTGAATATTTGAAGGTGATCTTCCTCTACTTTAAATCCCGAAAATTATTGGGTGATAATCAACATGCAATTGAACCTACCGCAAAAAACACAATCACACATACACGGTCTCTCTCTCTCTCTCTCTCTCTCTCTCTCTCTCTCTCTCTCACACACACACACACACAACCTCACTTTGTAAGCAATGATCTGATGCACACGTGTTCTTTAAGAGTATGTATCTGGGACACGTAACCATCAATTTAAAACACGTATAAACATAAACCCAAACGGCATCGTTTTTTGCTAACATTATTTCCAAACATGAAACGACGTCGTTCAAACCCAAGTAAAGAAAAAAAAAAACTCAAAACGGCGTCGTTTCCCAAGGTAAATGTATAATAGGGTAATATAATAATTTAAGATGCGGCCCACGTAAATTTAACACCTATGGGTATGAATGGGTTTATAAAACCCATCACCCTTGATGGGTTTAAGAATTGTATACTTTTGAGAGTTTGATCTATGTTCAAGTGTCAAACTCATCAACCAAACAAATATAATAGGAATGAAAGCCATTATTTACCTATACCTTTAAACGAAACACCCCTTAAAGAATGCAACTTTTTGTGAGTTGTGTCAGAATTTCTATTAAGATACCTAATATAATTAGAAACGACGTTCATGAGGGTGGGGTTTGTGTATAGTATAGTTTGCTGGTTTCACATTTAAATCCTAACCTAATGGTATCACAACAAACAAGTTTTTGCAGTCACATCTTATTTCCTAATGCCCGGTTTTTAACTTTTTTTAGTAGAAAAAAGTAAAGAAATAGGAATAAACATTTTCAGCCTAATTTTGAAAGAAAATATTTTACTTTAAAATCGATCAAATCATCCTTCTTTTTCAGTCATTTTTCTTTTCTTTTTTTCCCTTTAAATGATACTGTACTATATAACACAGCCCTTTTTATTTTTCGCTTCATTTTCTTTATTTTTCTTCCTTTTAAAGGGGTGTTTGTTTAAGTTTATATGTGGCTTACGAGCTTATTTGTTTTTCGGCTTATATTTCATAAGCTTAATTTTGAGACTTTATAAAAACCCATAACTCTCAAAAAAAACCAAAAAATTGGGCTTATGTTTCATAAGCCGGAATCTTATAAGCTCAAAAGACAAGCTTAAACAAACAGCCCCTACCTCGATTCAAATCCGACAAAGCAAAAACTGAAAATCAATGGAGGAAGAGAAAGCAGCAGCATACTACGAGGAGCTCACTCGCAAAGGCAGCGGCGCCGCCAGATTCAAACAAGGCCTCGGCTTCTCCACTCCCTCCTCCGACGCGGCCGTACCAGAAAGAGCCTCCGCTCTCCCATCCTCATCTTCATTCCTCAGTAGCTTCGTCAAAGCTTCAAATGCTTCAGATAAACAAACCCAGATTGAATCTATTCAAAACAAACTCAAGAAAAACCCTAAGGTTTCAAATGATCATATGGATAAAGATAGAGATTACAGGGATTATAGAGATAGAGATTATAGGGATAGGGATAGGGATAGGGATAGGGATAGGGAGAGGGAGAGGGAGAGGGAGAGGGGAAGGAGGAGGAGGAGTAGAAGTGTTTCGCCGAGGCGAAAATCGGAGAAAAGGAGGATTAGAAGTGTGTCGCCGAGGCGAAAATCGGACAAGAGGAGGGAGGAGAGAAGTGGGAGAGTTGATTATGAGAAGTGTATTCAAGGTTATGATAAGATGGTAAACACTTTTTTTTAAGCCTTTTGTTGTGCTATTGTGTTTGTGATTAGAATTTGTGTGTTACAACTTACAAGAATTATGTAAAGATTAGACTAGAGATGGAGTTTATTTACAGGTTGTTGTATATGTGATACAACTTGGCAACATGCAATCCAAGTTCACTTAAGTTTTAAATAGTTATTTACAACTAGGTAATCTTGTTAGCCGTCTAAGTCGCTTCTTCTTCGTTATGTATATATATGTATGTGTTACTTTGTGATATAGAAAGTTACTACTTATATGTTCATAATTCAAGAGATTTTATGGCATTAGAACCATAGTAAGCCGGTCCAGTAAGTCCTTTATAGATCAAAATATGACCAAGGTTCTTGTGTAGGATAAATTACAACGAATAAAAATCAACGTCATACTTTTTCTTTTTGCTCGCCATAGAGGTCTCGATTGGTCTATCATCATTCACACCTGAGACCATGATTAATCAGGTTCTTTGTGGTGATGTAGAATGCTCTAATGCCATAAGATCTCTTGGAATTTGAATTTATATGTAGTGAACTTTGATGTTGCATATTGGATTGAGAGAATGAAAAAATGGTCGACAGAAAGTTCTTGTTTGTAAATTGAGTATTTCTGGGTGCATTAACATACATATACATGGCAGAGAGGGAAAGTTGGTTATGTGCATAGCACAGCTATCTAGTTGTATGGAAACTTTTATAAACTTGTATCAGGTAGCAGATAATATTAATTTTGTTGGTTACGTGTATTTGGAGACCTGAGATGTTGAGCCACAGGTGTGTTCTTGGTCACATTTGCAATTTTGTGTTAATGTTGTGACCCAATGGCTTCAGTAGAAGATCTAGATACCAAACTTCAGTTCTTTTATTGGCTGATTGCCGTAGTATAAGAAATGAACCAAAAAAAAGTTACAATATTGTCACAAAATGCAGTGAGAGAGGAAATAGAAGGTCTGGACCATGTGACGTCTTGATGCATTTTAGGTTTCGAATGAGAGATTGCATGTGACTTGTTGTAGGGGCACTGACAATGTGACTCAAGGTCTGTGCAGCAAAAGATGGGTCTGGTATGGTGAGGTCAAATAAAAAAGTGTTCCAACAATCTTTCTATGGACACTGGGATCTTCAAGCAGTTGATCACTATCTGCAAAACTAATTGTGAGACCAAATGATGTAATGATGAAGTCAAGCATCGTGGAGTTATTAAGGGATCCAAGATCCTGTAGAACTATCAACAAATACCTATGATGTACGGATGTAGTACACCAATAAGAGCAAGGTTGAATCAAGTGGTTAACACCCTTGCCTCTCGAGACAGAGGTCAAGGGTTCGATCCTCACCCCTTGCAAGGCCGGAGGTCCTTTTCTACCTTTGGTAGAACCGGAAGCAGCCTCTCTACCTTAAGTAGGGGTAAGGCTGTCTACGTCTCAACCTCCCCCATACACCGTGGAAGACGGTATTGGGACCCATAACCCGTGGAAGACCGTATTGGGAGTTACTTTACTTTACTTTTTGTACTGATGTAGTACACCAGTACCTATCATATATGTGTTGTATTTGCTAGTTTTATTTACTTAGATAGCTAGCAGATGTTATATATGGTGTTGTTTACTTGTTTACAGGCTTAACATATGTCATGTTTTGTGTTGTATACAGACACCGGCTGAAAGGGTCAAAGCAAAGATGAAACTTCAGCTTTCTGCTACCGGTAAGTTGATGTTATTTTATGATTATGATGTTTATCCTCCAAAATTAACCACGTTTATATCTTGTCTATGTTTTCGATGTTTTGAATCAACATCTTCTGCCAAAAAAATGAAATGTATATAACTCCATGAAGTTGTTATTCTCTTTGTGCAATGACATATATGCCCCTAGTATGTTTTTTCCATCATCCTTGGTAACAAATGTTTATGTGCTGTGTCATTTGCAGCTAAGCAGGATGAAGCAAATGGCATGGGATCAGGATGGGAGAGGTTTAACTTTGACAAAGATGCCCCACTTGATGATGAGGAAGAAATTGAAGGTTAAAGTTTATAAATGTCACCTAATTTGCGTTTTGCACAATAATTATTTGGTGATCACCTTTTGATAATTACATTCTCAATTTCTCATGATTATTTTTTTTACATATTTAGTTATTTACTATCTGAATACCCCGAGCACACCTTTTTTGTCCTGTTAAAATTGTAACATTTCACTTAGCTTAAGAAAATGTATACGAGCTATTCTAGATATACACTCATATTATTGTTGTGCATCTTTCAGCTGCAGAAGATGATGGAGATTTAATGAAGCACATTGGGCAAACTTTTCGATTTTCTGCGGTGGAGGTATTTCACATTTTACACCATTTTCTATTCAAGTGTTGCTATATAACGCGATATCGATTCCACAAATGTGTTGAACTTTGGATACTGAGTGTATCGTTTGGACATCGTGAAGGCAAGAAGGGAAGAGAAGGTAAAGGCTACTCATGATGAGGCTATCTTCGGAACTCCATCACTTCCACCACCTGTTGATACAGACAGTGAACCAGAAGCAAATAATAACACGAAAGAAAGTCCCAAAACTGCCCCTGCTGCAAGTCTCATAAGTGATCAGGTGCGTGAATCTTTGCACTTTTGTCATATTCTACAGATGGGAAGATGGTGGGTGGGGGGAGTGGATAACGGGTCAAAATGGCAATTTTTGTACTTGTTTGGGCAATTGGGCTGGTGGTGTTCCTAAAATACTTGGTTTGACTCTTTTATGCAAAACAAATTATTTGACTTTACTCATAAAAATTACAGAAACAAGCAAATTTATTCATAAAGAACGCATATCAGGAGACTTTCAACTTGATTTACTTTATTTTCTGCAAAAACAATTTATTCAACTTCATATTAAGGTTAAAATATCCAACACTGACCCATTCTTATGTAGATGGGTCAAAATTTCACCTCTTCGTTATTGTAGTCATTGACATTGCTATGATGCTGATTTGGTTTTCATAGGTTCGGTCGTTGCAACAAGGCTCGTGGCGTGATCGTGTACGCAAAGCTTAAATGATGATGCATCATTTGGTTTTATTTAACTTTTAGTTTATTATTTGTACTTTGTAGTCTTAATATGTAAAAAGGGAATGTAATATATTGTTTGAAAATTCTTTTTGTGGTTATATGCTGTGAGTTGATTCATGCACATATAGTATAGCACTTCGAGGGCACGAGCAGAATAAAATACGCAAACAGAAAAAAATTGAAAACAAGATATATGTAAAGTAGTTCAGTCTTATATAGGATTTACGACTATGACCGTATAAATGTAAGCTCGTGGTAAGGAAAGTACCAATAATATAACTAAAAGTTGGGAATAATGTTTTCTTCTGGCTTCAACCAGTATACAGTAATTCACGATTTTACTGCAGTAACTTATACACAAACACGACACATCATTTTGTTGATTTTGTTTTATAAATTACGTGGTTCTAGCACATCTCTTAAAAAGAGACTTGTTCAACAATGGAAAATAGACTGCGCTTGATTTTTAATGTAAAAAAATGTTTTTTCGTTTTCAAAAGTTTTTAGCATTCTGGAAAAACACTATCTTTATTTAGAATGTCATTAAATATTTTAAAATATCTGAAAACTATTTGTTGCAAACCGGTTTACAAACTATTTTTGTTTGGGAAATTAATTTTTTTGCAACTATTGAAATAATCTCGAATTCTTGTATTTAATTAGTACTCCGTAGTATATTAATTATTTTAAGAATCAACTATTCAAAAGCGGATAATCTAGATTATCTAGACCTTGTCAACAGTTGGGTGATCATAATAAGAAAAAAACACTATACTATAAGTCTAGAAACAAGCATACTACAAGAAAAGAGTCAAGTAATAGATTTTATAACACAATAGTCAAACTATTTAGTCGGTTTAATACATGTACGCGTTGCATCTCCTGGTAACTTAAGCCGTAATCACGTGACTTCAACTATAAGCCGTCTAGAAGCCAGTGTCTAGTCTACAAATGTAATTACTTGTTTACCAAGGCAAAGGTTCATATAGTCAATGTTTAATGTGTTAAAAAAATTTATGCTCCCTATAATAAAACCAAACCGTCAGATTATTAAGTGATGACCAAGTCATTGTAGGCCTTTCTTACAACGAGAAGGTGACACTTACCAAAGACGCCGTCAAGTTATCCACAATTAACGCGTAATCACCACACTAACCCCTTCTATATATACATTTACGCACACCAACTAAATTCTTCATCTCAAACCTTAAACCACACATTTTACAAAGCAACACTTGTACACAAACACGTTTATTTCAAACAAAAAAAAAAAAAAAAACACATTTTACACATACACTCTCATTTTTTTCACAAACCAATACACATATTTTACAACACAAAAGAGTAGGAGATGGGTGAGATAGGAAAGCAACCAATCGGCACCGGAGGAGATGGTTGGAAGGCCAACGTATCTTCTTATGACAAGCTTCCGGCGAACAGATGGGAGATCAAGAAAAGAATACTCAAGGAACTGATATTTGGAGACGGTAAACAAGTGACCGAAGGTGGGCCTGCCAAGCTTCCGCCGAATAGATGGAAGATCAAGAAGCGACTATTTAAGGAACTGTTTATTGGAATTTAGATATCATAACAATTATATAAATAAATAAACACACATCAAAGCACATAGCGGAAGCAAGGATCAATAATTAACATGTAAATAGTTTACCGAATAATAAAAGTTACATACCTTTGATCCTAGCAAGAACAAGGATCTAAACTTCTCTTCTCTTCTTCTTTAATCAAGCAATAGGATTAACGAGAAACCCCTTACCGTTTTGTTTCTCAATCCAAGATTGTGTTAACTAAAATAAGTTAACTACCACGTCTTGTACACACGTACTATAACCAATTAATGCTAGATACTAGTGTAAGAACACAAGAAAACCAAACTATTTGTTTACTTAAGAAAAGTCGATCCCCCCCCCCCCCCCCTACAATAGTGGGTCGATCGGTTTTTAGAACAAAGAGAAGAAGAAAATAAACTTAAGGTTATAGTATAATGCACAAGGTGAAAAACTAATAACCCTTGGGTTTATAATTATAGGCTAGAAAACTTGGAGGAGAAGTTTGAGTTGGATTGGGTTTGGAAACCCTCTCCACCGTCGGCCCATGCATTCCCTAGGGGAATTCCGGAACCTTCTCGACCTCTATTTTCACCTATGGTCCTTTTTTATTCATTAACGGTCGTTAGTCAATTCCGTTAATTACTTAACGTCCGTTAGTCATTATTTCGTATCCAAATAATTAAAATATATCATGGTCATATATATTAATTATTTACATTAATCATTCATACGTAAAGTGTGCAATCCCATGGTCTCGTGTTTGATTCTAGTCATACACGGTTTAATATTTTTCCATAAACTCTAACACTGTTTTGGACCACCACGAGTATTTAGTTTGAATGAAAGGATCAGGGATTCAAATTTTGGTTCCACTTAAGCGGACATCCAAATAAATTCTGGGTGAATAGTTTTCTGTACAATTTACTTTGTTTTCTGTTTCATTCTTCATGTAAAAATGTTCAAAACAAAACACTCTAGTTTCTACTAAAGAGTGGATACATAATGTGGAAAGCTAACAACATTGTATTTGATGCTTTCTTGTCGGAAATCTGCAAATATTTATATAAAAATTGTGACATGTATGCTTAAGTGTGATGAATAGAAAAGATGAATTATGTATATATGCTGATTTGGTTTTCATAGGTTCGGTCGTTGCAGCAAGGCTCAGGGCGTGATCGTGTACGCAAAGCTTAAATGATGATGTATCAGTTGGTTTTATTTAACTTTTAGTTTATTATTTGTAGCCTTGATATGTAAAAATGGAATCTAATCTAATGTAGACATTTTGAATAATCTTTTTGTGGTTATATGTTGTGAGTTGATATACAGTATCACACTTTTACATAGATTGTAGTATATGAAGAATAAACACGAGCACAAACAGTACCCAAACAGAAAGTATTGAAAACAAGATATGTACATAGTTCAGTCGTATAATAACTAGACTTACCACTATGACAGTATAAATGTAAGCTTGTGGTAACCACTCAGGGGTGGCCTAATGGCAAAACGCTTGTGATTATCATATAAGAGTTTGAGGTCTGAAGTTCAATTTCTGTTAGAGCATTAGGTGTGGCAGCACACACCCCCACCACTTTCGACGTGGCACACCAAGTGGCGCCGCCACCTGTCCGTCACGCATTGCACCGCCACTTCGTATTTTCGCCACTTAAGTAGCGTGGAAAAAGACAAAAAACAAAAAAAAATAACAAACGTTGAGCGTGTGTGTGTGTGTGTGAGGAAGATGGTTGTGTTTGATGTGTAACTGCAAAATTGAGAGGAGTCGTATGTTTCAGTCTCAGATGAGGAGTTTTATTAAATCTCTCTTCTTTTCTTTCCTACTTGAGAACACAAAACAAAAAACCAATATCTTTTCTTCTCCTCTTTTTTTCTCTCGTTTTTACCCTCCATTTCTCTTCTTTCCATTTTACATCTGAGGAACACAGTAGGGTTATGTGTATGAGAGAAATTAGGAATATAATGGGTACTAGGTTAATATGTTTATGGACTTCTATCCAAATTTTCTTAATGTTAAACATGGGCTGGTAATTCTTAAATTTGATGGGTTGTTAAGGGCTTTTTAGTCAAATTATTGTTAGTATTTAAAATGGGCTGTCTAGTGTATAACCGAAAGTTGGGTCTTGTGGTTAATTGAAAAGTTGTATTTTGGAAGAATATTTGGTTATTTTTTGGCTGAATTGTGGTTAATGGTAATATTGGGGTTAGATTTGGTACAATAATTGTTGACGTAAGTTTTAGTAAAATGTTATATGTTGGATGTTAAACTTCACAAAAAAATATTACGCATTTATATTTTTTATTTTCATATATATATATATATATATATTTTTTTTTTTTTTTTGTTTTATTTGTTGTATTTTTTTGTGTTTTTTAGTTTGTTTGAAAAAATGAAAAAGAAAATAAAATTGTGAGTGGGTGGGTGAGGCTCAAATGAGGAAAGTGCCATGCCACTAGTGAAGTGATGTTTTGGAGTGTGAGTGTTGAAAGTGGGGATGCTGAGGTGACACTGAAAAGATGAAAGTGACATGTTGTCACACCTAATGCTCTTAGGTGCGTACAACTCTGAAGTTGTGACGCCAATCTTTTTAAAATAAAAGACTTTACTTTGTTTGATTCTGTGTGATGGTGGGTTAAAGAAAAGCCATGACTGCCCAAAGAAAAAAAATGTAAGCTCGTGGTTAGGAAGTTGCCAATAATATAACTAAAAGCTCGTGGTTAGGAAGTTGCGAATAATGTTTTCTTTTGGTTTTAACCAGCTTACGATAAATCACGTTTTTACTGCAGTAAGTTGTAATCAAATAGTTATTTTATTTAGCATGGTTGAGTTGAGTTTTTATAACAAAAAAGAACTTGATAATGAGGGAACACATTTCCGTGCAAATCATATGTGATTAAAGAAAACTTGCAAATTACATGTGATAAATATTGTTGTTCAGCGGTGGAAAATAAATCGAGATTTATAAAGGAATTGATTGTACACTTTTGTTTTTGATTGAACCCACAATCACTGCATTAGATAGGAAAACCAAAAAGTGAAAATTTGAAAAAAAAAATGTTAAAGACATATATTTCAAAAGTAAACTATTAATACATATCGAAAACCGGGTAGACTCTCGATGTTTCAAACCCGGCGGGTTGACCCGGTTTAATTTGACCCATTTTTTCTAACCCGTCGGGTTGACCCGGTTTAAACTGACACGTTTTTTGACTTGAACGGTTCAACCGGTTGAACCACCCGGGTCGAACCGGGTTTCAAAACATTATGTTTAATCCCTAAATTCTCAAACTTTTATTATTTTTCGTTTATAACCCATAAACTTTTTTTTATCACGAAAACTATCTGCCGCTATAAAATTCCGTTACTATGCACGGGTACTCATCTAATCTATATTATGTTTTAGATATTTGTACGTTAATGTGTGCAAATTAAAAAAAGTGTTCAAATCATCTCAAGAATTATTTTGTCGTTTCCAGGGTTTCTAGCATTCTCGACAAAGCGCTGTCTTTCTATAGAATGTCATTTATTATTTCAAGGTAGGGGTGGCAATCGAGTCGTGTTTAGGTTGACTTATTCGGGTTCGCGGGTTGGTGGGTTAGTATAACCTTTATCCAAACACGACCCATTTATTAATTGTTTCAAGAAACTCAACCCTAACCCAGACCTGTATAACACGTGTAACCCGTTTGTGACCCGTTAAACATGTTTAAGTAAATATGATCAAACGGTGAAGAATGTTGGTGGTTTGTCGATTCAACAAGTTTAAATCCAAAATTGATATACGTAACATACAAATAACTATACAACAATTTCAATGATATGAGTTATAATCGTAATTTTTTATCTTATTAAGTATATAACAAAATATTAATCCAAATCCAACATAAAATCAAAGTTACATATTTTAATTTTTAGAAGCTTATATATATAAACGGGTTCACGGGTTGACCTGTTTAATACTACTCAACCCAAACACGACCCGTTTATTAAACGGGTCAAACGGGTTGACCTGTTTTTTACCCAAACTTTTTTAACTTCGTGCCGGGTTTGTGTCATTTATCGTGTAGTGTCGAGAATTGCCACCCCTACTTCAAGGAATATTACAAAGCAATTATATCCTTAATTACACGTTTACAAGCCAATCTTCTTTTCGCGCCCTCTAAAAAAAATGTTACTCATCACCCTCTTATATATCTTTGCTATCATTACTGTTAATACAAATAAACCTTAAAAACGTTTATTTATATTTTACGATCTTCTAATGTTTTGTCGATAACAAATGTAAAATCATTTTAACGAGATATATAAAATACGTAACGCTTTGAACCAAAAGTTTACTAACTCATTTCATTAAACAAATAAACCTTAAACATATTTAGTTAACAAGTTTACATAAAACCAAAACCATTTTATAAAAACACTTAAGTAACTTAGTTACTTACATTTTATAAAATACATGTTACTTTTGAAAATAAACTAGGAAAGACTTGGACTACCCAATAACCCAAAACCAAGTCCATAACCCATAACGCATGGAGCTTGATCCATATCCCATGACCCATTGCATGACATCATGCATGACACCAAAATGGGTAAAACCCATGATCCATGACCCAAAGTCCATAACCCATAACCCAAATTTCATAACCCATGACCCAAGATGTCCTTGACATCATGCATGACATCACATAAACCATGGATCATAACCCATAACCCAAAATCCGGAATTGTAACCCAAAGTCCGGACTGATGATACCAGATGGCCGGATCCCTGGGTTTACACTAGCCGGATCCCTGTGGGAAGGGATCTACTGGAACCGGGTGAACAGTGCTCAGTTTTGCCTATAAATAGTAAGTCATTTCTCTCTTATTCCTTACCCCTTTTAGACATATCTTCTCTCTATGTTCTAAACTCTCTAACCTCATATCTAATGATCTTTCTATGTAGTCTATCTTTGTGATTCTCTAGGTTCCTTCTAAAAGGCGAGATCACAACCTCTCGGAGACTTGCAAGCTCGTGACATGAGTTGCCAAGATTCTTCTTCTCTTCAAGATCACAGAAGTACATCTTGTTATTTCTTCTTCTCAAGGGTGTTGTAGCTGTGTTGAGTCGTTAGGTGTAAAAGGACGTTGGTTCCTTTAGTTGTGTTGTGCTAGATGTGTTGATCAGGTAGTGGTTCCTACTTTGTAATGGAACCCGGTATCTAGCCTTGTACCGGATAAAGTGTAGGCGACGAAGGTTTAGCTTTACCTCGTGAAAGAGCTCGATATTTAGCTTTGTACCGGATAAAGTGTAAGCGACGTTGTGAAGGCTTCTCCGCCGATGAAAGGAGTTTGTCTTGTGTAGTATTTACGGAACTCTCGAGTTGGGTACATGGGGAGTGGAGTAGGGCAAGGAAGGTGTCCTTTTAGCCGAACCACTATAAATACTTGTGTTATTGTTGTGTCTCTTTATCCCTTTCTCGTAGTTTAGTTTTATATGCTTTTCTACTATCAATATCCAACACGTCAAAACTAGATTGACATAAGTTGATCTAAAAGTTTTAAAACAAAGTTTTAATCTGTAAAACTATTCAACCCCCCCCCCCCCTTTTAGTTTTCTACAATTGGCATCAGAGCTTCGTTACTAAGTTTCTTAAAGTATATGGTACTTTAAAAACTTAAAAATGATCCGTGTGTGTTTGACAACTACAAGAAGGGAAATCCTTTGTAAAAATTGACATCAAACTCATTTTTACAAAAATGATAAAACTTTTTATGTTTGGATATTGTTAGTAAAATATTCTAAAATTTTGCTTGAGAAATCTTCATATTAGGATTCTTCGAAGACTTCGTTCTATTTATGGAAAACTAAAGTCAAAAGAAGAATCTAAAAGAGTTGTCGGTCTGCTTTTCTAAAAGGCATAGAAGTTTTCTAAAGCTCATGAAGTATTTCGCGTCTATGGGAGAATATAGCAAAGGTATGTTTTATTAATTATTATTAAACCTTTAAAACATGCTAATTGCTTATGAGTAAAATGTTATATGTCATATCTACATGAATCATGTATTAGACACTAAATCACAACTTTCAAAAGTCTTTCTTTACTAACTTCCATACATATCGAGCCATAAGGAATAGTATTCCATCTATCCTTCTAAACAAAGTTTCATTTCCATTCTCTTGTCCAATGAAAATATTTAGTCAACTCAAGGAAAGTTTTTCCCTTGTCTTAATCATTATTTCAATCACACTCGAAATAAATAATCTACTATCATGAATTTCTATCTTCTTATCAAACCATCAAGAATGATATTCTTTATCATCTTCAACTCGCATACATGCTTGTCAACACAAGTATGGAATTTATCTATTCCCGTCTCAAAGTCACTCACGACAATTTATCTCCTCTCAAACTTTTCTCTCAACCTTCATAAGCATAATCACCTTCTTGGTTCCCTAAGAAATTTCTTCAAACTCTTCTAAACACATGTCTTAAGTCATTAAGGATTATTAAAATAAGTAAATTAAAAGGATTAAATTTTCTACGTAGTCTGTCTTCCCAGATCCATATAATTTAACGGGATGGATCCCTCCTTAAAAGGATCTAGCGGAACCGGCACACCAAACACCAGTTTAAATTTTTCGTTCTTCACAAACTACTCCTCTCTTCCTTCTTGCTCATCCCAGACGATCCAAAAACACACACATTTTAGGATTCAATCAACAATCACTTCAGAACTCTAATCATTCCCGTAAGTAATCATACATTCTTACCTACTCTAATTTAACTCTAGGGTTTAGTTTTTCATCACAAATTGATTCAAATGGAACAATTAAATCACATCTAAAAATATTTGGGTTATAATCTTTTCTTAGAATCACAAAAAGCTTAAAATGATCTTTTCACAAAAACTTCATATGAATGAAGAATTGTTAATACAAGTAAAAACGTAATTGGTAAAATTAGATAATTAAAGGTTGTTTACTAAAACCTCATTTAATCAGTTTTGATACAAAGACTAAATTTTCTAAAAACCTATTTTTGGTTTAAACTTGTTCCTAATGCTTGATCGTCTTGTATAGGTTTCAAAGATGCCACATACATATGACTTTGACCACCATCTAACCAACCTTTACATTCCAAACATTTCAACTGAACCTTACATACCTTTAGAATGTATTCCTAATATCAAAAACCTCGAGTCACGCTATCTTTACGAAGGTAGGATTGTCGACCCTAATGTAACCTTTTATGAAGAAGTTAGCAGAGCCTTTCGAGCCATAGGTTTTGAGTCTCTACTCACTATCGACGAACTAATTTTCCCACGTTTCATACTAGAATTCGTTCATGAAATCGATCTCGTACGTAACGAGGATCAATCTCTTTCCCTTTAGTTTTGCATACAAAACTACAAATTTCTCTTACCTTTCGAACAATTCGCTCAAGTCCTTGGACTTCCAAACCATGGGCAATATGCCTTTACGGAAAAATTTGCTCTTGATTCTCTTAAACAAGAGGAACATGGTCCATACCCTACATACATTCCCTCCCCAGGAGAATTGACTATTCTTCTATGCTATTCAACACGACACCCTAACAGAATTTGTATGATTGAACTCCGCTATTTTATACAACCCATGGCATTTATCCTACGAGAAAATGTTCTGAGCCTAGTCAAAGATCGTGAGTATCTACCTGCCTGCTGTTCACACATGCTTTATTAAATTTTAAATCAACAACCATACAATCTCACTTATTTCTTCGCTATGCGAATCATACATCTCAAGGATAAAAGAAAAAAACTAATACCCTATGGGATGTTCCTGACTCGTCTCTATCGTCACTTCATGAATGTTCACCCGTATCTTCAAGTTCCTCAATATTCACTTTTCTATAGATTAATGGAACCCTTAAATGAGTCACATTTAACATCATTTCTCATTCCCGAGTCATCCATCTACTATGAACCTTCTGATGATTCAGCAAGCGAAGACGGGGAATGAAGCAAATCAAGTGAAGAGAGTGTCTATGAAAGTTGGTGAATTGGTCAAACATGATTATGTCATATATGTATTCTATTATAAACTAAGATTCTTTGAATATTTACTCTATAGTCTAAACTTTTTGAAATGCTAGAAGTCTTTGAAATTTCACCATGCATTCATATATATGATTCTTACATGCTCCACTTGCTGTATCAGATGTATATTTACGTATAAGTGTTTCCTGAATTGTTAGATATTATATTCGACATGTGAGCAATATTCTACGAGCCCACTGTGAAGTAATTAGTCTCAGAGACCAGATCCCTTAGTTTTAACTGGCCGGATCCCTTTTGAAAAGGAACCGGCAGATCCGGCCAAACAGAGTAAATTTTATACCACTTCTTATCACCCTCAATCTTCTAAACCTCATTATACTAGTTATCCATTTCCTATTAGTCACATTTGAGCTAATCTTGAGGTTAGTAGCTCTTTTGATCTCTTAGGAATAACTTAAGTTTCTTCCGAGATGTTTATGATTTATCATCTCCAAGATAATCACCATTCTCCAGTACCACTTCTTGCATCACCTCTCTCTGAACATAATACACTTACTTACACAATAAATAAATTTTTCACAAATTTATTTCAACTATTTCTATCTCAAAATGCTCTAAAACCAATCTTTTAATTCTTATAATTTTAAAATAATTTTAAAAATTTTCATTTCACCTTTTCCTAAATCCTACAAACATTTAACACTTAGTGATATGATTATCTTAACCCATATTCACTTATTGGCCTTCTTTAGATTTCTTTCTTCTCTCTAAAGACCATTAATGGCAACCCCTCATCATTAGTCTTAAACCACTCAAGATTCTCTTATTTAAGACACCTTCTCACACCCATTACAACAAGAAATATAGGTCTGCAATGGCTAGATCCTAATCTTTTTTTCCTCTCATCTGATCTGTTAACCGGATCCCTCAGCTAAAGCTAGTCGGATCCCTGTTGAAAAGGATCTGCTGGATCCGGGCAAACAGACACAGGTATAATCACTTATAGCCTTCCAAAACTCAACTTTATCCATTCAAACACTCCACATTGCCTTTAATAAATCTCATAAAAGATTGTATCACTATAGTTGACCTTGGAGCATGCAAATCATTGCAATTCAAAGGATTTTAGTGGTTTAGGCTTGAATTCCTTTACTTGATCCTTCAATATATAAACCACTTGTGTTTGTGCTTCTAAACCACACTTAAACAACCATACTTCTACTGTAAAATCACCTTCTAAACTTACCAAAAAACATGACTAAAGCACCAAGTGCAAGATCATCCACTAAAAGCCCTCCAAGAAAAACCGTGAGTATTGTGTATGAGATATCCTCAACTAAAACCTCACCGATTAAGACACCCTCTACTAGAACACCTCTCTCAAACTACATCCAAACTCCACCTTCTAATGAACCAACTCTACCACAACTTGCTTCTAACAAACCAACCTCACCATAACCTACTTCTCTTGAACCAACACCTATCTCAACTCAACCCATACAAACCTCACCTCTTCTACCTCAACTCCTTTCTTTTACCACACCTCCTACCTCTCCTCACCTATTCTTGAACACATTGGAGAACTTACCTCCTAGAACCTTCAATCCACCACCATTGCCCACATTCTCATCTATTGAGAGAATGTCAACTCAACCTCCATCCCACAACATAGATGTTGACATAAACATACCACCACCGATAGCAAACTTGCCTTCCTCTCCTCCACCCTCAAATGGCCCATTTTGGGTTATGAGAAGATGTCAACCATATCAACCACCTCAACCAAACAATGACATACTTACTCCCACACATACTTCTCCACCAATACACGTGGTACATCCACAACCTTTCCATCTAGGTGCTTCCACCTCAAACATGCCTAAAGAACCTTCTATCTTAGGCTCTTACCAACCAAGTCATGAGGAGACTTGTTCTCATTGCCACCATACTCAAACCGTGGTACACGAATTACGTAATGAAATGTGTTTCATGTTTCATCACCTACTTGAATGTCTTGAAGACGTCACCAAACCTAACCTTCCCTAAAAACCTTGAAGTGCAAGCACAAGTGGTCTTCCTCCTCTAATCTTAGGCTTAGATTTTGTCACTAGGACTTTTTCATGTTAGACCATTTACTTAGTTTTAGAGAATTGACCAATACTGTATCATTTCTCTTATTTTTATTAAATGAATCTTCATGATTATGTGCTTCTTATTTATGTGAGCATGATTGGTATGATTATTACTTGTTTTCATACCATTTTCTATCTTTTACCACTGCTAACAAGTTGCAGGTAGCCGGATCCCTCACTATATAATTGGCGGATCCTTTCTGAGAAGGATCCGGCGGATTCGGGCATGCAGAGTACTAACAGAACTCTTATGAAGTTCAATTTTCAGCAAAGGGACAACATATACTTGTTTTCTAACCTTTATTTTGTAGATTTTCAAAAATATAGATGGAGTACTTGACGCCCTCAATAAGGGGGAGCTTTCGTCCAAGCAAAACCATTGCAAAAAACTTGCAATAATCACGTCTTAATCTCCCTAATTACTTGACGCCCTCAACAAGGGGGAGCAACCGTCAAGGGGGAGCAACTAAGAACTTCTTACTCTCTTTACTCCATTGTTACACCTTTCTTTTATTTTTTTCTAAAAACTTGCATTCGGGTTAGTTTCTTCTCGACACTCTTTTTGTTTCGAAAAAAAAGGAGAGAAAAGAGTAAAAACATAAATTCAAAAACTTACAAATTTTATCGTTTTACTTAAAATAATTTTATGTTTGGTCATCAAAAAAAAGACGGAGATTGTTAATACAAATAAACCTTAAAAACGTTTATTTTTATTTTACGATCTTCTAATGTTTTGTCGATAACAAACGTAAAATCATTTTAACGAGATATATAAAATACGTAACACTTTGAGCCAAAATTTTACTAACTCATTTTATTAAACAAATAAACCTTAAACATATTCAGTTAACAAGTTTACATAAAATCAAAATCATTTTATAAAAACACTTAAGTAACTTAGTTACTAACATTTTATAAACTAGAAAAAACTTGGACTATCCATAACCCAAAACCAAGTCCATAACCCATAACCCATGGAGCTTGATCCATAACCCATGACCCATTGCATGACATCATGCATGACACCAAAATGGGTAAAACCCATGATCCATGACCCAAAGTCCATAACACATGACCCAAGATGTCCTTGACATCATGCATGACATCACATGAACCATGGATCATAACCCATAACCCAAAACGTCAAAACCAGATTGACGTAAGTCGATCTAAAAGTTTTAAAACAAAGTTTTAATCGGTAAAACTATTCAACCCCCCCTCTTGTTTTCTACAATTACCTCTTCCCCCATCTCTTACACCAACGACACCAAACCATCGGCCACCATCAGAAACTAGTAGGGTTGTAAACGAACTGAACATTCAGTGAACATTTCATGAACCATTCGGTAAAAAATTCGTTTACGTTCGTTTATTTATTAAATGAACGAACATGAACAATATTTTGCGTTCGTTCAGTTAAATAAACGAACATGAACAAAAGTCGCGTTCGTTCATTTATATTCGTGAATGTCTGATTATGTGTTTATCAACATTCATTTTTGTTCATTTATTTGTTTACGTTCGTATATCATATCTTTCAATTGTATACTTTTAAAACTAGTTTTTTATACGTTAATTTATATTTTGTTGGGAATTAAATATTCTGAAGATTAGTATCGGGAACTAAAGGTTTACAAGATTAGTTCTACTCAAGGAAATACACTAAGTATCATTCTACTTCTAGTGCATTTCATTCTACTGCTAGCGTTAAGATTATGCTGCCGCAAACATTCTACTACTGGTGCAACAGATACTGCTGCTAGATGGATAAGTGTCGAGTATTCTACTGCTGATTGGATAAGTATACGAAGATATTTTGTACTAAAGTCAAGTATATATGGTAGATAATATCTTAGACAATGTGATCAGTCACCATGTGGTTTACACAGAGTAAGTTGTAAACACAGATACTTGTTGTATCTTAATGACTGACACACTCAAGCAAGTAGTTCGACAAGACTTATCATAATTGTAATGATCTCCTTTATTTATATAAAAGGGAGATCTTAGACTAGATACAAAAAGGGTGTTGAAAATAAGTGTGAATTTGTGATTAATGTAACTAGTCGAATACAGAGAAAACTAAGTTGATAGAACAAGATAGAAAATAAGTTTTTTTTTAATAGAGATTCAAGGTTTTGTAACCCTAGTGATAGTGAAGATCACTCGTATTCTTATTGAATAATATTGAATCATTTGGTGTTAACATTCATTGTTCATTATCAAATTCAACAACCAACAACTGTTCCATTTCCAATAACAAATAAACCTTCTAAGTGTGATTAAGTAGATTCCGAATACTTAATCATATTCACTCAAAGTATCACATACACTCGTACTAAAGGACTAACATCCTCAATAGTGTATCGAAGCATCCTCTCAATTGGTATCAGAGCAAGGCTGATATCTTTGATTTAGAAGAAGAAGAAGAAATGGACATTGAATCCATTCAGACGAATGTAGCTGCAAAATTACCCATGCTCAAACAGAATGAGTTTAAGATGTGAAGGCTGAGGATAGAGCAGTATTTCCAAGTGCAAGACTATGCACTTTGGGAAATTATTGAAGATGGAAACTCTTACTAGCCTACAACCACTACATCAACATTGGAAGGCAAAGTGGTGACAACTCTGCAGCTCCACCCAACATCTGCAGAAGACAGAATAAATAAGAAAAATGACCTAAAGGCAAGAAGCATGCTGATGATGACCATTCTCAATGATCAACTTTTAAACTTCAGCAAGTTTAAAGATGCCAAGTCATTATTTGAAGCTATTGTTGCCAGGTATGGTGGAAATGAAGCCACCAAGAAAACCCACAAGACTCTGCTCAAGCAGCAGTTTGAAAACTTCTCCTCTACCAACAATGAATCTCTTGACCACATGTTTAATAGGCTTCAGAATATTGTGAGCCAACTTGCTATTCTTGGGGTTGAAATACCTCAAGAAGATTTAAACTCAAAATTTCTGAGAAGCTTACCAGAAGAGTGCGCTTGATTTGTCGTTTTTAAGTATATTTATTTTTCCAAGGAAAAATACAACGGATGTATTTTCCCCGGGTCATAGTCCCAACGAAGGTTGAAGTCGAGTTGTCGTTCACGGTGTCGAATATGTGTGGTGAATGTGTGTAAAAAGTGATGATTGGTGATTTTACACTACGAACAATGAAATAACAAGTAAAAACAAGCTAACAAGCTAAGGGAACAATTAATCTAAGCATAAGATTCTAAAACCAAATTTGGAATTTTAAAACGTACTCGACGAATTTTAAAAACGTAATTAAAAAGTGAATTTCTAAATTCTAAGTCCTAAAAATATAAAACAATTTTTCTTAAATCCTAAATATTAAAAGAAAATTTTAAAAAAAGGAAATTTATTTTTTTGCCTTTTTTTTTATGAATTAAAAACAAAAAGAAACTAATTAACTGCTTTAAAAATAGTAAACTGAAATGGAAAAATATGAAAATTTTCAGATAAATCTAAAATATTATTTAAAAGCTAGGAAAAATAAAATTTGAGCTTATCTACACCTAAATAAGTAGTATGGCTAAATAAGTAGTTTTGGAAAAAGCTAAAAAGCTCCAAGAATAATCCAAAGTTCAAAAATCAGTAAAACACACTATATTAAGCTTAGAACAACTGAAAAAACACAAATAAGCATAAGGATAAAGCAGATAAGCAATACTAATGCAGCTGCTAAATTTGGACAGAAACAAGTGGTTTACGACCAACTTTGAGCTTATCTAGAAGCTAGATAAAAGCTTCTTAGGGGAAACCAAAAACAGATTCTAGAAGCTAGTACTATAGGCTACTCAGAATTCAAATTTCAGGAATTAAGCTCACAGGAATAAGCCAGAAATAGGCTGAGATCAGCAGCCTTTGGACTGTCTGCACAAAATCGTTCTGTTGCAGCAGGAAGGGATATTGGCTCTTAACTTTTGCAATACTCAATGAAATAGTGCCTACTCTTGGATTATCACTTAGTACACTAGATTGAACTTATAAATGCCAATAAGAAAGCTCAAATGAACCTCAGCTTATTAGAAGCTTGTCAAGGCAGTTCATACTCTAAAGTTTGCACCACTGATTCAACTTCCTCGAATCAATCTAATTTGCTTAAATTCAACTAACTACTGTTTATATATCCTTTAATAAGCTCAGACAAAACTCCTAATATGACACATGAACAGTGAAAGCAACTTATGTCTAAAAAACTTCCTAGATCCAAACACCCTCTTAAAATCTGTGATTGCAATTTTTAAATATAAACACCCAATTAAAGCTATAGATCTTAATCTCTACTGATTATCTAACTACTTTATCAACTAATAAGCAATATTCTACTCTGAAATAAGCACTTAAAAAGCTATAAGCTACTGCACTGTTTTTAAGCTACTAGTGACTTTTAAAGACCTAACTGAGATTAAACCTTATAACTACTAAATAATAAGCACAAATGAGATCACCTAACTATTTCTACTCAGATTAAGCACTAATATAACTAGAATAAGAAGTTGCACAGTAGTACACTAAAAAGAAGAATGAGATATTAGCTTACAAGTGGAATTATGGAGAAACAGATCTGAACAACTACAGAACAATACCCAGGCTTATCTCATAAGCCAATATCAACCCAATAAAGCTCCTTCGAAACAGCTTATTCTTCCAGTAGCTTATTGAACAGTAGAGTTGACTTATGTTGACTTTTTTTGGAATTTTGAGACTAAAACAGATTTGATCCTAAACTTTCACTCACAACAAGCTAAGAAGCTTATATGAGATTGAACTAAATAGAAAATCAGCTTATTGAAGCTGTTTTAACAATATTTTTGTATTTTTTATATTTTTCAATATTTTTGGATTTTTGAAATGGAATGAATAGAAGTGAAATATGAAAGCTTATAAAAGCTAAATTTGATTAATGAAAGCTAAGTAAACAGTAAACAAGCTATTTTAACTACTAATAAGCTAATTTGCAATTTTAAGTAAATTTAAAAGCAATACGAATTAAACAAGAAGGAAACTAAATTTTATTAATGAAAACTTAAAAGTTACACTATGAAAGCTTGAAAATTACAAGTTACTAATACTGGAAAACTAAATTGAAAGCATAATACTACACTAAAAACTACATACAATTGAAGGAGGGTGATCCTCTATTTATAGCCGGTTCAAGGGAATGCCAAGTCACCAATCCGTGTGATGTTGTGCTTCTTTGAATCAATATCAACCATCTGATCATCCTTGAGCATCATTCCATCAATCCTCAGCCGTTTGATCAATTCCCATGAGGTGTCATGTCCAATAGTATGCTGCCACGTAGCCTATTCGAGTGCTTCTGTGCTTCTCTGACACTCTGATACCTTCTAGAAGCCAAATGATTGGACAATCATGCCCTTAATTACGGTAATTGTGTACGGATAAAACTAGGGTTCTTAGAGGTGAATAGTAAATTCTGGGTAAAGAGGGATTTTGGGGCACGGGTTTTATTTATTTATTTTTGTTTGACTGGTTTTAATAATAGTTTGACCGGGTTGAGGGGATTGGGTTGGATAATGGTAGTGGGCTGGGTAAAAGTTTTAAGGTTGGGCTGGGTAATAGATAAGGGTTGGGTTGGATTATTAATTGGATTGGGTTTTGTTTTGGATTAATAGAACCGGATAGTGACTTAGGTTTAAGATTTGTGGTTTTAAAATATAAGGACCAAATGTGTATTTCTTGAAATCTCAGGGACTGATTTTGCCACATTTTCCAAAATAAAACCAAGGGTTATTCTTGTCATTTGGTGAGACTCAGAGGGTTGGCTTTGACTTTTGGGCAAAAATATCTCTCCCAGCTTCGGCTGTAAATATCCATTCCATATCTCGTGCTCGTTTTCCAGGTTTTTGCTCGATTTTGTCCATATTTCTAAATATCCGTACCTGCATAAAAACAAACACAAAAACACAAATATCTTTGGTATTTTGGTTAGTTTTTGGTCGTTTTGGTCTGATTTTGGTAAATAAATTGTATGTGAATAAGCACATACCAAAATTCCCCCAGACTAAGATATTGCTGTGTCCTTACGCAATGTTATAAAAACACGTTTTCAAAACCAAAAATTTCTAATCTCTTTTTACTAACTTTGAGAAGTAGCAAAATTTTCAAAAGAGATTAAGAAATCCAAAGTTTTAAAAACTCCCCGATTTTCCTTTTTATTCTATTTTTGTATTTTCATATGTGACCATGTGACGGCTTTGTTGACAATCATTATCTATCAATAACTTTTATGGTCTTCGAGTAGGAAACACGACTCAAAGGAAGTGACCATACGGATAAAATTCGTCGTTCCTGATTTTTCACGAGTCCCCAAACTAAGCGTAAAAACGAAATCATTGTCTATTTATAAGTTAGATGCATAGAAGTTACTTGTGTAATTACCTCTTGCTCCCATTTTCCTAATTTGCCTCTATTTATTTTATTTTTGGTGAGAAATGAATCGCTTCATATTCTCGTTTTGATAAGTTTTAGTCCGATAAAGATACTAAATTAAGACGCTAAGTAGTTTTCAATCTTCTCTCGAGAACCGTTGCTTCAAAAATGAAGTCCACATCAAGGCTTTTATTTATATTTTTGACTTTTTCTATTTTTCTTTCATCACTATTTTTTTTTTTTTTTTCATTCATCACCATTTTTTTTTTTTAATATCACTAACTTTTCACTTGCGTACCCTAAACGACGGACCTTCACGGTTTAGTTCCAAGACCTTACACTTTTCGGCATAAAGGATCCAAGGGCCGTTACAACGGAGAGTTCCAAGACCTTAACGCCTTTCAGAATTAAGGGTCCAAGGGCCGGTGCAAGAGGGTAGCCAAGACCTAAACGCCTTCCGGAAATAAGGATCCAAGGCCCGATCTCGAATCCGTAGCTTAGAGCACTTAACTTATTATTAAACTTATTTATTAAGGAACCTTGATGTGTACCCAATTTTAAAAACAAGGATTCTTTTAAGAAGACCAAGAACTAATTACCGGCAAAACCTAACATCTTTAATTATTCTTGCAGTTATATATAGTGAAACAATTTAGTGGGAGCAAAAGGCCACAAGTAACTTCGATGAGCTCTAAAGAGAACCAACTACTCCACGCTTAGCATCTAACTTCTAAATAAACTCTATCATTTCTCGTTCTTCGCAAATTTAAAATCTTAAATAATAAGATCCGCGAATGCTTAGCCTTATAATCAAGCCATGCATATATAAAGTCGATACGGGAACTTGCAAACTTTTGAAAAGAATTCGCGTTTTATAGCTCCTTGTGTAAAAGACTAGCACGAGCTTATAGATTATAAATGGTTAAGGGGACAAGCTAGGGCTCAACACGCCCGGTCAAGTCAGAATTTTATTCCTACTCTCACCAGCGGAAAGTCAACAAAAATGTCAAAATTTATTATATTTTTGCAAAAAATTTTAAATTTTTCTCATTTTTTTTGGATTTTTTCAATTTTCGAGGAAAAACAGGGTTGCATGAGTAAACGGCAAAAAAATGCAAGGCACAAATCAAATCGAAAGATTACCCCCAGACTAAAATGAGACATTGTCCTCAATGTCTTAAAGGTAAGGGTTCACCTACATAAATCTAAGGTCGTTTATTAATTATGCCAAAGATAAACGTTAAACGATAAGATTAAGGATATCGGATGAGCAACGAATGATGAAACTCGAGTGGAGAGAAGCAATCCACGAGCACGAGAGTCTTCAATCATCGGGCAATCCTGGACACATCACAAAAAACCACGAAACACAAGATATGGAAGAGGTAGCCCTCCTCACGTTTATTAGAAAGAAGGAAAGAAGATAGATGGATAAGCATGGGGTGCCTCCCATGAAGCACTTTGTTTTTGATAACCGAGTCACGTAGCTTGACTCGACCCCGAATTTAGTTGTCCATAGGGGAGCAAGTGGAAGAGATAATCTCAATCGGACTTTCATTCAAAATGTTTGGATAAACATTGAAGCATGTGAAAGTTCCACTCCGATGAGATACCCACGGCTTTAGAAGATGAAAGCGGTGATGCCGGGGTCAAAAACTTTGTCTTCATTTCCGGTTGGAAATGATAGTAAAATTTCAATCAGAGATAACTCCATGTAGAACGGGAGTTTTTGATCAGAAAGAAGTAGAGGGGAATCACTTTTCTCCAGAATTAAAAGTTCCTTAGATGAGGCGGGAAACTTTAAATTCTTATCAAGAGTTAATTTCATCAAAGGATGAATTTTGCCATCATCGAGTATGCCTGGATTAAACACTTTGTCTTCACAAGAAAACTCAGCAGAGTACTCGATGGGAGACTTAATGGAGAAAAGGAAATCATCCTCGGGAGAATGAGGAGATAAGTCATTAGAAACAATTGTAGCATCCTCAATTATGGTTTCCATTTTAGGACCTTTTTCATCAGTAGGTTTGCCATATAATAGATTTTTCCATTTGGTTTGATCGGCCCCAAAATCGAAGAGGTCATCATCACTTTGGAAATCATTAGGCTCGGAGTAAGAATCAAGTGATGGATAATGGTATAAAAGATTTTCAACTTCTTTAAGATCAGCATGAAAGTCAAAAAGATCATCCTCATTTTCTGATGGAATTGGATCGTCGTGAGCAAGTTCATCGTTGAACTCCTCGGGATAAGAATCACATTTAGATGGATCACGATTCAGCAAAAATTCCAATTCTTTAAGATCATATTCAAAATCAAACTCATCGTCCTCATCCCCCGGTGGGATTGGATCGATGTGAGCGAGTTCATCAGTGAACTCCTCAAGAAGAAAATCAATACTAGAAGTGGTACTGCCACTACTTTGTTCTTCTGATTTAGAATCAACAACTTGAACGGATTTAGGCAGCTTTTCTTCTTTAATTTCCGTCGGAGGGAGTGAAGGTGACGGCTCATTGTATAGCAATTCTTCAATTAAACGAATATCTCCCTCCGGATCAGATACGGTGTTATCAACTTCCGGTGAAATTGGATCATCGAGCTCTTCCATAGTGGAAACACTTCTCTCAACCGGTGTGAGAGAAGGGGAAGAGTCGGAAATGACGGAATCAACAATCTCAATACGATAAACTGGTTCCGGAGGTGGGACAAGTGGTGTGCTCTTAGAGCTAGCAATTTCCACCACTTCCGTTGTGATCTCCGAATCTTGTTCATGATAATCAAGAATACTCTTAACATCCACGGAACAACTCTCAAACCATTTGCTTGAACCGGGTGTAATTTTCATTGCTTTGAGCTCAGCACGTTTTTGTGAAGTACTCTTAACCTCGAATCTTGAAAGTATCGAATCACTTCTTTTGGAAGGAATTACGGGATCAGATTTTTGATTAACCGTAGCAACGTTGAATTTGGCGGTTAGAGGTTTAGATTTCTGATTAATATTAAACGTGACTTTTTCATTATCAACCCGTAGAGTTATTTCTTCTCCATACACATCGATCAAAGCCCGCCCGGTCCTCAAAAATGATCTTCCGAGAATTAGAGGAACTCGGGGGTCAGCATCAAAATCAAGCACCACAAAATCGGTGGGGAAATGGAACTTCCCCACCTTGACAAAGACATCCTCGGCTACACCTTTAGGAAGGGTTATGGAACGGTCCGCAAGCTCGAGGGTCATGCAAGTGGGGGTAAGTTTGGGCAGAGAAAGCTTTTGCTAGACAGACAACGGCATTAGGTTAATGCTTGCACCGAGATCGGCCAAGGCGTAGCATTCAACCATCCCCGTAAATTCACATGGAATAAGGAATTTTCCGGGATCTCCTAGCTTTTCCGGAAGCTTTTTGAGAATTACCGCTGAGCAGTTTTCATTCAGAGGAGTTTTTGCTAATTCAATTAATTTTTCCTTGTTGCTCAATAAACTTTTGAGGGTGGAAGTAAACTTAGGCATTAGAAGTAAAGCATCCGCGAAGCTTATGTCAAAATGCAAATCTTGGAAGATTTAGAGGAATTTCTCCATTTGATTTGAAGCATTTTCGTGGAGCTTTTGATCATTCAATCTCGAAGGATATGGAAGTTTTGCTTTTAGGGGAGCTTCTTCGGGCTCAAGCACAACCTTAGGTTTTGACGGTTGGACAACCGGAGATTGGACGTCTTCGGTCCTTCCGTTGTTAGTAGGAAGTTCCGTGTCCTTTGTCACCTCGGTCTCACGGTCGACTACCTTGGGAGGAAGAGAAGAAGAGGTAGTCGGAGCCGTGGGTCCATCATAAGAAACACCACTCCTTGTAGTGATCGCCTTAACATTGCCCCTCGGGTTAGCGATCGTGTTGCTTGGGAGAGAAGTAGTACCCGAGCCCGAGGGTCGATCATTTAAACGCTTGTTAAATTCGGCCATCTGACTAATCATCATCCTATTTGTTTCTTCCTGGGCTTTTTGTTGTTGTTGATTTTGAAGCATCAGTTGTTTTATTAACTCATCTGAGGGTGATTGGTTTTGCACAAATCCTTGATTTTGATTATTGTTAAGATTTGGCCCTCGGATGTTTTGATTAAAACCCTGGTTGTTATTTTGAAAATTTCCCTGATTAAAAGTTCCCTGTTTTGGGCCTCGGTTATAATTTCCCTGATTTTGATAACCATGATTTTGACCTTGATTGTAATTTCCTTGGTTTTGGTTACCATGATTCACCCGATTTTGATTTTGATTATTTCTATTTGGCACATTTTGAGTTTGATTTGAAGTGAAACCGGGTGGTCCAAGATAATTGTTTGAACGGTAGCTGAGAAGATTACGGTCTCCTTGTGGTTGGTAACCGTTACCTCCCTGGTTATAGGATCCCGCAACAGAATAAACGCTCTCTTGAGTGTAGCCACCGGCGGCTGGGCACTCGAAATACGGATGTGGACCACCACAAGTTTCACAACTTTGGTTTACAACATTGACTTGATGATTGTAATGTTGAGGGAAATGGTTTTGATTGTTGTGGAATGAAGAAAGGCCGGGTGGTCCCATTTGGTTATTAGCACCTTGAGAACGGAATCCTTGAATCTGATTGTAGGTTACTGATGCTACGATAGCATTCAAACCTTAGCCACCGGAGGCTTGACAATCATAATAAGGATGTGGACCACCGCAAATCTCACATTTTTGATTCACAACATTGACTTGTTGATTGTTGTTGTTTTGATTCATACTTTGATGTATTCTTAAGATAGCAGTGGACATATTATTCATCTGTGTAGAGAGAGCGGCAAGAGTCTCTTCTGTTTTGCTATTAGCATTTAAAGCTCGGGTCAAAGCATCATCTGATTTGTTACTTGAAACTTGAGCTTTGGTTCTAGAATTCCTCACTCTGGCTTTATTTTCAATGATAGTCAAAGCTTCTTGAGTATTTCTAGTCAGAAAATTTCCACCCACAGCAAAATCGAGTGAATCTTGATCAGATGGATTCAACCCATTGTAGAAAGTATCAATTTGAAGCAAGGTTGAAAATCCGTGATTAGGACACTTCTTTAACAACTCTTTGAATCTATCCCAAGCTTCGTTGAACGATTCATCGAAAGCTTGCTGAAATCGAGTGATTTGATTTCTGAGATTCGATGTTTTAGAAGGAGGATAAAAGTAGTTCACGAACTTGGAAGCTAAGTCATCCCAAGTAAAAATCGAATTAGGAGGTTCCTTGTCAAGCCAAGTCCGGGCTGCTCCTACGAGAGAAAAAGGGAATAACTTCAACTTAAGCACATCATGAGGAACATGATTCAAGTTAAGTGTTTCAGTGATGTCAATGAATTTCTGGACATGGGAATGAGGATCTTCATTTTCAAAGCCGTGAAAAGAAATACCGGTGATAAGATTAAGTAACCCAGTTTTTATTTCAAGTTGATTTGCAAACATATCAGGTATCACGATTGCTTTGCCAATACCATTGAAAGGTTATTGGAGTAATTCTTCCATTGGTCGGAGATCGGTAGCCGGATTGGCATTTTGATTAACATTAACACCCACTGGAGGGTGTTGATTGTTTGGGTTGTCGTCCATTTCTTCAACGGTTGAGAAATGAACACGGTGATTGTGACGGATAATTCTCTCGGGATTTGAGAGAGGTGAAAGAAGATTGGGAGAAGAAGAAGAACGGGTGCGCATACACCAAAAAGAAACAAAAAAATTAAAAAGAAAAACCAAATTTGAAAATAAAATATTTTTGGATTTTTATTAAGGAAAAATTTATCACAATATTTTTGGTACCGATCCCTCAATCGATATTCGTTTCTCTTACGACTACGCGCAGAGTGGCGGAGAAGCAAAGGTCTGCCGAAGCTAATTAAAAACCCGCCTATTTCGGTTCGTCAATTTAATGTCGAACCATCCTTAAACCACTTGTATAGGTTGTAATCGAAAAATATTCCGAATATCAAATGATTTCACGATTGTTTTGTTGTCATTTCGGAATGGTTTAATACACTTTCAAGAAAGTGAGGTTATATTATTTTTGTATTTTTGAAAACACTTTAGGAAAAGTGTTTTATTTATTTTCTTTTTGGTTTTTTTTTTTCTTTTTATAAAAACAAATAACTTCCGAGGAAGGGTCTTCAAAACACGATTCAACGAACGAAATTCAAACTCTTCTCAAGCCTTCCCCGGCAGCGGCGCCATTTTTTGATTTTTCATTTTTAAGTATATTTATTTTTCCAAGGAAAAATACAACGGATGTATTTTCCCCAGGTCGTAGTCCCAACGAAGGTTGAAGTCGAGTTGTCGTTCACGGTGTCGAATATGTGTGGTGAATGTGTGTAAAAAGTGATGATTGATGATTTTACACTACGAACAATGAAATAACAAGTAAAAACAAGCTAACAAGCTAAGGGAACAATTAATCTAAGCATAAGATTCTAAAACCAAATTTGGAATTTTAAAACGTACTCGACGAATTTTAAAAACGTAATTAAAAAGTGAATTTCTAAATTCTAAGTCCTAAAAATATAAAACAATTTTTCTTAAATCCTAAATATTAAAAGAAAATTTTAGAAAAAGGAAATTTATTTTTTTGACTTTTTTTTTATGAATTAAAAACCAAAAGAAACTAATTAACTGCTTTAAAAATAGTAAAATGAAATGGAAAAATATGAAAATTTTCAGATAAATCTAAAATATTATTTAAAAGCTAGGAAAAATAAAATTTGAGCTTATCTACACTTAAATAAGCAGTATGGCTAAATAACCAGTTTTGGAAAAAGCTAAAAATAAGCTAAAAAGCTCCAAGAATAATCCATAGTTCAAAAATCAGTAAAACACACTATATTAAGCTTAGAACAACTGAAAAAACACAAATAAGCATAAGGATAAAGCAGATAAGCAATACTAATGCAGCTGCTAAATTTGGACAGAAACAAGTGGTTTACGGCCAACTTTGAGTTTATCTAGAAGCTAGATAAAAGCTTCTTAGGGGAAACCAAAAATAGATTCTAGAAGCTAGTACTATAGGCTACTCAGAATTCAAATTTCAGGAATTAAGCTCACAGGAATAAGCCAGAAATAGGCTGAGATCAGCAGCCTTTGGACTGTCTGCACAAAATCGTTCTGTTGCAGCAGGAAGGGATATTGGCTCTTAACTTTTGCAATACTCAATGAAATAGTGCCTACTCTTGGATTATCACTTAGTACACTAGATTGAACTTATAAATGCCAATAAGAAAGCTCAAATGAACCTCAGCTTAATAGAAGCTTGTCAAGGCAGTTCATACTCTAAAGTTTGCACCACTGATTCAACTTCCTCGAATCAATCTAATTTGCTTAAATTCAACTAACTACTGCTTATATATCCTTTAATAAGCTCAGACAAAACTCCTAATATGACACATGAACAGTGAAAGCAACTTATGTCTAAAAAACTTCCTAGATCCAAACACCCTCTTAAAATCTGTGATTGCAATTTTTAAATATAAACACCCAATTAAAGCTATAGATCTTAATCTCTACTGATTATCTAACTACTTTATCAACTAATAAGCAATATTCTACTCTGAAATAAGCACTTAAAAAGCTATAAGCTACTGCACTGTTTTTAAGCTACTAGTGACTTTTAAAGACCTAACTGAGATTAAACCTTATAACTACTAAATAATAAGCACAAATGAGATCACCTAACTATTTCTACTCATATTAAGCACTAATATAACTAGAATAAGAAGTTGCACAGTAGTACACTAACAAGAAGAATGAGATTTAAGCTTACAAGTGGAATTATGGAGAAACAGATCTGAACAACTACAGAACAATACCCAGGCTTATCTCATAAGCCAATATCAACCCAATAAAGCTCCTCCAAATAGCTTATTCTTCCAGTAGCTTATTGAACAGTAGAGTTGACTTATGTTGACTTTTTTTGGAATTTTGAGACTAAAACAGATTTGATCCAAAACTTTCACTCACAACAAGCTAAGAAGCTTATATGAGATTGAACTAAATAGAAAATCAGCTTATTGAAGCTGTTTTAACAATATTTTTGTATTTTTAATATTTTTCAATATTTTTGGATTTTTGAAATGAGATGAACAAAAGTGAAATATGAAAGCTTATAAAAGCTAAATTTGATTAATGAAAGCTAAGTAAACAGTAAACAAGCTATTTTAACTACTAATAAGCTAATTTGCAATTTTAAGTAAATTTAAAAGCAATACGAATTAAACAAGAAGGAAACTAAATTTTATTAATGAAAACTTAAAAGTTACACTATGAAAGCTTGAAAATTACAAGTTACTAATACTGGAAAACTAAATTGACAGCATAATACTACACTAAAAACTACATACAATTGAAGGAGGGTGATCCTCTATTTATAGCCGGTTTAAGGGAATGCCAAGTCACCAATCCGTGTGATGTTGTGCTTCTTTGAATCAATATCAACCATCTGATCATCCTTGAGCATCATTCCATCAATCCTCAGCCGTTTGATCAAT
Organism: Artemisia tridentata subsp. tridentata; assembly: GCA_021014915.2. Classification (NCBI taxonomy): domain Eukaryota; kingdom Viridiplantae; phylum Streptophyta; class Magnoliopsida; order Asterales; family Asteraceae; genus Artemisia; species Artemisia tridentata. The sequence goes on from CP139509.1 coordinate 412,160,002, forward strand.
TCCCATGAGGTGTCATGTCCAATAGTATACTGCCACGTAGCCCATTCGAGTGCTTCTGTGCTTCTCTGACACTCTGACACCTTCTAGAAGCCAAATGATTGGAAAATCATGCCCTTAATTGCGGTAATTGTGTACGGATAAAACTAGGGTTCTTAGAGGTGAATAGTAAATTCTGGGTAAAGAGGGATTTTGGGGCGCGGGTTTTATTTATTTATTTTTGTTTGACTGGTTTTAATAATAGTTTGACCGGGTTGAGGGGATTGGGTCGGATAATGGTAGTGGGCTGGGTAAAATTTTTAAAGTTGGGCTGGGTAATAGGTAAGGGTTGGGTTGGATTATTAATTGGATTGGGTTTTGTTTTGGATTAATAGAACCGGATAGTGACTTAGGTTTAAGATTTGTGGTTTTAAAATATAAGGACCAAATGTGTATTTCTTGAAATCTCAGGGACTGATTTTGCCACATTTTCCAAAATAAAACCAAGGGTTATTCTTGTCATTTGGTGAGACTCAGAGGGTTGACTTTGACTTTTGGGCAAAAATATCTCTCCCAGCTTCGGCTATAAATATCCATTCCATATCTCGTGCTCGTTTTCCCGGTTTTTGCTCGATTTTGTCCATATTTCTAAATATCCGTACCTGCATAAAAGCAAACACAAAAACACAAATATCTTTGGCATTTTGGTTAGTTTTTGGTCGTTTTGGTCTGATTTTGGTAAATAAAAGGTATGTGAATAAGCACATACCAGGGCTATACATGTTGTTGTCTGGAAGAACAAGCCAGACCTTGACACCATGGAACTAATAGACTTGTGTAGCAACTTTAAGATTGTGGAACAAGATCTGAAAAAAAATGGAGGTACTAGTTCTAATACTGGGAACATGGCATTTATGTCATCTCCTAGTACCTCAAATCCAAGTAAAGAGGTGAAGGTTGTTGATGGTGTTGGTGATGCTAGTTCATCAAGCAGTACCATGGGTATTTTGGATGAGAAGACTTGTTGTGCATTTTTAACAAGTCGAAATGATGGGTCCATGCTCACTTATGAAGACCTCTAAGAGATCAATGATGATGATCTAGAGGAAATGGACCTAAAATGGCAAATTTCCCTTCTTAGCATAAGGGCCAAGAAGTTCTATCAAAGGACGGGGAAGAAGCTCACAATCAGCAACAATGATACTGGTGGTTTTGACAAGTCAAAGATAGAATGCTATAATTGCCACATGATGGGGCACTTCTCAAGAGAATGTAGAAGGCCAAGGCAGCAAGATAACAAGTACAGAGGTTTTGGAAGCAAATCCAAAACATAGGAGGTTTCTGAGCCAAACTCAAAAGCTATGGTAGCTATTGATGGGCTAGGTTTTGATTGGAGTTTCATGGCTGATGAAGAAGAAGCTTCTTCACAGATGGCACTCATGGCTTTCTCTACTGAGGTACAAAATCATAAAGTTTGTTCTAATACTTGCACAGCTCTTTCAGAACTACAAACTTTAATCAAACATTATGATGACCAAAAGAAAGTCCTAAGCAGAACTCAACAAGACTTAGTAGATTATAAATGTGGTTTAGAATCCCTAGAAAAGCAGATCATTCACTACAAACAAAATCAATTTGCTTTTTCTGATGACAAAGCTCTTCTTAGACAAGACATATTCTTTAGAGATGCCGAAATTAAGCTTTTGAGAGAAGCTTATGATAGGATCAAAGAGGAAAATGGAAATATTCACTTGACTGTAGAAACACTAGAACATGCTTCTAAAGGTGTAACCAACATGATAGAATTTCAAGTGATTAATAGAGCCAAGTCAGGGTTAGGATATAATGCTGTCCCACCCCCATACATAGGAATCCCTAAACCCCCAGGGATTGACCTAGAGCATTCAGGCTTAGCTGAATTTCAACAACCTGAGCTACAATATGGTGTACAGCCAAAAACCTAGTTAGTTGTTGATGAACCTAAGAAAGTAAGTGAAAGTTTAAGTAAAACTTCACTTCCTGAGAACAAGGTGTCCTCTAATAGAAGATCAGATAGAGTAGTCATTGAGGACTGGATATCTGATGATGATGAAGATGAACAGGTTATGTCTAAACCTGAAGTGGTTAAGAAAGCAGGAACAAGTGTTCCTAAGATAGTCAAACATCATACTGATAGGCCTAAAATCAAAATTAAACATGTTAGGCAACCAGTTAGATATTGTGAACAATACAGAACCACAAACAAGCCTAAAGGCAACCAAAGGAATTGGAATGGCCTTAAGTCTTACCAACTAGGTGATGATTTTAACTTCTATAACAAAGCTTGTTTTGTATGTGGAGAATTTGACCATCTTGCAGCTTTCTGCAACCAAAGGGTATCTGGGTATACACACAATAGGGTAAATTTTAAAAGGCATACACCTAAAAGTCACTCTAATAATACTAGAACCAAACCCAGAGCAGTTTCATCAAAGTCTGGACCAAAAGCAGTTTCTACTGCTAGACCAAAAGATTCTACTTCTAGACAAGCAGTTTCTACTGCCAGACCTTTTTACTCTGTTTACCCTAAATTAGCAGTACAAAGTGCAAAAACATTTTCCAAACATGCACAAACAACTGCTAAGAGACCTTTTCCAACAAAATCAGTTTCACTTAAACAAATTTGGAAACCTAAGGGTTCTACTGCTAGGGAAAAGATGGCCAATGTTGTTAAGGCCTCAGCATGTTGGATTTGGAAACCTCTCAAATTCAATGGTGCATCAACTGTTCTCAAGAGATTTAATTACATTGATGCACATGGCAAATCCAAGTCAGTAATGGCTTGGGTTCCCCAAGAAAACTAATTTCCTTATTTGTGTGCAGGAACATTCACCAACAGATCATGAAGATCAAGGCTATTCAGATAGTGGGTGTTCAAGGCACATGACAGGCAACATGTCTTATCTTTCCAACTTTCAATCATTAGATGGTGGATATGTTACCTTTGGAGGTGGTATCAGTGGCAAGATTACTGGTAAAGGTACTCTTAAAACTGGTAAATTAGATTTTGAAGATGTGTACTATGTGCAAGAGCTAAAGTATAATCTTTTTAATGTTTCACAAATGTGTGACAAAAAGAACAAAGTTCTTTTTACTGACACTGAATGTCTTGTACTTTCTTCTGATTTTAAGATGCCTGATGAAAGTTAAGTACTTCTTAAAATTCCAAGAAAGGGCAAAATGTACAGTGTTGATATGAAGAAGATTGTTACTAAAGAGGCACTTACTTGTCTAGTTACAAAGACCACATTGGATGAATCTATGAAATGGCATAGGAGGCTTGGTCACATTAACTTCAAAACCATAAATAAGATTGTTAAGAATGGTTTGGTAAGAGGTTTACCTCAAAAACAATTTGAAAATGACCAAACATGCATTGCTTGTCTTAAAGGCAAACAACACAAAGCCACTTGTAAGCCCAAATTTTTTAACTCTATTGATCAATCATTGTTTATGCTTCATATGGATTTATTTGGACCTACTTCTGTTAGTAGCCTAAAGCATAAAAGATATTGTCTAGTTATTACTAATGACTATAGTAGATTTACATGGGTTTTCTTTTTAGGTTCTAAGGATGAGACTTCTAGCATTCTTAAAACATTTATTACAGAGATAGAAAACCTAGTATGCAAAAGAGTAAAAGTCATTAGATGTGATAATGGGACATGATGAGTGTATAAATACTCATCATTTTTGTCGTATCTGAACTGCCAAAACATCCAAAAACACTCAGAAATGCATCAAAATGCTAAAAATATCCCAGGAGTGTGTTTTATAAGTTTCAAATACAAAATGTTTGAAAACAATTGAAAAACAAACAAAGTTTGCAAAATTGGCAGTTTCAGTCCCTCAACTTTCAAAACATGTCAAAACTAGTCCTTGGTTATTCAAAACATGTAAAATATCATTAAAGGTCCTTGGGAATTCACAAGTTGTCAAAAGAAATCCTTTAAAGTTAAAAATTGCAAATTGACAACTTTAGTCCCTCAAGTTTGAAAAATGTCATATTTGGTCCCCGGGTGTTCTAATTTGGAGAAAATGCATTTATGGTCCTTGGGTTATTATAATATGGCAAGATTGGTTCCTTGTGATACTATGGGAAAGTTACAACTTCAACCCCTCATAATCCAAAAGCTACAAAAATGGTCCTTGTTATTAAACTAAAAACCAAACCGGACCCCTTAAATAAAAACACCCCAACCCAATATTATCTAATCCTAAACCCAATCCAAAACACAACCAACCCAACCCAACCATAAAACCCCTAACCCGGCCCAATCCCAACTTAAATAACTAAAACCAGGTTTGACCCTGGTCAAACCCTTCTCCCTCTCACACAACCCCGCCAAAACCACCCTTCCACCATCACTGCTCCAATACCACTTCACCTTTACACCTCAACCCCCCACCTCATCACCCCAGCTCACTAATCTCTCCCCTCCACCTCCACAAACACCCAAATTTCTTTAATTGTAAAAACCTGCTCAAGCTACTTGTGTACCTTTTGGCGCCAAAATTGCAAGTGGACGAATGAGATTGATTGAGTGTAATCCAAGGGTGCAGGAATGCTTAGTGATGTCGACAAGGACTTTCCCAGTTGCTTTCAATATTTATAGACATGTGTAATAGAAAAAAAAGTAGTAGTTAATTTTATTTTACTCGCATTTTTTTATTTTCAGTCAATGTACTTATGTAAACTCAAGTTTCAGTTGAATGCAAGTTCCTTTCAGTTATATTGATCTAGTTCAAGTTACTTTGTGTTGAGAATTCAGTTATATTTAAGTTTCAAGTTTTCTGTGAATCGTATAAGTTCCAAGTTCTTTAAATTACTACCAAAAGCTCCAAAGTACCCTGTTATAAGCTTATGAAAGCTCTATATAGCTTTTTGTAAGATTATCTAGTGTAATTCAGTTCTAAATTTCAAGTTATGGAAAAGTCAACGAAAGTCAAGGAAATGGTCAAATAAGCTACTCTGGGGTTAAAAGCTATAAAGGAAGGCTTAAAATTGGTTTTCTAGCTTGTGTGAACAAGCTAGAAGGGTTCTGATCCTTGGTACTTTAGTCCACAGTTCAAATCGATTGTAAGCTATTTCATTAAAATTGCACTATCTTAACTGTTACTGTACAACAGCTTTTCATTAGCTTATTTCCACTTTTTTAAGCTCATTTGTAGTGTCTAAGTTTATTTCATTTATATTATCAGTTAGAATTGTCATTGTCTTCATTTTACTTAAAAAACTTAAAAAAGTCAAAAACTAGTCAAAATTAGTGTAGCTTATTTATTTGCTTACTTCTGATTTTAAAGTTGTTCAATCTAGTTCATATAAGTCAGTAGTCAGTTATTGTTCATATCTCAGCTTAAAACACCATTTTCAGTTGAAAAAATCAAAACAGACAACCCTTAAGGGGTGTTTGGTTTAAGCTTGTCTAATAACCAAACAAGGTGTTACTGTTACTTTGCCATTCTCCCAACTTTGTATAAGCTTTTATAAGCCATTATAAGCTCATTTGGAGTTTTAATCAGTTTATTAGATAGATAAGTAAGTTTTTAAGTCCTTGTGGGAATTTCAGTTCTTAAGTCAGTCAAACAAGCCATATATAGCTACAAGCTATATTGGCCCTTGTTCTTTTCATTTCTGTGCTCCTTATAGCCTACTTAGTGAGTTCTCAAAAGGCCAAACCTTTGTGCCTTATCTACATAAGTCTGCACAAAAAAATACCACATCAGCAACATATTTATCAGATTTTGTGGTTTTTAAGGAACTTTGAGGATTTTTCATTTCATAATCATAAGCCCTCACAAGCTGATCTCTTGGGATAATAAGCTCACCCAGCTTATCTATATCTCTAATTTTTCTTGTGATTTTTAGAGCTCATCTGAACCCCTAAATCAAGGCTGCAAAACAGCCAAATTTGCCCTGTGCAGGGCACATCAGCAGACTCAGTAAGCCTTTGGCTTATTTTTGAGCTTTTGTGGCTTATAGCCTAGCTTTTCCTGGTTTCTATAGATCATTTGCAAGTATCTCAGTCCATTCCATCTTTGTCCAATAGCTTTTAGCTTATTTTCAAGCTTTTAGCTCATCAAGCTCAAAAGCTTGGCTGTTAAGCCATTAAGCTTCAAACTGCTTATTTTCTTAGTTCTAAAATTTTTGTCTTCATTAAAGTTGTTTCTTTTCAGTAGTGTAACAAGTTTGTAGTATAAAGTTTTAGATAAAAACCACTTTTAAGAAAGTGATAGCTTCTATTTAAGAAGCTTGAGCTTTTTAGCTTATTTTTCTGCTTTTTAATTAAGCACTTTCTGTTTTTATAATTTTCTTACCCTTCTGTCACCATAGGATAATTATAGAAAAAGTTTCATAATTTTCTGAGTTTTTTTAGTATTTATTATAATTTAAAATAGTTAAAAAAATATTTAAAATAGTAATTAAATCATAATAAATAGAATATTAATCAGAAAAATATAAATCCAATTTTCATAATTTTATTTTGTCATTTTTAATCTAGGAAAAATATATTCTTATTTTTAATCCTTAAGAAAATCAAAAATAGAAATATAGTGATAGCTTCTATTTAATAGAATTTATCTTTTTAAATTTTAATTAAGCAAATTTCATTTTTATAATTTTCTTAGCTTCTATTTACCTTAGAATATTTATATAAAAATTTTCAGATTTTTCTTTGATCTTTTCGTATTTATTAGAATTTTAATTAGTTTAAAATAATTATTAAATAGTTTTTTATTAATAATAATTAATTAATAAGTCAAATAAATAATTTTCTTTTTCCAATAATTTTCTTTTATTATTAGGATTGTAAAAATATAATTTTCATATCCGTAGTCCTTTTATTTATCAAATCTCACTTTTTATTTTGTACGTTTACGTTTATTTAAATTTAAACGTACGTTTTTAGATTTTAAACGTTTTAAGTAATTTGGTTCCCTTTATTTATTTCAATAGCTTGTTTTAAGCTATTCTCTTTTATTTCCTTAGTTCAATAATTCCAAAACCCTTTCCCATTCAAGTACACTTGATCACAAGCCGTTTTTAAAGCACAATTTCACATCTCGCTGGGACTTAAACGACCCGGGGATAAAACTATACTCCTTGGTTAAAATTGTCCTCAATTGGTTTGACTTTGTTTGACCACATCCGTGGTTAATTTAAGTTGACTGTTTTAGGAGCAATCAAATTTTGGCGCCGCTGCCGGGGAGGTGTGCTGCGTGTTCTAAACGTTTTGCAGTATCGTGTCTTTGAAACCCAATCTGTGTATATCTTCTCTCTCTTGTATATTCATCATATATAAAGCAAAACGCTTGTGAAGTTAACTCATTTAACGGATCAAGTACCAAAAATATCATATTTCAATTCCCCATAAACCATATAAAAAACAAACAAAAATATTTTCTTTTCTTTTCTATATATAATATCATATAAAAAATAAAAACACCAAAAATATTTTCCGTTTTCTTTGTTAATAATAAATAACAATAAAAAATTACCATCGAGAACCAAGACTGAGTACTACCTAACTGGGGGTACGACCATAATAAGTTCCCAAACCAAAGATATAAAACTTGCCTTTGTATCACTTGCGAATATCGGCTCACCTTTGATTGATAAACAAACTATAACGGAGGTTCTAGGATAGTCTGACATTAAATTGTCGGACTGAAAGAAGCGGGTTTTTAAGGAGCATTTAATTGCCCACCTCTGCTTCTCCGCCACTCTGTGCGTTTATCTTTTAGAGAGCTACCGTACGCCTGTTGATTATTGGTTTAAGTTCACTTGTGTTTTTTCTCGATCTTGATTTTAATTGAAAATTTTTGTTTTCATCTTAACTTTTCAATAAACAAATAAAATCCAAAAAGAATCTTCTTACCCCTTTTCTAAGTTTCCTCCACTATAAAGGATTCTTAGACTCGTCTTAGTGCATGCGCACTCGTTCTTCTAGGTCATCAAGCCCTCTCCGTGAGCTTGGAAACATACCTCGAAGATGACGTAGACGTTCTGCCCCATCAGTCGTATCTGAGGAACGTACTGATCCTGTCGTCATGGCAGATTTGCCGATGAATGAGCTTCTCCAAGCACCCATCGAGGGTTATGGAGATGCCATTGTTGTTCCAGCTATTGTAGCTGAGAGTTTTGAGCTCAAAACCGGGTTACTGAATCTTGTAACCTCTAGCCAATTCTACGGTTTTGAGAGGGATGATCCTCATGCTCACATTCGATGGTTTAACAAGATTACATCTACCATCAAATACAAGAACATCCCGTCTAGCTCAATCAAACTTCTTCTATTCCCATTTTCTCTCGAGGGACAAGCCCGGATATGGCTTGAAAAACAACCCCCTCGTTCAATTGAGACATGGGAGGACTTAGTTACAAAGTTTGTAAACGAATTTTTTCCACCGTCTAGAACGACAAGTCTTAAAAATGAAATCATCAAATTCACACAAAGATTTGATGAATCGTTTAGTGACGCGTGGGATCGTTTCAAAGAATTGCTTCGTAAATGTCCTCATCATGGTTTTACCGAGTTGATGCAAATCGACACTTTCTATAATGGTGTGAGCCAATCAGACCAAGATTCTCTCAATGCCTCCTCAGGAGGTAACTTTTTGAGCAAAACTGTCAAAGAAGCTTTAGCGATTATTGAAAATAAGTCTAAGGTCCGTACTGCACGAACAAAGCCATATCATTCTCAGGCTAGTGCCGGTCCTTCAACTTCATCTCCCGTGAGTACTTCTAGCACCGATGCTAAGATTGACAAACTCACGGACGCTATTCAAGCTTTGGTTCTCTCAAGCCAAAAGAAAGTCACTTTCACACAAAGTCCTTCACATGCTAAAGTGAAGAAAGTGGAAGTCTGTGTTACTTGTGGTGGCCCTCACGCATACTACGACTGTACTGCCACCGATGGTAGTCCTTTTGAAGCTAATGCTATAGCCGGTACTTCAAATCAGGGAGGTAATCAATACCGTCCTCAAATGGAACCAAGTTACCGAGCTAGTAGCTACCAAGGACCACCCGGTTTCAATCAGAACCAGAATTTGCAAAACCGGAACCAAAATCAACCTCGAATGAACCAAGGTTATCAAAACCAAGGGAATTTCAATTCTGGACAGAATCAAGGTTTCCAACACCAAGGAAACTTTAACCGACCCAATTTCAATCAGGGAAATCATTTTCAAGGAAATGGTAATCCAAATCAAGGGAATTTTCAACATCAAGGTTATAATCAAAATAACCGAATGCAAAATTTCCCTAATCAACATCAAGCCATTCCAGCCCCACAACCATCATCTGATGAGTTGTTGAGGCAATTCATGAAAGCTCAAGAGGACACAAACAGGTTGTTGGTCAGCCAGATCTCTGAGATTAAAAAATCTTTAAATGATCAACCTTCGGGCTCAGGAAAACTTCCGAGCAACACGATCGCTAACCCGAAGGGCGATGTTAAGGCGATCACAACCCGAAGTGGTGTTTCATATGAGGGACCCACTATTTCCACTACCACTTCTTCTTCTTCCCCCAAGGTAGTGGGAAGTGAGCCTGAGGTGACTAAGGACCAGGTACTTCCTACTAATAACAGAGGTACCAACAACGTCCAACCTCAAGTTGTCCCGAAACCCAAGACTAAACCTCAAGTTGTCTTTGAACATCCTGAAACCCCGGTTGAAAACCCTAAATCCAAACCTTCTATTCCTTACCCATCACGTTTAAATGAGCAAAAGCTTCGCGAAAAAGCTAGTCAACAAATGGATAAATTCTTCCAAATTTTTCAAGAATTACACTTTGACATAAGCTTTGCGGATGCTATCATTCTGATGCCCAAGTTTGCATCCATAATCAAACACTTGTTAAGCAACAAGGAAAAACTGTTTGAAATGGCAAAGACTCCATTAAATGAGAACTGCTCAGCAGTTATCTTGAAAAAGCTTCACGAGAAGCTTGGAGATCCTGGAAGGTTTCTACTACCTTGTGTCTTTCCAGGAATGGTTGAATGCTATGCCTTGGCCGATCTTGGTGCAAGCATCAACCTGATGCCTAAATCAGTGTGGAAGAAACTTTCTCTTCCTGAACTTACTCCTACCTGCATGACTCTTGAGCTTGCAGATCGTTCAATATCTCGTCCACTTGGCATTGCTGAGGACGTATTTGTGAAAGTAGGAAAGTTCCATTTTCCAGCTGACTTTATGGTTGTTGATTTCGATGCTGATCCTAGGGTCCCTCTCATTCTTGGAAGAGGATTCCTAAGAACGGGCCGTGCTCTCATAGATGTATTTGAGCATGAAATCACCTTACGTGTGGGAAATGAAGCTGTTACCTTTAACCTCGATCAAACTTCGAGGTACTCCTCAAATTATGATTCTGAATCGGTTAACCGAATCGATGTCGTTGATATTGTTTCAGAGGAGTACTCTCAAGAGTTTCTTGGTTATTCTCATAATTCTGTGAGTGGGGATACCACCACATCTTCTCTACCTGTCATTTCCGACTCTTCCCCTTCTCTCACTCCGTTTGAGGGAAGTGATTTCAATTTGGAAGAGATCGAGGATTTTCTCAAGTGTGATTCATTCCTAGAGGGGATTGATAACGCTGAGATTGATCTGGAGGGAGATATTCTTCTTCTTGAGAAATTGTTGAATCAGGAAAATTCTCCTCCCCTCCCTCCCGTTGAACTTCATAATGAGGAAATCAAATCAGTTGAGAAAACCGATGAATTTCCTGAGGTCGAACTCAAAGACTTACCGCCTCATCTTGAGTACGCATTTTTGGAGGGTGATGATAAATTACCCGTCATTATTGCTAAAGATTTAAGTGATGAGGAAAAGACTGCTCTAATAAAGGTCTTGAAGTCACACAAGCAAGCCATTGCTTGGAAACTCTCCGATATAAAGGGTATCGACCCTGAATTTTGTACTCACAAGATTCTAATGGAGGATGACTTTAAACCAGCAGTCCAACATCAAAGAAGGGTGAATCCTAAAATCCACGATGTTATCAAACAAGAAGTTCTCAAACTTCTTGATGCAGGATTGATTTATCCCATCTCTGATAGTCCTTGGGTTAGTCCCATTCACTGTGTTCCAAAAAAGGGTGGCATAACTGTTGTCACGAATGATGAAAATGAGTTGATTCCAACTCGATTGGTTACGGGGTGGCGTGTTTGCATTGACTATCGTAAGTTAAATGATGCCACCCGTAAAGACCATTTTCCTCTACCTTTTATGGATCAGATGCTTGAGAGATTAGCAGGGAACGAGTACTATTGTTTCCTTGATGGTTTCTCGGGTTACTTTCAAATTCCCATTGATCCACAAGATCAAGAAATGATTGCGTGGTTTTGTAACCTTACAACAGGTTTTACCTCTCGAGGGATCTCAAGAGGCTTACAACCCCACCAGGCAGTGTACCTGACCGATGTAGTATAGTGTAGTGGTAAGTACGGGGGATTGATCGTTCTCCACAGGGAATAGTGTTCGTTAGGTATGAAAGGCTACTCTAATTAGGTCTAAGGGTTGAGGAAGATTCTTTTTATGTTTTTATAATTTTATGAAAGCAAGTAAAATCTCGGGTTTGAAGGAGTGGGCGGAATTAGTTGCTAGTCAACTAACCCAAATAACTACAAATGCAAATAAAATAAATAACAAAAATGAAAAGTGGTGAGAAACTTATGTGTAGAGAAATGTGTTTACTTAGATTTCCTTACTCCCTAACTATCTTTTACCGGTTAATTAGTGTGTATTAGTTGCGTGGATGACGGGTGTATTCCTTAATACCATTCGTGGGGTGGCGTACTTACTTCCCCAAACTCTACAAGCTCCTACTTCACTCCTATGTCGAGCCGGCTAGGAAGCTCCTAACATGGGATCACTAGAATTCGCTTGTGCATTAAATACAACCATAAAAACCTTTAGTACGCGTTTGGTTCATGTTTCTTAAGACGTTCAAGCAAGTTACCGAATAGGAAGTTAGCCAGTTTTCTTAAGCCTAACATAGATAAACAATCATCCAATACAACTAACAACACACTAACAACCAATAATCAATAGCTAAGTTTCATTAGATCTAAGCAAACACAAGATAAAATTAGCCTAACATGTTAAACAAAAGACAAGCATAAGATAGAATCAAACAACACATAGACATATTGAATGATTAATTGATAACTTATCTTTCAATGAAACATGGAAGATCTCAAGGCAAAAAGCCCTGAAAAAGTAGCTAAAATCGTCTTAGGGTTTTATCCCAAAATTCCACACACTAAGCTCTCTCTTAATGACAAAAAATTAGAAAACTATATATAGATTTTTGGATCTGACGGCGTCACCTTATGCATTGTGACGCCGTCACCTCGCCGCTTTTAGGGTTCCCGGGTGACCTTCTTGACGCCGTCCCTCTTTAGCTCTTCAAAAATCCATTCTGGCCTATCAAGGCTTGACGCCGTCGGATCATGAACGTGACGCCGTCCCCTTATGATTTAAGCCGTGACGCCCTTGATTTAGTTAAAGCGTGACGCCGTCAGAATTCTCATGCTAACTCACTGGCCCGTCATGAGTAAATTTCACATCCAACTTTTCTTGGCAAGGCATGACGCCGTCCAGAGTAAAGTCTGACGCCGTCAAGAGTAACTTTTAGCCGATTCTTGAGACTTTGCCGTTTTCTTCACTTTAATGCTCCAAAAACGTCCAAAATGCCTCCTTTTCCAGATTTCTCCTCAAAAGTACCTAAAATGACAAAAGGAACGATTTAGGGCAATATTTGATCAAATAAATACGATTTCGGGCTTAAATGACCCCTTAAAAGCGGTACACTTTTCGCCTCATCAAATACCCTTACACTTGAGATTTGCTTGTCCTCAAGCAAATGCGCTTTTATTCTAATCAAAATACAAGTTAGGGGTCATTTAATGCAAACATAAAAGTAATTACAACAAATATTCGTTCCACTTCAATCATAATAAGCACGGAGATTACATACTAGCACCTCACAAGTAGTGTTTAGATACTCACATCTCTCAAGTGTCATCAAAATAAATCTCATAAATGAAAACGGAAAATATCTCTCACTACCTGTCATAGCAAATAGATTACCATAGGCTTGGGAAAGGATCGAAAACCTCCTCCACTAGGCGTAAGCACCTAAGATAAACTATCAAAGAGGGCTTTTAAATGGGTTATAACGTTAGGTGTAGGGAAAAGGAAAACACGGTTTTGTTGGATAAAGGATATTTTACTGGTGGCGAGTTAAAGATCTTGATCAATTACATGCACTATACAATGTTGCTAAGCCAAGACTCGACTCGATCTTAAGCTAAAAACGAAATAACAAAATAACAAAAACATAAAGATAAACATAAAATGAAACGGGATGGTAGTCCGTATGTTTTTTCTACTTTTCTTTTTCTCATTTTTTTTTTTTGTATTTTTCTTGATTTTTTTTTTTTTTTTTTTTTTTTTTTTTTTTTTTTTTTTTTTTTGACATACATTCTTGCCCTACCATCCAAAATAATACATCATAGGGGCGTTGCATCCCCCTTACACTTGAATTTTTACATAACTTTACAAATACTAATCTAATGACTCGAATTAAGATAATTGAAAAACTTGGAGTACTTTTAAAACATTTAGCACATATGGGGGTAATAAATGATGTTCTTCCCCATTACTCCATTATACTAGTACTTTACCCATGAGTCCCAATCGTCCCAAAACAATATGTACAAGGATATGACTCGACTTAGCAACCATGTAATCAATTAGATAATTAACTTGGGTTTAAACAAATGTTGTAACAATAATGCACTAAAGATGAGTGCATACAAGGTAGGCTAAGGCGATTTGGGTGTACATTTTAGTGGGGTGTAAACAAATTCTTCCTTTAAGTAAAATGCTTAAAGGTCGAAACGAAAAGATAGGCTCTGAGGGGTGTACTAGGGGTATCGTGTACTAAAAATGAGTACAACGCAAAGGGTGTGGGAGAATTACTTGACCAATGTAGCCAATGTAATTATAACAAAAACACAGGTGTAAAACAATGGGTTAATCCTAATGCCTCTTATCATGTAGTAAATCTAACTACACGAATGTAGTCTCACTTGTGGCCTTGGAATGGTCCTAACGCAAGTTCTAGAATCTAAGTGCTACCGATACACACATCATAGCATAAATGCTTTTCCTACCAATTCTAGGGGTGAACCTCACATATTTGGGGGTGGAAAATTTTTATGTGGTACGGTTTTTTGTGCTAGTCATATAACTCCTATCCGTGAGACGCTCATTAAGATCAAAGTTTCACTCCTATATGTTGTAAAAAATTTTAAATTTGGCACTAAAATTACCCTAATCAAGTATTTCTCTCAGTTTTATTACACATCTATTATTAAACAAACAAAAATCAAGCGCAATTGTATTCTCTAAAATCGTACTTTTACCCTCCCCTTACACTTAAGATGAACATTGTCCCCAATGTTCAAATAACAAGATGTAAAAGCATAAAGTAAAAGAATGAAATCAAATACTCCCCTGATTCGCTCGTTGGATAGTGAAATCACACGGTTAAATCTTCCTCCAAAGAGAATGTTGAAGCTCCATGACTAATGCATCGCCATAAGCTTGATCCAAAAACATTTCCTTGTCCAAAATAACCTGTTAAACCTGAGAAAACAAACACGAAAACCTGCATAACATCGGCGGGATAAAATCTATATATAAGGATATAATGCTTGTGGAATGATAATTTTGCAGATTCCTGGAGATTATAAGTTGGAGATTTAATAAAAACTTTTTATGAAAACAAAACTTTCAAAAATTTCTGGAAATTAAATCTGACGCCGTCAGGTTATAACCCCTGACGCCGTCAGAAATGACCTGACAAAAATTTTCATTTTAAGTTTCCGGAAAATTTCTGGAAAAACCTTTACCTTACTTCCTGGAAATCCTGCAAAACATCACTATGACTCGATACAAGCATTTGACTCAAACAAACACTAATATGTATGCTAATTTATTATTATTACGATTCATGTTCATATGTGTTCTAATAAACCGATTTAGATTTCCCTTACACTTATCTTTTGCAAAATACCTTTATATGTAGTTAAGACGAAGTTAAAAACAAAATAAAGCATTTTCACAATTTAGTTTTGAACATGAATCAATAAGAATAAAAATTAAACATACATACGGAAAATAAAATCAAACAAACAAATAAACAAACACATAAAGCAAATAAAGCAAATAAAGCTTGGGTTGCCTCCCAAGAAGCGCTTTTCTTTATTAACGAGTCTTGTAGCTAGACTCAAAGTCACGTACATTACGTGACTTCTTCATCGAAAGTTATGTCTTCCTCATTGATCATTTCATTACCATTCTCTTGATAATGCTTGACTCGTTGAATATTCACAGTGAATTCTCTATCTTCGTCGTCAATTAATACAACGGCTCCGGTTTTAGAGGAGCTCCTGACGGTAAAAGGTCCATACCATCTAGATTTAAGTTTCCCAGGAAATAGCCTTAAGCGAGAATTATATAATAAGACCTTGTCTCCTTCTGAAAACTCCTTGGGTCTCTTAATCCGTTGGTCATGCCATCTTTTCGCCCTCTCTTTGTATGTGATGGAAGATTCATAAGCCTCTAATCTCAACTCATCAAGCTCTTGGAGCTGTAAGAATCTATTTGTTCCCGCAACTGTATAATCCAAATTACAAGCCTTAAGTGCCCAATATGCTTTGTGTTCCAGTTCTACTGGAAGGTGGCATGCCTTGCCATATACCATACGGAACGGGGTTGTCCCGATTGGTGTCTTATAGGCGGTTCGAAATGCCCACAAAGCCTCGTCGAGCTTAAAAGACCAATCTTTTCTGTTTTGATTAACCGTTTTCTCTAAAATTCTCTTTATGGCTCTATTAGTGTTCTCGACTTGACCGTTTGTTTGAGGATGGTAAGCGGTGGAGAATCGGTGAGAGACTCCATATCTTTTCATGACTTTCTCCATTTGTGAATTGCAAAAATGGGTTCCCCTGTCACTAATAAGAGCCTTCGGAATTCCGAACCTAGCGAACAATTTCTTTAAGAAATGAATGACTACCCTAGCGTCGTTAGTCCTAAGGGCTTGTGCTTCCACCCATTTCGAAACATAATCAATGGCCACCAAGATGTATTCATTCCCTCCAGAAGATGGGAATGGTCCCATGAAATCAATTCCCCAGACATCAAAAACCTCACAAACTTGTATATAATTCTGTGGGGCTTCATCCCTCCTAGAGATATTCCCAGCTCTTTGACATGCGTCACAAGTTTGTATCATTCTCTTCACATCACGAAATATTGTAGGCCAATAGAATCCCGCGTCGAAGACCTTTCGTGCAGTAGTGCTTATTCCGTGATGTCCTCCAGATGGACCTGCGTGACACTCTTTCATAATTCTGACAGCCTCTCTTTCCGAAACACAACGCCTGATTACCTGATCTGGACATCTTCGAAATAAGAAGGGTTCATCCCAAAAGTAGTACTTTAATTGATTAAAGAACCTCTTTTTTTCATGCCTGCTCATATGCTTAGGGATGACTCTACTTGCCAGGTAGTTAGCATAATCCGCATACCAAGGTTCAGAATCATTTATTAACATGAGCTGCTCTTCAGGAAATGTTTCCCGAATCTCACTCTTGTCAGATTCAGCGAGGCTGGTGTTTTCGAGACGAGAGAGATGATCAGCCGCAAGATTCTCTGCTCCTTTCTTATCACGAATTTCAACATCGAACTCTTGCAATAGTAGGATCCAACGAAGTAACCGTGGTTTAGCATCCTGTTTAGCGAAAAGATATCGAATAGCTGAATGATCCGTAAAAACAACCGTTTTAGAAAGGACAAGATACTGGCGAAATTTATCAAAAGCGAATACCACGGCTAGTAATTCCTTTTCAGTGGTAGTGTAGTTTTCTTGAGCAGGATTCATGGTTTTGCTAGCGTAGTAAATTGGCTGAAAGTGTTTGTTAAGCCTTTGGCCTAATACTGCTCCAACAGCATAATCACTAGCATCGCACATGATTTCAAAGGGTAACTCCCAGTTAGGGGTAACCATAATTGGAGCTTGGGTAAGTTCCTGCTTCAATAGATCGAATGCGTCCTTGCACTCTTGAGAGAAGTCGAACGGGGCATCCTTCATGAGTAACTGAGTCATTGGTTTAGCTACCTTTGAGAAATCCTTAATGAATCTCCTATAGAAGCCAGCATGACCCAAAAAACTACGGATTGCCTTGACAGTTGTTGGATAGGGAAGTTTGGATATAGCTTCAATTTTTGCCCGGTCTACTTCGATTCCACTTCCTGAAATTTTGTGCCCCAGCACAATCCCTTCTTTTACCATAAAGTGGCACTTTTCCCAGTTTAGTACCAAGTTGGTCTCCTCACAACGTTTGAGCATTTTCTCAAGGTTAGCAAGACAGCGATCAAAAGAGTTCCCAAAGACTGAAAAATCATCCATAAAGACCTCCATGCTGTCTTCCATTAACTCATGGAAGATTGCCGTCATGCAGCGCTGGAAAGTGGCGGGGGCGTTACATAGTCCAAAGGGCATTCGCTTGTAGGCGAAGGTGCCATACGGGCATGTAAACGTGGTCTTTTCTTGGTCCTCAGGAGCGATAGGGATTTGGAAATACCCTGAGAACCCATCTAGGAAGCAGTAGTACTCATGCCCTGCTAACCTTTCCAACATTTGGTCGATAAATGGGAGAGGGAAATGATCTTTTCGGGTTGCATCATTCAACTTCCTATAATCGATGCACACACGCCATCCAGTTACTGTTCGTTGAGGTACTAACTCATCCTTATCGTTCTTCACCACCGTCATTCCTCCCTTTTTTGATACAACCTGTACAGGACTTACCCATGGACTGTCCGAAATCGGGTAAATTAGTCCTGCATCTAGGAGCTTAATGACTTCCTTCTTTACGACTTCCTTTATGTTGGGATTTACTCGCCTTTGAGGTTGTACGCTGGGTTTATAATCCTCCTCCATGAGGATTTTATGCGTACAAAAGGTAGAGTCAATACCCTTGATATCGGCTACACTCCATGCTATAACTCCTTTATATTTTTTTAAAACTCCTAAGAGTTTATCCTTTTGTTCACTTTTCAAAGAAGAGCTTATGATTACCGGAAGTTGATCTTTCCCTTGGAGGAAAGCATATTCAAGGTTGGTTGGGAGTTCCTTGAGTTCAACCGCAGGTGGCTCGATGATGGAAGGTTTAAGTTTGTTCTCGGGCTTACGAAGCTCAAGCTGTTCGATTTCTTGTCTGGGATAGAAGGAGACTGCATTCACATCCATAGCCTTCTCCTCCTCTAAGATGGGTAAGAAAGCTTCATCTCGCAACCAACCAGCTTCCACCTGTTCATCTACACAATTATCAATCTCGTCGGATAATTCATCGATTTCTTCGATGAAATACAGTTGATTATCTGCTTCGAGAGAAAGATTCATTGTGTCCTTGATGTCGAAGGTTATGCTATCGGCCCCCACTCGTAAGGTTAGTTTGCCGTCATGAACATCAATAACAGCACGAGAAGTGGCAAGGAAGGGTCTTCCTAGAATGATGGGCACAAGATCATCTTCTTCCATTTCTAGGATGACGAAGTCAACTGGAAATTTAAACTTCCCTACCTTAACCATCACATTCTCGCATATTCCTAAGGGGTATTTGACTGATCTATCGGCCAGTTGGATGCTCATACGGGTTGGTTTCAACCCAGAATACCCTAGCTTGAGGAACAGGGAATGCGGCATAAGATTGATGCTTGCTCCTAAGTCGGCTAAAGCATTTTTGACTGAAAGAGATCCAATTGAACAGGGCAAGGTGAAACTACCCGGGTCGTCCACCTTCTTTGGTAGCCCTCGTTGGGTCACCACAGAACATTCTTCTCCTAAGGTTACAAGACCCTCGAGCCCTTTCCTGTTGGTGAGCAGCCTCTTGAAGTATGCACTATATTTGGGCATATGATAACATGCATCAAGAAGAGGTATGGTGACGACCGAATTCTTCAAATATGACAGGAATCTTTTATTATCACTTTCGACCTTTTGATTCTTGAGGCGAGATGGGTATGGGACTTTAAGGGGCTGTTTGGCAGGAGTAGGTGGGGATGGAGTTACCGGAGGGGTTTGCTCGGGATTTTCGTCGTTCACATTATCGTTCTCCTCATGAGGGGTGTTGGGTTCCATGGCGTTAGATGGTTGAGCTGGGTAGGGTGGATCCTTAGTAGTTGTTCCAGCACGAGTGGTGATGGCGAGTAAAGGATCTCTTTGTGGTTCGCCAAGGCCGTCGAGAGTGGCGTTGAGTTCTGCGAATTTGGCCTTCATGTTGGTTTGTTGGCTATTGATAAAGTCGTCAAGACCATTTAGTTGCAGATTCTTTTCAAACGTGAAATGCCCGAGACCATCCTCAAAAGTGCTCCTAACCTGATAGTCAGGATATTCTCCTCCTCCCTCTTCTCTCACAAGATTTCCCCAAGGGGTGAAATCATTGTTTTGGTAGAAAGTTAAGAGCGAAGGATCATCGAAGATGTCGTGGCTTGACAAGCATGCTTGTTCGGTGGTGGTATCATCCTCGCATTCCTCTACTTCATGCGGGCCACCACATTGATCACAGATCAAGTATGGGTTTGATAACCGCTTAGTTGGTTGCGACTTGTCTAGATAAGATACCTGATCATTCAATCTACTCACCCGGCTAGCAAAAGGAGGCTCTTTCATGATCTTGGAAACGCTCATGATCGAATCGGGTTCATCCCAGGTATCGTCTTGATCATTCGCGTATTCCTCAATTCTATTCCATCCTTCCTCAACGCTTAGTTTGGCTATTTTTCCTTTTGATGAATTATTAATGCCCAATTGGTCGTTTTTGGAGACACTGTCATAAAAAATTTGGACAAGAAGCCAGAGTTCAATGCCATGATGAGGGACCTGTCTAATTAGATCCTTAAATCTAACCCAAGATTTGTGAATAGGTTCTGCTGGTGCAACATGGAAGCGGAGGATTTCGTCTCTCAACCTTGAAGTTCTTCCTATGGGAAAGAATTTCTCATAGAATTTTGAGATAAGCTGTTCCCATGTGAAGATGGATTCGGAAGGAAGTTGGTTATACCAGTCTCCGGCTCTTTCATGAAGGGTAAGGGGAAAGAATCGCAACCGGGAGGTATCTCTAGTGGCTCCATCCGTGTGGAGGGTATCCACTATTTTCAGGAAGTCCTTGATGTGTTGGATTGGATCTTCAGTTTTCAATCCGTGAAACTTGCATACACTTTGGACCAGCCAAATATCAGTTGCACGCAAGACCCCATCCGTGTGTTCATTTGGAAAAACGATAGCATTGGAAAAACCACGAGGGGTGGGAGAAGAGTAGTCCTTGAGACATTTGGGGATTGGGATTTCGGGAACTTCCATATCGTGATTGGGTTGAGGGCTAGGAGGTGTAGAATGATGATTGGATTCTTCCTCGGAGAGGGCATCATCAAAATTGATCGTGGATGGTTCAGCCGCTTGGTGGAGTCGCCTTAATCTATGCATTTCCCTTTCGGGTTCAGCATAGGGTGTGGCAAGAGTCTTTATCGAGCTTCGGCTCCTAGTGATTCTAAGATTAGGGGGGTCATCATCCAAGATTAGGGAATATCCTCCTAAAGTACGGGCTCTAGGAGGTGGTGGTGGTTGTTGTGGTGGTGGGTTGTGGGGGTTAAGGATATTACCATCTTCCATGATGTCGGACGGTATGGTTACGAACAAGGACACAAAGAAAATAGATAGACTAAAGAAAACCTAGAAAAATAAAATAAAAATCTCACTAGAAAGGAATCTAGTGAGTAGACCTAATAGAAATAAAAAATTCAACCTAAACAATAACTATTCCCCGGCAGCGGCGCCAAAAACTTGATTGCGTGGTTTTGTAACCTTACAACAGGTTTTACCTCTCGAGGGATCTCAAGAGGCTTACAACCCCACCAGGCAGTGTACCTGACCGATGTAGTATAGTGTAGTGGTAAGTACGGGGGATTGATCGTTCTCCACAGGGAATAGTGTTCGTTAGGTATGAAAGGCTACTCTAATTAGGTCTAAGGGTTGAGGAAGATTCTTTTTATGTTTTTATAATTTTATGAAAGCAAGTAAAATCTCGGGTTTGAAGGAGTGGGCGGAATTAGTTGCTAGTCAACTAACCCAAATAACTACAAATGCAAATAAAATAAATAACAAAAATGAAAAGTGGTGAGAAACTTATGTGTAGAGAAATGTGTTTACTTAGATTTCCTTACTCCCTAACTATCTTTTACCGGTTAATTAGTGTGTATTAGTTGCGTGGATGACGGGTGTATTCCTTAATACCATTCGTGGGGTGGCGTACTTACTTCCCCAAACTCTACAAGCTCCTACTTCACTCCTATGTCGAGCCGGCTAGGAAGCTCCTAACATGGGATCACTAGAATTCGCTTGTGCATTAAATACAACCATAAAAACCTTTAGTACGCGTTTGGTTCATGTTTCTTAAGACGTTCAAGCAAGTTACCGAATAGGAAGTTAGCCAGTTTTCTTAAGCCTAACATAGATAAACAATCATCCAATACAACTAACAACACACTAACAACCAATAATCAATAGCTAAGTTTCATTAGATCTAAGCAAACACAAGATAAAATTAGCCTAACATGTTAAACAAAAGACAAGCATAAGATAGAATCAAACAACACATAGACATATTGAATGATTAATTGATAACTTATCTTTCAATGAAACATGGAAGATCTCAAGGCAAAAAGCCCTGAAAAAGTAGCTAAAATCGTCTTAGGGTTTTATCCCAAAATTCCACACACTAAGCTCTCTCTTAATGACAAAAAATTAGAAAACTATATATAGATTTTTGGATCTGACGGCGTCACCTTATGCATTGTGACGCCGTCACCTCGCCGCTTTTAGGGTTCCCGGGTGACCTTCTTGACACCGTCCCTCTTTAGCTCTTCAAAAATCCATTCTGGCCTATCAAGGCTTGACGCCGTCGGATCATGAACGTGACGCCGTCCCCTTATGATTTAAGCCGTGACGCCCTTGATTTAGTTAAAGCGTGACGCCGTCAGAATTCTCATGCTAACTCACTGGCCCGTCATGAGTAAATTTCACATCCAACTTTTCTTGCCAAGGCATGACGCCGTCCAGAGTAAAGTCTGACGCCGTCAAGAGTAACTTTTAGCCGATTCTTGAGACTTTGCCGTTTTCTTCACTTTAATGCTCCAAAAACGTCCAAAATGCCTCCTTTTCCAGATTTCTCCTCAAAAGTACCTAAAATGACAAAAGGAACGATTTAGGGCAATATTTGATCAAATAAATACGATTTCGGGCTTAAATGACCCCTTAAAAGCGGTACACTTTTCGCCTCATCACACAAGATCAAGAAAAGACTACCTTCACATGCCCTTATGGAACCTTTGCTTATAAACGTATGCCTTTTGGCTTATGTAATGCTCCAGGCACATTCTAGAGGTGTATGATGGCCATATTTACCGATATGATCGGGAAAACTATGGAGGTCTTTATGGATGACTTTTCGGTCATTGGGGATTCATTCCAAGCATGTCTCTCCAATTTAGAAAACATGTTGAAAAGGTGTAAAGACACCAATCTTTGTCTAAATTGGGAGAAAAGTCATTTTATGGTCAAAGAGGGCATTGTCCTCGGCCATAAGATATCAAAGAACGGGATTGAGGTTGACAGAGCTAAAGTTAATGTCATTGGTAAATTACCTCATCCCACTACCGTCAAAGGTATTAGGAGTTTTCTGGGTCATGCCGGTTTCTATCGTAGATTCATACAAGATTTTTCCAAAATCGCCCGGCCTATGACTCATCTCCTTGAAAAGGATGCTCCTTTTATCTTCTCACCCGAGTGCATCAAAGCTTTTGAAATATTAAAGAAAAAGCTTACTGAGGCATCCATTCTAGTTGCCCCCGACTGGGATTTTCCCTTTGAGCTCATGTGCGATGCAAGTGATTTTGCAATCGGAGCAGTCCTGGGGCAACGAAAAGCCAAACACTTTCAGCCTATTCACTACGCAAGTAAAACTATGACTGAAGCTCAAACTCATTACACCACTACAGAAAAAGAATTGTTGGCTGTGGTGTATGCCTTTGAAAAGTTTCGGCCATATTTGATCTTGACAAAATGTGTAGTGTATACGGATCACTCGGCTCTCAAATATCTCTTTGCAAAACAAGATGCAAAGCCGAGATTGCTCCGTTGGGTTCTCCTCCTGCAAGAATTTGATATCATTATACGTGATAAAAAAGGAGCTGAGAACCTTGCTGCTGATCATTTATCCCGATTAGAGAACCCACACCAAGATGTTTTCGAGAAAAAGGAAATAAATGAAACATTTCCTCTCGAGACACTCAATGCGGTTACTTTTCGAGGAGATTCTACCACCCCATGGTTTGCTGACTTCGCAAATTACCATGCGGGTAACTTCATAGTGAAAGGAATGTCGACCCAACAGAAGAATAAATTCTTCAAGGATGTTAAACATTATTTTTGGGACGACCCCTACTTATTCAAAATCTGTGCGGATCAAGTCATCCGACGGTGTGTTTACGGACAGGAAGCTATTGACATTCTCAAAGCTTGCCATGCTGGACCCACTGGGGGCCATCATAGTCCAAACTACACCGCCAAAAAGGTGTTTGATTCCGGGTTTTATTGGCCCACAATCTATAAGGATGCCCAAGATCTCATCAAAACTTGTGAAGCTTGTCAGCGTCACGGAAATATTTCACAACGAAATGAAATGCCACAAAATGCAATTCAAGTTTGTGAAATCTTTGATGTCTGGGGCATTGACTTTATGGGGCCATTTCCATCATCTCGAGGAAACAAATACATTCTCGTGGCTGTTGACTATTTGTCAAAATGGGTTGAAGCAAAAGCTTTACCCACTAATGATGCCCGAGTAGTTGTAAAATTCCTGAAAGCTCTGTTTGCCCGTTTTGGAACTCCACGTGCTATAATTAGTGATCGTGGTACGCATTTTTGCAATGACAAATTTGATAAAGTCATGCAAAAGTATGGTGTAACTCACCGACTTTCTACTGCGTATCACCCACAAACAAGTAGGCAAGTTGAAGTTTCAAATCGGGGTATTAAAAGAATCTTGGAAAGGACTGTAGGAGAAAATCGTGCATCCTGGTCGGATAAATTGGATGATGCACTATGGGCCTTCCGTACAGCTTACAAAACACCCATCGGGTGTACACCTTACAAGCTTGTGTACGGAAAGGCATGTCATCTTCCAATTGAATTAGAGCACAAAGCCTACTGGGCCTTGAAACATGCTAACTTTGACCTTCAAACTGCGGGTGATCACCGTAAAGTTCAAATGAATGAATTAAATGAACTGCGTGATCAATCTTACGAGAACTCTTTAATCTATAAAGAAAAGACAAAGAAGATTCAAGACTCTAAAATCAAGAACCGCGTTTTCAACGTTGGTGATCGAGTCCTTCTTTTCAATTCAAGATTGAAGATTTTCTCGGGAAAACTCAAATCCCGTTGGTCTGGTCCATTCACTGTTACAAAAGTTTATCCTTATGGTACCGTTGAGTTATCTCAAAATGACGGACCAAATTTCAAAGTGAATGGTCATCGGTTAAAACACTACTTTGGAGAGGACATACCATTCATGGTTGTCCCGGATCTTCAAACTTTCCCCATGAACCAATAAATGTGGGGATCGAGTCAAGCTAGTGACTCGGTGATCAAAAACATTAGCCCGCACCATATGGGTTTTCACCCATATCTCTGAATTCTTTCTATTTTCTACCACCTAAGTGTGGGGGAGATGCCCCACAGGTTGTATATATGTAAATTATCAAAAAAAAAAAAAAAAAAACAGTGTGTATATAAAATAATGGCTATTCAGTATTTCCCTTTCACGTTCTAAGTGTTGGTTTAACGGCCGGTGCTTTGAATATTGAGGGCAATATTCAGTTCTAAGTGTGGGGGGGAAATTCTTGCGAATTTTATCAAATGTATCATCTAGCACCCCCATTTTAGCCAAAATTTTAAAAAAATTTTCTCACTTAGAACTCAATAAATGGTTATCAGTCCGCCATGTCTAACCCACATAAGGATTGGCTAATCCAGGAGCAAACGGCTCTTGGTAAAGATGTATCAAATCCGTTTATGGCTTGCAATTTGCCAAAAATTGTATGGTTTTCGACTCACCATATCTTTATAAGTGAAGAGTTGGCTAGCCCGCAAGGTTATGGCTTGTGGTAAAGGCATTGGAATACCATAATTGGTAATCAGCTCACCAAAGATAATAGTTGTAATTTATCTAAGAGTTGGCTAGTCCAGAAGCAAACGGCTTCTGGTAAAGACAAATCAAACCCGTTGAAAGCTGATGGTTTGCTCAAAATCATTTGGTTATCATTGTACCAAAGTATCACATACTAAAACAATGGCTAGTCCAGAAGCAAACGGCTTCTGGTAAAGACAAATCAAAACCGTTTACAGCTGGTGATTTGCTCAAAATCATATGGTTATCAGTGTACCATAGTTCTTACTTGAGCTGAAACATTTGGCTACTCCAGAAGTGATGGCTTTTGGTAAAGAGATAAAATCCATTAAATTTTCAAAAATATTGCTAGGGACTAGCAATAGTTTAGTGTGGGAGATTGATGAGTGTATAAATACTCATCATTTTTGTCGTATCTGAACTGCCAAAACATCCAAAAACACTCAGAAATGCATCAAAATGCTGAAAATATCCCAGGAGTGTGTTTTATAAGTTTCAAATACAAAATGTTTGAAAACAATTGAAAAACAAACAAAGTTTGCAAAATTGGCAGTTTCAGTCCCTCAACTTTCAAAACATGTCAAAACTAGTCCCTGGTTATTCAAAACATGTAAAATATCATTAAAGGTCCTTGGGAATTCACAAGTTGTCAAAAGAAATCCTTTAAAGTTAAAAATTGCAAATTGACAACTTTAGTCCCTCAAGTTTGAAAAATGTCATATTTGGTCCCCGGGTGTTCTAATTTGGAGAAAATGCATTTATGGTCCTTGGGTTATTATAATATGGCAAGATTGGTTCCTTGTGATACTATGGGAAAGTTACAACTTCAGCCCCTCATAATCCAAAAGCTACAAAAATGGTCCTTGTTATTAAACTAAAAACCAAACCGGACCCCTTAAATAAAAACACCCCAACCCAATATTATCTAATCCTAAACCCAATCCAAAACACAACCAACCCAGCCCAACCATAAAACCCCTAACCCGGCCCAATCCCAACTTAAATAACTAAAACCAGGTTTGACCCTGGTCAAACCCTTCTCCCTCTCACACAACCCCGCCAAAACCACCCTTCCACCATCACTGCTCCAATACCACTTCACCTTTACACCTCAACCCCCCACCTCATCACCCCAGCTCACTAATCTCTCCCCTCCACCTCCACAAACACCCAAATTTCTTTAATTGTAAAAACCTGCTCAAGCTACTTGTGTACCTTTTGGCGCCAAAATTGCAAGTGGACGAATGAGATTGATTGAGTGTAATCCAAGGGTGCAGGAATGCTTAGTGATGTCGACAAGGACTTTCCCAGTTGCTTTCAGTATTTATAGACATGTGTAATAGAAAAAAAAGTAGTAGTTAATTTTATTTTACTCGCATTTTTTTATTTTCAGTCAATGTACTTATGTAAACTCAAGTTTCAGTTGAATGCAAGTTCCTTTTAGTTATATTGATCTAGTTCAAGTTACTTTGTGTTGAGAATTCAGTTACATTTAAGTTTCAAGTTTTCTGTGAATCGTATAAGTTCCAAGTTCTTTAAATTACTACCAAAAGCTCCAAAGTACCCTGTTATAAGCTTATGAAAGCTCTATATAGCTTTTTGTAAGATTATCTAGTGTAATTCAGTTCTAAATTTCAAGTTATGGAAAAGTCAACGAAAGTCAAGGAAATGGTCAAATAAGCTACTCTGGGGTTAAAAGCTATAAAAGGAAGGCTTAAAATTGGTTTTCTAGCTTGTGTGAACAAGCTAGAAGGGTTCTGATCCTTGGTACTTTAGTCCACAGTTCAAATCGATTGTAAGCTATTTCATTAAAATTGCACTATCTTAACTGTTACTGTACAACAGCTTTTCATTAGCTTATTTCCACTTTTTTAAGCTCATTTGTAGTGTCTAAGTTTATTTCATTTATATTATCAGTTAGAATTGTCATTGTCTTCATTTTACTTAAAAAACTTAAAAAAGTCAAAAACTAGTCAATATTAGTGTAGCTTATTTATTTGCTTACTTCTGCTTTTAAAGTTGTTCAATCTAGTTCATATAAGTCAGTAGTCAGTTATTGTTCATATCTCAGCTTAAAACACCATTTTCAGTTGAAAAAATCAAAACAGACAACCCTTAAGGGGTGTTTGGTTTAAGCTTGTCTAATAACCAAACAAGGTGTTACTGTTACTTTGCCATTCTCCCAACTTTGTATAAGCTTTTATAAGCCATTATAAGCTCATTTGGAGTTTTAATCAGTTTATTAGATAGATAAGTAAGTTTTTAAGTCCTTGTGGGAATTTCAGTTCTTAAGTCAGTCAAACAAGCCATATATAGCTACAAGCTATATTGGCCCTTGTTCTTTTCATTTCTGTGCTCCTTATAGCCTACTTAGTGAGTTCTCAAAAGGCCAAACCTTGGTGCCTTATCTACATAAGTCTGCACAAAAAAATACCACATCAGCAACATATTTATCAGATTTTGTAGTTTTTAAGGAACTTTGAGGATTTTTCATTTCATAATCATAAGCCCTCACAAGCTGATCTCTTGGGATAATAAGCTCACCCAGCTTATCTATATCTCTAATTTTTCTTGTGATTTTTAGAGCTCATCTGAACCCCTAAATCAAGGCTGCAAAACAGCCAAATTTGCCCTGTGCAGGGCACATCAGCAGACTCAGTAAGCCTTTGGCTTATTTTTGAGCTTTTGTGGCTTATAGCCTAGCTTTTCCTGGTTTCTATAGATCATTTGCAAGTATCTCAGTCCATTCCATCTTTGTCCAATAGCTTTTAGCTTATTTTCAAGCTTTTAGCTCATCAAGCTCAAAAGCTTGGCTGTTAAGCCATTAAGCTTCAAACTGCTTATTTTCTTAGTTCTAAAATTTTTGTCTTCATTAAAGTTGTTTCTTTTCAGTAGTGTAACAAGTTTGTAGTATAAAGTTTTAGATAAAAACCACTTTTAAGAAAGTGATAGCTTCTATTTAAGAAGCTTGAGCTTTTTAGCTTATTTTTCTGCTTTTTAATTAAGCACTTTCTGTTTTTATAATTTTCTTACCCTTCTGTCACCATAGGATAATTATAGAAAAAGTTTCATAATTTTCTGAGTTTGTTTAGTATTTATTATAATTTAAAATAGTTAAAAAATATTTAAAATAGTAATTAAATCATAATAAATAGAATATTAATCAGAAAAATATAAATCCAATTTTCATAATTTTCTTTTGTCATTTTTAATCTAGGAAAAATATATTCTTATTTTTAATCCTTAAGAAAATCAAAAATAGAAATATAGTGATAGCTTCTATTTAATAGAATTTATCTTTTTAAATTTTAATTAAGCAAATTTCACTTTTATAATTTTCTTAGCTTCTATTTACCTTAGAGTATTTATATAAAATTTTTCAGATTTTTCTTTGATCTTTTAGTATTTATTAGAATTTTAATTAGTTTAAAATAATTATTAAATAGTTTTTTATTAATAATAATTAATTAATAAGTCAAATAAATAATTTTCTTTTTCCAATAATTTTCTTTTATTATTAGGATTGTAAAAATATAATTTTCATATCCGTAGTCCTTTTATTTATCAAATCTCACTTTTTATTTTGTACGTTTACGTTTATTTAAATTTACACGTACGTTTTTAGATTTTAAACGTTTTATGTAATTTGGTTCCCTTTATTTATTTCAATAGCTTGTTTTAAGCTATTCTCTTTTATTTCCTTAGTTCAATAATTTCAAAACCCTTTCCCATTCAAGTACACTTGATCACAAGCCGTTTTTAAAGCACAATTTCACATCTCGCTGGGACTTAAACGACCCGGGGATAAAACTATACTCCTTGGTTAAAATTGTCCTCAATTGGTTTGACTTTGTTTGACCACATCCGTGGTTAATTTAAGTTGACTGTTTTAGGAGCAATCAGGACAGAGTTTAAGAATAGAGTTATGGATGACTTCTGCAAGGAAAAAGGTATTAGGAGAGAATTTAGTGTAGCTAGAACTCCTCAGCAAAATGGAGTTGCTGAAAGGAGAAATAGAACACTCATAGAAGCTGCTAGAACCATGTTAGCCGACTCTAAGTTGCCTATCACTTTTTGGGCAGAAGTAGTCAACACTGCTTGCTATGTTCAAAATAGGGTTTTGGTTGTCAAATCTCACAATAAGACATCATATGAGCTTTTTAGAGGTAGAACTCCTGCAATAGGATTTCTTAGACCTTTTGGATGTCATGTTACAATTCTGATTACATTAGACTATCTTGAAAAGTTTGATGGTAAAGCAGATGAAGGATTCTTAGTTGGATATTCTCTTAATAGCAAAGCTTTTAAAGTATACAACTCAAGATCTAGAAGAGTAGAGGAAAACCTGCATATGGAGTTTTTAGAAAATAAATCCAATGTAGCAGGTCAAGGTCCTAATTGGCTATTTGATCTTGAGACTCTAACCCATTCTATGAATTATGTGCCTGTTGTTGCAGAAACTAATGATTTTCCAGGTTCACAAACAACAAATGAGGCAAGGTTAGAAAAGGAGACAAATCAAGATCATGTATGGATGCCAATAAGTACAAGTGTGGATTCAACTTCAAAAATTGAAGAACCTTCTTCTGATGAAGCTAAAGAAGGGATTGTAGATGAAACCAAGGAAGATGGAACAAAGGAACAAGATAATGTTTCTACTTATGATAGTACTGCTGAGACAGAGCATTCTACTACTAGGCTTAATTTTTCTACTGCTGAGCCAAATGTTTCTACTGCTGGCCCATCAGACTTAAATGAAGCAGATTTCTCAGATAAAGAGGTGGATTTCAATATTCTCCCACCTAACTATCAAGTTCCTTCTACACCACACACAAGGATTTACAAAGTCCACTCCCTGGACAATGTGATTGGAGATGTACAATCAGGTGTGAAGACAAGGCAACAACTGATGTCTTCAGACCAACAAGGGCTTCTTGATGCCCTTTATGCTTCAAAGCAGCATGAGTTTTCCAACTCTTGCTTGTTCGTATGTTTTCTCTCACAAGCAGAACCAAAGAATGTTCTTAAAGCCCTAGATGATTCAAGCTGGGTAGAAGCTATGCAAGAAGAGCTTCTTCAGGTCAAGATTCAGAAGGTATGGGTGCTAGTTGATTTACCCAAAGATGTAAGGGTAATTGGCACTAGATGGGTTTTCAGAAATAAAAGGGATGAAAGGGGCATATTGATTAGGAATAAGGCTAGATTAGTAGCCCAAGGGTACACACAAGAAGAAGGTATAGACTATGAAGAGGGTTTTGCTCCAGTAGCAAGGATTGAAGCCATTAGGTTATTTTTGGCTTATGCTTCATTTATGGGCTTCACAGTTTATCAAATGGATGTCAAGAGTGCTTTTCTATATGGTACTATTGAAGAAGAGGTGTATGTCTCACAACCTCCAGGGTTTACTAACCCAGATCATCCAGACAAAGTGTACAAGGTAGTTAAGGCTCTTTATGGCCTTCATCAGGCACCAAGGGCATGGTATGAAACACTGGCTTCCTACTTAATTGAAAATGAATTTCAAAGAGGCAAGATTGATCAAACATTATTCATCAAGAAGCACAAGAATGATCTTTTACTAGTGCAGGTGTATGTGGATGATATCATCTTTGGATCTACAAGGAAGGAGATGTGTTTGGAGTTTGAGAAACTTAAGCATGATAAGTTTCAGATGAGTTCCATGGGGGAATTTACATTCTTTTTGGGTTTCCAAGTTAAGCAATCTAGTGAAGGCATATTTATTAGTCAAGATAAATATGTTGCAGAGATACTTAGAAAATTTCAATTTGCTGATTCAAAAGTGGCAAGCACACCAATGGACTCTGAGAAGCCACTTCTTAAAGATTTAGATGGAGACAATGTAGATGTACACACTTACAGATCTATGATAGGCTCTTTGATGTATCTCACATCATCAAGACCTGATATCATGTTCTCTATTTGTGCTTGTGCAAGATTTCAAGTAACTCCAAAGGTTTCTCATTTAACAGCAGTCAAGAGGATTTTTAGATATCTCAAGGGTCAACCTAGGTTGGGTCTATGGTATTCTAAAGAATCACCTTTTGACTTGGTAGCATTTTCGGATAGTGATTATGCTGGTGCTAGCTTGGACTGAAAGTCAACAACTGGAGGATGTCAATTCTTTGGGTGTAGACTTATCTCATGGCAGTGTAAAAAGCAAACAATTGTGGCTACTTCAACAACTGAAGCTGAATATGTAGCTACTGCAAGTTGCTGTGGTCAAGTCCTATGGCTTCAAAACTAACTTCTTGACTATGGGTACAATTTCATGAACACTGTCATTCATATTGATAATAGTAGTACAATTTGCATAATTAAAAATCCAGTGCAACATTCTAAAACAAAACACATTGAAATTAGACATCATTTTATTAGAGACTGTAATGAAAAAAAGTTGATTCAAGTTCTTAAAATTGATTCTGATCACAACTTTTCAGATCTTCTCACTAAAGCTTTTGATGTTGGAAGGTTTCTGTACTTGGTAGCAAGTATTGGAATGCTTAATCCTCAATGATTTAAAACTATGTGTTTTTGTATATAAATTTTTGATTGTACTGCTGGCTTTATAAGTTACTACTGTTAGTGAAAAGTTTGTGCTGCTAGTACAAATTTTTGTTTGTTATGTTCATATTTGTTAGTCATATTATGATACTGCTATAAGACATATGCTTTGCATTTTGTTTCTTGGTTTTGGACTAACATTTTCAGGTATGAACATTGAGCACAAAAGAAGTTTCAAGTGAAATGGAAGCAGCAGAATGATTATACTAGTTGCTGACATAATAGGTTTATGATGGACTGAGTTTAGGAATTCATTAAAAAAGGTTTACACCTAAGTTAATTGACTCTTTAAAACTTCTTTCTTGAAACCTAATTATCATGTTTCACATTGACTTGATGGCTCAGTTGGTCAGATAGTAACTGACTCAACTCACTTTCTATCATTTTATACTTTTAAGTATAATGAGCAAGTCTAAGGACATCTGATAGAAAGAATAGCTAGCAAAAGTGAATCTAACACTTGTGTTAGAGGCAACAATTGCTATGAGCTGGAAACCCTGTCAAGAAAGCCTTTTGAATAGGTTTATCTTTACACAGGCAGTTATTTATAACTGAAAATATTGGTTCTCACACAACCAGAGGTTACTTTAAACCGAATTCTTGATTAAGTGTCTGTTACACACTTAATCCCTTCAAAATTGTTGAGAGCAGTATTATTTTTTCAATAATAAAATCATATTCATACTACTAAAAGTTTCTTAAAAAGGATTTTCAAAGAGGCTCAGAAAAACCATCAAATGATGGACAATGAGTCAAATGCCCCATGAATCACCTCTCATGGGAGTTAACACACCTAGAAGTGATGAGGGCAGCTAATTAAACTCTTAAGGAATTGATGGCCAACATGTACACTATTGTCTGAAAACATGTTCTCATTGGTAGATCAGATGATGGTGAGAGATCTTCCAAACAGGGGATGAAATGATAAATCTCAGGGGAGGATAAATATTTTGGTACATAGTAAGAGATCTTCCAAGCTCAAGCTCAGGGGAGGAAATAAAACCCAGTGGAGGAAGATTAACCAATAAGGGAAGGAAGTATGCTTAGGATTCAGGGGAGGAAAATGATCAAACAATGGAGGAAGATTGCCCAAAAACAGGTCAAGTTCAATCAGAAAAGACAAGAGCATACAAGATGATGATGTTAGCTTTTTGAGAAGCTAAAATGTCTTATTATTCAGCCAATAATAAGAATGAGCATTCAGTTGATGGATGCTGGGAATAAGCTTTTTCAGTTGATGGAAACTGGGAATAAGCTCTTCAAATGAAGAAAGTTCAAATGAAGATTCTGGAGTATTATATATATTCAGAAGGGATGAAGCATTCAAATGGAGAAAATTCTATCTAGGAGCTTTCAGTTTCAATTTCAGTTCACTACGTTTGTTCATCACTTGCAAAGGCATGCTGGAAGATGATTTCACTTGTTGAAACAAGCATCCAAGATACACAGCACCATTGCCTCTTATAATTCCTCCATCCAAGGAAATTGCACCATCTTTTATTCAAGGTATTGATTTTGTGTTCAAGACAAAGAAAGATGATGTTATTGCTGAAAAAGATTCACAGAAGGTAGATGAGTTAGACAGATAGATATTTAATCTTGAAGAACAGAAGATAACTCAGATCAAGAATCTGACTATAATGTGTTTGAAAGATTCTCACAATCATAATTTAATTCAGAAGAAACATGTTGAAAAGGATTCACATGTTTAGGGGAGGATTGTTGGGAATTAAATATTTTGAAGATTAGTATCGGGAACTAAAGGTTTACATGATTAGTTCTACACAAGGAAATACACTAAGTATCATTCTACTGCTAGTGCATTTCATTCTACTACTAGCGTTAAGATTCTGCTGCCGCAAACATTCTACTGCTGGTGCAACAGATACTGCTGCTAGATGGATAAGTGTCGAGTATTCTACTGCTGATTGGATAAGTATACGAAGATATTTTGTACTAAAGTCAAGTATATACGGTAGATAATATCTTAGACAATGTGATCAGTCACCATGTGGTTTACACAGAGTAAGTTGTAAACACATATACATGTTGTATCTTAATGACTGACACACTCAAGCAAGTAGTTTGACAAGACTTATCATAATTGTAATGATCTCCTTTATTTATATAAAAGGGAGATCTTAGACTAGATACAAAAAGGGTGTTGAAAATAAGTGTGAATTTGTGATTAATGTAACTAGTCGAATACAGAGAAAACTAAGTTGATAGAACAAGATAGAAAATTAGTTTTCTTTTTAATAGAGATTCAAGGTTTTGTAACCCTAGTGATAGTGAAGATCACTCGTATTATTCTTGAATAATATTGAATCGTTTGGTGTTAACATTCATTGTTCATTATCAAATTCAACAACCAACAACTGTTCCATTTCCAATAACAAATAAACCTTCTAAGTGTGATTAAGTAGATTCTGCATACTTAATCATATTCACTCAAAGTATCACATACACTCGTACTAAAGGACTAACATCCTCAATAGTGTATCGAAGCATCCTCTCATATTTGGTCATTTAGAGTTTGTTTAGTGTCTTAATGAACGAAAATGAACAACTCATTTTCTTAATAAATGAACATGAACAAGAAAATTCATCCGTTTATGTGTTCGTGTCCATTTATTTGTCTGGTTAAAATTAAATGAACGAACATGAGCAAGGCTCCGTTCATGTTCGTCTGGTTCATTTACAGCCCTTGAAACCGGTATGCACCCGCTGGAAACTGCCGCCATTAACTAACAATAAAATTTTAAAAAATATCCAAAACTGGGCCACCACTTTACAACAAATTTTGTTGGGTTGTAATGTACTTTTAGTAATTGTCTATTTTTTTATAATTAAATTTTTTTCTATTCACTTTAGTTATTATACTTACATGTGTAAGTTATAATAATTATTATTTTCTTAATCTTTTAACGGATGATGGGTATAACTCGTTAAAATCTCTAACATAACATATTTTTACTTAAACATTGAGGTATTTTTTATGACATTTAAATTTTATGAAAAAAAAGGAAAATTCACCGGTTATTGTGCTTTCTTATTCTTACTCCGTTTCTTTAACAAATCGGTTAAAAATGTTAAAACTTGTGATATTTGAGTATGACTTATGACATGTTATATATTTTAAACGGTTATATCGATTACCGGTTGAAAATCCAATTAAAAAATAATAACCATTATGAATCAACAAAATAAGTATATTAACCAAGGTGGATAAAATAATAATCACCTCAAAGAAATTCAAAAAATAAGTTGCTCTTTTGTGACATTAACCCCCTTTTCTTTTTTTTTTTTTTTTTTTTAGAAATCAATTTCTTGCGACTATTGAAATAATCTTGAAATCTTGTAGTTAAAAACTAGGGTAAATTACAAATTTAGTCCCTAAAGTAGCCCAAATGCGCAAGAAAGACACCGAGACAAAAAATATTGCAAAAACGACATTAATGTTTCGATTTTGTGCAAATTAGCCACCGAGATGCACTGTACACTAACTCTCGTTATTCTCTTCGTTAAGTTGCATCGTCCCTTAGGGTAGTATTGTCATTTCACTGTTCCCGCCTAAAGCATAATAACACCCACCGATTATCACAAAACCCAAGAAACCCTATTGTGCAAAGTTCAATTGCAATTTCTTCCCTAAACTTTTCAAATACGCATTGCGATCTAATAAAAAGTAAAGATGATGGCTCTACCATTTGGGAGAAACCGTGCATGATCTTCCCCGATCTGTGATCTTGATGAAGTATACGGTATGTTTTGGTTATTGTTAATTGTATCGATTTTTTTAGTTAAATATAATGTTAACCGCATGCACCATATGAATAGGAATAAGATTTCACATTAAGATGATTGTTTGTGTTTTTAGTGTGTGTGTGTTGATGTTTATTGTTTCTACACAGAATCAAACCAGAACTTGTTCACTCTTAAAATCACCCACAGTGGAAAATTTACCTCACCGCCAGGAAGGGTGTATCTTGATCCAGTTATAGAGTGATGTGATTTAGTTGATTATGACCTATTTACGTTTGATGCATTTGAATCATTATTAGATGACCTAGGTGTCAACAATGGTGAGGTTTTAGAGTCTCATTTTTGGATAACAGGTGAGACATTGGATGATGGGTTGTTACCCTTGAAGGATGATGACGATTGTAACAATTCACATTTTTGGATTACTATTCACTTTCACTATTCACTCCTGAAATTTTTATTCTGCATTCTTATAAGTTAACCTATTTTCTTGATAACACGAGAGTTTGCCACTCATCGGGTCATTTTTGCAAATTTCACAAAACTGTGTCTGAGATTTACGTTTAGGTTTAAACGACATTTAGGCATCCCGATATGTCCATACAACATTACAAACAAGAGAAATATGTGTTTTTCACATCTTATGACATTTTCAAGTGTTTTGGAATTTTACATTTTTCGGTTTTGCGTTTTACGCGATTCAAGCCTACGTTTCTAGGTTTTCACGAATTTAAGCATCCCGATAGAACCTATCACTCATTTAATATGCTAATATAGAGTATATTGATAAGTTTTAACATATTTATAAGTTTCATATTTTTAGGATACCCGGTTTTAAGTTTCGTGACTTAACGGCTTACAGTTAGCGATTAACGGGACCAAAACTCACTCCGTAAAAGCAAGATAACATCAAAACTTCATCTAGTCATCCTAGATAAGACCTTGGACGAAATTTATGGCTAGTCACAAGCCTTATTGGCTTGTGATAAAGCATTGATAACTTACGATCAAAACATGTGTCCAAACTTCTAAGTAAGCTTCCTAAATATCCTAATACTTGCACCTCCTCATTCTAGCCTATATATGCTCATTCATTGGCCATGAAACAACTCATCCTCACTTATTTATTCACCAAAAAACCGGTCATACCTAATTCCATAGCATTTCCATCTTTGATTTTCAAGTTACAAGTTCCATATCATAGTTAAAGCTCTTGTCAAGCTTTACATTGATTCTAGTGTTTGTTTCTTCCTACTTTGGTTGAATCAAAAGCTACAAAAGAAGGGTTTCTAGTAGAAGACTTCAAGTGTTTTCCCAAGTGATCTTAAGTTAGTATCAAAAGGTTGAAGGATTTGGAAGCTAGGGTTCCTAGTTCTTGTTCTAGTTCTTTGATCCTTGATTTCCTTTCTTATTGAAAGCCAAAAGTTGTAAGAAAGCCTAACACACTCTTGCTCAACACCATTTACATGTTTCTTATTCTTAATCTATGCTATATATGTCTAGTTATATTGATCACGTGATATACAAATCCTTAAAAATCAAGTTTAAATTACATGTTATCTTATGTTATCAAATAAGTAAAACAAGTAAACTAGTGACTTATGCTATGCAAAAAAACCAAACTAGAATAGCCATGACCTTGGATAAATTACCTACTGTTAAAAAGGGTTTTACAAGGAAAACGTAGCAATTTGAATCACCCAAAACGAGTACACGAGTCAAAAGTTATGATCAAAAGAAGTTAACGAAACCGAAAGACTGAAAACTGTTAACTTTGCTTACTGCATCAAATCCGAATATTTTTTGAGGCACTTCGGGTCCAATTTAAAAAGTTAAAACTCAAAAGTTGTTCAGAATGATGTTTGACGTCCACAGCGAGGAAATTCGGCCTGAAAACGCCAAACAAATGCATATTTCTGCCATAAATTGTAAAACAGTTTTTGATATCGAAATTTGGTTTTTCACAAAGTTAAGTAATTAGAAACCATGTTATATTTAAAACTAAATACTTACTAGACATAATAAACTTTATAAAATAACAATCTTTATTCAAAATAAACTTTCCTAAGTTTATTCGACCTTCGGAATAGTAACTTTTGTAAAACAACGAGAACTTTTAAAACCATTTAAGTTATTTACACTAGACCAAGGACCATATAACTTTTATTAGACATCTAAACCAACTCAAACCCGCTTACAGAACATTACCAAACTTACTTTGCAAACCATGTCACCACTTAACTTATATGTCACATAATCAAATGAGTAAAACATATGACTTTCCATGTCGAACACTACAAAACTAGGGAGCTTCATGTGAGGGGTTTCATTTGGGTAAACGGATCGACGAGTTGCTGGATTGACGAATTAAAGTGTCCTAGCTCCTCGAACGTTTACCACATGACCTCTGAATTATGATGGCCCGAACGGTAGTACGAGATATCTAAACTAAAAGTGTTTCATAAACCGTTTCTATGAAACGACATACACAAACTACCAAGTACTACATCATGATCAATATAAGGACGTACATAGGCTCGTTTATGTTTTCCTAGACATTATTCCAAATCTAAGACGCAACAATTATTTTAGGTTGCTTAACATCATTTACTCTGAGGTGAGTTTGTGATTTCATTATATCCTTAACATCATTTACTCTGAGGTGAGTTTGCAGCCCCAGTTTTACTTTACTAATTATTGAACTCTTTGGGGGAGATACATGCTCAACTACTTTTAATTTCAAATATGATTATTTGTAAACTGTATGTTTTATCTGAACTAAATGTTTATTTATGCTAGATAACATTATTGTCATACTTAGAGTTTCTATATCATTGACCATTAAGCACTATGCGTAGCGAGTACGAATATTGTGGTTAGATCTATTGGGATTAATGTAACCATTAAGTTGACTCACTTAGAGCAAACAAACATTTGAGAACACTAGGTATAAAGACAGATTACCTACAAGGCTATGATTGCAATGATTATTCTAAATTCTATTGGTACAAGATTTACATTTTGGTTTTCATAAGGATATGCAAAAACAACGATTTTCAACGCTTTGGGTGTATAACAACGTAACCTATATTTGAAGATATTTGTGTTAGCCGGGTAGGTAACCAAACACACTATATTTGAAGACGTTTGTGTTAGCCGGTTAGGTAACCAAACACACTATGTTTAAAAACGTACCAAAATGGGATGATTTCATGGACATGGTCCAAGCTATGTGAGCTAATGGACTTGGTGTAATCTCGGAACTAATAGAATTGGTATAATAAACAAACCAACAGACTTGGTACGATTGTGAACAAACCAGAAACGATAAACTAAGAAGTTTAAGGTTTCGATGTCAAGAACTAAGAGCAACAGAAACACTACCTACATGTGATATTATATTTAGTACAATAGTCATACACTTGGAATCCTAGAAATTTACATTTATCATTTACATATACTTGTTACCAAGATTTATTTACAAGGTTTTCACAATTACTTAAATAAACTCTATGAACTCACCAACCTTTGTGTTGACACTTTTAGCATGTTTATCTCATGTCCATAATAAACGAGGATGGCACGGAGGAGCACAGATACTCTAGAAGGCTATAAATTTTATTATCATTTGAAAACTCATTTAATGTAATTTGAAAAACGTGAAACTACTGGGACCTCATTTTGTAAACTCCGATATTTATATAAATCGAATGATAAATCTGTTAAAAACGACTCCATTAGAGTTCTTTTTCTATTGTTATAACTGTTGTGTCGTCGAGTAACACCCAGTTTGAATTC
Organism: Artemisia tridentata subsp. tridentata; assembly: GCA_021014915.2. Lineage (NCBI taxonomy): Eukaryota > Viridiplantae > Streptophyta > Magnoliopsida > Asterales > Asteraceae > Artemisia > Artemisia tridentata. Next base: position 412,199,490 of record CP139509.1, read on the forward strand.
TGCTACGTATCACGAAATTGGGGGTGTTACAACGATGTTATGAACCTTTTGAATTTGGTTCCTAGATATAGAGAGATAGAGGTTTATATTGAGGCTAAACGCAAAAAGGGCAAAAAATACAAAATTATTGATGAAATGCTGGATAAGCCTACTGAAAATGTTGCTGATTTTCAGAATGCTACTCAAGCTTCTACTAGCAAACCTGCTGGAACCATTGGTACCAGGTTGTTAACTGACATAGAAACTCCTGCTGCTCAACAACCTTTAAGTGTGGTTGCTGGTGGAGAACAAGCTGAGCAACAATCAGCAATTATGGATGAAGACTTGTTCCAGTTCGTCCCTCCTGTAGATGATGTTGTTCTAGAAGACTATACAGACATGGTCGATGAACTTCAAAAGGGGAGTGAGGATGGTGTTTTAGAGCTTAACGATAAATTTGTTGATTTTGAAGAGGTAGTTGATAGGGATGATGTGGGCACTCCCATTGAGCAGGAGAATTAGGAAGAAGAAGAATCGGATATTAGTGATTTTGAAGAGGATGATGTGGGCACCCCCATTGAGCCACAGGTGAACATGACTGAATTTTGTTTTGAAATTGATGACCACATTGACCATGTTACAAACTTAGCTGCTAGCATGGCAGAGGATATGGATTCGAATGTTGCCTATGACTTTGATGAGTTTGATAGTGGAGAAGATACCCGTGCTCCCAGAATTGTGAACATAAGAAAGAAAAGGTTGAAAGAAATTAGGAGGGAGTACCAGGGTAGAGAAAATGTTAAAAAGGGTGATTTTTTTTGTAACGGAAAAATTTTCGACACCGAAGGAAATCAACAAAAGGTAAGAATGTATGCTTTGGAGTGTAGAAGAGATATAAGGATTGATAAGTGTGATCAAGAAAGGGTTAGAGCTTATTGTAATGGGACTGTTGTGGGTTATGGTAAGAGGAAACATGCAGATAGTGATGGCAGAAATGATTCTGCAAGTTGTCAAATAACAGCTTCTTGTTCACAGTCAAAGGGCAAGTTTGCAACATCCAAAACCTATAACAAAAAGGGCAAGCCCATGTGCCCGTGGTCCCTACATGTGTCAAAAGTCGGTGATGAACCTTGTTGGAGTGTCAAAACATTAAAAGATGAACATAAATGCCTCCAAACAAGAAAAATTAAATTGTTGACTACAAGATTCATTTCATCCGAAGTTGCAAAAATTCTTGTTAACAACCGGAAAATCCCAACTGCTGCACTGACAATTGAATTAAATAAAAAAATTCAGATCGACTTCTCTGAGACAAATGTATTCAGAGCAAGAAATCTAGCAATGAAACGGATTTTGGGTGACCATGAAGAACAATATGCCAATCTTAGGGATTACGCTTTGGAATTGACGGAAAAAAAGGGATACAACTGTGAAGATTCAAGTTGAAGCAAACACTGATTCAACCGAGGATTCAAGGGTTTTCAGACGGATCTATGTTTGTATTCGTGCCTTGAAAAAAGGTTACAGAGCAGGAAGAATGGAAATACTAAGTTTAGATGGGGCTTTTATCAAAGTACCATATACTGGTCAAATCTTAACTGCTGTTGGCGTCGGTAGTAATAATGGGTTATATCCAGTTGCTTAAGCGGTAGTTGAAGCTGAGTCTAAGAGTTCATGGTTATGGTTCCTTAGCAATCTAGGAGATGATCTTGATTTGTAACCCAATTCAAACTACACCTTTATCTCAGACAGACAAAAGGTATAAACATGGTTTATCTTATTTCATTTATTTGCAACCCAATTCAATCCTCATTCATATATTATCTTATGTTTAATGTAACAGGGGATATTACCAGCCATTGCAGAACTGTTTCCTGCTGCTGAACACAGATTCTGTGTGCGACACATATATGACAACATGAAACAGTTATTAAAGGGACAGACGATCAAGGATCTTCTTTGGAAGTGTGCTACAGCATTAACAGTGGTTCAGTTTAATAGAGGAATAGATGAGCTCAAATCAGCGGACTCTAAAGCTTATGACTGGTTAAGAAAGATACCACCATCATCATGGTCAAGGTCACATTTTTCAGGTATAATATACACATATTATGACTTTCATCTATAATATTAATAAGCTTAAAACTGATGTTGATATTGATATGTTACATACAGGGAGAGCTAAATGTGACATCCTTCTTAACAACTTATGTGAATCTTTCAATAGCAAGTTGGTGGATGGCAGAGATCAACCAATCATTGGTTGTTTGGAATACATCAGGGAGTATCTTACGAAGAGAAATCTTAGTGTGCAGCAGTTAATAGACAGATGTGAAGGTCCTTTAACCCTAACAGCAACTACAATTTTAAGAAACATAAAGCAAGAAGCAAATGAGTACACTGTTATATGGGGTGGTTGGGACACATACCAGTGTAAAGGACCTTGGAATGAATAATGTGTTGTGAATATAACAACAAGGGTATGCACATGTAGGAGATGAGAGCTAACTGGTATTCTATGTAAACATGTTGTTGCCGCTATCTACAACATGTCATCAAATGGCAAAGAGGTAGGGATACCAGAGGATTAGGTGTCCCAATGTTATTGGTTAAACACATGGAAGGAGATGTATCCGTACAGGATTGAAGAAATTGCTGGTCCCGCCTTTTGGCCCAAATGCAGTATTCCTAGCAACCTAAAGCCACCTAACCACCATGTTCCAATTGGTAAACCAAGGAAGAAGAGAAGAGTTTCAAAAGATGAGATTGCTGAAGAAGCTTTGAAAAAGTCATTTGTGAAAAATGGGAAGCTGTCAAAGAGGGGCACTACAATCAAATGTGGTGCATGTGGTGGGAAGGGCCACAATAAGAGAGCTTGTACAGGTCCAAGAGACAACCAAAAGAAGGGTAGTGGAACAAGAAAGGAAGGAGTACCAGATGAGGTACTAGGAAGAACTACTTAGCCAATGGGATCTTTTACAACAGAGGTGACAGCAGGGCCAAGTCAGCCATTTGGAACACAAGTGTTGGGAATTAAATATTCAAGATGTCTAATATCGGGTTCTAATCCAAGAAATACTCTAAGTGTAATTCTGCTGCTAGTACAAATGGTTTCTGCTGTTAATGTTGATTCTGCTGATAGAACATTTCACTCTGCTGATAGTGATAAATGACTCTGCTGATAGGCTTAGCATTCTACTGATTGATTCTGCTGATAATGATACTTGTTCCTGCTGATAGCGATAACTCGTTGCTGCTGATAGTGAACATTCTGCTGATGAGAGGATAAGATCGAAAAGATATTTATTGTATTTTGGTCAACAATATACGGTAGATAATATCTTACCCCATGTGCTTAGTTAACAAGTTGTATACATAGATACATGTTGTATCTGATGTACTGACACTCTAAAGGATAAGTTAACAAAGTAAGTCGGCCAAGACTTTAAGCAATATGTAAAGATCTTTTGACTATAAAAGAGATCTTAGTTGTGATATTAGTGTAGTTAGAACATAGTGTTAAGAGTTAGTTCATGCATATGTGTTATTGCAAGAACATATAACTGTTAGATAAGAACAAACACAAAAACATCACAAGTTAGAAAAACTTAAGATTCAAGGTTGTAACCCTAGTGATATTTCAAGATCACTTGTATTATTATCTTTAATAATATTGAATCGTTTGGTGATAATCTTTATGTGTTCATTGCTAACTAACAAACATAATAATTCCATTTCCATAACATACACAACCTTCTAAGTTTGGTTGAGTGAATTCCGCGCACTTAATCATTTTAACACAACATATCATACACACAAAGTTAGAGGGTTTAACCACCTTAATCGTGTGTCCAGGATCCTAGCAAGTGGTATCAGAGCTCAGGCTGATATTGTTGTTTTTAGAAGAAACAAGAAATGGATGTACAAGATGTTCAAACAAATGTTGCTGCAAAGTTGCCCATGATCAAACCCAATGAGTTTGAGTTATGGAGGATGAGAGTTGAGCAATATTTTATGGTTCAAGATTATGCTCTTTGGGACATAATTCAGTATGGTGATTCTTTCACTTTAGGCTATTCAGATGTTCTTGTTGAAGGGAAAACAGTTAGAAAAAGAAATACTGGACCAGTTTCCAATGATGAAAAGATACATAATAAAAATGATCAGAAAGCAAGAAACTTGTTGCTTATGACCATTCCTGGTGAGCAGATGCTATCTTTTAGCAAATATCTTGATGCAAAAACTCTTTTTGAAGAGATTTGTGCATGGTTTGGTGGTAATGAAACTACCAAAAAGACACAGAAGACTTTACTAAAGCACCAATTTGAAAACATTGCTGCTTTTAGTAATGAGTCTCTTGATAAACTATTTTCAAGACTACACAAGCTTGTCAGTCAGTTAGCTGTGTTGGGTGTTGAGACTGAGAAGGAAGATCTCAACATGAAGTTCTTGAAAAGTCTACCTGTTGATTTCCATTCTCATGTTATTGTCTGGATGAACAAACCAGAAATTGAAACAATGAAGCTTAATGATTTGTTCAACAACTTTAAAATTGTTGAACAAAGTCTAAAGAGAGGTGGAAACTATGGTACTAGTTCTAGGAATGCTGCACTCTTATCAGTTCCTAGTGTTAGTCATACAGAAGAGGTAGATGAAGTTGAAAGTGTTTCTAATGTTACTTATGGTGGTCCTTCTACTAGTTTACAAAAGGATATTGCTGGACTTGGAGATCCAACATTTTATGCCTTTATAACCAGTCAAGCTAGTGGTTCTCCTCTAAATCATGAAGACCTTGAGCAGGTAGATGGTGATGATTTGGAAGAGATGGATATTAAGTGGCAAGTTGCTTTACTTAGCATGAGGGCTAAGAAGTTTTGGCAAAAAACTGGAAAGCAAATTACCATAAATGGTAATGATACTGCTGGGTTCGATAAGAAGAAAGTGAAATGTTTTAACTGTCATAAGTTGGGACATTTTGCTAAAGAATGTAGAAGCCCAAGGAAGCAGGATAATAGGAACACTTGGTATAAACAAGAAAGGAATAAGGAAGTACTGGTGGAAGAGCCAAAGGCTATGCTGGCTATTGATGGTATTGGATATGATTGGAGCTCTATGGCTACTGAAGAGGATGCACCACCAAATGCTGCTTTTATGGCCACTGAATTTGCTCTAATGGCTTCTTCTGATTCAGAGGTAGATACCATTCCTACTTGTACTAATTCATGTCCTAATCTTAGCAATTATGAAGACATTAAAAAGAGATTTGATGCTTTTAGAGAAGAGTTAATTGATGCCCTTCATAATTTAGCTAATCATAAGAGGTGTGTAGGAGTTTTAGAAAAACAGATTCAACATTTTAAAAAGAATGAATCTACGTTTACTGATGACTTAAATGCTTTAAAAAGAGGAATAGCATTTAGAGATGAATTACTTAATGATCAAAGTAGACAGTTATCTGAAGTCAAAACTAAAAAAGAAAATGTTAAAGTTACTATAGATACTTTAGCACATGTCTCAGAAGGAATGAATAAGATTTGGGAAGCTCAAGTAATTGATAAAGCTAATTCAGGTGTAGGTTACAAAACTGTCCCTCCACCATATAGAGGTGTTCCTTCACCTCCAGGTGTTGACCTAGCACATACAGGTTTAGCTGAGTTTCAAGAACCAATCATGGAATATGGTTCTAAGGCTAGTAAGAGTCTTAAGGTAGCAAAGATAAGTAAAAGTTTAGATAAAACTTTACTTTATCAGGACAAGGTGTCCTTTGCTAAGAAAGGAGAAACTATAGTTGTTGAAGACTGTACAACTGATAGTGATGATGATGAAGAAGATCAGGTTATGTCTAAACCTGTTTTGGTTAAGAAAGTAGGAACAAGTGTTCCTAAGGTAGTCAAACACAATACTGATAGGCCTAAATCAAACATTAAGCATGTTAGGCAACCAGTTAGATATTGTGAGCAATATAGAACCACCAACAAGCCCAGAGGTAACCAAATGAATTGGAACAACCTCAAGTCTAACCAATTAGGTGATGACTTTGCTTTTTATAATAAAGCTTGTTATACATGTGGTAGTTTTGATCGTCTTGCAGCTTTCTGCAACCAATGGGTAACTGGGTATGAAAACCATAGAGTGAACCTCAAAAGGCAAACACCTAAATCTCACTTTCACTCTAGTTCTAAGAAATCAAACCCCAGAGTAGTCAAAAACAAGTCTATCTCAAAATCTGATCCTGCTGATAGACCAAATGATCCTGCTGCTAGAAAATTTGTTCCTACTGCTCGACCATTTATGACTATTAACCCAAAATCAACAGCTAAGGGTGCAAAAACATTTTTCAAACATGCACCAACAACTGTTCTAAGGCCCATTCAAACAAAAGCAGTGGTCCAAAAACAAGTTTGGAAACCAAAGGGTAGAACTACAAAGTTAGCAAATTCTGCTGCTAAGTGTGTGGTTCACTCTGCTGCTAAGGGAAATAGGGCAAATGCTGTTAAGGCCTCAGCATGTTGAATTCTTAAATCCAATGTTGCATCAACTATCCTCAAAAGATTCAATTACATTGTTGCAAGAGGTAGATCCAAGTCAGTAATGGCTTGGATCCCCAAAAGAAACTAACACTCTTATTTGTGTGCAGGAACATTCAAATGATCAGGAAGAGGATCAAGGATACTCAGATAGTGGATGTTCAAGGCACATGAAAGGCAACATGTCTTATCTCTCAGATTTTGAAGCTTTCAATGGAGGATATGTTACCTTTGGAGGGGGTGTTCGTGGCAAAATTTCTGGTAAAGGTACAATCAAAACCGGAAATTTAGATTTTGAAGATGTGTACTATGTAAAAGAGCTAAATTATAATCTTTTTAGTGTCTCACAAATGTGTGACAAAAAGAATAATGTTCTTTTCTGTGAGACTGAATGTCTTGTACTTTCTCCTGATTTTAAGATGCCTGATGAAAGTCAAGTACTTCTTAGAATTCCTAGAAAGGGCAACATGTACAGTGTAGACATGAAGAACATTATTCCTAAAAAGAATTTAACTTGTCTTGTTGCAAAGGCCACATTGGATGAATCAATGAAATGGCATAGAAGGCTTGGTCATATTAACTTCAAAACCATAAATAAAATTGTTAAGAATGGTTTGGTAAGAGGTTTACCTCACAAAAGATTTGAAAATGATCAAACATGCATTGCTTGTCTAAAAGGCAAACAACACAAAGCCACTTGTAACCCCAAGATTTTTAACTCTATCAATCAGTCTTTGTTTATGCTACATATGGACTTATTTGGACCTGTTTCAGTAATGATGTTGATCCCAGTTGAGCTTCATGATCTTATTAATTACTTTAGATATAAACCTAAAGTAATCGGTATAGAAACTGATCTTGAGTTGTATATCAAATATTATGCGGAACTTAATATTTGATCTTAAGAAGAATTAAGCACAAACGAATTATCAAACAACACTTCAATATATTAATACGATTGCTCGATAGTAATAGGGTTACAAGAAACCTTGAAGTGTAAAACAATAATGATACGTATATCTAACCTAACCCTAGATCCTCCTTTTATAGCGTAAGGAGTCCTAGTCGGTTTACAAGACTTTCTATACAAGAAAAATATTCTTACTTATCTTTTCCAAACTTATCTTAACAAACTATACATATCCAATAAGCAACAGAGTAACTAGTCTAGCAGCAGAGTCTTCGTGGGCTAGCAGCAGAGTTACACTTTGCTTATTATTCCAATCCAGCAGAGTTACAAAACAGTAGAGTTATAGTCTAATCAGCAGAGTTACTTAACTGATCAGCAGAGTACCACTTAGTGTATTTCCCTACCAGCAGCATCTTTAGACCCAACAATCCTCCCCTAAACTTGATATTTTTCTCCAAAAATCATCAAGTTTCCTTTAAAACCAGCTGATCACCAAGAGGATGTTTCCAAACACTTTCTACTCAAAATCTGTTCAGTATCTACTTATCAATTTGACCTTCTCCTCCAGTCTTTGATTTCTTCACTTTATCAGACTCTATAACTTCTAGTTCTCTCTTCTTACCTCTTCTGAAACCTTGTCTTGGAGAGTTCAACATAGCATAGGTTTCATAAAATTCTTTTGTAATTATATCATCTGACTTTACTCTGAAATCCTTCATACTGTAATTTCTTTCATTCTTCAAATAATACTTCATATCATCAATTAATTCCTTCTTTGTAGGTAACTTGGTTTTATACCCATACTTCTGTCCTTCTTTGATTCTCAGAATCAGCTCTTCCCAAGTAGCTACTCTATTCTTTTTTAGTATAAATTCCACCAGCTCCTCTGTCTTTTCATTTTCATCCAACTGCTCATCTTTCATTATCAGTGAAGCTTGACCTCTAACAATTAATGAAGAATCCAAGAAATATTGTAACTGTGCATTAAACTCTTCCTGATTCACATCGTTAGTTTTAGATCTTTCCATAAATTCAAAGATAGTCCTTTCTTCATTTTCTGCCACCTTCCTTGCATACTCCTCATCAAGAGCAATCTGATCTTCTTTTGCTTGTTCATCAGCCAATCTTTGAGCAGCTTCTTTATCATGCCTATCTTGATCTTCTTTTAACCAAAACTCAAATGGAAGATGTGTGGGATAAGATGCAGGCTCTTCAACTTCTTCATCTTTTCCTTTATCTATTAATGAAATGGATGACAGTATAGGTGTAGGTGTGAAAGTGGGTTCTCTGATGATTATTCCTTTGGCTTTGGTCACAACAGTTTGTTCTATTTGTTTTGATGGTGCAGATGTCTGAGTTCCAAGATTAAGCAACAATTGAGCTAAGGGCATTGTCTCTTTATCAAGTTCAGCAATTTTCTCTTCATCTGGTTCACCAGCAGAGTGATTTAACCCATCAGCAGAGTTTTTTCTCTCATCAGCAGAGTGTTCTGCATCAACAGCAGAGTCAATCTGCGCACTCTGATCACCAACATCAGCAACATTTTCATCTGTTTCCATTACATCCTCCCCTGAATCCTTGAGTTCCTCCCCTGAACCTGCTATATCCTCCTGATCATTCCTCCCCTGTTTAGAAGCATCCTCTTCCAAACATGGTTTGGAAACTTTCAACTGTGAAGATCTTGATCTCAGCATCCCCTCAAGATGTGTAACCCTAAGCTTAAGTCTTCTGATTTCAGCACCCTGAGAAGCTTTGACTGTCTTTAGCTCCTTTCTAAGACCAAGAACCTCCTTTGACAATTTTGTACATGTATTCGTCAATTCCTATAATTGTTTCATGATATCCTCACAACTTCGGTCTGTGTGACCTGACCCGAGAGGTTGATCACTGGAATTGGCATTGTGTACAGGTGTTTTAACCGTCAAATCCTCTGTTTCATGTTCAATACTAGCCTCAACACTTCGACCTGTGTTACCTGGTCCGAGAGGTGTATCATAGGCATTGACATTTTGTACTGTATCATCCATCAATTCAGTAGTAGTTTCAGGTCTGTCCTCATCACTTCGGGATGTGTTAACTTCCCTGAGAGGTGAATCTTGGGACAAAAACTCAGTCTCAACCCTAGGTTGAACATCTGAGTCCCCCATATTAGCCATTTGGCTGGGGTTACCATCAGTCGTATTAGGTTCTTGAGAACCTTCTACAATAGATGTTGCCATGGTCGAGGTCTTAAGTATGTTAGCACTGTCCTGTTCAACTACTAAGTTGGAAACAGTAGTGCCAGCCTCTTCCATCATGGTACCTACATCACCTGTACCAGCCTCATCTGCATCCATACTAACATTGGTCTGAGGTGTCACAATGTACTCTTGTTGTGAAGTCCTAGGTGAGTGGGTATTTTGGGGTTCATTGAAAGATGATTCATTCAAACTAGTAGATGAGGATGTGTGATGGGAAGCTGTGGGAGTTCCAGCCTCTTCATCCTCATTAACTGCAGCCACAATATTCAAAATGTGTTGAGTCAGGGGAGTGATAGCACCAGAAAAACCTTTTCCATTCTTCTTCAGAAAAGCAAACATCTTGATTGCCATTCTGCTACTTGGCTCAATATTGGTATGTTCCAAAGGTTCTTTGAGTTGATGGTTTATGATGAGCTGTAAAAACCTTGGATACAAATAAAATTGATTTTTAACATACTTCTTCATACCCTCAAAAATCATGGATGAAAAATTAAATGGTTGTCCTGTGGCCAAACAAACTAAGGCCATGGCTTGAGGAGCACTAAATTCATTCCATCCACCTACTTTGGGAAACAAGCAATGTTGAAGAGTATGCAACAGAAACTTCCAATGTGGGCAAAGAAGACCTTTATAAAAAGTTCTAGTAGCCTCAGGTCTCTCATACCCAATTTTCTCAAGCTCGGTTAAAATAACCTCAGTGGTAAGATTAGGAGGTGTTGGAACACCTGATAAACGAAGACTTCTCTTAATAGACGTTTCACTAACTACAATACTCTCTCCATCCACACTACCTATTAACCTTTCCTCTCCGTCTAGTTTATCAAGCTTAACAGTTGACCAAAACTGGTGCATATGAGATTTAACTATGGGAGGATCAACTGTTAAAGCATACCTTAAGCGAGATGCACTAAGAAAATCCATAACTTCATGAAATCCTTCAGCAGCTGAAACCTTGCTAAGAAAAGCAATCTGATTGTGCTCATCAGGAAACTTTCTTCGAGCCATTATGATTTGGGGGTTTTGGATGTAATGAGATGAATTAGTGTTCTTGGGTGAGAATTGAATGTAATTTGGAGCAGTGAAAATGTGATGAGATCGAATTGGTGTTTAAGACCGTTTTGATCTAATTAGGGTTTAAGACGCGCCAAAATTTTCAATTTAACCCCTTTACTTTCAAACTCAGCAGCAGAGTTATGAAAGGTTTGACTAAAAGTCAACTTTCCCAAAATCTCCAAATTTAATCCCTTAAATACGATACCAACTCCTCATTAAAGTCTATAAATCCCTCAATCTCTAAGTAAATCCCCAATTTCACAAACCCTAACCATGAGTACATCAAAAACTCCAATAATCGAAATTTCCTCTGATTTCGATACTTCACAAGGATGGGAAAATTATTTTCCCCCAAGTTCATCTTCTGCACAACAAAAAGGCAAAGCGATTGTTGAAGACGAAGTGTCTGACCCGCTTCCATCTACTCCATCTTCCTTCGAAGACTCCAGTGGTGATGAAGAAACAGCAGCATGGCCAAAATCCATGACATATTATCAAGGATCTTGGGAAATTGATCCTCCTAATCATCCTTTGACTGTCGAGCTTCAGAGACAAATGGAGAAAGCTGCTGCCGCCTTTACGAAGAGTGTCAATCCGTCTCATCCAAAGCCAAGTACAGTGGAGCAGGAAGTCCCTGTTCCAAAGAAAAAGCAGGAGAAGAAACAAGCTCCATCCTCAAGCCAACAGCAGAGTCCACCACCAAGACCAGTGATACTTGCACTTCCTTGCAAGCAAGTGTCTGAACATATGGGAACCAGAGGACCTCGCAGCAAGGTCATGCCTGACTTTGTTGGGAAGGGAAAGGGAAAAGCTTGATTTGGGATAGGTGTGTTTAGGTTGTGAAATCTTGGGCCTTGTTTTCTTTTGAACTTCTTTTGAACAATGGATGTAAGGAAACTTTATTTTTTACTTTGCTTTTGTGATCAATGAACTTTAACTTTCCTTGCTTTACTTGATTGTGTATTCATGTATATCTGCAAAAGGTTAGTAGAAAACCACAAACACACGCAAGAATATCCCACAATAGCAGCAAAGTAGCATAGCAGCAAACAACAAACAATTTAAAAGACAACAAATTGTGACTAAACACCAGACTTTGACTAAACAACAGCACAAATCCTTACACAATTTTACAAAAACATACAGAGATAAGATGTTTAAAGGTTAAAGATTTATCATGCCAATACTAGCAACTAAAAATTGAAATCTACTTATATCAAAACTTTTGGTAAGTAGATCAACAACATTATTGTCAGTATGTATTTTAACCACTTGAATTAACTTTTTCTCATAACAATCTCTAATAAAATGATGTCCTATCTCTATGTGTTTTGTTTTAGAATGAAAAACAGGATTCTTGATAATACACATTGTGCTGTTGTTGTCAATATAAATTTTGGTGTTCATGAAATTGTACCCATAATCCAACAGTTGGTTCTGAATCCAGAGCACTTGTCCACAGCAGCTAGAAGCAGCAACATATTCTGCTTCAGTTGTTGAGTTAGCCACCACTGTTTGTTTCTTGCATTGCCATGAGATTAACCTATGACCAAGGTATTGACAACCTCCAGTGGTTGACTTTCTATCCAAACTAGCTCCAGCATAGTCACTATCTGAGTATGCTATCAAGTCAAAGGGTGAATTATTAGGATACCAAAGGCCCAATTTAGGTTGACCCTTTATGTACCTAAAAATTATTTTGACCACTTCCAAGTGTGAAACTTTTGGGGACACTTGAAATCTAGCACAAGCACACACAGAAAACATGATATCTAGCCTAGAAGCAGTCAGATACATCAATGAACCAATCATTGATCTATAAAGATGTACATCAACCTCTACCCCATCTTCATCCTTGAGCAAAGGTTTATTTTTATCCATTGGTGTCTTAGCTGCTTTCACATCATTGAAACCAAATTTCTTCAACATATCAGCCACATACTTGTCTTGGCTAATAAAAATCCCATCTGATTTCTGCTTGACTTGAAGTCCCAAAAAGAAAGTGAGTTCTCCCATAGAACTCATCTCAAACCTGTTGTGCATCAGCTTTTCAAATCCTTCACATAACACCTTATTTGTAGACCCAAAAATGATATCATCTACATAAACCTGAACAAGTAGGATATCCTTTTTGTCTTTCTTAATGAACAATGTTTTATCAATGGTTCCTCTGCAAAAACCATTGTTCAACAAATACTTGGATAAGGTGTCATACCAAGCTCTAGGAGCTTGATGTAGTCCATACAGTGCTTTCTTCACCTTGTAAACCCTATCAGGATACTTAGGATCTTCAAAACCAGGTGGTTACATCACATATACCTCTTCAGGAATCTTTCCATACAAGAAAGCACTTTTCACATCCATTTGATACACAGGAAAATTCTTGTATGAGGCATATGCCAAGAATAATCTGATAGCCTCAATTCTTGCAACTGGGGAAAATACCTCATCATAATCTATTCCTTCTTCCTGAGTGTATCCCTGAGCCACCAATCTAGCCTTGTTTCTTATAACAGTACCTCTTTCATCTCTTTTGCATCTGAACACCCATTTAGTACCAATTGCTCTTTTTCCATTAGGCAAATCCACCAATGTCCAGACTTCTTGAAGCTTGAACTGCAGCAACTCCTCTTGCATAGCTTCAACCCAACTTTCATCTTTCATAGCCTTGTGAATGGTTTTGGGTTCTTCTTGAGATAAGAAACAGGCAAACATTCAATTTTGTAAATCCTTGTGGCTATTTCTCTTTTTAAGAGTTTGAGCAAACAATCCCTGATCAAGCAAATCACTCAAACCTTTTGATTTACTTCTGGTCTGAACAGCAGAGTGAACATCACCTATAATCTGCTCCTTTGGATGAATCTTGTGGATTCTGGTTGTTGGAGTGGGATTAACAGGTATATCAGTCTCCAAATTTGATAAATCAGCTTCAGTACCAAAAACATCAACAACTTCATCATCAGTGTCCACATACACTTCTTCTAATTCGGGCATCTCTTTAGAAGAATCATCATAAGAATCACCATCTTTATCGACAGTAGAGTCCTTGGGCACAGCAGCAGAGTTACCAAGCTTAACAGTAGAGTGTTTTGGCCTAACAGCAGAGTGTTTTGGCCTATCAGCAGAGTGTTTTGGCCTGGCAGCAGAGTTGAGAGAACTGTTGCTATGTTTATTCCCTTGTTGCCCATCAATTTCTGACTCTTCATTCCTTTCCTTATCATTAGGAGAAGGTTCATCACCACCTTCTGCATTAGCTTTGGTACTTCCTTATGAACAGCATCATCATCTGAACTCTTTCCCTCTTTATCTGTTGGAGAGAAGTACTGATCAAACTTCCACTTTTCAATCAAAACAAACTCCTCTGCAGATCCATCCTTCTTTGCTTGTGTACCTGCATTGGGGTTAGTTTGTGTACCTGCAGACATGTTAGTAGTACCTGCAATGACTGGTTGATAATTCATACTTTTGGTTAAAGAATCAATATCAAACATCCATTCAGGACCTTTTCCATCAACATTAGGTGTGGTTTCTCTAATTTTAACATGTAAATTTTCCACCACATGCCCAGTCCTTTGATTGAAGACCCTAAAAGCCTTACTTTCAGTGGAGTATCCAACAAAGTAACCTATGTCTGCTTTCTCACTATACTTGCCTAAGTGGTCAATGGTGTTTAAGATAGTGACAGGACACCCAAATGGTCTAAAGAAATATATCAGTGGTTTCCTACCATGTAATAACTCATAAGGGGTCTTGTTGTGAGGCTTAACTATCTTACTTCTATTTTGCACATAGCAAGCAGTGTTGACTGCTTCAGCCCAAAATGTTAGGAATATAAATATTCATATGAAGGTTCGGTCACCCCGAGCATCTAATTAGCATTTATATAGCTCGTAGGCTTATATATATAAGCTTAGTATTATTAGTATTATTAGTTTTATTAGAATAGTCGTATCTATATTTGTGGAGTGGGTCGGGGCTTTCCCCACTGTTAGCTCACTCCACAGCCCACTAGGGGCACCAATATGTAGTAGTATAAATACCCCTTCCCACACTTGGGAAGGGTTGGAACTCTTGTAACCAAACACACACTTAATCTAATCTTATCCAGGTTTCTCTCAAGAGTCTCCCTCTCTCTCTCTAACTTCTCTCTAAACTCAACCATGGATCTAATCTTCCATGAGCCAAGACCACCCGAATCAACCACACAATCAAGATGGTTATTTCCTACAATTGGTATCAAGAGCCATGGTTACATCTTGGTCAGATCTGTGGTCAATGGCTGTATATTCGGTTGGTTTCATCTAACTCAGATCGGTGGGTTACATATACATATTATATATGTTACTTTGGTCAATGGCTGTATATTCGGTTTCTATAATTCTTTTTGTGGTCAATGACTTGACTTTATGAGCTATAATTCTTGGATCTAGCCCAGTTATTGAGTACATTTTTATTGTCCATTCTTTTGTGAACATTAATTCTTTTGTTACTCTTGTTCGAACGTATTGCTGGTCTAAGATTTTAGGAAAGTCGTGGCTTTGGTTTGTGAAAGGCTTATTGTTAATGATTGTAATGGATCTTGCCGTAAACATTTTTTTTTCCTTTTCTCGTTTCATACGTTTGAAAAAGCAACACCACAAGATTGATTTTTGCAGTTCTCTTTGTGGCTCGGTTAAGATTAAAAGTGTGTTTTTTTTTTGTGGATTGTTCTTGGCTACTGCTAGTGTTAAAGGGTGATTCTTGAATGCGGTTTGTTATGAAAGAGAAAAACCCAGATCCGTTTTTTAAGGAAAGTACGAAAGTGACAGCGTTGACCGGTCAAAGTTGCAATTTGACTCAGACGCGGTTTGTCTATTGGCTCACAGACTCGGTTTGTCTGTTTAACCCTGGACTCGGTTTGTCCATACAGTCACGAACTCGGTTTGTCCACACTATCATGAACTCGGTTTGTCCATTTACTCATGAACTCGGTTTGTCATGGACTCGGTTTGTGTACATAAGGTGTACGCGGTTTGTGTACAATCACGAACTCGGTTTGTGTTTTGCACAGATGCGGTTTGTCTACCATTTCATCGACTCGGTTTGTTTGTCACTTGGTCAAACGGTCAAACGATAACAACAAACAACAAAGACACAATCCTAAACCCAGTCAACAACAGGTTGCTAAAGCACCTTTTCTAAACAACAAACAACTGGGTGATATTCTATTCCCACAATAATCAACAGGTCAAATGTGGTCAACGAGATATCAAAACGGGAAGAAGCAATCACAGAGAAAGAATCATTTCGCAACACTTTCCTCAATCAATCCAAGAATCCTAATACTGCTTACAACAACAGCTCATTCGGATCAACAACTAATAACAAGACACGAAATCAAATCCATAACCAATACTAGTCTCATCGTCCTCAAAACCACAACCGTACCTAATCTATTCCCATCTCTACACAAGACTCAAAACATAAACGTAAACAATTAAATCAAGATCTCAGTCGTTCCTTTCATTCGTGTGGTACATCAAAAACCATAGATCGTTAAAGACCTCATCACAAATGAATGAATCATCTTCATAGATCCATTTTGAAGCTAGCTTCGTTTTAATATCCGAATGATATAAAGAAAGATCTATAACAATAATGTTATACACCTTCTATTTATTCGTTTGCAAAAACAAAAAAAATCGAATCAAATACAACACATGATAATAACCTACCCGAGACCTTCTATAAAGATTTTGAAGCCGATTTAATTGTAAACCAAAAGGGGGTCTTTGTTGGTTGTGTTTGTGTTTGATCCGGATTGAGGATGATATGGTGATGAGTTCGATTATTAGATCTATTTGGCATGAGATGGTGTAGGATGGGGGCTGTTAGTTTAAGATAGATGTGTTTAGGGTAAATGGGGGTTTAGGGTTATAAGCATTATATACCCGTGTGATTAGGGTTTGGATATTGGATTAGTGTTTTTGGGCTTTTGATATTACTAGATCCAAATAAAATGCTTTAACCAGTTTTAAATTGGAGTTAGTGATTTTTGGGCGGTTAATGGACTGGTTTCGTAGTATGGATGATGGGCTGAGTTTAGTTGGTTGGACTGTGCTCAAAATGATTACTGAATCCGAAAATAATTGGAAATGTATTGGGCTGAAATCTAACACCAAATGTATTTTAATACATTGAGTGCACTATGGTATTTTATTTGGCAAAAAGAGTGGAGTTGGCTTACGTTGGCTTGGGTTAACTTTGAGCTTGAACAAGATGGACTAAAGGAATGATATTTCGGTCAGTATTCTCACGAGGATACACTTATCACGGCTGGCTATTTGGGTTTATGAATGTCAACGTGATTACCGAGCTGTGGATTTTGCCGCGTTGTCCTATTGGTGCCCGCTATTTAAGTGAGTCTGCAATTTGATATTTATGATTTGAGTTACAGTTGACAAATTGCAATGTGATTAATTGTGATTTGTCAAGTTGTGTGTTTGACTTATTGCGACTTGACGGATTGCTATTTGACCAGTTACGATATGACGTTGCGAGTTAACACTTGCGATTTGACTAATTGTGATTTGGTTGATTGCAATCTGAATTGTTGCAAATTGACAATTTGTGACTTGGCCTGTTGCAATTTGATCAAGTTGTGATTTGACTTCTGTGACTTGAATTTCGAAGATTGGTATTGCACCTCACTCTTGGGTATTCTGGTTGATTTCACGGTTTCTCTTGTAGATTTTAGAAAATCCCGCGAAAGATTCAATTTCTCGGTTTAAATCTCAAGAGCTGTAAAATCACGTGAAATTAATATTGGACAAGTAGGCTAGACTTGGATGTAGACATAATGAAACTTACGGGGTTTGACTGCTTTTTCGGGATAAGTTTGTGCTTCAAGATCAGCAGGAATTGGGAAATTATGGTAACTTGGTTGGTTTGTTAATTCACGGGTTGGTATACTTAGTGTCACAAACATCTCGGGGTGGATGGATGCACGATGTTTGATGACCCTTGCTCGGGCGTATTTAAGGTGATTAGACCTGGATGTTCAAGAAGTGGATATATACAATAAAGGATGGAAGGTTGGGTATATATCACTACCTATATTTAAAGGAGTTACGTTGTTGTGCTCAATATAGGTTCTAAATCACAATTTGCAATTTAAGGTGATTAGACTTGGATGTTCACGAAGTGGATATATACAATTAAGGATGGAAGGTTGGGTATATATCACTACCTATATTTAAAGGAGTTACGTTGTTGTACTCAATATAGGTTCTAAATCATAATTTAGTGCAAGCTTAAGTCGCGGACTTGTTCTTTATCAAGCTTCATCAAGTGATTGTTGTTTCTCAAGCTTCTAATGGGATTGTTGTTCAAGATCTTCTCAAGAGGTAGTCAGGCTTAAAGACAAGAGGTGATTTGTTTGGAGACATGTTTTAACCTCTTACTCACTTTAAAGTCATATGCATTTCATCAAGCGGTTTTGGCATATTATGAGCTTCAATGAATTGTTAATCTACTAAACCATTGATGATGAGGAAAGCCAGGGGTTACTACAAGAGAGTCTTAATCACCATCTTCGTTGTAGTAGTTTCATTTGTCTCTTTTCATGTTTTGTGCCTGACAAATTCACAAACATCACGGACTCTCAGCTTTGGCAAAAAGGTCATTTCATGTCCTTTTTGAGGGGGAGAATTATCGCAAGTTTCCTAGAAGTTCCGTCTCCAGCGATGTGAATATTAGCGGTTCCCGTTACAGCGGGTCAGATCGTATCGGTTAAGTCTCCAGCGGTTTGAATCTTAGCAGTTTCGGTTACAGCAGGTCAGATCGTAGCGATTCAGGATTCAGTGGTTCAGTCTACAGCAGTTTGAAGCTTACTGTTGTGCAGTTAGTTCTTGAATTTACTTCTCAGATAAATCTCAAGAACTGTAAAATCCTGTACACAGTACGACAACTATTCCACATCCAAGTAGTTGGGTCAGACAGCTTTGTTTGATAGGACTGACTATGAATCATGGGCACTTCTAAGAATTAGCGCATGTTTCTTCTCTTTTTGGCTAGTCAACAGCACAAGATGATCACGAAGTTAATCTGATATTCTTTATTTTGTGATTGAAGTTGAATTTCACGAAGGCGTCTACTTATTTTATCTTGAAGTCGGGGTTGGTTGGATGCATGACCTTCAATGATAACTTGCTCGTGCTTGAAATTTAAGTTGAAGACTTGGGTTATCTAGTTACCAGTTGTCGGGGTAACTATCACTTAAGAGTTATTGGAGTACTCAGTGTCACACGTCAATGACGTTGTCGATAATCGCAAGAGGTGTTAATATCTCATACTTTGGTTGGGTATTGAGCACTCAGAGATTTGCTTGGAGCATTAATTCTCTACACCGTTCTTCCAACACTAGTGCAAGCTTAAGTAACAAATTTGGGGACTTCCACTTCAGTTTTTCAGTATTGGTATATCGGGTTTTCTTCATCGAGTGGTCACTAATCTATGTACAAGGTTGGTTAGTTGGCCAAAGGTTTAAAAGTTGTGATGTGATCTGTAATCTTCACAAGATATTCTTAACCTAAACTGATGTTCACCAAAACCAAATCAGTTATGCCACATTCAATCTGTTACTGTCTCACGGTTTCTTCTTGGTTTTATAAATTCCCGAGAAAGAACTTATTTCTCGGTTTAAATCATAGATTTGTAAAATCCCGTGATGATGGTCTATGCGCTCTTAACCATGATCGGGTTAAAACCATTATCAAAGTTCAGTTAAAGCATCATGAAGGGCTAGATTTGGGCATTAACCACAAGACGTGACTACGGCGTTGATTCATTATTATTTATTTGAGGCTGAAGTGAAATTTCATGGGTGCGTGTACTTAGCATCTGAAGATATCGGGGAGGTTGGATGAAGATTCTTTGAGATCCTTGTTCGAGCTTTCAATACAATGACAAGGACTGGGATATCTAGCTATTTTTTCTTTCTCCCTATTACAAAATAACTATCACTTTAAGGAGTCACGTTGTAGTGCTCAGTGTCACACGCAGTTGTGGATATCCAAGAGGTGATGTACGTCTTATACTTGATGGTTGGTTGGTTGAAGAGTATAGAGTACTTAGGGATTCGATGTTGCACGAAGTCTCTACACCGCTCTTTGTCACGCATTAGTACAAGTTTAAGTCACAAGTTCGGGTTATATTACTTCAGTATCAAGTTCATCATATTGGGTTTTCTCCATCAATGGTCACGACATCAAGCCGACAGAATGATAATGGGGTTGGTAACGAGTTAGATGAGAGAAGAAGTAAAGAGAGAGATAATGACGTCTGTACAAGTCAGTGCAGGCCTCGCTCTTCATCACAATGACGTCTGTACAAGTCAGTGCAGGCCTCGCTCTTCATCATAATGATGTCTGTACACTTCAGTGCAGGCCTCGTTCTTCAGAATTATGACGTCTGTACACTTCAGTGCAGGCCTCGTTCTTCATCTAATGACGTCTGAATACCTCAGTTCAGGCCTCGTTCTTCAAAGAAAAGAAAAGTGTACGCTTGAGTGCACTTTATCTTCAAAAGAAGAGGAATCTTCTTATTTATGGCCATTCTCATCAACAAGATTCATGCTCTTTCCGTGCTTATTCAGTCTTCAAGTGGATCGGCGCATATTGGAGTATATTTTTATTCACGTATTCAACCAAAAATTGCAGTTGACAGGCATATGCAATTTTTGAGGGGGGGAAAGGGTGAATAAACAACATGTCAGTCCTCAAGAACCGTCAAGTGGAGCTACTTACCGTTGATGGTATTCATATTCACTAGTTCAATCATCAAAAATTGCAGTTGGCAGGCATATGCAATTTTTGAGGGGGGGAAAGGGTGAATATTAATCTACATGTTAGTTGATGATTGAGAATTGGTCATACGACTCTTGAATACGTCAGTTCAGGAGTCGTGCAAACCATGGTTCTCCAACACATCTTCTTCCTCTATCAAGGTGTTGAAGAACATGGTCATGGAATGCTAATCGAGTCTCACGGGTTGGTATAATCAGCAACAATGGGTTTCTAGTCAATGCTTCATGTATACGTCATTAGGCTACATGTACACATCATGATGATGATTCCGATTAATCGTAACCATCATGGGGGAGAGAAATGTGTACACCAAGGACGCACAACAGGTTCACGTGATCGGGCTTAATCATATATTCCGGTGTTGAGAACCGCAGAGATGATCAGTGGTTCAACTTGTTACCTTGGTATTTACGTTTCACTGTTACGTCATGGGCTGATTAATCATAACCATCAGGGGAGAGAGAATGTGTACATCAAGGACGCACAACAGGTTCACGTGATCAGGGCTTAATATCCAAGGATGGATACATACTATAGATGATCAGTGGTTCAACTTGTTACTTTGGTGTTATACTCAAGACTGAAGAAGGTCGAGTCGTCAGTCTACTCTTGGTTCTCTGGTGGGTGTTATCATCTCATGTGTATGCTGCGGGCTGATGGGTTATATGTAAGGTTACTGGAAGGCATTTGGTGAGATGAAGATGATTGGTATTCTATTCCTCCACATTGGGCAATCTTGAAGAAGGTCGAGTCTTCAGTCTTCTCTACATTCAAAAATGTTGAGCTCTTTTCTTACAACTTGATATTTAACTTAATCCCATGACAGTTCTTGTTTGATGAGTTGTGGAGTTAAGTTAGGTTCAAGTTGTTCTTTAGTTTAAGGTTAGGTCCAACTTGATTTTAACCTAATCTCATAACAGTTCTTGTTTGATGAGTTGTGAGGTTAAGCTGAAATCAAGTTGTTACTGGGCTTAAATTTGTGGTTTAGCTTAACCTCATGACAGTTCTTGTTTGATGAGTTGTGGGGTTAAGCTAGATTTCAGTTGAGGCTCAACTTAAACTACCGAAAAGATGCCTAAGGTTTTTGACGGAGTCACTCTAGGACGGGAGTGTTAGAAGATTTTAGACGGCATGCATTTGGTCACCAAAAGACTTCTTCATATTTCGGGCGTTCATCCAAAGTCTTCTTCCTATTATGGGTGATCGTCAGAGGTTGTCAGATTGGGGGAGAGCACTAATTAGGGGAGAGTGAAAAGCCAGAATCATTCCCTGGTTGAAAGTGCTCACATTGCTCTTCAGCAAGTCAAGTGATGAATGCGGAAAAGATTCAGAATGCTGAGGAGTAATGGTTTCTGGTTCGTATCCTTGTACATATATACTTATTCATATTTTATACCATCTTGTAAATAGATATATAGAAATCCTGCAAATTGTAAATAGATAAACGTAAAACCAGAAAAACCATAAAAATTGAAAAATAGAAAATACCAAAAATAGTATCACCTAGGCATGTCTTCTGTTTATCGATAACATTTACGGACTTAGAAATGTCATTCAATAATGGCACGGGTCTTTAAATGAAGCTCGAGCAGAAGTTAAAATGGATTGTTAAAACATGTCTAAATGGCTTGCTATTACTTTAGATAGCAACCCGCGCTTCAAAATGGGGAAAGCACGTCGCCAAAAAGACGGTTGTTCCTCCAACTGGGTGATGTTCACCTGGGCATGGATTACTTTATATCCATGTTTCTTCGATCTGATGTACGTTTCAGTGCATCATTTCTTGAAAAAGAAGAGAAGTCTTCTTTGTATAACAAATAGTTTTCATTCTATGATTCTTCTGAAAATTATTTGTGAGACACTTGGTGAATATGTGTTGTATGAAATTTGTTTATACTTGGATTATGCATAAAATTTGTCACTCAATCAACGACTACAAAACCTCATGACAGTTCTTGTTTGATGAGTTGTGGGGTTAAGCGTGATTTTAGTTGAGGTTCAACTAGAATACGGGTCATTGATTGAGGGGGAGAGTGAATTCAAATTTTATATCATCAAACGGATTTATTGGTTAAATCATACTTGTTAGAAATGGTTTTGTAGTTAATGGGGAATTAGTTGAAGAGGATCTTGCTTAAATATTTCAAATGACCAAGTGTGTTAGTTGCTAGAAAGTTTAGGACATTATGTGCAATTTTCTTATAGTTTCCTAGCTTTATGTATCTAGAAGGTTCATTTGTGTTACTTTAGAATCCTCGTATAATCCCCAAAATGCTTTAAGACTCAGAACCTAAAAGAAGTTAGAAAACCAGTTGTGTTTGATGTTTTTGAATACTCCACTGGCATTTGTATGATCTAAATGAATGAGTTTCAAATGTTGTTTGTCTCTGCTGCTTAATGGTTGTTGATATTGTGCATATGCTCTCAGGATTCGCTTAGGTAGATTGCTATTATGTTAGAATCATGTTCCTAAGATCCTGAATTAAAATATTGAAATCTGTGTGAATTGCCATGTTCATGATTGCTAATTGCTCTTCATGCTAGATAGTGGTTTGACGTAGTTCCTGATTGTGGTTTGATTATAAGATGAACTTGGTATTATAATGTGGCAAGCTGCTGAAGGGTAGCTATTTAGGAATAGTGTATCTGTATGCATGTATATCTGTGTTGATATTCTTATGCAGATTCCATAGCCAAAATGAATGTGCCAGTTCCCATTCTAACCATTTAATCAGACGTTCAAACTCTATTGATTGGCTCAGAATTCACCACGACAACAACATCGGCGGCAACAACAACAACAACACCGTCATCACCACCATCACCTTTAGTGAAACAAAGCAATATTTGTTCCGATCTCGCCAAGTGGGGATCTACAATTCTTGGACGTTCTTGTTGGTGGATGGATAATCGATGTTGACCAATGACTCCTTCAGAAAAGCGGATGATCACATCATCTGCGCAAAAGGTCAATATCATTTGTGTCATAATAGTTATCTTGTGCAAAATGAGCAGTGAATCTCCCTCTTAGATTAAGGGGGAGCAAAGTATGTTTCATCATCAGAACATGTTAAACCTGACCACATTTTCTCCCATGTTTTCTAAATTATTTAAATCAATTGGGATCACAAATCTCAAAAGGTTTGAAATTTTTGATCGGGGGAGAGAATGTGATTTAAATATGAAACCTGATGAAAATGTGATGTTTTGGACTTTAATGTAAGCTCTCCCATATGTGCTAAACTCTTTCGTATATCGATGCACATATTGAGGGGGAGCGAATTGACAAAAAGGATTTGGCATGCATCTTATGTGAGCAAGGCTCAGACTTCACCAATGAATTGACGATAGCTAAAGTCAGTAGTCGAAAGGACATGTCCTGGACGGGTAATAATTTCAAGCCAGTTTATCTGGTGATGTAAGCGTGTCTCGCAAAGGACGTGTCTGAGTAGAATGTACCGATTTCGAGCGATTTTCCTTGAATGTGATCTGGACGGGTAATAATTTCAAGCTAGTTCACTAGTGATGTAAGCGTGTCTCGCGATGATCATGTTCTTGGAAAATCAATCAATTCAAAAGTGCGAGCTTCACCTGACATGTGCAAATTTATAAAACAATTATCCGAGCACATGTTGAGGGGGGAGCATTTGAAAAATATAAAACTCTCAAGTGTTTGCAAAAAATGTGTTTCAGAATCATGAACACTTTGAGAGATTTTTCAAAGATTTGGTTTGGCAATCGTGGATGAATACCAAAGACCGACCATTTTAATTAATGCATGGAGTTATAAGGATGGTTAGGTTAGGCTCAAGTTCCCACGATCCCGCCAGAGCCGGAGGGATCTACCCAGGGACAATCCACTAGTTAGTGTAGAAGTCCTTAGGTATGATTAAAAAGGAGAAAAGTGTGATTAAGGGAAGAGTGCCGACTGAGATGGAGCTAGTACTGGAACAAACCCAACAAGGTACTAGTTATGAAGTCTCGGTAAGCACTGAAGGGGTTGAAGAATGAAAAAGAATTGTAAAGAGAAAGGGTGAAAAGAAATAGCCCTCTGATGAACTCAAATAAGTACATTTTATTACTATCATTTATCCTATTAATTTGACTTGTTTTACTATATTATGTATGAGGATTGATACTTAATTGTTTACTTTTGTAATTCTCAGGTAAAAACAAGCATTTGGTGAAACTTAGCGATTATGGACTAATAATGGAGCAAAACGTGCATAAAGTGGAAGTCTACTGACATGGACAAGATCAAGTCAATTCTGCTCCAGATGCGCCGCATCTCACTCTAGACATGCGCCGCATCTCTATCAAGATATCACCAGATACGATCCAAGATACAAGAGGACATGCGCCGCATCTAATCAAGAGTTACGCCGCATCTTCTGGCGGTGTACGAATATTCCTAAATATTATAATCTTGGACCCCACGCGAAGTTAAGTACATACGCCGCATCTACTTAAGTAGATGCGCCGCATCTTCCCTCAGACAGAAACTATAAATACCCCGTAGACCAGACGAATTGAAGAGTTCGAAACCCAAAAAAACCGAAGTTCGGACAGCAGAGCAAAAGGACGAATTCAGTCAAGAGGCAGCACAAGACACACCCAAATCGAAGATACAAGAGCTGTAAGAAGGTGCTGCATGTATTTAATTCATTAAGTAGTTTTGTTTTATTGTGTTAGCAAACTTTAATTCATCAGGATTGGTGGCTTGTGTAATGTGACAACGAAAGATTGCACTCCCTTTAATACTTGCTTTCCCATCAATTAAAGTTTATATGTTGATGTCTTTGGTTACTACTTATTAGTGCATTGATAACCTCTGTGTTTATTAGTGGCTTGCGGGCATCCGACTGCGGGACAAGATGTGGCTCCCACGGTTGTTTCTAAATTGATCACTTAGGAATAACTTTTAGACATAAGTAATCATTAAGGGTTTACTCGCCGATGAGAATAGGACCAACGAGAAAGGGTTAATTACATACACTTCATATAAAGCTATCAATAAAACAAGTGACAATCTACTTAATCATAAGGACAGCCCTCTTATTGTCTCGAGTATCTATCTGTGTACGTGTGTGCTACTTGCTGATTCGTGCCTATTTGTTTATTTTATTATTTAATTGCAAACAAAACTGTGCCAGTCTCTCAGGCTGAAACCCCCTTGCGTTAGGATATTAAAATACTGATTAGAATAACTAGATAATACGTTCCACTCTTAGTGATCGACACTCTACTTACCATTATCTTCATACTGACCGGGTACACTGCTCGTTAAGTGTGTGTGTTATTGATAAGTCGGCTAAATATAAATTTAAAACTTGAGTAGGCATTAAAACTGCTAAACCGCAACGACACATCACGCGCATCAAGTTTTTGGCGCCGCTGCCGGGGAGTGAATTGTTATTATCTGTTAATTTGATTAGTATTTTAATTAGGTTATTTTTCTTTTTATTAGATTAATTGCATCATTGTACTATTTTGCATAATTGTTGTATTGTGTGCTATTTGTTTTCTTTTATTTTTGCTTTTATTTGTTTTTGTTCGTGTGTTTTATTTTTCGTTTTTTGTGTGTTCTGCTATCGTTGTACTGTGCTAAATCAAACGATACGGCGCATCTGATCTCTCAGATACGGCGTATTGCGTTTAATTTTTTTTTATATACAACGCGTTTAATTAATTCGATACGACGCATCTTTTCCCCAAGATACGGCGTATCTGTTTTTAATAAAAAAAATTTTCTAAGCGATAAAGTAATACGACGCATCTGCTTTTGCAGATACGGCGTATCTGTTTTTGATAAAAAATTTTTTCTAAAACATTAACGCCATACGACGCATCTGCTTTTGCAGATACGGCGTATCTATTATTTTAATTAAAAACAGTTTGCGAATTATTAAACAGATACGGCGTATCGATCTCTGTCGATACGGCGCATCTTACTGAATCAAAAATCTTTTATTTTTAAACGTAACGAAAATACGGCGCATTAACTTTCGTTAATACGACGCATTTAATTTTAATTGGATAAGTTGATTTTTGATTAATTAATTCGATACGGCGCATTCTTAAATTCTAAAGCGGCGTATCTATTTTCTGAATAAAGTCTGATTAAATTTTAACGATTATAAGATACGGCGTATCCAACTTTTTGGATACGGCGCATCGTCTGCAGATATCAGTAACTTTAATTTTTCGTATTCCGTTTTCGTTATTAATTATCTGATATATTACTTTCTCGAGCATACCCTACTGATGCTTTTGTGATTGATTTCAGGAAGTGCATGACCAGGAGTTCTACGAGGAACTTGATTCAACCTTTTGAAGATCCTGAACGAGCCCTGCATTCGCTTAAGAGGCTTTTCAACACAAGAAGCTTTGATCTTTCAAGTTCACTCGAGCTTGATTACTTTTCTGAAGAAAAAGAGGAAGTTGAAACAGGAACAATGGGCGAAAACACTACTATGGAGGAATACATGAACAATACCCGTGCTGATTACACTTCAGGAGTTGCTAGACCAAAGTTTGATGACAAGTCAAAATTTGAGTTGAAGGGACAATTTCTCAAAGAGCTCAGAGAGAATGCTTTCAGTGGGACGGAACTAGAGGATGCTAATGAGCATGTCGAAAAGGTCCTGGAGATTGCAGATTTGTTTACTACAGAAAGTGTCAATACCGATCAACTCATGCTAAGAATCTTCCCAATCTCACTAAAAGGAGCTGCTAACAAGTGGCTAAGGAATGAACCTGCTAGTTCAATCACTACGTGGGAAGGTTTGAAGAGCAAATTCCTGAAGAGATATTGTCCACCTGCTAAGACTGCTAAGAAGATGGAGGCTATCAATAGTTTCAAGCAAGAGCCTGATGAAACCCTTTATCAAGCTTGGGAACGATTTAAAGATTTATTGATAAAATGTCCTCAACACTATCTAACCCCTATGCAGGAAATAATATTGTTTTATCAGGGATTGGACGTGCCTACAAGACAGATTTTGGATGCTAAGGGAGCTGTACCTCAGATGAGTGCAACTAATGCTAGGAAGGCGATCCAAGAAGCTGCTGATCATTCTCAGAAATGGCACGATGGGACCTCTACTAGATCTAAGAGCAGCACTAATTTTGACGGGATTGCTGCTATTCAAGCTCAATTGGATAAAATTAGTAGAGAGATGAAGAAGCGAGATGAAAGAGCGTATGCTGCCCAAGTTGGATGTGAAAAGTGCGAAGGACCTCA
Source organism: Artemisia tridentata subsp. tridentata (assembly GCA_021014915.2). Classification (NCBI taxonomy): domain Eukaryota; kingdom Viridiplantae; phylum Streptophyta; class Magnoliopsida; order Asterales; family Asteraceae; genus Artemisia; species Artemisia tridentata. Next base: position 412,227,287 of record CP139509.1, read on the forward strand.
CTACACTAAAGATTGCCCGAACAAGAATGAAAGTGAGACATTTGAAGAAGCTTATTACACCCAATTTGGACAACCGTTCCGACCTTCAGCAAGATTTAGGGAAGCTAGTCCGGGATTCTATCAAAAGAACAACTTCAATCCCGCTTATCAAGAGAGGAGGCAGACTTTAGATGATACTTTAAAGCAAATTATGGCCGATGCTGCTAAAAGACATGAAGAGAATACTGCTATGATCAAGGAAATTCGAGCTTCAACGGACACTACTACAAGAAATCAAGGAGCTTCGATCAAAGCATTGGAACAACAAATTGGTCAAATGAGCAAAGTTCTTCAAGAAAGGGGATATGGAAGTTTACCGAGCTCAACTGAAACCAACCCAAGGGATCATGTCAAGGCCATAAGCACCACTGAAGAAGTCACTCCTAATATACCTAGAAGGTCGATGAATGGTAATGATGGTGCAAGACCCGAATTTTTCTTTAACTCTTCAATCAGCTTAAGGAGACTACTAAAAGAGAAGACAAAAATTGAAGAGGAGATCAAGGCAACAATGAAAGAAGAGAGCCCTGCAACCGATTCAAATGCCTTGCCTCATAAAGAAAGAGACCCAGGAAGTTTTACTCTACCTTGTTCTATTAATAATATATCTTTCAATAATGTGTTGGCTGACTTAGGAGCTAGTGTTAGTGTTATGCCTCTTAAGACATTCGCTACCCTAGGACTAGGAAAATTAGCACCAACTAAATTACTTATTGAATTGGCTGATAAAACGGTAAAACGACCTGAAGGGATTGCTAATAATGTGCTAGTTAAGATTGAGCAGTTTATTTTTCCCGTAGACTTTATTATACTAGACATGCCCGAGGATGTTAAGATTCCTTTAATCCTCGGAAGACCTTTCTTGTCTACTGCCCATGCTAAGATTGATGTGTTTAAGAGAAAAATTTCATTAAGGGTAGGGAATAATAAACTAGTCTATAAGTGCCAAGATCCGGTTAAAAGCATAATTAGAGGTGTTTATGTGCTAGGATTAAGAGAGCGTATGGACCTCGATCTTGAAGCTAGACTTATGGGAGAAACATTGATTCAAAACAACTCAACTAATCCTAATCATGAAGACTTTGAGGAATTCATTGACCTTAATGTACCTACGGAACTTAGACGAAATATTGTTAGTGATTCTGATGATGAGTGGTATGATTGTGTAGTAATTAATAAACGTAGGAGAGTAGTTGAGAAAACGAATTTGAACAATGATGTGTTTATTGAACTACCACCCCACCTTGCTTATCTGTGCCTATATGATAATAAGAATTTCCCGTCTATCATTTTGTCATCTCTGCCCGTAAGGGACAGGACTTTGTTTATACAGATATTGAAGAAGAACGGCGTGGAAATTAAGGATGAGCAAGGAGTGTTCAATATTACTAAATTGGCGATAAAGGAGCGTGATGTTTCCGACTCCTTCAATGATCGATACTAATGAGCTGAACGTGAGTCTAACTTGAAGACTCTGGAATAAAGACAAGTGCTTACCGGGAGACAACCCGGATTTATCTTGTATTATTCTGTTTTCTGTGTCGAGTCAGTCCAGGCCGCACAAAGATACGGCGCATCTCAGTCCTGAGATGCGACGCATCCTCTGCAATGGTCATATCTTATTTTATTTTTCTGCATTTTTATTTTTCGACTTTAAAACTTTTTATCAGTTTATTTTAATGCGGCGCATCCCTGGTTAAGGATGCGGCGCATCTTTATTCTGATCCGTATTTATTCCAGGCTCGATACGGCGTATCTTCTTCAATAAGATACGGCGCATCGACTGACCTGATGATTTTCAGTTTTAATTTTTAAGTTTATTTTTCCTAACTACTAATGTGTTATGCAAGTTGAACCTTTCTTATCTTAGGTGTGTTTTAAAGTGTTGGTGGTATAATAGTTTCCTGGATTTCCTGTGGATACATCAAGTATGAAGTTTTAACGTTCTAATCCACAAGAAGTTGATTTTTGCTCTAATCAAATGGAGGATCATACCGAGCAAATCTCAAGGGAGTTTTTCTGTTCTAATTCTTTCCTTTTCCAGTTTTTAACCTTTTATACAAACAACGAGGACGTTGTTTAACTTAAGTGGGGGGATAGGAGAATTAGAACACTTAACACTTACTTGTCCTACTTTTTCAAAAATTATGCTTAAAATGTGCTTAATATATCAAACTTAAAAATTTTTTAGCATGTTTTTGTTTAAGATCTAAGTTGCATAACTGCACACATGACGTTATTTTCAAAAATTGTGATTTTTCCAAAATTCACAAATCTATGAGTGTGCCGGTGACTTGTAAACTTTAGAACTTGGCTTGTATACTATTCGAGACCACCATAATGAGTATTATTTATATAATTGGAATGACTTGTCTAACTTGGTAAAATTCTAGGATTACACCCAAATAGCCTATATATGTTATGTGTTATTAGCTAACTACACTGGTTAGTTAACCCCCGTATAAAACCTTTTGTTACTCTCATTTTTAGAGTAAGATACCCCTAGAAAAACCCTCAGAGCCATTCCTTTCGTTTCTTACACCTATGTTTAAAATGTTTCGTTACACCCTTACACCTTAGCCTACCCTGTAGATTAGAATCCGTGGTTGGTTAATTGCTATAGGCAGAGCGTGTTTCCTTACATTACCTGTGTTCGCGTGCGTAATTCATTATCTATGGTTAGGTCGGGAAATTGCATAATGCAAATTGGAGTGAAAGTAAATATTGTATATTTTTGAGTTTATTTTTCGTGTGTTTACTACTTTCACTATTACCGTTATTTCTGAAAGTATGAAAAGTATGAAAAAAAAAATTATCCGGAAAGAAAGTTGTAGTGATGTGGTGAAATTTTACACATCTATGTTTATGTTTAAAAAAAAAAAAAAAAAAAAAAAAAAAAAAAAAAAAAAAAAAAAAAAAAATTCGAAAAAATGAGAAAAGAAAAAGAAAGAAAAAAGAGTTGGATGTTTATTTTAAGCCAACGATGTAGAGTTATGTAAGTGGTCGATATCACCACTATTTGTTATACTATATTTATGGATTGAATGGGAATTGGCAGTTATGGGAATGCCGATTAAGGTTTATTCTTTGATTAAGATTTTGTTGAGTATAATTCGTGTCTACCAAAAGCGTGTGTTTCAAGTGTTAAAGCGTGAGTTATTCAATGATATGAGTCTTATTCATGGGATGGTTGGGATAGTGATTAACCACACTTAGGATTTTAATCTATTTGTTTTGTTTTGTTTATTTTTATTTTTACACCAATTTATATCCCAAATATTATCCATACCCTGTATTGTTCTTTATCCAACCGAACCTTTGATTTATTGAGATTAGGGATTTGAGCAATCTTAAGTATCGTAGTCGTGGATTCGGCTATGTATTTATGATTTTGTCGCCCTTTTTGATATATTATTATTGGTGAAGTTTGGACCTATCTTTAGCCTATTCGAGTTAAGGATTTGAGCAATTGCAAGTATCGTGTTCGTGGATTCGATCATGTATTTGTGATTTTGTCGCCTTTTCTGGAATTTGAGATCGATAGTGTAAAAAAAGAATAATTAACCCTTAAGCCTAAAAACCCTTTTTACCGCTTTAGACTTGTTATTCCTTAGCTTTAGTGGTGGAGATGTGTATACTTGCCAAGCTTATGATAGAATATTCGTCGCGACTGGACAGTTAAACGATTAGATTTGCTTTTATCGACTTATTTTATTTTACTTCTAATTCGTTAAGTGTTTAGTTGTGTGATTATGAAATAAACGAATACATGCTTAAATATAAAAATAAATCCTAACATCTTTTAGGATACATTTTCATAAATGAAATTCTAAGGTTTACTTGGGGACAAGTAAAGTTCAAGTGGGGGGATATTTGATGAACTCAAATAAGTACATTTTATTACTATCATTTATCCTATTAATTTGACTTGTTTTACTATATTATGTATGAGGATTGATACTTAATTGTTTACTTTTGTAATTCTCAGGTAAAAACAAGCATTTGGTGAAACTTAGCGATTATGGACTAATAATGGAGCAAAACGTGCATAAAGTGGAAGTCTACTGACATGGACAAGATCAAGTCAATTCTGCTCCAGATGCGCCGCATCTCACTCTAGACATGCGCCGCATCTCTATCAAGATATCACCAGATACGATCCAAGATACAAGAGGACATGCGCCGCATCTAATCAAGAGTTACGCCGCATCTTCTGGCGGTGTACGAATATTCCTGAATATTATAATCTTAGACCCCACGCGAAGTTAAGTACATACGCCGCATCTACTTAAGTAGATGCGCCGCATCTTCCCTCAGACAGAAACTATAAATACCCCGTAGACCAGACGAATTGAAGAGTTCGAAACCCAAAAAAACCGAAGTTCGGACAGCAGAGCAAAAGGACGAATTCAGTCAAGAGGCAGCACAAGACACACCCAAATCGAAGATACAAGAGCTGTAAGAAGGTGCTGCATGTATTTAATTCATTAAGTAGTTTTGTTTTATTGTGTTAGCAAACTTTAATTCATCAGGATTGGTGGCTTGTGTAATGTGACAACGAAAGATTGCACTCCCTTTAATACTTGCTTTCCCATCAATTAAAGTTTATATGTTGATGTCTTTGGTTACTACTTATTAGTGCATTGATAACCTCTGTGTTTATTAGTGGCTTGCGGGCATCCGACTGCGGGACAAGATGTGGCTCCCACGGTTGTTTCTAAATTGATCACTTAGGAATAACTTTTAGACATAAGTAATCATTAAGGGTTTACTCGCCGATGAGAATAGGACCAACGAGAAAGGGTTAATTACATACACTTCATATAAAGCTATCAATAAAACAAGTGACAATCTACTTAATCATAAGGACAGCCCTCTTATTGTCTCGAGTATCTATCTGTGTACGTGTGTGCTACTTGCTGATTCGTGCCTATTTGTTTATTTTATTATTTAATTGCAAACAAAACTGTGCCAGTCTCTCAGGCTGAAACCCCCTTGCGTTAGGATATTAAAATACTGATTAGAATAACTAGATAATACGTTCCACTCTTAGTGATCGACACTCTACTTACCATTATCTTCATACTGACCGGGTACACTGCTCGTTAAGTGTGTGTGTTATTGATAAGTCGGCTAAATATAAATTTAAAACTTGAGTAGGCATTAAAACTGCTAAACCGCAACGACACATCACGCGCATCACCCTCCTTACAACTTAGGCAGAAACCGGGTCAATACATATGCTGTCAGAATTACTTAGTTGATTGCTGGCATTGAAGACAAAGTATCATGGACCCAGTGATACGCTGCACAACCCTCCCTAGCCACTCAAGGTCCCTCAAAGGATTCTTGTTTCAATTGTCACGGAGTTCAATACATTCCTATCGTCTCTCTCACTCCGAGTTAGATGATATTGAATAGGTGGCAGTTCTCTCCAGCCTCTGCTCACTAAATCAAAACGCACTATAGAGTCTAGAGCCACAAGATGCATAATAAGATCTCATAGGAACACGAATTATTTCTACACTGGTTGTTCAACATTAAGGACACCTGATGTAAACTCATGAGTCCTACGCAGATCTTAGCAATCTGCCAGAACATTCATGAGGGAATTTACAAATGTAATTCTCAATGATTGAATGGAAATTCCTGCCAGGGTCAACATCAAGCAGCCCTGAAAGCAGGTCACTTCGGTAATTCTTTATGGATTACGCTTAGTGGTCACGGCGGTTTCTAACGGTCTACAGTCGTGGAGTGATCTCCAGCGACTCACCTAATCGTTGATGTGCTACGGTTCGATCTTAAAAAGCCCTCTGTGGGTTTTCGATTAGGAACGGTCTTGGTAAGGATTAGAGAGAGTTTTCACACTATGCTGTTAACAATCTCGAAGTCCGAACTTGTAAGTACCGGACGTTTTATTGCTAACGGTCGTATGCAGGAACATCTGGCGGTTGATGCTGATTGCTGTTGCAGCTGTTTGCGGTTGTAGCTGATTGAGGTTGCAGCTGAATACAGTTGTAGCTGGTTGCAGATAAGATGCCAATCCTCTACCACATGTTCACACTACATCATCATTGTAACTCAACAATGTCATGATCAACCTAAAAGACCTTTAACACGGCTTCTGCAAACTCTGATGCTAAAGATCATGACACCAAATAGTGTGAGCATGTCGGCTCGAAGATTATCACATCACATAGAAACATACTGCTGAAAGATGACTTGAAGACTCAAGTTGGATGATAGTTTCGAAGAATACTCAAAATCATCCAAGACAAAGAACGGTCATCAAAAGATCACTGCTAAAGGCACAAAGATACAAGACGTTGAAGAATCGAAGACTACGAGCTATGAAGTCAAGATCAAAAGATAAAATGCTAGAATTCAAGTTATTATTTCCGGGGTGACCTCCCTTAGGGGGAGATTGTTAGGAATATAAATATTCATATGAAGGTTCGGTCACCCCGAGCATCTAATTAGCATTTATATAGCTCGTAGGCTTATATATATAAGCTTAGTATTATTAGTATTATTAGTTTTATTAGAATAGTCGTATCTATATTTGTGGAGTGGGTCGGGGCTTTCCCCACTGTCAGCTCACTCCACAGCCCACTAGGGGCACCAATATGTAGTAGTATAAATACCCCTTCCCACACTTGGGAAGGGTTGGAACTCTTGTAACCAAACACACACTTAATCTAATCTTATCCAGGTTTCTCTCAAGAGTCTCCCTCTCTCTCTCTAACTTCTCTCTAAACTCAACCATGGATCTAATCTTCCATGAGCCAAGACCACCCGAATCAACCACACAATCAAGATGGTTATTTCCTACACAAAAGATAGTGGGTAACTTAGACTCTAACAACATGGTCCTGGCAGCCTCAATTAATGTTCTATTTCTCCTCTCAGCAACACCATTTTGCTGAGGAGTTCTAGCCACACTAAATTGTCTAGTTATACCCTTTTCCTCACAGAACTGATTCATTACTTGATTCTTAAACTCAGTTCCATTGTCACATCTGATGATCTTAACCTTGTGATTAAATAGGTTTTCTATCCTTGTAATAAAAGCCTTAAGAATGCCGGGAGTCTCATCCTTAGTAGCTAAAAAGAATACCCAAGTAAACCTACTAAAATCATCAGTGACCACTAAGCCATACATCTTTTTGTTCAAACTTTTCACCTAAGTAGGTCCAAATAGGTCCATATGTAACATAAACAAGGGTTCAGTTATAGAATTCACCAATTTGGACTTACAAGATGCTCTATGTTGCTTTCCCATCTGACAAGCAACACATACTTCAGGATTCTCAAAAACCTTTGAAGGTAATCCTCTGACCAAGTTCCCTTTCACCAACTTGTTAATAGCCTTGTAGTTCAAATGGCCAAGCCTTCTGTGCCAAAGTTTGGATTCATCAATAGTGGCTTTGGCAAACAGACAAGTTAAATCTCTTTTAGGAATATTGTTCTTTATGTCCACACTGTATATGTTGTCATTTCTAGGGACTTTAAGAAGTACTAATTTATCATCAGGTATCTTATAGTCGGAAGATAAGACAAGACACTCAGTGTCTGTAAAAAGAACAAAATTCTTTCTGTCACACATTTGTGAGACACTAAAAAGATTGAACTTTAGTCCATTCACTAAATACACTTTCTCAAAATCCAATTTTCTAGTTCTGATGATGCCTTTTCCAACGATTTTACCTCCTTTAGGATCATTCCCAAAGGCAACATATCCACCATCCAAAGCTTCAAAATTTTCCAAATTCCTCTGGTCTCCAGTCATATGTGAAGAGCATCCACTATCAAAAATGCATTTATCCTTTAGCTCCTTTTGTAGATTGCCCTGCACAAAAAGTAAGAGAATTAGTTTCTCTTTGGGACCCAATCCATTACTGACTTGGATCTGCCTTGTGCATCAAAGTAGTCAAATTTCTTCAACTGCATTGGTGCACTGCTGTGTCTGAGAACATGATCTATAACTTTAACTTTAGGTTTCCAGACCCAGCAAGCTGAGGCCTTAACAGCATAAAAATGGTTGCCCACAACAGTATCAGTAACAACTTTAGGCAAAACAGCAGAGTCTGCCTTAGCAGCAGAGTCTGCCTTAACAGCAGAATCAACTATGTCCTTCTTTATGGGCCCTTTTGGTGCAATAGGTGAGATAACTCTAGAAGTACCATCTCTCATCAAAACTTCCTTGGGAACCATGTTTCTTTTGGGATGTGGGTGAATCTTTCTAGCAAAGTTTCTACGGTTAACCCTTGTATATTGGTTCCAAACTGGTTTCTGATAGTAGTAGCACTCATCTTGCAGATGTTCAAAACTACCACAACCATAACATGCCTTTTTAAGTAATTGAAAATCAGTACCTAATCTTTGTGAAACTAGGTTGTTCCAATTTCTCTGGTTTCCTCTAGGCAAGTTATTGGTTTTCTTAGGATATACTCTAGGTGTGTTTTCATACTCAGCCATCTTCCTAGAGATACCTTTACCTAACTTAGGCTTAACAAACTCAACCTTTTTAGCCTTAGGTACTTTAGATTCAACAACAGCAGGAATTTCTTCCTTTTTGTTCCTAGGGGTTGAATCAGATTCCACAACTTCATCATCACTGTCAGACTCCCAATCTTCAATAAGGGGTGCATCAGACCACTTCTTCTCAACCTTAGGTGACTCTATTTTGGTTTCACTAGTTTCACCAGGTTTGGCCTCAGACTCAGGTATGAAAGATAGTGTCCTAGTAGGAGGGGCATTGGTACTAAGTTTCTTAGGTGGAGCAACAGCATTATATCCTAGACCACTACCTGAGTCTGCAAAGTGTCTTCCTATTGGTTTACTGAGAAAGTCAGTGGCAAATTGTTGTTTTTCCACCCTAACAATATGTTTTTTAGTCTCACTTATAGCTGAATCTTTAGCCTGTTCAGCCTCTTCTACTTTCCCCATAAGAACCTTAATCTCACAATCTTTCTTAATAAGCTCAATTTCTAGACTAGTGATCTTATCAAGATATTCAATTTCAGTCTTTTTATAAAACTCAAGCTTCTCTTCTAAATTCTTTAAACCATATTCATAACTAAGATTGTCTAACTTAAGTTTTTCATTCTCCATTTTAAGATTTCCATTGCTAGACTTAAGTATTTCTATTGTATCAGAACATGATTTAAAAGAACAAGATGATTCATTGGATACCTCAGAGTCTGATCCAGAAGAGGAGTAAGCCATGAGAGAAAATTGTTGTACTTGAGGTTCTTCATCAGCCACTAATGCATAATTAGGACCATCTTCAGCATGATCACTCCAGTCATACTCTCCTAACCCATCACATGACACCATAGCAGTAGTAGGGTTTGGCTCTTCATCAGTAGACTTCTTGACATTCTCATTGTTCCTTTTTGGTGCTCTGCACTCTCTTGCAAAGTGTCCCTTCTTATGACAGTTAAAACATTCAGCCTTTGATTTGTCAAATCCCACATTCTTGTTTCTTCTGAACTTCATCTCTTTACCAGTTCTTTTAAGAAACCTTCTTGCCCTTATAGTTAGCATTGCAAACTGCCATTGCATATCAATCTCTTCAACATCATCAGGATCAAGTTCATCCAGATCTTGAGGCATAACTGAAGTACTTGTAGTAAGTTCAGCCAAATAAGCACAAATAGCAGCATCACTGATGGTGTTGGTGTTGGTAGAGTCAGCAGCAGAGACATGTGAACCAGCAGCAGGAATGTAAGTACCAGCAGCAGAGTGCTGTTCTTGATGACTACCAGAATTCTTGTTGCTTGAGGAAACAAAAGCAAGATTATTTGTGGTAGAAGATGAACTTGACAATCCCTTGACTTCAGTTTCATACACTTTCAAGTTGTTATACAGATCATCCAATGTTATCTTCTCAAAATCTTCCTTGTGCCTCCAAATCACTGTGTGAGTGTTCCATTCAGAAGATAGACTTCTCAGAAATTTTAGATTGATATCTTCTTGAGATACATCAATCTTCAAAAGAGCCATCTGACTGGTCAGTTTATGAAGCCTATCATAAGTTCCCTCAATGTTCTCAGAACTCAAAGCAGTAAAAGTTTCAAACTGATGCTTCAGTAGATTCTTTCTTGATTTCTTGGTAGCTTCATTCCCACCAAATCGAAGTTCAATTGCTTCCCATAAATCCTTAGCAGACTCAATATGATTAAAACTTAGTTGATAATCATTAGGTATTCCCATCATGAGAATACTATGAGCCTTGACCTCCAATCTTCTCTGTGCTTTCTCCTCACTTGTCTTAAGAGTCAAGACTGATCCAGTAGCAGTCTTGGCTGGCTGACTGTCGCCATGTAGAACAACTTCCCAAAGTGAGTAATCAACCATTCTCATGTATTGTTGAATTCTCATCTTCCAGATCTCGTATTCTCCAGTCTTGAGCATGGGGACTCTTGATGCAGTAACCATGTGTGTAGAATCGGATTCCATTGCTTACTTTGATGATTAACAGATCTTGTATTCAGTAATTCTTCTTGGTACCAGTTTCTAGATCACAAGCTCTGATACCACTTGTTGATCCCAGTTGAGCTTCACGATCTTATTAATTACTTTAGATATAAACCTAAAGTAATCGGTATAGAAACTGATCTTGAGTTGTATATCAAATATTATGCGGAACTTAATATTTGATCTTAAGAAGAATTAAGCACAAACGAATTATCAAACAACACTTCAATATATTAATACGATTGTTCGATAGCAATAGGGTTACAAGAAACCTTGAAGTGTAAAACAATAATGATACGTATATCTAACCTAACCCTAGATCCTCCTTTTATAGTGTAAGGAGTCCTAGTCGGTTTACAAGACTTTCTATACAAGAAAAATATTCTTACTTATCTTTTCCAAACTTATCTTAACAAACTATACATATCCAATAAGCAGCAGAGTAACTAGTCTAGCAGCAGAGTCTTCGTGGCCTAGCAGCAGAGTTACACTTTGCTTATTATTCCAATCCAGCAGAGTTACAAAACAGCAGAGTTATAGTCTAATCAGCAGAGTTACTTAACTGATCAACAGAGTACCACTTAGTGTATTTATCAGCAGAGTACCACTTAGTGTATTTCCCTACCAGCAGCATCTTTAGACCCAACAAATGAGCATAATGCATAAGAGATATTGTCTAGTTATTACTGATGACTATAGTAGATTTACATAGGTTTTCTTTTTAGCCACTAAGGATGAGACATCAAGCATCCTTAAGGACTTCATTACACAGATAGAAAACCAAGTAAGCAAGAAAGTAAAAGTCATTAGATGTGATAATGGGACAGAGTTTAAGAATAGAGTTATGGATGACTTCTGCAAAGAAAAAGGTATTAAGAGAGAATTTAGTGTTGCTAGAACACCACAACAGAATGGTGTAGCTGAAAGAAAGAATAGAACACTAATTGAAGCTGCTAGAACAATGTTAGCTGATTCTAAGCTACCAATAAGTTTTTGGGCAGAGGCAGTCAACACTGCTTGCTATGTTCAAAATAGAGTTTTAGTTGTGCAGCCTCACAATAAGACATCATATGAACTTTTTAATGGTAGAACTCCTGCAATAGGATTTCTTAGACCTTTTGGATGTCATGTGACAATACTCAATACCTTAGACCATTTAGGAAAATTCGATGGTAACGCAGATAAAGGTTTCTTTGTTGGTTATTCTCTTAATAGCAAAGCATTTAGAGTTTACAACACAAGAAAAGAAATAGTAGAAGAAAATCTACATGTGGAGTTTTTAGAAAACAAATCCAATGTAGAAGGTCAAGGACCAAAATGGCTATTTGATCTAGAGTATCTAACAAATTCAATGAATTATGTGCCATTTGTTGCAGAAACTAATGATTTTGCAGGTTCTTATACAACAAATGAGGCAGAGTTAGAGAAAGATCAAAATGATGTGATAATGCCAATATGGTCAAGTTCAATTGTGGAATCAACTTCGACAACTGATGAATCTTCTTCTAGTAAAGCTAAAGAAGGTGTTGAAGATGAAAGTAAAGAGTATGGAACTCAGGAACAACAAAGTTTTTCTGCTGGTAGTATTTCTGTTGCTGCTGGTAGTGTATCTGTTTCTGTTGATGATTCTGCTGATAAGCTTACTGATTCTGTTGTTCGGCCAAATGACTCTGCTGCTGGCCCTTCAGAAACAAAAGAAGCAGAATTCTCAGATAATGAGGTGGATTTCAACAATCTTCCATCAAATTATCAAGTTCCTACTACACCACAAACAAGAATTCACAAAGTTCATTCCCTGGAACATGTGATTGGAGATATACAGTCAGGTGTGAAGACAAGACAACAATTGATGTCTTCAGACCAACAAGGGCTTCTTGATGCCCTTTATGCTTCAAAACAACATGAGCTTTTAAACTCTTTCTTGTTTGTATGTTTTCTCTCACAAGCTGAACCAAAGATAATTCTTACAGCCCTAAATGATTCAAGCTGGTTAGAGGCTATGCAAGAAGAGCTTCTTCAGTTCAAGATTTAAAAGGTTTGGGTGCTAGTTGATTTACCTACAGGTGTGAAGGTAATTGGCACTAGATGGGTTTTAAGAAAATAGATAAAGGGTTAGTAATCAGTAGGCTAATTGTGAAAGGTAAACAATGAAAAAGATTAATGATAAGTTATGCTCCAGACAAGATGAAAAGCTATTACTTAGTCATTTGCTTCAAGTCTACAAATGATTCAAGATGCATTTATATGTAAATTGAACAACGGATGTTCAAACAGGCTCATTACATTAATAAAAAGTGTCACATGTAAACTTATATGGTTCTAGCAACAATTTATGCCCATTCCTAGTATGAAATGATTTAGGATAATTGATCCCTGTTTCACTCGAGGCTCTTCTTTGTAGTTTGATGACATTATCTTTATCTACATAATTTTAGTGAGAATTTTAAAGAAAGTTTAATATTCTTATTACATCTTTTGATTGAGTAACAATCTACTTTAAGCATATTATTGTAACAAAATTTTAAGTTACTTAAAATTATTTTGGGTTCATAATAGAAGAAATGGCTTGAAGACTTCTAAAAATTAAGATGGGAAGTGGGTTTAAACTTACACTTGTATTGATTTTAAATCTAACACATTTTGTTTGTATTTGACAAGATTTCAGTTACCAAAAGATTTCTCATTAGCTGGCAGAGAATTTAATCTATCTAAATAACAAGGTGGTATATGGTATTTGAATTCATTTGCTTGTAACAATATTCGGATAGTGATTATGCATCTAGTTGGACAAAGTGAAATGAAGGAATGTATTCCGTGTAATTCCCCGTTAAGAAGCAGTGGTCAACTAAGCTGATAATAGTTGCTCAGTTACTTATCATTCTTGGTCAAACAACCCCGATTATTAATTTCTAAACATTCCCTATTGATAATACGTTGTCTTAATTTGTATTATTAAAAACAGCAACATTCTAAAACAAAAACTAAATTAGACATCCATTATATAAGAGAGCTGAATGAGAAATAGTTATGATTTTTTTCTTATAAATTCTTCAGAATTTTGATTGCTAAAATGGTTTTTGTTTCCAAGGTTTCAGTATTGTACAAGTATTTAATGTTCAGTCTTAAATTTTCGAAATAGTGGGTTTTGTAATAAATCTTTGTTGGTTCGCTGTTGGTCAAACTACTGCGATGTATCATAGGGACTGGGCTAAGCCAAGTGTGTGTAAATGTAAATTGGTTGTTTTCTGAGTTGTTTTCAATTCTAATGCAAAAGATTTGTATTTTGTTTTTTCGATTTGATAACCATTTTCGGTTGGAATATGTAACACAAAGGATGTTTTAGTGATCGGAGTATTGAGTATTAGCTGTGCCAAATGGTCTTAGTGGACTTGGTTGGACTTTGGCTCCGTTAAAACCTTTTTATCTGTTATGTATTTCAATTGATTGATGGTATCTGATCATTTAGTTAACTATGCAACTACATTCTACATTTATACTTTAATATAATGTGCAAGTATAAACTCTATAAAGAACACTATAAAATGTGATCTAACTTGTGTGGGCAACAATACTATGATGAAACCCTATCAAGAAAATTTTAGAATAGATTTATCTTTCACGGATTATTTTAACTAAAACATTTGGTTTACACTAACGAGGTTGCTTTAAACCGAAGTACGATTATAGTGACTAAACTTGATTAAAATTTAAAGTGTTTTAATTAAATCATGACATAACTATTTCAAGTAATGTTTTGTTTATGTTTTGATTCGTTAAAAGGTGGCTGTAAATGGGTGTTGTGTGTGTGTCGTGTGTGGTGTTAAGTATGTGTCGAAAGAGTTGTGATTTCATGAATGTATTTGCTGTGTCGATGTGGCTAGAAGAAGGGTAATACATGTTTAATTCTTTCTGTGTCATGTCGCATCTATATAAACATAAAGAGGTTGTCGCGAATTCATTTTGTGTCAAGAAATATATGTTGTGGTTATGCCGTGTGTTTTAAGCGTTGGGCATGGCTGTGAAACATTTATATTTACTATTGCCGTGTGAGTGTTATGATCGTATGGGGTTGTTTCGTATGCGAGTCGTTTCGGTATATGTCATACGAAGCAGAAGAGTTGCATGCATGGTAGCTATTCTGGTGGTTTTCCATTTCGAATCAAATAATATGAAGAATGTCTCTGGTTGCTTTTGTACAGCGAGTAAGGTAGCAAAATAAGTAATATAGTAATATAAGTAATGTACTAATATAAGAAATGTGGTAATATAAGGAAACTTAATATGTATTTGATAATTTACACCTTGGGCCTCAAGCTTTGGGATATTAATACTTTAGACCCTAAACTAATATAACGGTCGTAATAAACTCTAATATGTCATGATAATCATTTTGAGCACTTAATATATTAAAATGTTAATTATACTCATAAGTGGCTAAACTTACTAAATAAGGAAACTTTCTAAAATGAAAACTTGCTAATTTGGAAACCTGCTATAAATGGAAAGTTACTAAAAATGGAAAGCCGACTAAAATGAGGAATATTATTTGAAGAAGATATTAATAATAAGACGACCATGTATTCATGTAGATTCGCTGAAGATGGAGTTGTTTCCGATCTTTATATTCTGTTATGTTTGCTCTGGCGGTCTAAGGTACAGATATTCTGCTCTTTGTATAAGGAGCCTTCGGTCTCTATTTTGATTCGTATTAGGGTTTCCCTATGCCATTGCTATGATCCCT
Organism: Artemisia tridentata subsp. tridentata; assembly: GCA_021014915.2. Taxonomy (NCBI): domain Eukaryota; kingdom Viridiplantae; phylum Streptophyta; class Magnoliopsida; order Asterales; family Asteraceae; genus Artemisia; species Artemisia tridentata. The sequence goes on from CP139509.1 coordinate 412,242,549, forward strand.
TTGATTGTGAACCTTGATATGATCCTTTGATTTGTGAACCTTTGCCATGATTCTTTTGACATGATCCTTTGATATGAACCTTTTGCTATGAACCCTGTGATATGAACTTTGACATTTGAACTGTGATTATGACCATGTGAACCTTTGCTTTGATATGAACCTGTGACCTTTGACGCAGTTTGATACTACGAGCCAAATGTGTTTCCTAGCCATGAAGGTAACATGGCCGTGTCTGTGATGCACCACTGACATGACTCTAGTGTACTCGAGTGATGTTGTACACCGTCCCCATTGTGATTTGTGAAATGCATGCGATTATTATTATTATGGCCAATGTGATATGTGGGGGGCGTATGGATGCATCCTAGATTTGTATTGTGATTGTGATATTGTGATATGTGATATGTGGTGACTGATGATGGGTGCAATCCACGTCTTTCACAAAATGTGGGAGCTGATCACTCCATTGTGATACATGAGGACACCCCTCATATTATCCGGTTACTAAAGAGGTATCCCCTCTAGATTGCTACAGGATTTGATATGTGATGTGATATGTGGGCTCGTGGTGGATGACTGTCCTAAACCTTTACTCTTGTACCTTTACTTATATCTTATTCATTATGCTACTTCTGTTCATTTTCGTTTACTTTCGTTTCCGTTTATTATATATCTGTTCACTGGGCTTTTTAAGCTCAGCCGCGTTTCTTTCCCGCGGCAGGTTTTAGTTGGAAGCTGGGTAAGAGTGAAGAGACTTTTGGACTTAGAAGACCTTGATAGTTATTCTGAAGTAGAAGTCATTAGAAGGATTGCATTTGCAGACTTAGTATTTAGTTTTTGTTTCCTTTGTATCCTTGTGTATTCAGTATTTCATTTGTAACCTTTGAGAATCTTTGTATTACTATTGAATGTATGCTTTGTTTGATCTGATATGAAGCCATTAATGTGATACTTCTACCCTTGCTGGGTTGGGGTGTTACAATTATGGTATCAGAGCCAGGTTGCGATTACGTAATACATTTACCCTTGGCCTGTGTAAGTTAGGACCACTAAGTTTTCCCTGTAGGTGCTCGTAAGTCAACCTTTGAAAATTTCATTAAGATTTCCCATAGGAACCTAAGTTTTGACCGGTGAGGAATGGGTAGACTATAAGGCAATTGTTTAAGTATCATTTCTTCCGCATCACTCTGATTCGTGCTGTGCTTTTGACTAGATCCTGTTGATACCACTTTTGGAAATTGAAAGCTCACACCTTGCACCACCTGAAATTTGAATCTGATTAAATCTGGAAGGCTTTGAGAACTACATAGTAATTGCCTGACACTAATTGATCCTTATCTTCGGATATTGACTCTGACCTCTGATCCTTTCGATTAATCATTTTGATGCCTCTTCGATTATTCTGAGAATCCCCATGGCAATGACGTATTTGATGTATTCTCTTATTTGTCTCTTGCTAAGTAACTATGAATCTTCCGACACTAATTGATTTCGTTTCACCCATCTCTACCCTATGAGAAGCCTTGTGGTGTGTAACCACGAGTATAAGAAAGTTTTCCTCACTTTTAAATGATAAAGATTTGATTTGTGATCCGTCTATCTTGGGATAGTTAACTTCAATCTTACTCTGGCAAGGAATTGGTTGATTGATCATTCAAATATTTACAACTACCTTTCTATGTCTCATCCTTGGCGTTTGAAACAATTTTGAACTCCCTACTACGACTACCGATTGTTAAACTCTTTGCCATCGCCATTACTCTGGAGACTCGGGTGTAAGTTTCGCGGTTATGAAGTTTTCCTAGAACCCATTTCGTACACCATTAAATGAACCTCATCTTGAGAGCTATTTGGAACCTTGAGTCTTCTGAACGGGAACTTTATTTTGAACATTATTTGGCACCCTGAATCTTGAATATGACTCCTGGTCGAACCACCAAATTTTCCATCGGAGCGTGAAGTAGGATTTGACTTGATACCAAGAGATTGTCTAGTCACCAAGTGAAGGTGTCTTTCAGATGTGTCCGGGATCATATAAATTGATTTGAGCAACCGGGAAGAGCAGCAACCAAAGACCAGGAAGTGAGTTTACTTAAGTGTATTTTCTGGGCGTGTTTTAGTTTCGTTCGCGATAAAGAAGGATGGTGACTGGAGATATGTATTGACTACAGGAAGCCGAACCGTAACACCGTTAGGAGCCAATATTCCTCCACCCTGAAACGATTATGTGTTTGTTTAAATTTCAGAGCGAGAAGTTTCCTTTCGATAAATTGATTTTATTCTTGGAATCGCCTTCAGTATTCGTAAGAGACTGCTATGACGATTAGTGACGCTAATAGTATTAGCTAAATCTCTGATTGTTTTGTGAATTCGATAAATGATGTTTGCTCGTGAGTACTTGAGAAAATGGTCATTGTATGACTTAATAGTACGTTCAGAAACGAGGAAGAGCATGAAAATCATCTTTGCACTTTGCTAAGAAATTCGTCGATCATTTGTGCATTCTGAGAGATTGATATCTGTAGAGGCAACGAAAATTTTAATCGAGGATATCTCTTTAAATCTCGCAAGTTTTGAAAACTGTCACCATGTGGTCAAGACCAATAATAGAATGGAGAACTAAAACCTTTTGAACCTTGCAGAAGAATGCTGGAAGAGGTTTGCAACTTAAGATACCATTGAGAAATTTCACGAACAGAGAGAAGCAACTCAGTTTGATTTAGAATGGAGTTTTAGAAAAGTTGAAGAAGGATTAGCTTCCACACCCTCGGGCGGAGCGAATTTTTGGGATAAATCGGAAAGAGAATCGGTTATACTCCCTTACAGCACAGAAGGCTTTTCGTATGCAGCAAGACAACTAGAAGCACGTCAGAAGAGTTACTTCACTGCCTGACCGGAGTTGACAACAACGGTGGCTACCCGGAGAATGAAGACATTGCTTGCAAAGTAGAAGTGTTGGCGATGCTGAAGATCTAGTCAAGACGGCGAACCCGGAGCTGATGAAGACGCGCAATCTCACTTCCCTATTCATCTTGGTGGTACCAAGACGAATTGAGAGCGGAAGCAGACTGGAGGATGAAAAGATTCAAGGATCGTGCCAGAGATCCACCTTACTCCATCACTTTCCAAAAAGAACTGCAGAATACTCGACGAACCAGACACAAGTTCCTGATCTTGGTTTCACTTCCCAATTGATGGACAGACGAGGACAGATTGACCGGACTTGAAGAGATCGGATGTGTTGAATGAGCAGAGTTTTGAAACAGACCTTTCATGTTTGGAAGAATTGATTTTATAAAGACCGAAGTTCTTGGCGACTAACTTCCATTTTGTTGACCCTCTTAAGTTTCGTTATATCATTAAAGGACCCTCTTATGATCTAAGTTCCCTAGAAGCATTTCAGTTTGTGCCTATTTTCGTATGTTCGATGGTGGCTTGATTTGAGAGATTTTGGAAATTGTGGAAGATATGATGCTTATGACGGCGTGCCTCAATTCTGCTAGGCAAGCTGGGATTTTGATACTCTTGCGAATAGTTTTGATTTCTCTTTTGACGTTGGCATTTGATTTTGTTGACCTCTGAGACTGTAGAAGTACTAGGTGGATTAAGATAGGTGGTTTTGATTATGACTTGAGATAAAGTATGACCATCATGAGGGCATATTTATATGATGCCAGTATTATGACGTCTGGCCAACGTGATAATACTTACATCATATAACGTGCACTCATTGTGGCCATAGGATATCTTGGGAAGTACCTAAGAAGTTTAGGATTTGATCTCCTTTGTATTATCCGTAATTAGTGAGATTTAAGTTCATTCTACCTATGCGTATACTCTACCTTCGTTCGTTAAATCTCTGGATGATTTTGGACCCTCGTTTTGCATTCTGTTGACCTCGGTTATAAGTCTTAAATTCTTGTAAAGCTCTTTTCTGTTAACACAATCAATTCGATTTGAACTCTTGTTCGTATTCCATATGAGATCCTGAAGATTCACCTATCCTTCATTTATGTTGCATGGACCTTTTGATCAGAATCAACCCAATTCGTCTCCTTCTGAGAATTTGAACCCACCTTGTTTCGACTAAGTCATGAGAAACTATTTGATTTGAAGATCTTTTCTGAATGAACCACCCCGGGCGTGGGAATGTTTGTGACGACCTTTTTCGATTTGCTACGACTTCGTCTAACCTTGCGGCTTCCAATTTTCGAGGACGAAAATTTTCTTTTAGAGGAGAAGAATTATAATAACCTAGAATATGGTTTCTAAAATCCGTGGCTAATTTGAACCTTGAACATGAAACAACTTAAATGATTAGAAAGTTACAAAACACTAAAAGCTATAACCTAAGTATCCTAAAGTCGACATGCTCATAGTACCATCGGTATATATATTACACGATGTAAGAGGTCCAAAAATAAATAAAATTTGTGCGCACCATGTAACTTATATTATGTCTAGATACATTTGCATTCAAGATGAAGATTTGGTCATTTAATGATCCCCTTTTCCTCGGCCTACTTTCCAGTTCCAATTCCCTTTATTTATCTTCCATAATTTCCGAATATACAACAACAGTTATTTCCTTATACTCGGTCCCTATATGAGCCAAATATACTTTAAAATATTGTACCCAAATTTTAGTTATAAAATGTCTATAAAGAATGTTTTCAAAATTTTCAATAAATTAGAGGCAGTGGGTTTAACTTACCTTTATTAGAATTTGGAAACACATTTATTTATTAAACAAGAATTTGTTACAAAAACAGATATAAAATGGGAAGATAATCTATCTAAATACAACTGGCCTGGAATACGTAATTTGAATTATTTGTTTTGAACAAATACGTATATGATATACATATTGAATATTTGAAATAAGGAAATGGTCTCCTTAATCCCCTAATACTCGGTCACTACCAGCTTATATTTCCCTTCTTTTCTCATTGGGAGAACTGAATATATCACATTCCATATTCATACGTTTTCTTCATTCCTCTATAATGAAACGCATATCATTCTCTCCCACAAAACTAAAAACTTCCAAATAATATATAACGAGAGGGAGAAAGAGAATCAGTAATGATTTTTCTTCGTATAAATACTCCAGAATTTTGTTGCAATGGTTTTTGTTCCAAATGGGTTCGGGTTATTACTCGAGTCTGATTTCAGTCCGAGTTCGAAGAGAGTTAGGGTTTTGTGTTCGTGTTCGACTTTGGGTCACAACTACTCGAGTGGTTGATAGGGCTGTGGTTCAGCCATTTGTAATGTATGGGTTGGTTTTCGAGTGTGATGATGACACACACGTTCGCGGATACTAAAAGGATTTGGTTGATACGTGGTTCGATCTTGATCCCTTTTCGTTGGAGGGTTCTGTAGCAGAAGATTCGATCGTGTTTCGTGGTGTCGTAGCGATCGGGTTCAAACTGGTCTTGGTGCTTGCGCTCGTATTTGGCTTCGAGTTCGACCCTTGTTTCAGTTCTGGTCTATCATTTTGTTTGAAGGTATCTCATCATTTTGTTTTCTATCCTATCAATACATACATGCGACATATAATCTAATGCGAATCTATGCAATACAAACTCTTATAACCACACTAATAAAACATCTGTTGCACCATGAATTTGTGGGACAAACAACATATAGATACGCACATGCAAGCATGAAAGTATGATGTATATGTGTCGAATTCAGTTCACATCTGTTAGGATATACGTATTTGATTGGGTCTTTAGAGCATGCATTCGACGTACGTTATAGGACTAAAATCTGATAAGAAACCTTAAATGTTTAAGTAGGACATGCATAACTATTGCATGGTTAAGAGTTTTGTTTATGTATGATTCGTTAAAAGGTGGCTGTAAATGGGTGTTGTGTGTGTGTCGTGTGGTGTTAAGTATGTGTCGAAAGAGTTGTGATTTCATGAATGTATTTGCTGTGTCGATGTGGCTAGAAGAAGGGTAATACATGTTTAATTCTTTCTGTGTCATGTCGCATCTATATAAACATAAAGAGGTTGTCGCGAATTCATTTTGTGTCAAGAAATATATGTTGTGGTTATGCCGTGTGTTTTAAGCGTTGGGCATGGCTGTGAAACATTTATATTTACTATTGCCGTGTGAGTGTTATGATCGTATGGGGTTGTTTCGTATGCGAGTCGTTTCGGTATATGTCATACGAAGCAGAAGAGTTGCATGCATGGTAGCTATTCTGGTGGTTTTCCATTTCGAATCAAATAATATGAAGAATGTCTCTGGTTGCTTTTGTACAGCGAGTAAGGTAGCAAAATAAGTAATATAGTAATATAAGTAATGTACTAATATAAGAAATGTGGTAATATAAGGAAACTTAATATGTATTTGATAATTTACACCTTGGGCCTCAAGCTTTGGGATATTAATACTTTAGACCCTAAACTAATATAACGGTCGTAATAAACTCTAATATGTCATGATAATCATTTTGAGCACTTAATATATTAAAATGTTTTAAATTTTACTCATAAGTGGCTAAACTTACTAAATAAGGAAACTTTCTAAAAATGAAAACTTGCTAATTTTGGAAACCTGCTATAAATGGAAAGTTACTAAAAATGGAAAGCCGACTAAAATGAGGAATATTATTTGAAGAAGATATTAATAATAAGACGACCATGTATTCATGTAGATTCGCTGAAGATGGAGTTGTTTCCGATCTTTATATTCTGTTATGTTTGCTCTGGCGGTCTAAGGTACAGATATTCTGCTCTTTGTATAAGGAGCCTTCGGTCTCTATTTTGATTCGTATTAGGGTTTCCCTATGCCATTGCTATGATCCCTTTGATTGTGAACCTTGATATGATCCTTTGATTTGTGAACCTTTGCCATGATTCTTTTGACATGATCCTTTGATATGAACCTTTTGCTATGAACCCTGTGATATGAACTTTGACATTTGAACTGTGATTATGACCATGTGAACCTTTGCTTTGATATGAACCTGTGACCTTTGACGCAGTTTGATACTACGAGCCAAATGTGTTTCCTAGCCATGAAGGTAACATGGCCGTGTCTGTGATGCACCACTGACATGACTCTAGTGTACTCGAGTGATGTTGTACACCGTCCCCATTGTGATTTGTGAAATGCATGCGATTATTATTATTATGGCCAATGTGATATGTGGGGGGCGTATGGATGCATCCTAGATTTGTATTGTGATTGTGATATTGTGATATGTGATATGTGGTGACTGATGATGGGTGCAATCCACGTCTTTCACAAAATGTGGGAGCTGATCACTCCATTGTGATACATGAGGACACCCCTCATATTATCCGGTTACTAAAGAGGTATCCCCTCTAGATTGCTACAGGATTTGATATGTGATGTGATATGTGGGCTCGTGGTGGATGACTGTCCTAAACCTTTACTCTTGTACCTTTACTTATATCTTATTCATTATGCTACTTCTGTTCATTTTCGTTTACTTTCGTTTCCGTTTATTATATATCTGTTCACTGGGCTTTTTAAGCTCAGCCGCGTTTCTTTTCCCGCGGCAGGTTTTAGTTGGAAGCTGGGTAAGAGTGAAGAGACTTTTGGACTTAGAAGACCTTGATAGTTATTCTGAAGTAGAAGTCATTAGAAGGATTGCATTTGCAGACTTAGTATTTAGTTTTTGTTTCCTTTGTATCCTTGTGTATTCAGTATTTCATTTGTAACCTTTGAGAATCTTTGTATTACTATTGAATGTATGCTTTGTTTGATCTGATATGAAGCCATTAATGTGATACTTCTACCCTTGCTGGGTTGGGGTGTTACAATGGGTTTTTAAGAACAAAAGGGATGAAAGAGGAATAGTAATCAAGAATAAGGCTAGATTAGTAGCACAAGGGTACACACAAGAAGAAGGGATAGATTATGATGAAGTTTATGCTCCAGTCGCAAGGATTGAGGCAATTAGGCTGTTTCTAGCTTATGCTTCATTTTTAGGCTTCACAGTCTACCAAATGGATGTCAAGAGTGCATTTTTATATGGTAAAATTGAACCAGAGGTGTATGTTTCACAACCTCCAGGCTTCATTGACCCATTACATCCAAACAAAGTGTACAGAGTAGTGAAATCTCTATATGGCCTTCATCAGGCACCAAGAGCTTGGTATGCAACACTAGCTTCCTACTTATTAGAAAATGGATTTCAAAGAGGAAAGATTGATCAGACACTGTTCATCAAACATCACAAGAAGGATCTTCTGTTAGTGTAGGTGTATGTGGATGACATTATCTTTGGATCTACTAGGAAAGATATGTGTTTAGAATTTGAGAAGCTTATGAAAGATAAGTTTCAGATGAGTTCTATGGGAGAACTTACATTCTTTTTGGGTTTGCAAGTTAAGCAATCATCTGAAGGCATATTTATTAGTCAAGACAAATATGTTGCAGAGATACTTAGAAATTTCAATTTGCTGATTCAAAAATAGCAAGCACACCAATGGACTCTGAGAAGCACCTTCTGAAAGATGAAGATGGAGAGAGTGTGGATGTACACACTTACAGATCTATGATAGGCTCTTTGATGTACCTTACATCATCTAGACCTGATATCATGTTTCCTGTTTGTGTTTGTGCAAGATTTCAAGTTACTCCAAAGGTTTCTCATTTAACTGCCGTCAAGAGAATTTTTAGATATCTCAAAAGTCAACCAAGGTTGGGTATATGGTATTCTAGAGAATCTCCTTTTGACTTGGTAGCATATTCGGATAGTGATTATGCTGGTGCTAGCTTGGACAGAAAGTCAACAACTGGAGGATGTCAATTCCTTGGGTGTAGACTTGTCTCATGGCAGTGTAAGAAGCAAAAAAGTGTGGCAAATTCAACAACTGAAGCTGAATACATAGTTGCTGCAAGTTACTCTAGTCAAGTTCTATGGTTTCAAAACCAACTCCTTGATTATGGGTACAATTTCTTAAACACTGTTATTCATATTGATAATAGTAGTACAATTTGTATTATTAAAAATCCAGTGCAACATTCTAAAACAAAACACATTGAAATTAGACATCACTTTATAAGAGACTGCAATGAGAAAAGATTAATTCAAGTTCTTAAAATTGCTTCAGAACATAATTTTGCAGATCTGCTAACAAAAGCTTTTGATGTTTCAAGGTTTCAGTACTTGGTAGCAAGTATTGGAATGCTTAATCTTTAAATTTTTCAAATAATGTGTTTATGTAAATAAATCTTTGTTGGTACTGCTGGATTTATAAGGTACTGCTCATGTATCATAAGGTACTGCTAAGCACACAAGGTGCTGCTAGTACAAATTTAAATTGTGTTATTCATATAGTTAGTCTTTTCATTATTCTAATGCAAGACAAGTACTTTGTATTTTGTTCTTTTGGTTTTAGACTAACAATTTCAGGTATGAATATGTAAACACAAAGGATGTTTTCAAGTGAAATGGGAAAAGCATAATTGAGATATTAGCTGCTGACCATAATAGGTTTATGATGGACTGAGTTTGGGACTTTAAGGCTCCTTAAAACTTCTTTCTTGAAATCTTGTTATGATATTTCACATTGAATTGATGACTTAGTTGATCAGATAGTAACTGATGCAACTCACTTTCTATCATTTTATACTTTTAAGTATAATGTGCAAGTATGAGGACATCTAATAGAAAGAACAGCTAGTAAAAGTGAATCTAACACTTGTGTTAGAGGCAACAATTACTATGAGCTGGAAACCCTATCAAGAAAATCTTTAGAATAGATTTATCTTTACACAGGCAGTTATTTATAACTAAAACATATTGGTTCTCACACAACCAGAGGTTGCTTTAAACCGAAATGCTGATTAAGTGTCTGTTATACACTTGATTCCTTCAAAATGGTTGAAAGTAGTATGATTTTTCAATTCTAAAATCATGAACATACTACTAAGTCAAATAATTTCTTAAAAGGATTTTCAAGGATTCACTAAAACCATCCATTGATGGATCATGAATCGAAATGTCCACTGATTCACCTCTCATAGGAGTTAACACACCTAGAAGTGATAAGGGCAGTAACTTAAACTCTTAAGGAATTGATGGCTTCATGTACAATATTGTCTGACAACAAGTTCTATTTGATGGATCAGATGATAAGGAAAGATATATTTTGGTACATAGTGAGATCTTCCAAACAAGGGGAGGAAACAAAAGTTATTTGCTTTAGGGGAGGTAACAATCTCAGGGGAGGAAATAATGGCCCAGAAAAGGAAGATAATCCAATAAAAGGAAGGAGAAGACAAGAGCATACAAGATGATGAGGAGGTTGAAAATGACAAGAACATTCCAAAGGAGAAAGTTCTATCTAGATCAAACGAAGAAAAGTTTCAATTTCACTTCAAAGACATGCTGGTTAGATGATTTCACTTGTTGAAACAAGCATCCAAGATACACAGCATCATTGCCTCTTATAATTCCTCCATCCAAGGAAATTGCACCATCTTTTAGTCCAAGATTGGTTCAATATGTTTTTGATATTGTTAAAGTCAAAGAAGAGCAAAGTAGATGAATTACTGAAGAAGATATTCAATCTTGAAGAGCATAAGTGTTTGAAAGATCTTCAATCCAAGATTTAATTCAGAAACATGTTTGAAAGGATTCACATGTTTAGGGGAGGATTGTTGGGAATTAAATATTCAAGATGTCTAATATCGGGTTCTAATCCAAGAAATACTCTAAGTGTAATTCTGCTGCTAGTACAAATGGTTTCTGTTGTTAATGTTGATTCTGCTGATAGAACATTTCACTCTGCTGATAGTGATAAATGACTCTGCTGATAGGCTTAGAATTCTGTTGATTGATTCTGCTGATAATGATACTTGTTCCTGCTGATAGCGATAACTCGTTGCTGCTGATAGTGAACATTCTGCTGATGAGAGGATAAGATCGAAAAGATATTTATTGTATTTTGGTCAACAATATACGGTAGATAATATCTTACCCCATGTGCTTAGTTAACAAGTTGTATACATAGATACATGTTGTATCTGATGTACTGACACTCTAAAGGATAAGTTAACAAAGTAAGTCAGCCAAGACTTTAAGCAATATGTAAAGATCTTTTGACTATAAAAGAGATCTTAGTTGTGATATTAGTGTAGTTAGAACATAGTGTTAAGAGTTAGTTCATGCATATGTGTTATCGCAAGAACATATAACTGTTAGATAAGAACAAACACAAAAACATCACAAGTTAGAAAAACTTAAGATTCAAGGTTGTAACCCTAGTGATATTTCAAGATCACTCGTATTATTATCTTTAATAATATTGAATCGTTTGGTGATAATCTTTATGTGTTCATTGCTAACTAACAAACATAATAATTCCATTTCCATAACATACACAACCTTCTAAGTTTGGTTGAGTGAATTCCGCGTACTTAATCATTTTAACACAACATATCATACACATAAAGTTAGAGGGTTTAACCACCTTAATCGTGTGTCCAGGATCCTAGCAACAAGCAAGTGAGGTATCAGCAAGGACAACTCGGCCAGTGAGATCACAATCAACAGTAGATGATGGAGGTCAAAGGAAGAAGAGGATCAAGAAAAAATCCAAGATCGCCAAGTGAGTCAACACCATTGTGATGGTGCAATAAACTTATTTGGTTCTTTGTTTCTGTGTTTTAAGAATTAGTGTATAGATTATGTAACTGAGTTTCTGTCTTCTAGACAATAATTTGCACGGTATTTGTTTTTAGACTTGGTTTGATTAGGAATGGTATTTGTTTTTATTTGGGTTTACCATGGTCTTCATGCAAATTTATTGACTATTTGCTACACAAGTCAAAGTTGCTGCATAAAGATTAAGCAAAGGGCCAATTTGGTGCTTATTGATTATGCAACCAAAACGGTAATTTGCTGCATAATGCTGCACAATTCAAAGACGTTATGCTTTGACATCATCATATACTTCATAGAAGTTAAATATATTGACTGACCCAAATTAGTTTTGACTATTGTAAGTCAAAGTTGATAAGCAACCAAAAACCAAGTTTGCTGCATAGTGATTCAGCAACTAAAAGGAACATTATTGACTATCACAAGTCAAAGTAGATACACGTTAATGTTTTCCATCAAGAACATAACTTTATCAATAATCGATACCAGCTACATTGGTCTTTTTAAAATAACAACAAGCAACTACGATGATCCCACTATAATGCCATAAACAACAACTTTTTATTAACATGATAAGGTCAACAAACCAGGGATGACCTTATTCCCTGTAATGATACAACCCAGAATGATAACACAAGACCTCCATACCAACCTATACCAATTTAAAGACAATGAAAAAAAAAGACCCAACTTAAAAGAAGAAACTTGTTGAGCTTCTTCAACTGCTGATCCTTCTCCCTCATCAACATCATCTGCTCCTCCAAGTCTTCTTCAAGGTCACTCCTTGCCCTCAGGAGGCCAGGAATTACATCAACTGCTCGGCAACACATTGGAGGATCCGTCCATCCAATAAACCCACATGACGAACAACAGTAGAACCGGCGGCGTGGGTTCCTGTTTGTCCAGCTTGTTTTGATTGTTGCTTGTTTCCCACAGTCACAAATAATGACCATTTTTTTTACTGGATAGTGGAAAGTGTGTAAAAAAAAGTTATGTGGAATAATGTGATGAAACGGTCATATTTAATTCTGGTAAAAACTTCGATTGCATATTTAGTCCTTATAGCTACAGTGATATGACACGTATACATAGTACCCGGGAACAGTGAAATGACAATACTACCCTTAGTGACATGGCACTCAACGATCGAAATAACGAAAGTTAGCTCTCGGTGGCTGTTTTACAAAAAATCGAAACATTAATGTCGTTTTTGCAATACTTTTTGTCTCGATGTCTTTTTGCGCATTTGTGCTACTTTAGGGACTAAATTTGAAATTTACCCTAAAAACTAGTACGGAGTATATTACAGTAATAATTAAATAATCAACTATTCAAAGCAGATTATCTAGATTTCTAGACAGATAGACTTGTCAACATTTTGGAGATCATAATAAGAAGGGTTAAGAAACATAAGTGTAACACCCCCAAAATCAAGATATTGCGGAAGCATACACTTTGGGTACTACTAAATCGATAATCACAACACAAGATATATAGAACGAATTAAAAATCCGTTTTAAAATATATTAGATATTCGAAGTGATATTGTCATACATCAAATTTAGTTCAAATAAAAATGTAGCCCATTTAACATAGCAGTCCCAAATTTCAGAGTTAACGCAACAATATAAACATTTCCAACAAATTTTATGACCATCGCCATGCCCTGCCTTCAGTAAACACACCTCAGTTTCCTAAGAAAAACATGCTAAAAGTCAGCAAACGCTGGTGACTTCATAGGTTTAAAGTAAATAAGCATGTGGAAAACTAGAAGGGGGGTTGAATAGTTTTACGTCTATTTAATTTATGAAAACTTTTGTTTACTATTTAAAACTTCGATTCTATCTTATGTGAATTCAACTCTTGATCAATATGAAAAAATATAAATAAATATAGATAAGCAATGCAAGTAAAGTAAATATAATGAAATGAAAGATAGAGATGGAAAGATCAAACCACAACACGGAGATTTATAGTGATTCGGCTACAAGGACACCTTCCTTGCCCTACTCCACTCCTCGAGTCACCTACTCGAGAGTTTTCTTCACTATGTCAACAAACTCCCTTATGGCGGAGAAACCTTACACAACTTTAGCTTACACCGGTTTAACAACACAAAGCTAGATGTCGAGTTCTAATCGTTGCTAGAACCAATCTCACGACTTGTACACAACTTCTACACAACTTAATCACGACTGCTTCACGACGGCTTCACGACTTCTTCTCCACGACTACTTCACAACTACTTCTACACTACTTCTTTACAACATAACTAGTTACTTACACTTAGATCTACTTATTACAACTATACAAAACTTTACACAACTACAATGATGATATGAGTTAAGCTATAATACTTCTTCTCTAGTTGAAGGAGTATTCTTGTTTTGCACTTTGATGGTGGAAACTTGGATCGCTTAGAAACCAATGCTTAAGAGAATATGATCAAAGGGTTTTTAGAAAGGATTTACAAGATTTAAAACAGAAGGTTTGGGGTGCAAAAGGTGAGTGAAAATCCAGGGGAAGGATGGTATTTATAGGCAGAAAACTGGACAGCTGGAAGCTACTGGAGCGTGGCCGGCCCCCTTAAATAGGGGGGCGGTCCCCTTAATTTTAAGGGGGCCACCTAGCATAATTAAGGGGGCCGCCCTCCCTAGCCGTTGCCCAGTTTTGTCTTTTTGTGGGGAAGGTTTTTCTGGAACATTTTTACTGATTTTGGTTGAAAATTTGAATTCATAAATTTATAATGAATTAGACCTTTTTATTTATTACCAAAAATGTTTTTCTAAAAGATATAAAATGTTTTTGACATTTTATAAAAAATCTAGTGTTTAAGAAAATGTTCCTTTGATCATATAATGAATTAAGCATTAGTTCATTCATACCTTAAGTGATTTGAGTTGTAGAAATAGATATTTACAACTAAATACTTGTTTACGTCATAATTTTCCGATTAATGATTTTACATTTTGTGATTATCAAAACGTAGAGATATCGAAAAATATTAATAACGTGTTTAGGCATTATTTATATCAACAATCTCTCCCTTTTTGATGATTACAAAATCTAAACTCATTAAATTGAAAAGTTAATTTTTAATTAAGTATTTAGTGAGTTTATATCTATTTCTCTCCCCTTTTGTAGAATCAAAAAGGTTAAGCCGACAAGTTTTAGAAATAAAATTTGTCGGGACGATAACTCCCCCTTGGTGTGTGCTCCCCCTCGTTCGTGTGCATAAATGAAATGATATATGGGATTCTTGCAAGAAAAATATTAGAAGCACAAGCATATATATAGCAAAAATAAGCATGCATATAAAATAAAGACATTCATTCATAAAAGAAATGTTGTGTATAAATACACAAACATATAAGATTACATTCAATCCTACATAAGCTAGTAAGTAATGCAATCTACATAATCACTCTAGGAGTACATGATCTTCCATGGGGCTTGCACACAAAATGGTTTTGAAAATTATTTTTAATTAAGCATTGCATATGCTTAATTGGGTGAAAATGGAGGTGGTGGTGGTGTAGTGGGTGAAGGTGGTGGAGGTGGTGGTGGTGGTGGTGGGTTGGTAATCATGTGTTCAAGTGATGAAAACATGTAGTGTATCTCATCTCTAAGACCGAAGATTATGGACCGGTTATGGATGCAACAAAGACAATTGTCACCATGATCTTCAAGCAATGCCCAAGGTATGGGAAAGAATGGTTGTGGGATTGGTGATGGTGAGAAGTGAGCATCAAGAGGTGTGATGGGTGATAAGGAAATGGCAAGTTGGGTGGATGGATGTTCTTGAGTGGAAGATGGTGATGATGGTCTTGGTGGTGATGATGGTAGGTGGGAGTTGATGTAGTCATTAATGGATGAAGTGGATGGTAAGGAGGAGGATGATGTGCCATGAGTAGATGGTGTTTTTGATGGAGCATTTGGTGCACTTGGGGATGAACATTGAGGTGGTGGTGATGGAGTTTTGGTGTCTTCTTGGGTTAAGTCTATGAAAAGTTGTTTTGGTGGTATGATGACAAGTCTTTGCTTCCTTGAAGTCTTAGAGATGGAGGATTTAGGTGATAACATGGTGATTTGGGATGATGAGGGATGATGGAATGAGAGGTGATTGTTTGGAGGGAATTTATAATATGAAAATGTGATTAGTTTAGGTAAATTTTTGAGGTTTTGTGGTAAGATTCCAATACCAGTTCGTCCATTAAGAGAAATGGTAGCTGGGGCTATATAAAAGGGGTCACATGATGCAAAAGAAAACAGTGAATTTTACTTCCCAGATGGCCGGTCCCCTTAATTGCTGGCCGGCCCCCTTAAAATTAAGGGGACCGCCTAGGGAATTAAGGGGGCCACCCATCTGATGTTTTCCCAGGAGACCAAATTTGAAAAATTTCCAGAAAAGGGTCATTGTTAGGGTGTATTTGCAGCAAGCTCCATTTGAATCATGTACATGAAGAATGATTAAATAGTGGCATAAACATGTTTAAATAAGCATGTATACATTTAGGCTAAAAATAATCATATTATAGAATAAGCATGTTATTAATCATTAGCAAGCATATTAATTTAAGCATAGCATTCAAGTTCTAATTAAGAAAATAGATACTAACATACTATAACATGCAAGAAATAAATAATTCTCAAATACAAAACAAAATAAAATGTCTAAACACAATATTGTTCTAATAAGCCAACTTTCACATCTCATCTTTTCTTCTTTCCGAAAATATTCTTGAAAGCTTTCCCTATCGACTTGAAACCACCTCTAACTTCTTCATGCATCTGTTGAGTTGTGTTGAGTAATGTGGTTTGTCGTTCAAATAGGATTTGTTCGGTTTGTTCGGAAGGACGAGGAACTTGATAATCGGAATAGTTAAGTTTCGGGAGATTATCCACGAACCTCGTGGGAGATGGAGTACTGACACGTGAGGTGCCTTCCTCCTCCTCATCATCATCTCCCCGATGACATGTGGAACTACGAGGTGCGTAGATATTAGGGCGTCTAGATTTGCCCTTGTCACTACGAGATCGACGAAGTTGGCTACAAGAGAGAGGGCGTACGACGGGATGAAAGAATAGGTAAACATCACTTTCGAAATGAGGTAAATTTTCCATGACATAACGATAGAGACGGGTGAGGAACATACCATAAGGAAGGTTGGCGTTGGGAGTGTTTTTGGCTGACATGATGCGATAGACAAAGAGGTAAGCCAAATTGTATTGTTCTTCTGCCACAATACAATACAACATGTGAGCAATGCTCGCCGTGAGATGATCACGGTGACCACCGGTACCGAACGCATTCTCACGAATGAGTTCTTCCCAACGCTTCATGTCGGGGCTTAGCTCTTTAAGGATGATTTGGTTTGCATGAATTTCGACATTTTTTGACTTGATCCTTCGGCTAGTCGTACCACGTTCTAGCTCGAGAAGTCCACGAATGTCATCAGGAGAAGGAATATCAGAATAGTACGGACCATTCTGAGGCCAATTTTTCTCAAGAGATGAGAGATCCCATTCATTTGAGAAAACGGCTTGACCGTTGTAAGGAATTTGGAGAATTTGACCAAACTGAGCTAGATTGAGAGTGATAAATTCATTTTGGATCATAAAGGAAATAAGAATATAGCCATATTGATCGGTTTGTACCGTCACTTGGCTATAGAAGTCTAGAACGAAGCGAGGAATGATTGGCTCATTAATTTTGAAGAGACAATCGAGACGAACATTTGAGAACATTCGCTCGATTTGATCGGATTGATAGAAAGATGGTTCGACAACTCTACCTTCGTGAATGTTTCTATTTTCGATGGGCCGATAGAAACATGCAATAGAAGGAGATATGCCGGGAGTTTCGAAGACTTTTGGAATGTAGGCTTTGGTTTTGGAGAGATCACCGACTGTAGCTTTAGGCATTTTCACCTATACAAGAAAGCAACACACAAACAAAAATAAGAAAATGACATGCATATATTATATATGCTACTTATGTGGAACGTAAACATACTTCGACTCTAAAACTTTAATCCTAAGAAGTAGTTTACAATATTCCTTAGTTTTAATTTTTAACTCGCTTAAAATGTATTTTATGATGTTAAAGAATAGTTACATGGATATTATGATAAGAAATCAAAAATATCCAAACGCTCCTTTATACGTCATAAGCTACTTTGAAATGTGGCTAGACAAATATTAGATTGTATATCTAGCTATTTCTTACGAGTGTTTATGTTAAGTGACTTATTGAAAAAGGTGAAAACTTAGATTTTGACTCAAAAATTTCTTTCAAAATGTTATGCCAAACGCTCCCTTAATTATAAAAATAACTACTAAAATTTCAATATACATATGAATTATATATCTTGATGACTCAAAACAACTAATTGCGTGTTTATAAACTTGGCAAGTAGTTGTGAACTTAATTTTGATTAAATTTCGATGACTCTAGCTCCTAATCCAAACACTCTCTTATATTTACCAAAAACATTTTTATGATTCGAAAAATATATTTTTAGTATTAAGAAGTTATGATGTAACAATGTGATTAGTTTTAACAAGTGTTTATGGCATAATTCAACAATGTATAACTAGTTTTGAATAGGAGTGTTTGGTTTTTCAAAGTTTTGACATGAGGGTTTCTAATTATTTAATTTTTAAGCATACTAATCCTATGGGGAGCATTTGATTATAACATTCCTAGACTCAATTTCAATAAAAATTCGGATTTGGAAAAATTAAGTAAAAGACCTAATTATGATTAGACTCAAAATTGGATGAAATTAGATGAAATGTGTATTGGAAAACTTACAAAGTATGTTGCTAATCAAGATATAAGTGTTTGCCCTTTGCGAAATTAGCCCGAAATGGTGATTTGGTGAGTGGTTTTGGGGTTGCAGCTCATTCACAGCAGAGGGAGTGAGAGGTGTGTTTGAAAAATGGGGTGTTTGGCAAAGATTTTTGAAGGAAAAACGTTTTTGGAAGTAACAGTAGGCCGGTCCCCTTAATTATTAAGGGGGCCGCCCCCGTTTTCAAGCCGGTCCCCTTAAAATTAAGGGGGCCGCCGGCCCAAAAATTGGACTTTGTCTAATTTTATTTCTGACAGCAAAATATTTTTATGTATATAGATAAATTTATTATATATCAAAAATACGTTACGTTTTATTAGCACGAAGAGGGAATACTTGGCGCATTTTATTAACATTTTGTTAACAAAATATATATTGAGAATTTTGGATAAAATAATCAAGACGTCAAGCTGACAAAGGTGGATTTAAGAAATGAAAAGAGAATGTGTATGTGTGTGTGTGTGTGTGTGTGTATATATATATATGTTAAGGTGGGATGTTGAATGATGTTGAGGGATAATGAAAAAAGGACGGAGATGGGTGCTGACGATGATGGGAGTTTGTTACATAGTTTTCTTGTTCGAAGGTTCGGCTCCGACTTCTATATTGATCCACTCAACTCACTTCTCTTCATCACCATGAGTTTTGCGAAAGAGGACATAGAAGATTTTCATGTTGAACGTTATAGTCCAAAAGAGGCAAAGGGGAAAGAAAAGGTTCGAGGACGAACAATTTCTTTTAGTTCTAGATAGTCAACAAATGACATATCTAGGTTATGAGAGGATATGTGTATATATATATACATTATATTAACAGGAGGCATTACACGTAGATAATGCCACATAAATGCCACCTCAATGCCACATAATCATAAACTATGCCACTTGGCATCTAAGCATGATTTTAGGCAATTAAAAATTTGACATTTGCAAGAATCGAACCTGAGTCATTTAGTCCACATATAAATACTTCAACCACTAGACCAAGCCAGTTTTTGTGATTAACAATACAAACTAATTAAGTGATGCTTAAATAATTAATATTTTTATGCTATATTTAAGGAATAGATTATGGATAATTATCCATTGCTTAATTATAGTTTTAGAATTATAAAACAATCAGCTATTCGAGGCACAGATCCATTATTGCCTCCATCCTCCCCTCCCTCCTGTTATATGATTGAAGAGTTGCGTCAATCATTAAATGATGAAGGCGAAACAACCAGAAATCCAAATTATAACTAAAATCCGGAACAAAAAAGACCCAAACAAAACTGTTCGAGGTTATTTGTACTGCTGCTTATTACTTGAATATTGTACAAATCTATTCAGGTGGGAATCCTTATTTGTTTTTATTCTGTAATTTAGCTACGTTTTGTGTTTGTATCATGTCAATTGATTTGCCACTCATAAACTTCCATCTATGTTGCAACTTTGTTGATAACTTTTTGTTGTCAATATGTTGTTGATAACCATCTATTAAAGTAGAACCATCAATTAAAGTTACCTTTTCAATCTTGACTAACTTCCCGTCATTAAAGTTTGTACTGCACGTATTAAATGGTCTCAGAAGAACCATCTATGTTGTTGATATTAAAGTATTTTGAAAATCAGGATTGACATATTTTTTAGTATTTTGAATTGAAGAAATTTTTAAACTTCGGATCAATTAAAGTATCATCATTCTCACACAGTTACAGCAGCCATCATCATAATAATATAGTTATTTAATGAAGAGACAACTTAATTAAGCAGTATAATTAATCTAAATTTGGTGATCTTGCATAAAAAATTCATAAAAAAGTTAGATATATTATCCTATATTATTACTTCAACGAGGATATGTTTTGAGGATGATTGCTCATGAGCCCCACAAACTGTTATCTCAGTGGTAGTAGTCTAGCCGATGCACATTGCTAACTTAAGTTGCTTCATTACAGGCATGAGATTGTGGGTGTAGTGACTGAGGTGGGCAGCAAGGTAAAAAAAGTCAAAATAGGAGACAATGTTGGGGTAAGTTGTTTGGTTGGATCTTGCCGTTCATGCGACCAATGTGCTATTGATCAAGAGCAATTATGCCCAAAATTGGTGTTCACCTACAATGCCAGTACTGAGGTAACCTATGGCGGCTACTCTAACCACATGGTTGCCAATCAACACTTCATCGTAGCATGTCCAAAAGTCCTTCCCCTTGATAGTGGTGCGCCTCTACTCTGTGCTGGTATTACAGTTTACAGCCCGATGCGTTACTATGGGCTTGATAAGCCTGGAATGCATGTTGGTGTGGTTGGTCTTGGTGGGTTAGGCCATGTCGCTGTTATGTTTCTTAAAGCTCTTGGTATTAAAGTTACTGTGATAAGTTCTAGCCCAAAGAAAAAGGAAGAAGCTATAAGTAAATTTGGTGCTGATTCATTCTTGGTCAGCCGTGATCAAGCCGAGATGGAGGTAAAATCTATGACTAGACGAGTCCATCTCGACTCATTTACTTATGAACGGGTTAGTTTGGGGTGTGTTAGATCTTAAACGGGTCACCATAGGGCTTGTGTCTTAATGGCATACGACAACAAGGGGTACCCATTTTTGAATCCACACACAAATCATACAATTAGTTGTATTATATATGCGTGATTACAGAAATATATGCTATATATTTTACGTAGAATACTAACAAGCTGGTTCATTTTGTTTTAAATACACTTTTAATCATTATATATACATACAGGTCATTAAAAATAATGAATGTTATAACAAAATGTTTATCCTGACTTAATGCAGCTGTTTATATCTAATTTGCATTAATTATATACATTTAAAAGAGTAAATATACGAGGCATAGGTCTTTTTTTGTTTGGAATTATATCTCAGTAGACGATTGGGGCAGTTAGAGGATTTCCAACTGAAAGTGCTACTCAGAATTTGAAGGAACAGGTCTATGTGCCTTCAATGTTGTAACATTTTGTTACATCATAGCTACTGAAATTAGTGAGCAATATCAATTGGTTCGTTTTGAGTAAGCCTAGGTTGGGGTAGGTTGGGTTGGTTCGTTTGTACTCTTATATTTGGACTCATGAATTCCTCTCATGGTATGCAACTATCTATTTTTTAAGTATGCGCCTATGCTATTATTATGCTGTTATAACAAGCTCAATTGTAAATGTATTAGCAAGCTCAGTTGTTCCTTTGACGCATTGATGACCAAACATTGATCCTCAGGAAATTGATAAAATTATAGCTAGCGAGAAGGTTGAAAAAGTGAAGGTAATAAACTTTATGCATTATGCGCTTTTATGTCGTTACATGCATTAGTTCTTCCACAAAACACCATTTTTTTCCGATAGGTAAAAACACCATTTTCTGAAGATGACGCTATGGCTAAAGCTTTTGACATTTGGTGAAAAGGAGGTAAAATTCAACCCAGGGAGTTGCAGTAGGTTGCGCAAAAATGACAGCAGAAGACGTTCCACGCGTACAGGTTATTTAATTGTTTACTTTTACATATTCTATGGCCAATTATTCATGTCGTATTAGCCTTTGACATTGTGTGATTTCTGTAGTTACAAATGAATCGGTTGACAACGTATATGCCTAAAGCTTTAAAAAGAACAAATGATGTCACTGAAGGTTAAGCTCACCTTCAGTCTTTTGCTGTTCCTGAACGGTAAAGTTCCTAATAATACTTGAATTGTACATATTTTCTCATCAATCGTATACGTATCAAATTGATAAAATGCCATTTTTTTGTCTTTACGCAGGCAAGAATATTCCACTTCAATTCAGAAGTCCTTACATCTGACTCGATGCAAGCCGCCTTATTTAAAGCAATCTCGTGGTCCAAAAAATTTGGCAGCCTTATATTCTTCGACATGAATCTCCCATTGCCACTATGGAAGTCCCATCACGAGACAAAGAAAGTGATAAAAGAGGCATGGGAGCAAGCAGACATCATCGAAGTCAGCAAACAAGAACTCAAATTCCTTCTAGATGAGCACTACCATGAAAGAAGACGAAACTATGAGCCTCAATATTATGCAGAATCTCATGAAGAAACAAGAGAAAAAGGGAAAGACTATTATCATTACACACGTGGAGGACGTACTAATTACACCCTTCACTTGTGATAGAACGGGGTCAGGTGATGCAGTTGTTGCTGGTATTATGAGAAAGTTGACGACTCACCCAGAGATGTTTGAGAATCAAGATGTTCTTGAAAGACAGCTACGGTTTGCTATTGCTGCTGGAATTATATCCCGGTGGACGATTGGGGCAGTTAGAGGATTTCCAATTGAAAGTGCTACTCAGAATTTGAAGGTACAGGTTTATGTGCCTTCAATGTAATAACATTTTGTTACATCATAGCTACTGAAATTAGTGAGCAATATCAATTGGTTCGTTTCGAGTAAGCCTAGGTTGGGGTAGGTTGGGTTGGTTCGTTTGTACTCTTATATTTGGACTCATGAATTCCTCAAAAATTTACACTAATGACACGGTATATAGGATGTCTAAGCACTTTCAGAAGTATATATGGTGCTCAGGCTGCCATGGTATGTCTGAATTTTGTTATATCAATCAACTAATTGCAACGAGTAAATTTGATTAGTTGTTCATCCTACTCCCTGTGTTAGTATGTGTATTCTCTCTTGGGTTCCTAAAATATAAACATGTGATGCTATATCGATCATTTGGTTTTTTAATTTATAGGGACCACGGCCTGGATTTTTCCCAGAAGAGCCATCTCAAAAGAAAGGTATGTTATATCTAACTTATTCTTATACTGCTACACATACTAGCAGATGATTGTAATTTATGATCCGTTTTCATTGTTTTACTTGCTTCTTACAGATGGAACACGAGAAAATGACTGGGAATGCTCAAAATGTGGAAATGTCAATTTCTCCTTCAGAACAGTCTGTAACATGAGGAAATGCAACACACCTAAACCAGGATCTCAGGTTTGAGACGCCATCTTTATACCAGCTCTATTTTTGTCACATTGAAGCTTTTTAGCTATGTTTAATATAACGTGTCGTTCTAATTTGTTTTTATGGCCCTAATATGCAGGTTGCAAAACCAGCCAAGAGTTCCAGTAAGTACTTCATGTATATATTTGGTTACCTATATTTAATTTTCGATTCTAAAACTTGTATATGTATCTTATTTTGTTTCAAAAGCGGATATGCCAGAAGGGACCTGGAAGTAAATCTGTGAGATAAGGCATAATGGTTTATGGATGGGCATAACTGTACATCGTTGTATGAGATTCATTTAAAAGAACATGTATTATTATTTAATGGATTAGTTCGAGATATTCTCTTAAATGATAAATTGCTAACTTCCCATGTAAATTCAGAAAACAAAGTTGCTTAAAAAGTTTGTTATTATGGTATTTTGCAGGTCCAGTAATAAGTCTGGTCCGGATAAAGTGAGGTTTGAACCTCTTCAAATCCTATATATAAAACCTAATGACTTTGGAAAACAAAGTTTCTTTAACATTCGATTGAGTCAAGAGAATCGAGATCTCAACATGAAGAGGAGTTTAGGCATCTCTAAAGGAACTGAGAATGGACAAGGTATGTACCATTACCTCATTCAAAGTTCAGTTTTTCAAATACTTGCTAGACTAAAGCTCAGCTTATGTGATCAAGGGGGTAACTACTCATACACAAATTTCAGTTTATGTGATCAACAAAGAACTAATATGTAAATAAAAAGTTTTAGTTAACTTAAATTAAAGGTTTTAGAGTCCATATAACTGTTTAACCACCATATTATCACCATGTTTTGTTATCTTAAGCTTAAGCTTTATTGGTTGAACCTATTTGTCCTACCAATTCTGCATTTTTTCTTTAAAGATGCACAAAGGGATCGGGCCTTGAGAATTATAGCCGAAATTCCTTTTAAGGAGTAAATGGATTGAGGGTACGGGAATGTAGATTATCTATAATGTTTGGTTTATGTCTACTGCTTTTTAAGCTGGGAATATTGGCTTGATAATGAGCCATTCTCCATTCTTTTTGACGAGGAATAGATTCAAATGTTGATTTCATATTGATATGGACAGTAAACCAAACACTACTTTAACATAGAGCAACAGTAAATTTAAAAAGTATATTAGTTATGATCCACTGTATTCCCTGTATTTTTTTCATACACGTTGATAGTTGCAAGCTAATGATTTTTTTTTAATAATAAATATAGGTGATGAGTTTCTTTCTGATTCTTTCCTTACAAGGAAATTGTGAATGTGATTCTTTGGGAAGTCGAATGAAAGGTTAGTCGCTTATTTTCCTGCACTCCTATGTATTTGGTGTTTTTTTGAATTAGGCTTTATTATGGTACTGATTCGTGTTATGATCTTCTGCCGATGCAGTGGGCTGTTTAAAGAGCTGTTGATGTTTACGTCTACATTACCCCTTCTGCTAAAGAAGGTGGCAAAGACGACGGTGTTGATGATCAAGCCGTCAGGGTTGTTGACATCGTCGCCACTTTTAGACTTCAAGTAAAAATATAACTACTTTTGAATGTTTTCGAAAATTTGAGACTTTTGTAGGTTTTTAAGATATTGAGATATTGTAAAAAATGCAAAGCAACCTCCTTTTCATAAGAAGCGGTTTATTGCTCATATCAAGAAGACATCAAACAAATCAGCCTTAAGCTTGATGCTGAGCAACATAGTTTTTTAACAAAAACATTAAGTCATCAACGAAGCTCTTCCTTGGAAAGCTCAGTGATCTTGAGTTGTAAGTTTTTTTACTCTTCCTTCACGTTACATAGTCATTTGGTCAATTATGCTTCTAAGATATATGTAGTTTTATGCAAATATAGTGTTATATTATTAGTCATTTACCCATTACCCATACTACAGTGATTATTATGCTGAGTTGCAACATTAGAATTAGTTTAACCAAACTGACATCTTGATAAAATATAGGATGTGTGGATCCAAAAACTGTGTTGGGCAGTAGTAATATTTAAATGGTCATAAATTAACTTAAAATTGTGTGGAAACTGAATCCAAGAAAGACGATTGTTATAGTTGTGTGGAACCTTCTTTGTTGTTAATTGCATTTCCCTTTTACTTGACCAGGTAAACTCTGTTGTGCTTCACACATATAGATAAAGTAGTCACATAATGCACATAAAGTTTCAGTTACATATGCATATGCAGATTCCTACAATCCTAATGCAAACTTTAAAGTACATCACAAGCTTTGATATTACCGGTAACTTCTGTTCGATTTATATTTCATAGTTATTGCTTAAAATCATGATAGTTACAAAGTGAAATTATCTGTTTCGGTTTACAATGAATCCCTTGATGATTTAGCATTTAAGTAATACGTAGTAGTAATAAAGTGTGGTTGTTTATGTAAAGATGGAGTACTATTGTGGTCTGACATTTTGAAAGTATTGTTTTCGATGTGATTCAACTATTTAGAGTTGTGGTTACTAATTTTCTGCTTAAGTGTTTGACAAGTTCTGTTTTTTAAGGATTCTTATGTAAAATGACCCGTAAGTTAACAAATTATAAGTATCAAAGCGTTTGGGATTGGTTATTAGATAGAAAACATACGTACTACTTTTGATTTATAAGTATCCATATTATATATAAAGTGTTTGTTTCAATTATTTTTGAGACCATAACAATTTAACTATTTATTTCTTCATATGCATATGTTAAATTGAAAAGTGCAAAAACTCATATATAGTTAGTTGTAAGTTGATATAAAATTTATTTGTAACAAATATTCTTTATATTCTAAATTATCAATTAAGATATTATATTCTTTATATGTGTTTCTGGGTGCACTACATATACATTATCGTTATCTATAATGTCCATCATGGTTTATATTTATTTGGTGGTTATTTGTCTATCATATTACTTAGGTTGTTGGTGTTGCATTTTAAATCATAAATTGGTAGTTTTTTTCACCCAACATGGTGGAAAAAGGTGGACTTAAAGCAATATTGCCCCAGCTATTGTTCTTATTACATTTGAAATCTTATGTAGTTTGTGTTTAATGTTCTTCTTTCAGGTGCCGTGAAGGAAGCTATGAGACCAAACTTTAATAACAAATGTGTCTGAATGCACATCATAGTAAAGCTTGCACCAGAAGAACAAAGGGATGCAAATGCAACAAGTACCGGGAGAAATGGTTCCCGTTCAGATAGTTGGATATGCATATCCTGGAAAGACTCATTTGAATGTTGATTATACCTATAGCTTAATTTTCGATAACTTAAGTTTTTTAACAATATTTATAAGGCTTACTCGCCCATCAAACGGTCTATGCTTTGATACTTGGTTCTTGCGTACCACTTTGAAACTTTCTCTCTCATATTCGATAACCGTTTATTTCTTTTCGTTCTTAATGAATTCAATATAAAATTTGGTACGTTTATATTTTATTTTTCGTTAACTAATATCTTCAAGCAATATTTATATCTAATTCCCGCCCGTCGGCCGGGCTTCCCAAACAATACACAATTGCTTGCTGCAGTGTGCTCAACAACTATTAATAAAAGTAACCGCAAAAAATTTCCACAAGCATGTATGTTTCTTCAATGGTGAGTTTTCATCCCTGACAAACAATATGCAACTGTTTCAAAAGTGAAAAATAAATACATTGAAAATTGTTTTTTGTCAAATTGTTTAATAATTAATAATTGTCAACTAATTTTCATGTTTAACGCATTAACAAACAATGCCTGCTTAACTAATATGTTACAACGAACTTTACAAGTCATGCCCGCTAATTATTGACCATTTTAATGAGATAACTACCATATATATTACTTAATTATAGCTTTACAATCTTATTAATTAATATCGGCCTTTTATTCCTTATCACACAAAACCCTAATATGAGTTTCTGCAACCCTAAAACACAACACACTAACAATACACGCATCTATTTAGATTAAATGATGTTGTTTTAATAATATGCTATGAAACATATGAAGCTTATGGATTTAGTCCTTAATTTACGTGTGGGTTGCATGCAGGATTTTAACTATCGAATAAAAGTTAATGTTCATTTATTTTCATTGCTAATGCATTCAATATAAAAATTGGTACGTTTATATCTAATTTTTCATTAACTTATTTATTTTAATGATATTCATACGTCATGCCCACCCATTGGGCGGGTCCTCAACACTTTTGAGAATAAGATGGCGTACAATTTTAACCGTAACCAATTCATTGTTGCATTGTATCTTCATGTAGCTGTCTCAAAAGTGGGAAACAAAAAACATTAGACAACTGATTATTGGCATACGGATGCTAATTCATCAAAACCAATGACTAACGCTTCCTATAAACAACTATTATGAAATTTGTACATTTATATCTTATTATTCGTTAACTAATACCTTCAAGCGATATTTATAACTGATTCCCGCCCATCGGTCGGGCTTCCCAAACAGTATACAATTGCTTGTTATGGTGTGCTCAACAACAACTATTAATAAAAGCAAACACAAAAATCTCCACATGTATGCCTGCTCTTCAGTTATGAGTTTTCTTCCCTGACAAACAATATGCAATTGTCTCAAAAGTGAATAAAATAACCACATTGAAAATTGTTATTTGTCAATTTTTTTAATAATTAATAACAGTCAACTAATTTTAATGTTTAACACATTAACAAAGAAGCCATACTTAACTAATACCTTGCAAGGAACTTTATAAAGTCATGCCCGGGCGGGCTTTGAAGTCTACCTGTACAATCTTTAACATATTGTACAATCTCCAAACAGTCATTTTTTTTAACTGTATATATATATATATTTCTTTGTTTAAATTCTAAATAAGTTAAGCGTATAAGTAACATCAAAATATGGTAACAAAAATTATAAGTTCAAGGTTGCATATTTATCTTTTTTTTATCCGGATAACAATTTTTTAATCATACATAATTGGCTATATTTTATTGTATTTAATATAACAAACTTTAAACATAATTTTAAATTAACTAAAACCATCCAAATTATAATTAAAAGTCATGCCCGCCCATCGGGCGGGCTTTGAAGTCTAGTGTGTATATATATATATATTATAGTAATATAGGTATATAAGAAGAGAACTTACTAACAAACACATAAGTATTTATTAAACTAAGCATTTAAGACTAAAGGGGGCATGCAATAGGCTAGTTTATTAATCTACGCATATAGTGGTGAGCATGAAAAAGAGGCGTACCTTTTTGTCTTCAACATGTGGTCTTCAAAAACTTCAAAGAGTATTGACTTATAAAAGCCAATTACGAAAGAGATTCCGACTTTCCCGATGAGTTGAAATTCTAGCCACTTGGTCCCCATGGTCTGATTGGTCCATAGTTGTTTGAACCAAACATGGTTTGCAATTGACTCGGATGCATATATGGTGGAAGTATTCCCCAAGGATTAAAACTTGGTGGATTTGGATAATTCCACATTGGGTGACTATTATTTTGACGGTTTGGTCTATTTTGATTTCTTCTAGGTTGAGGAGTTTTAGGCCGAGGGTGAGGACTAGGTGGTCTTCTAGGAGGAGGTGTTTTTGACCTTAACTTTGGTTTAGAGTGTTCTACTTCATTTTTTAAAGATGGTTTATAAAAGGTTTTTACATCCTCATTACTAGCTATGGGTATTTTTCTATCTTTCATAAGTATATACTTAGGTTTTGACTCTAAAGGTTTTTGCTCACTAGTTTCACATTCAAACTTTACATTTTTAGTTTCACTATTTGAATCCTTAGTTGAATTAAATCCTAATCCGGTTTTATCTCCTGATATCCTTTGAATACTTATTATTTCCCTAAGTGAATTACTACTATTTTCGAATTTGTTAAGTTTACAAATTTCTTTCTTAAGTATTTCGTTTTCATTTTTAGTTTCTTGACATGTTCTACATTCAAAAACTTATTTCCCTTTTTCTAAGTTATGTAGTTTAATTTTTAATTCTAGTATTTCCTTTTCTAATTGGTTATTTTTATGTTTTAGTGATTTATTTTTACTCATTACTTTTTTACCTAGTTTGCATAATTTATTATATTCGCTATCTAAGTCTTTTTCATCTAATGATAAATATTCATCACTAAAGTATTCGGTTTCGGAATGTACCTCACTTGATGTCTTAGCCATAAGACATTTCTCCTCCTTTGTGGTTTCTTTCTCGTCTTCGTCACTATCACTCCATGCTCCTCCAACGAACGCCTTTTGGTTTTGCTCCTTTGACATCATAGGACATCTTCCGATGAGATGATTTGGATCACCACATTTGAAGCACTTCCTCTCGCTCTTGCTACCTTTGTCATCTTTGTTTCTTTGGAGTGTCTTTCTTTCATCATGTGGTTATCTAACGAATCTTCCTCGTCTTTTGAAAAACTTTTTGAAGTCTCTTACGGCCATGGCATATTCTTCGTCGTCACTATCGGAGGTTGAGCTATCCTCGTCACTTGATGCTTTCCTAGCTTTCAACGCGATTGACTTGCTTTGCTCTTTCTTTCCTTTGACCATCTCGGAGTCTTTCTTGATTATTGTTTCGTAGACCTTCAAGTTGCCAATCAACTCGTCAAGTTGAAGAGTTGACAAGTTCTTTGATTCTTCAATCGCCGTAACTTTAGCTCGCCATTTTGGATGAAGAGCCCTAAGAAATTTCCTAACAAAATTCTTACTAGAAAAACTCTCATCAAGTGCCTTTAAACTTGTGATGATTGTGTTAAACCTAGCAAAAGCATTATCAATTGATTCCTCTTCCGGAATCGTAAATTGTTCATATTGTTGAACAAGAAGATCTATTTTATTGTCTTTGACTTGACTATTACCTTGGTGAGTTATTAGTAAAGAGTTCCAAATTTCTTTTGTGGTTTCACACATAAAGATCTTTTCGTATTCTTTACGTGGTAACGCATTATAAATAACCATTTTTGCCTCATTATTTTTAGAAAGCTTTCTTTTTAAATCATCACTTTGTTTTTCAAAAGGTACTATTTCATCCTTTTTAGTTTCAAATTATGTTGAATAGGTAAAAAATCACCATTAGTAATAACATGCCAAAGATCTAGATCTTTTGATTTCACATAAGTTTAGAATCGATTTTTCCAATAAAGAAATCCATCACTTTCAAATAGTGTTGGTCTTTGCATAGATTGCCCTTCTAAATATTTTTCAGATTCCATAGATCGTTTCAAGTTTTAAAATACATTTTATTTTAAAAATCTTGTTTGACGTGGCTCTTGATACCAATTGTGGAAAACTAGAAGGGGGGGTTGAATAGTTTTACGTCTTTTTAATTTATGAAAACTTTTGTTTACTTTTTAAAACTTCGATTCTATCTTATGTGAATTCAACTCTTGATCAATATGAACAAATATAAACAAATATAGATAAGCAATGCAAGTAAAGTAAATATAATGAAATGAAAGATAGAGATGGAAAGATCAAACCACAACACGGAGATTTATAGTGGTTCGGCTACAAGGACACCTTCCTTGCCCTACTCCACTCCTCGAGTCACCTACTCGAGAGTTTTCTTCACTATGTCAACAAACTCCCTTATGGCGGAGAAACCTTACACAACTTTAGCTTACACCGGTTTAACGACACAAAGCTAGATGTCGAGTTCTAATCGTAGCTAGAACCAATCTCACGACTTGTACACAACTTCTACACAACTTAATCACGACTGCTTCACGATGGCTTCACGACGGCTTCACGACTTCTTCTCCACAACTACTTCACGACTACTTCACAACTACTTCTACACTACTTCTTTACAACACAACTAGTTACTTACACTTAGATCTACTTATCACAACTATACAACACTTTACACAACTACAATGATGATATGAGTTAAGCTATAATACTTCTTCTCTAGTTGAAGGAGTATTCTTCTTTTGCACTTTGATGGTGGAAGCTTGGATCACTTAGAAACCAATGCTTAAGAGAATATGATCAAAGGGTTTTTAGAAAGGATTTACAAGATTTAAAACAGAAGGTTTGGGGTGCAAAAGGTGAGTGAAAATCCAGAGGAAGGCTGGTATTTATAGGCAGAAAACTGGACAGCTGGAAGCTACTGGAGCGTGGCCAGCCCCCTTAAATAGGGGGGTGGTCCCCATAATTTTAAGGGGGCCGCCTAGCATAATTAAGGGGGCCGCCCTCCCTAGCCGTTGCCCAGTTTTGTCTTTTTGTGGGGAAGGTTTTTCTGGAACATTTTTACTGATTTTGGTTGAAAATTTGAATTCATAAATTTATAATGAATTAGACCTTTTTATTTATTACCAAAAATGTTTTTCTAAAAGATATAAAATGTTTTTAACATTTTATAAAAAATCTAGTGTTTAAGAAAATGTTCCTTTGATCATATAATGCATTAAGCATTAGTTCATTCATACCTTAAGTGATTTGAGTTGTAGAAATAGATATTTACAACTAAATACTTGTTTACGTCATAATTTTCCGATTAATGATTTTACATTTTGTGATTATCAAAACGTAGAGATATCAAAAAATATTAATAACGTGTTTAGGCATTATTTATATCAACAAAGCACATATGGACCATAACAATATTCAGCAAACAATTCAGCAATAACACACTATCCCGCTATGCAAACATTAAGCATCATCAGACCGAACTAGACAAACAGCATGCCAAGCTGGCATTAGTAAATAAAGGGTGCCCGCGAGTGTTAATCCCCATACACTCGGCCGATTTCATATGGTATACGTTCGCATAGACAATGCCGAGCCAACCGAACGGGGGAGTCACCCCCAATAGATCTATTTATATCACACGGTTTCCCAGTGGGAATTGACGGCTGATGATAGTGGGCGCAATGGGATTCAGCTAAACTTAGGTTTCCGCATACAAGTGTGTATGAAAACAAAATTCATTTTTGGTCCATGAAAACAGTTTTGCATGTTTCTCACCCCAAGGTTTAATAAACAAAACGTATAAAAATAATAAACTCACATTAAAACAATAGCAACCTGCTAATCAATCAACAAAACAGTGCAACCGCTCCGACACACGACCTAAATCAGTATGGTAAGTCTTAGCGAAATATTCGTGTCTTATATGTCTTAACTCAATTGAAAAGTTTACGTGTGACCCGTGCTCGTGTATTTCTTGCTTGCTGTGTGGTAAAGTATATTTCAAAATAATTTATCATATGTAACTCTTTCGTGATGGCTCTTGGTGAAAATATATGGAGAATGTACGTGCGACGGAACTTTCGTGCTCTGCTTGAAGCAATTGCATAAGTAATATATATATATATATATATATATATATATATATATATATATATATATATATATATATATATATATATATAATATATA
Organism: Artemisia tridentata subsp. tridentata; assembly: GCA_021014915.2. NCBI lineage: Eukaryota > Viridiplantae > Streptophyta > Magnoliopsida > Asterales > Asteraceae > Artemisia > Artemisia tridentata. Next base: position 412,275,390 of record CP139509.1, read on the forward strand.
TATCATTATACATATATATTTAATAATTACATATTTAATTAATTAAGACTTATAATTAAATAAATGATCATTGAATATATATATATATATATATATATATATATATATATATATATATATATATATATATATATATATATATATATATATATATATAATATATATATATATTTAATAATTACATATTTAATTAATTAAGACTTATAATTAAATAAATGATAATTGAATAATTAATTTAATAATGTTGCTAGTGGGGTATTATTATATTATAAATTGTTATATTCATTTATAATATAATAGTAATTATAAAAGAAATTAGGAGTATTTAATCCTTGAGAATTTATTAAGTGCGAGTGCGTTAGTGATAAAAATATTTTTATAAATTCTCATAAGACCTAAAAATATTAATTTAGGAAAATTAATATTTTTAATAATGAAAATAGCATGTTTCGGCGGTTTTTGTCAATAAATATTCTAAGTGTTGAAATTTTAGAAAAATCGGACATGACCCATTCGTTTATTCAAGCTTTCTCATTTTTCTCAAGTGTTGCAAATTTCCTCAAATAATCTCTATTTATCACTATAATCACAAAAATAGTCTAAAGTGTATATTTATCGATATAACTATACTCATCGTTATAATTACTTCACTATTATAGTTTTCGACACAAAAGTCAACGTTTGGTCAAGATTCCTTCAAAAGTCAACAAAAGTCAATATTTCAAATTTATGGGCCAAAATTCCTTTTAGTTGGCTTATTGGGCTTAAATTGCCAAAACGAGTCCGAATTGGTTTGTATCGATATAATTCGTTTTATTTTACAAAAATAATCATGGCGAGTTTAAAAATGTTCAAAATTTTATTTTTATCTCCCGGGTGGTTTATTGGGCCGAATAGGTCACCTTTAGCCCAAAATCGCATTTTTAGTCCGATAACTAGTTAGCCCTTATTAGTTACGTTTTATTTTACGTTATATATAAAATAAGTCAATAAGCACTTCAAATAAGCCAATTGTTTCAAAACATCCCCTATGGGCCGAATACATGATGGGCTTGGCCCATGTGCACCAATTTAGTGTTTAGTCCAATTTTTGTAGTAAAAATCAATAAGTTAGTGCTTATTACAATAAGCTATTCATAATAAGCTAATAAGCAAAACCTTCACCATTTCACCACTAGAGCCAAAATTTTATGTTTTTCAAAACCCCAATAATTATATATTTTATACCTTAGCCGATTTATACTTATATAATTAAAAGTGTATATTTCGACTTAATTACGCGTAATTAGCATTAATCACTTTCGTATCAGCAAATTAGTACCACAAGCAACAAGATTTACCACACAAGCAAAAAATATCATAATTTGTATGAAAAACTCAAAAAAAGGAGCATGTATATATATATACACATCAAACCCTAACTTGTTCATATTAACAAATCATATACATTTAACACTTTTTAACACTTTTAATCATTAAAGCAACATGATATAAACAAGATTTGAACAAGTATTCAAAGATTCTTACAATGTTGATGAATGTCGAGTTGTGGTTAGCTCAAGAACACACCCAAATTGCACCAATTTTACCCAAAAACACGTTCTAATTAACCCCAAACTCTTGAAAGTACACCCCGATTGTTTATAACTTGAACAAAAATTTATGGATCTTGATTTGTTTGTGTTGGCCGTGTACTAGGGTGAAGAAGAGAGGAAATATTGATCTAGGTATGGTTTTGAAGTGAAATGGATGTATGAAATGGTTGTATGCTAATTAGGGTATAAGTACAAATTTTGCATGCTTATCCTCCACTAACATATCTCACCATATTTTAATTTTTTTCATCTTGCCATAGCTGTACTCGTGAGTTAGGAGGGGATATTGAGGGTATTTTTGATCCTCGTTAGTGTATTGTGTGTCGGTTTAAGCTTAAATAGTTACCGTAAAGTCCCGGTTTGACCTTTTTGGACACGTATATGTAAAATAAAGTTTTTATTGACGTTTCCGTCAGAAAAATAATAAAAGATCATTATTAGCTCAAAAATGCATTTATTTGACTGCTACCATATATACTGTGCTGTCGGTACGCGTGTGAGGTTGCTTTTCAGTAATTACGAGAAAGCTCTCAGTAAATTACAAAACTTGTCAGTAACTACCAAGAATGGAATAACTTATGCTTACTGACAAAAATAAACTTTTTCTGCAGTGACTGTAAGCTACAGTATGCGGGATAGCTCCCAAAAATGCTCAAAATACTTAGAAACATGCAAACGCGCATAGAAATACTCAGCTTAAAAATAATAAATAGCCATTTATTTTTAATTTAAAACGTGAAAATTACCATTTGTCACAGTCTCCCTAGCTAATCGGGAAATCCGTCTCGGATTTCAATTTACGTTACTCGTTGGGTTCGAAAAGAGATGAGGATATTTTCGCTTGATTTCATCCTCTCGCCCCAGGTGTACTCGGAGCCTCTGCGAGAGTTCCAACGGACCTTCACAATTGGGATACGACTCTACTTTAGCCGTTTAACTTCCCGGTCCATGATTTCAATCGGCTCCTCGATGAAATTCAGTTTCTCGTCAAGCTGAATCTCATCCATAGGAATGACGGCGTTATCATCAGATAAGCACTTCTTCAAGTTGCTGACGTGAAAAACGTCATGCACAGCACTGAGTTCGGACGGCAATTCGAGTCGGTAGGCTACCGGCCCGATCCTGGCAAGAATTTAGAAAGGTCCAATATAGCGATGGTTTAGCTTACCACGCTTGCCAAATCTTATCACGCCTTTCCATGGCAAGACCTTTAACATCACTTTGTCACCCACTAGGAACTCAAGGGGTTTTCGCCTCTTGTCGACATAACTCTTTTGACGGTCTCGAGCCGCTTGTATTCGGCTCTTGATCTGCACGATTTTCTTAGTAGTCTCGTGGACTAGGTCTGGTCTGGTAAGTTGACTTTCTCCGACCTCAGCCCAACATATTGGCGATCTGCACTTACAACCATAAAGTGCCTCATACGGTGCAGCCTTAATTACGAACATAAAGTGCCTCATACGGTGCAGCCTTAATGCTGGTGTGATAGCTGTTATTGTAGGAAAACTCGGCTAAAGGAAAATGCCTATCCCAGTCGTTCCCGAAGTCAATTACACAGGCTCTTAGCATGTCCTCTAACGTCTGGATGGTCCTTTCACTCTGACCATCAGTCTGAGGATGATAAGCTGTACTCATGTCAAGGTCAGTTCCCAATGCGTCCTGAAGCGACCTCCAGAAGTTAGACGTGAATCGGCTGTCTTGATATAGAGACAGGCACATCATGCCTTGCGATAATTTCCTTCACATACAGTCGCGCGAGTTTGTCCATGCTATCATTCTCCTTTATAGGAAGGAAATGAGCAGATTTGGTGAGACGGTCAACGATCACCCAGATCGTGTCATAACCGCTCGACGTCTTAGGCAGCTTGGTGATTAAATCCATAGTGATGCGCTCCCATTTCCATTCTGGGATTTCCGGTTGAACAAGCAGACCGGATGGTCTCTGGTGTTCAGCCTTGACCTTCGAGCACGTTAAACACTTACTGACGTACTCAGCTATATCGGCCTTCATGTTTGGCCACCAATACAACTTCTCCAAATCTAAGTACATCTTGTCAGATCCTGGATGGATGGAGTACTTGGATTTGTGGGATTCGTGCATAATCAAATCACGAATTCCTCCATATAGCGGGATCCAACACATGTCCCTATAACACAAAACTCCATCAGATCTTTTTACGAAGCCATTCTCACTCTCTGGCATTCCGTAAATTTTCTCACGTAGTCGGTTTTCATCCTTGAGTGCCTCACTCTGAGCCTCAAGAATTTTTGCTGCAAGCAGCGAACTGATCGTCATCCCTAACGATCTGACCCTGAGGGGTTTGATCCGCTCTTTTCTGCTGAGCGCATCGGCAACCACATTTGCCTTGCCTGGGTGGTAACGGATCTCACAATCATAGTCGCTAAGCAATTCCAACCATCAGCGCTGTCTCATGTTCAGCTCCTTCTGGTTCAAGATGTGCTGTAGACTTTTGTGGTCGGTATACACCACGCAGTTAGTGCCATAAAGATAGTGCCTCCAAATTCTCATTGTGAACACGACTGATCCTAACTCTAGGTCATGGGTTGTGTAGTTTTTCTCATGGGTTTTCAGCTGTCGAGAAGCGTATGCTATCACCTTCTCTCTCTGCATCAGCACAGCTCCCAAACCTTTGTGTGATGCGTCACAATACACAAAAAAATCTTCACTACCCTCGGGTAAGGCCAAAATAGGTGCACTACATAATCTTTCCTTAAGGAGTTGAAAAGCTTCTTCCTCCTTATCTCCCCAGTCTTATTTCACATTCTTTTGTGTCAGTTTCATCAACGGCTTAGCTATCTTTGAAAAACCTAAAATACACCTTCGGTAATAGCCGGCAAGTCCTAAAAATTTTCGTATTTCAGTAGGCGTTGTGGGCGTTGCCCAATCCATTATTGCCTCAATCTTGGCGGGATCCACGTGAATGCCCTGTCTATCTATCACGTGACCCAGAAACTGCACAGTCGATATCCAGAATTCACACTTCGAAAACTTGGCGTATAACTCCTCCTTTTTCAATAATTCTAGAATTAGCTTGAGATGTTCCTCATGATCTTTCTCATTCTTGGAATATATTAGGATATCATCAATGAATACTATTACGAATTTATCCAAATACGGCTTACACACTCGATTCATGAGGTCCATGAATACAGCTGGTGCATTAGTCAAGCCGAATGGCATAACTTGGAATTCGTAATGGCCATATCGGGTTCGGAACGCGGTCTTCGGGATATCCTCTTCCCGGACTCGGAGTTGGTGATAACCTGATCTCAGGTCTATCTTGGAATAAACTGATGAACCTTGTAATTAATCAAATAAATCGTCGATTCTCGAGAGTGGGTACCTATTCTTGATGGTTAGCTTATTCAGCTCCCGATAGTCAATACACATCCTGAAGGATCCATCCTTCTTCTTAAAAAACAAGATCGGAGCTCCCCACGGCGAAGAACTCGGTCTGATAAAACCTTTTTCGGACAGTTCATCTAACTGATCAGACAACTCCTGTAACTCCGTTGGTGCTAGCCGATAGGGTGCTCGCGCTACAGGCGCGGCTCCTGGCACCAAATCGATTTGAAATTCGATCTGTCTGGCCGGTGGGAGTCCAGGTAGGTCTTCTGGAAAAACTTCCGGGAAATCCCTTACGATTGGTACATTTTCCAATCGTTTCTCTCCGGGCTCCTTTTCCTTCTTCTCAGTAACGTGAGCTAGAAATAGGTGGCATCCTTTCTCAATGCACTTCTGCACTTTCGTACACGAGATAATGCTCAATCTTGTCAAACGCGTACGATCGCTCCGATCTCCTTCAATTATCAGAAACTCGTTCCCATAGGGTACTCTGACGATCTTTTCATCACAGATGATGACGGCATGATATTTCGATAGCCAATCAATCCCTATGATGACGTCAAAACTACCCAACTCTACTGGCATAAGGTCAATGTTGAATGGGTGGTTTAATAAATTTAGAGTGCAACCCCTTTATGATGGTATCTACTCTTTCTAAGTTCCCGTTAGCTAATTATATGTCGAAGACATTATTTAAGGTGGTTGGGGCTATATCAATTAAAGGACTAAAAGCAGTCGACACAAAACTTCTATCTGCTCCCGTGTCGAATAATACTGAAGCATAACGATTATTTAAAAGAAACGTACCCGTCACCACGTTCGGGTCATCCTGGGCTTCCTTTCTGCCCACAGCAAAAACTCTTCCACGGGCTCCTCCTCCATTGCCCTAGTTTCCATTGTTGACTAATGCTACCTGGTTACCATGTCCACCACCATTTCCCTGATTTCGGAGTTTGTTGCACTCATTTCAGTAATGACCCTTTTCACCACACCCAAAGCAGGTGACTTCCGCCCTACGGTTGTGGGGTGGTGCTGCTTGAGCGGTGGCTAGGGGTCTTGACCTACAGTTCTTTGATAAGTTTCCCACTCTCTGGCAGTTGTGACATTTTATTGTGCACTGTCCCTTGTGGTGTAGCTTACAACGGTTACAAAGAGGTGCATTCCTATCATTCCCCCTCTTATAACCTGAACCAGCTGCGTAAGCTTTGGCTACATCCTGCCTTTTGTTCTGAGAGTTGCCGTTGCTACCCTTCGAGTGATCTTCCCACTTCCTCTTGTGGTCAACACTCTTTTCTGGGACATCCTCCAGTTCTTGATCCGTCAACTTGTTTGTTGTCTCCATGGTTTCATAAAGATCTGCAGCTCTCGAGGTAGTCACATCACCTCTTATAGACTTCGGTAAACCACCGATATACCTTTCAATCAACCTTGTCTCAGTTTGAAACATTTCAGGACATAGCAAAGCCAGCTCCTGAAATCTCTGGTTGTAAGCAGCCATATTATTGTTCTGCATCTTCAAGTTCTAAAATTCTATCTCCAACTTCTTGACCTCATTTCGTGGGCAATATTTCCTAAGCACTAATTCCTTAAAGTCTTCCCACGACATAGCAAAAGCAACATCCATGTTAACAGACTTCATGTAGTTGTTCCACCAGGTCAAAGCGGCATCCATGAAAGTGAAAGACGCATACTTGACCCTGTCATCATCGTTACAACCGTTGATACGAAACACGGTTTCTAGCTTCTCAATCCATCTAGTCAGGCCAACGGCTCCCTCTATTCCTCCGAATCCTCCAACCATAATCTTTCGGAATTCAGAGTAAGTGCAACCACAGCTGTTGGTCACTGGCCTTGACGTTCCGGTGTTGGTGGTTGAATTGTTTGCGGCTGCGAGAGTGGCGGCCACACGATCAGTAACGAGCTGATCTAGAGTTGCTTGATTCACCACAGGTGGATTTTTCGTGGCCCTGGTTGGGGCGGCATTCTCAGCAACTTGGCCCTGTGCGGCTCTTGCCGGGGCGGCATTCTCAGCAGTCCTTCCCCTTACTGTCCTTGTTGGGGTAGGTGTGTTAGCAGTTTGTCCTCGTGTGACTCTGGATGACTTTCGTTTAGGTGCCATTTATCTACATCACAAAAAGATGACGATAAATGAGAGCTCGATTATGGAAGGAAAGTGTCATATGAATATATGGATAGGGCAAACAGAATGCAAGAATAAAGTCAACCACAGAGGAAAACCGAATAATCGGATAGAAAACCAAGCTTGTTATATATATATATATATATATCGAAAGGATAGAGGTTTACAAAATTACAAGCATGGTTAAAAGTTAGTGCTGGAATACTAGATGATAACTAATCAACCTAACGAAATACATCATCAACTACAAATACTCTAGGCTCGGTCACTATCTAGGCGTAACTGCTCAAATGCTAAAGTCGTTCCTCCAATGGTAGTCTCCAACTGGCCAATACGGTCTCTCAACTCCTGATTCTCTCTCATCACTGCTCCAATCGTATACTATGCAGTCATAATCCTCTGCCACTGAGTACGATCAACACCTCTAGCTCTCCTCAACATTTCCTGCATCCTGGTCTGGCCTCTGCCCAAACCAATAGCCTTAAAGTCCAAGTTCCTAAGCTCTCTACCATGCAATCTCTTCAAGGCATCGAATCTAGCTCTTAGTCCGATCATCACACATCGGTCAGAATACATCTCCTCAAACAACACACAAGCAGCCCTGTCAACAATCCCAATCCTCCTCTCCACACTCTGAATACGGTCAGACTGCTCTAACCTCTCGATCTGGTCTGAGTGCACATCAAGTAAACTGGCCTGATTCGCCAGCTGAATCCATATCTGCTCCATCTTAGTGGGTTCCTCGAGCTCTGCAAGTGGAGAAACCACTGGTGATGGAAGTGGAGTAGGCATCGGAGATGGAGGTGGTATGAACGAAGGAGATGATGGAGTGTACTCTGGGCTAGCTGCACGTACACCCGTGCTGGTATCACAAGCAATATCCATCCACTGACTGTCACTCACATCCTGTATCTGGGCAGCCCTGGAACTCTGCCCTACCTGAAATATACCTTGCACATCCTCCATGATGCCCTTACCATCCCGTGGCATCATCACCTGATCCAAATCCATAGGTGCATCTCTTTCCCTGTCATCACCTGCACAAATAGGAGTGTGCTCAATAGGTTCTGTCACTGCTGGGGTAGGCTCTTCCTGAACCTGCTCTGGATCCTCCACTGGATCCTCATCCTCATCTGACTCAATAGATCTCCTAAGTCTCTGGCTGGGAGGGGAATGGTCTGGAGATGACATGGGTGACTAAGATGGTGATGCAGTAGGGGTACCCGGGTAGCCATAGTGGGTCCTCCTGAGTGGTGAAGATAGCACAGATGATAGCTGGAGGCGACGTCCACGGACTCGCCTATACGAAGCCCGACGTCTGATAGGCGGGGTATCCTGAATATGCTGGGTGAAAGTGTAAAGCTGGGTTGGGGATGAGCGGTGAGTTGTGGTGTAGCGGGGTAAATATGGTGAGGTAGACACTGGAGTGGTGTGTGTATGCTGAGCTTGAATGGGTGGCTAAACAGCGGCTCAGAGAACCTCCATCAACGGATCATCCGCAAATGGAACTGGTCGTCGCAACGGAGAAGTGTGTCTAGCAGCAGATACCTCATCATGTGCATCGGAAGGGAGAGACATAGTCTGTGACAAATATGGTGCGACATGTGTAAATTTATAGAAAATACTTATCTCATATATGCTTAATAAAATACTCAAATAGCATAGCATAACACATAATCAAATAAAGAAAATAACGCTCAAATCATAGCAAGCTAAGCTGGCAGGCATCTGGCGGTCATAAGGAAAAGTTTTTCATAAATCGGTTATAGTTTAAGGTTTTTATAAACCTAGTTCTCTATAACCTAGGCACTGAATACCAATCTGTAACAACCCCAAAATCAAGATATTACGGAAGCATACACTTTGGGTGCTACTAAATCGATAATCACAACACAAGATATAGAGAACGGATTAAAAATCCGTTTTAAAATATATTACATATTCGAAGTCATATTGTCATACATCAAATTTAGTTCAAATAAAAATGTAGCCCATTTAACAAAGCGGTCCCAAATTTCAGAGTTAACGCAACAATAAAAACATTTCCAACAAATTTTATGACCATCGCCATGCCCTGCCTTCAGTAAACACACCTCAGTTTCCTGAGAAAAAATGCTAAAAGTCAGCTAACGCTGGTGAGTTCATAGGTTTAAAGTAAATAAGCATATATGGACCATAACAATATTCAGCAAACAATTCAGCAATAACACACTATCCCGCTATGCAAACACTAAGCCTCATCTAACCGAACTAGACAAACAGCATGCCAAGCTGGCATTAGTAAATAAAGGGTGCCCGCGAGTTTTAATCCCCAGACACTCGGCCGATTTCATATGGTATACGTTCGCATTGACTATGCCGAGCCAACCGAACGGGGGAGTCACCCCCAATAGATCTATTTATATCACACGGTTTTCCAGTGGAAATTGACGGTTGATGATAGTGGGCGCAATGGGATTCAGTTAAACTTAGGTTTCCGCATACAAGTGTGTATAAAAACAAAATTCATTTTTGGTCCATGAAAACAGTTTTGCATGTTTCTCACCCCAAGGTTTAATAAACAAAATGTATAAAAATATGGGGCTATAAACTCACCTTAAAACAATAGCAACCTGCTAATCAATCAACAAAATAGTGCAACCGCTCCGACACGCGACCTAAATCAGTATGGTAAGTCTTAGCGAAATATTCGTGTCTTATATGTCTTAACTCAATTAAAAAGTTTACGTGTGACCCGTGCTCGTGTATTTCTTGCTTGCTGTGTGGTAAAGTATATTTCAAAATGATTTATCGTATGTAACTCTTTGGTGATGGCTCTTGGTGAAAATATATGGTGAATGTACGTGCGACAGAACTTCCGTGCTTTGCTTGTAGCAATTGCGTAAGTAATATATATATGAGTAAACTACATTTTTGGTCCTCGTGGTTTACCGGGTATAACTTTTTTGGTCCAATAGTTTCAAACTAACGGGTTTTTGTCCATTTTCGCTGACCCCGTAAGGGTTTGGTCCAATTTTACTAACCCCCGTTAGTTTGACTCTCTTTGACCGTTAAATATGAGGGTAATCTTGTCATTTCACTCTTAATTTTCCTCATTCTATTATAAACTCACAACTCCCCCCTCCTCACTCTTATCAT